>JBBBVM010000006.1:753961-1353961 GCA_037355625.1 Petunia x hybrida | reverse complement strand
GATCAAACAACTACTCAGAGAATTGAGGTTTGGAGCGATCAGTCATATGGAACTTGTGTGTGATAATCAAACTGCTATTCATATTGCATCAAATCCAGTGTTCTATGAGAGAATTAAGCACATTGAGATTGGCAGTCACTTCGTTAGAGAGAAGATACTCTCATGTGACATTGTTACAAAATTTGTGAAGTCATGTGATCAATTTGAAGATATTTTCACCAAGTCCCTTACAGGTCCACGTATTGGTTATATTTGTAACAAGCTCAGTACATATAAAATATGCACCGGCTTGAGGGAGAGTGTTAGAAAATCAAAGTTGTATATACCTAGGTTTGACATAGTAGTCCCAATCGGGAAAGAATTTGTAGTAGCATGTATAGTAGTTACAAATAGGACTCGTTGCAAACACTCTTAAGTGACATATCAATAATATTTTTCTCCATTTCTCATAGATATAATATTTATTATTATAACTTACTAGCACCGGTGTTTACCTGTACCAACCAAAAATGTGGAATATGCGTCTTTCATATATCAGTTTATCATTAACCATGGTTACATGAGGTATTTGTCCATTCCAATATAGATTTTGCGAGGTAAGGACAAACAGTCTCCCTCATATCCTATATTTTTTTGCTGATTAAATGAAAAGGCCATGCCACCGCGCGACATAATATATAAATAAATCATGGTTAGATGATCATGTAATTTATCTTTAGTTTTTACATGCTTAATAAGGCAACTTGTGTAATTTAGTGTAAACAGTTGGTGTGAGTAAGCCTATACTATTCGATTGATATGAACCTTGATAAGAAAGATGACATATTTTAATAATTTGGGTTTAAGTGTCGTTGCTTGGAAATACCGAGTGCTACCATTCTTTGAAAGCAGAAACATAACATATCATACTATACTAAATGAGCCTATCACTTAAGCAAAATGTAAAAGACCTAAATGCCCCTGCAGCCTTAAAAAATTACTATTATTTTAATTAATAAAATAGAAAAAACAAAAAAAACCATACGCGCTAGCCCCACAAAAACTTTTTGTCTTCCTAATCAGTTTACTTTAATCTAACCATTTTACCCTTCAATATAATGTTCCCACTTGTGAAAAACTTTTTGTATTCCTACTAACAATTAATATATGGTAGAGCTACTGGAATGCTTGCCTTGGACGTTGCAAAACTCTATTTTAGTTAGTACTAAAGACCATTCAAAGCTTTTAACTTGCTTTATCTTCTAAACGTACATTCACAAGGTTTCTCTTCCTTCATTTAAACTCAATAATAATTATTTGATCAGGAGGTTACAATTGTTTTTGCACTATATACAGTTGCTTCATCTTCAAACTTCACATATGTATCAGTCAATTGATCATCGTCAAAAATATGCGCACCATATAGATATCTATTCTTCCATTAAGTCTGTATCATTACACTGATTGTATTACTCCGATCATGCTTGTGTTGTCGCATTACATCTTCGTCAAATCTTGAAACTAATTGATCTATATGTTTCTGCCCAGTAAGGAGAAGTAAAAAAAAGGACTTAAGGATGAAGCACAAAGCAATTGTCCTTAGTTCCTCCATGGAAGATAAAATAATGAGGATATACACCAAAAAAGTTCAATAGCAAGTGAATTCACCCACACCTACTATGCCCAAGTACAACAGGAAATTCAAACCGTAAAGTGAAGATAACAGAGAGTAATGTCGCTGTATTGTAGACGGAGACATAATAGAACTCAATCAAAGAAGCAACAGTATCTGGCGGGAAGTATTTATACCTAAGGTGCTGGGAAAAGTTGAAATATACGTTTGTGGTGTAACGGTGTATGACCTCAGCCATATTAGCTGGTATCAAGGGTTTAGAAATATGATATGTAAGTTTTGCATGCAATTTACATGCCATATATTTTGCTTATTTAGGATTTAGGTTTAGAAAGATTGAGGCATGCTAAGGGATCATTTTTTCATTGCCCAAGTCTTCACTTTTAGAAGAATTCATTCAATTTTCCTTTCATAGTAGTTTCAATTTTAAATTGATAGTGTCTCAGGTTTTGCATCAAGTCTTACAGTAGACTTCTCAATCAATTTCTTAGAGAAAAGTCGATATAACATTCTCAATTATTTATATTTATTTTACTATCTTACTGCACATCAATTATTATGAACGCTTCCATTATTATTTACACCTTATACCAAGTTAGCTAAATAGGATCAAAATCTATCAACTTTAGAAAATAGTAAACTTTAAATTTATATCTGAATCACTTTTCTGACAGCTAAAATAGTTTGCTCTTATTGATATGGGCTACACGCGCGGCGCGCGTGACCAAAACTAGTGCACTAAAATTCAATAAACTGGAAAGTGTCGTAAATGCATACGTATCATATTGATAAATAGTATATATGAAACAACTAAAATTATTTTTAAGAAAAAGGTTAAGCATTCAATTCAAAATCTTAACCAATAGACAAAGTAACCTAAACTTTGTATGTTCCTTTTTGAAAGTTCTTTTACATTTAATATTGAAAAAAATGCATATTACTAATAGAAATAATATTAACCTAAAAAACTTAATTAAAGATGAGCAAGTAGAGAGAGAAAGAGACGTCTTCTTTCTAGAATTCCAAGAAACTTTCCTTTCCCCATAAAAATCTCTTCCGTTTCCATAGCAAAACCTTTCCACTTCTCACGCTAATTTTGATTATGTCAACTGAAGAGCCAATAACTCTGGCAGACCCTATATATTCCTCCTAAACCTCCTAATGAAAATACTCATGCTCTGCCAAATGAGACTGATAATCATCACTCTTTTAAAGAAATCTTATTGCAACAAGAAAGTTTCATTACTAATATGCATGTTGATGAAAACCCCGATGCAAAATTTATTCAGTTAAGCTCTCCTTCTCATCATGATTTCCAACCTGGGAACAATCCAACTTTTGATATTGAATTGACAAATGCTGATAAAAACAGGATTTATGAGCCCTGGAAGTTTTCTATCATCATTAAACTCATGGGAAAAGGGTTCTTCATCACTATCTCAAGAAAAAAATAAAAGATCTATGGCGACTTTCAGAAGACTTTCTTAATTGGTACACACGCTAAATCACCACAGAGTTTCCATGGTGGAAACCCTAGAAAATACAGAGAGAGAAGAAAGAAGATATGAGAGTCGGTGGAGAAAATAAAGTGAAATGATTTCATTGGTTCTTCCAGAAAGTTCTCAGCTATTTATATTTTTACATACTCAAAATGAATTAATTCTACAAAATACAATGTAAGTAAAATACAATGTAATAGAGCTGGGTCGGATCAAGTTACTCCAACTGGGCCTGTGTTCTTTGGGCTCTGTTGGGCTGCAGTCGTATGAGGCTTAACACCCCCCCTCAAGCTGGAGGGAGAGAGCACACCAAGCTTGCCAAGAAGATGATGGTGAACTGGGCCAGAGAGAGCCTTGGTAAAAATGTCAGCCGACTGTTCAGAACTAGGGACAAAATGCAGAGAAATCAGTCTAGAAGATAAGCAATCACGGACATAATGACAATCAATCTCGATATGCTTAGTACGTTCATGGAACACAGGGTTTTTGGCAATGTTCATAGCAGCCTGGCTATCACAATGAAGAGGGACAGGGGAAGTAATGTGCAGACCTAAATCAGCAAGTAAACGTACTAGCCAAGCAATCTCAGCAACAGCCTTGCGCAAGGCCCTGTATTCAGCTTCAGCTGAGGACAAGGAAATGGTGGGCTGTTTCTTACTCTTCCATGAAACAGGGCAGCCACCAAGAGTGATAAAAAACCCAGTGATGGATCTTCTGGACATGGGGCAGGCAGCCCAATCAGAATCAGAGAAGGCCACAAGAGAGATTTCAGAAGAATGAGTGAGAAGGAGGCCCTGGCCTGGATCCAACAATAGATACCTGAGAACATGGAGGGCACTCTGCATGTGAGGGACCTGAGGGGCATTGAGAAATTGACTGAGGTGCTGCACAGAGTAAGAAATATCAGGCCTAGTGTGTTGGAGGAAATTCAACTTGCCCACAAGCCTCCTGAACACACTAGGGTCAGACAAAGGGGCACCCATATCTGTGGTCAACTTGACAGAAGGATCCAGAGGAGAGTTCACTGGAGTGAAATGGGAGAACTTGAATTCAGCAAGCAGGTCAGAAGTGAATTTGTGCTGACTGATAACATAGCCTTGGGGATGAGCAGTGACCTCAAGGCCCAAGAAATAATGAATGGACCCCAAATCTTTAATTTTGAAGCTAGCATCCAGGAAAGCCTTCAGAGCTTCCATTTCTGGAATGTTGTCTCCTGCTAGAAGAATATCATCCACATACACTGCCAAGACAGTGAGGGAAGCACCTTCTTGCTTGGTAAAAAGGGAGTAGTCATTTTTGCTGGAAATGTAGCCTCTAGAGAGTAAGGCTTCAGACAATTTAGAAAACCATTGCCTGGAAGCCTGTCTGAGGCCATATAAGGACTTATTCAGTTTGCAAACCAGGGGAGTAGAAGAAGGTGAATGAGAGGATACTACAAGACCAGGAGGCACTTTCATGTACACTTCCTCATGGAGATCACCATGAAGGAAGGCATTGTTAACATCCAGCTGGAAGACAGTCCAATTCCTCTTGACTGCCAGAGTAAGAAGGCATTTGATGGTGGTGAACTTGACCACAGGAGAGAAAGTCTCAGTGTAGTCAATACCAGCCTTTTGGGTGTCACCTCTGATGACCAATCTGGCCTTGTACCTTTCAATAGAACCATCAGACCTCTGTTTGATCTTATAAACTCATTTGCAGGAGATAGCCTTCTTATGAGGTGGAAGGGGAACAATCTCCCAGGTCTGGTTTGCCTCTAAGGCCTAAAATTCCTTTAGCATAGCCTCTTGCCAAGCAGGGTTGGAAGCAGCCTGTTGGTAGAACTGAGGCTCATGCAAATGCAATTCAGCAGTGGAGACTTTGGAATTAACAGGGAATGAGGCAGAAGGAAAGACTGAGGAGCAGATGTAGTCATTCAAATAAGAAGGGGGATGATGGGGCCTGGTTGAGTGTCTAGGAGGAGGAGGAGAATGGGAAGAGGACAGAGCACTGCCTTTGCAAGCTAGGAGGTGAGTCCAAGTCACCCTAGTGTAGTCATCCACTAGGGTCAAAAAATACCTAAAGCCATTGTAAGTGGGAGTGTTATAAGGGCCCCACACATCAATGTGGACAAGTTGGAAAGGATGGCAGGAATGTATAGAGCTGGGAGGAAAGGGGAGTCTCTGTTGTCTAGCCATAGGACAGATAGTGCATACAAATGTCTGTTTGGAAGATATCTTATCAGATAAAGAAGGGACAGATTTCAGTTTGTGAAAAGGCATGTGACCAAACCTTTGATGCCAAAACAAGTCATTTGTATTATTGTCAGATGCTGGATTACAATTCATAATGTGAGATGGTAAAACTGAATGAGAAACTAAGCAAGTATCATTATTAGAACTATTAACAGGCTGAGAAGTAATAGAGACAGGAGCTGAAACTGCACCAGCTTCAGGGAGGAGGAGATAAAGTCCATTTGCAGCTTTACCAATTTCCAATGGCCTCTTCAGAGAAGGGCCCTGTAAAGAGCAAGAGGAATTGGTAAAAACAGCTGAACAATTCAATTGAGCAAGTAATTGATGAATAGAGATCAAATTAAATTGGAAAGAAGGAACCAAAAGGACTTTGTGCAAGGTGAGATCATGTCTGAGTTGTAAGGATCCAGTAGACAATACCTTGACTTTGTAACCATTGGGAAGTGTAATAAGTAAGGGATTGATTAAAGGGTGAAGATTATGTAGGAGGTGCTTGTGTGGTGTCATATGGTTAGTGGCTCCTGAGTCTAATATCCAAGGCTCATGGCCTAACTGAGAATATGCACATACATGAGGGGTCACCCAAGAGGAATCAGGAACCTGGTACACACCTGCAAAATTAGCATAGGCAGAGGTATCCTCAGTGTGCATATTGTCAGCTGATGGAGTAGAGAGTTTGGCTTGATGGAAGAGAGAGACCAAATGTTGATATTGTTCTTGGCTGATTCCAGGAGAAGCAATATCCCTTGGATGAGGGGAAGAAGGAGCAGGCTCAGTCTGGACACAGGAGGCATGCTTCTTCCCTTTTGTGAACTTGAAATCAGCAGGAAAACCATGCAGTTTATAACAATGATCAATGTCATGATTGTTCATGTTGCAATGGTCACAATGCAATGGCTTCCTGGTGTCAAATTGTACCTTCTGCTGGTAAGGCCTTTGATTGTTGGGAGGCCTTGTATTAGGAGACTGAGGAGGGAATCTGTTGTCACCATAAGACCCAGGGGGTGGTCTATAATTCCCATAGGATGAATTCCCATGTGATCCAGAATGACCAGAAGAGAAATTTCCAGAGTATGCAGATGTGGGCTTAGCATTAGAATACCTCTGATTCCCAGAGGCTACAAAGGAAGCAGGAGAACCAGAGAAACTGGGTGCAAGATAAGATTCTCTCTGCTTCTCATCATGCTGAAGCATGGCATAAGCTTTGCCCACAGATGGAAGGTTGGGCATCATGAGGATATTGCTTTTGACTGTGGAATAGGAATCATTAAGCCTACCTAGGAATTGGAAGAGCTTCTGTTCCTCCAAGAATTTTGGTAGAGCCCCACAAGAACATGTGGGTCCAACATAGGCAACTTGTAATTCATCCCATAAACTCCTCAACTTGGTGAAGTAAGTTGCTATGTCAGCACTGCCCTGAGATGTGAAGCTTACTTCACATTGGAGTTGGATGTATTTAGACCCATTGGATTGGCCAAACCTCTCATTAAGGTCTGTCCAGATTTCACTAGCAGTGTTATATCCTAAAACACTAGAAGCTATGTCTCTAGTGAGGGAATTAGTGAGCCAAGCAATAACCATGTTGTTGCATCTCTCCCAGAATGGATAGAAAGGGGAGTTTACATCAGGTTGAGAGTCTCTCCCCGTTACCATCCCTAGTTTGTTCTTGGCTGAAAGAGCTACTATCATGCTCTTGCGCCAAGCCACAAACCCATGTCCATCAAAAGGAGGAGATACCAGATGGAACCCGGGACTATCAGAGGGATGGATATAGAAAACGTGAGAAGGATCGATGTTGAAATTCGTAAAACCGTCGTGAGCAGCGGAGTTAGCAGAAGTGGAGTTTGCCGACATAGTGTATCAAGATACTATCGATAATTTCTACACAATATGCTTAAAGCAAGTACTGGAATAAACCCTAATTCAGTATAATGATCAGAAACCCCAATTCAGTATGATGATCAGATCTACATTGACTTAGGGTATGATTATTACATTGTTAAACTGGCTAAGGAGGAAAATATGATCAAAATTCTACAGCATGGCTCCTGGTTTGTAAATGGTTTCTATCTATCCATTCAAAGATGGAAACCTAACTTTGTGGCATCTCAAGAAATCCCTAATACTTCTGTTGTATGGATAAGATTACCCCAATTGCATGCTGAATTTTACGACCATATCATTCTCAATAAGATAGGGAACAAAATTGGTCATTTGTTAAAAATTGATTCTTGCACTTCAGCAACCTTAAGGGGAAGGTATGCCAGATTATGTGTGGAAGTTCTAATCGATGAGCCAGTTTTACCTTTTGTTAATATTGGACAACATAAGCAATCCATTTTATATGAAGGGGCGGATTTTCTATGTAAATTATGTGGTAGATTAATTCATACCGCCCTAAATTGTCCCTATCGAAGTGTTAAAGTTCCCATCAATGATGAATCTACCAGCATGCGCCCTCAGGATCAGGAAGCAGAGGACATCGATTGGTTAACTGTTTCTTTTCCCAAAAATCACAAGGGAAAAAGAAGACATC
Source organism: Petunia x hybrida (assembly GCA_037355625.1). Lineage (NCBI taxonomy): Eukaryota > Viridiplantae > Streptophyta > Magnoliopsida > Solanales > Solanaceae > Petunia > Petunia x hybrida. The sequence continues at coordinate 1,346,080 of JBBBVM010000006.1, read as the reverse complement.
AGTTGTAACCAAAATTAAAGTTGCCAGAAGAATGTATTAATGTTAAAATCTTTGCTGCAGACACAGGTAAGTATCTTAATACCCAAATGCTATCTTTTTTGATAAAAATTTACTCTTTCCTGATAAAAAGGGGAACCAAATCCCATCGTATGAAATCCACCTCGGATAATAATATAAAATTATATTTGAAAAATAAAAGTAGTTTTGTGGATAAAAATAATAGTTTTTCAGCTCTTCCGGAAGAGCCAATGGTTTTGGACGAAACCACCTTACCATCCTCTAGCCATTTGGCCAAATGCATGGCTACCACAAATCTTGCTCCTTTATCACAAGTGTCAGGAAAAGACCAACATAATCTTAAGCCTACTATTAAATCTAATCATAATGATACTTCTAAAAACCATTCTGATCACCCCAAAACCTCCAATCGTATAACTAATCTAACATCTAATACCCAATTAACATCTAATATTCCTAGAGTTATTACTAATCACCACTGGACAATTGGCAAGCCCTAATACTACGCCTCTACACTTGGCAAAAGACAAAGACCAAGTGTTAATTAGAAGGAAAATCCATGCAAGATTTTCTTAACTCAGACACACATAGCCCATCCAATCCTTTATCGATAGACTCTATAACTATAGACATCCCTATTCCTTGTACATCTGAGCCTTCAACCTGTTTTTCCACTATAAAGCAAACTCACAATGCCAATACTTCACCCCAGAAGGAGAAGATTTCGTTTGATCAACATCCAAAACTACCAAAGGAGACTGTTAGTGAACAACTTTCCACACCAAATGGAGAATCAAACAACTCACTTCATATCCCCTGCTTTTCCACACAATCACCAAGCAACATCTTGGTAAAAACTAGGGTTCAGGGGACATGCAATAACCTTTCAAGTGACTCTGAATGGTCAACCAATAGTGATAATCATCAACAATCCTCAATTCTAGGCTCAAGTAGTATCGGAGGAAATGCGCCTAGCCATGAAAAATTTTCTCAACCAGATGTGGCTGAACAATGTAGTGAACCCCTTAGCCTTGTGATGTTTGGCTATTTTATATGTATTTTGAGGGTGTTTATACCAAGTTCTGATAGTTATTTGAAGAGTTTATTTGCAAAGTTAATATTATTTGAGATTAATTGAGTTGTTTGGATTTATAGGAAGTGAACATGGTGAATTGAGGCAAAAGTGCAAGTTTTGCCTTAAAAATTGAAGGTATTGAAGATTTCAAGTAATCCATGTGCCACGCGAGTGACACGGGAAGAAATAGAGTTTGTACCTAGGAGTGAAGAAAAAATTCAGCACATTTAGGCCAAATACGCAAGCATCACGCAAGCTGAATTGTTGCTTTGCCTATTCTCCTACAGGGTATAAGAGCTTTTTTTGTCTTCTTTATCACCTATCTTGACCTGTGAAGGCTAGACCACTATTGTTATATTGTTGAAGCACTTTGGAGCTTGGAAACACATCAAATCCATTGGAACTAAAGAATCAAAAGAGTTTTTCTCAACTTTTCTTATCTTCTTCCCCTATAGGTGTTGTTTTGACTCTGAATTTATTGTTGTTTAATACAATTCTGAGTAGCTAAATTTCTACTCTATGATTTTGATGAACCCATTATTGGGTAGCTTTGAGTAACTCCAAATTTAATTGATACAATAGTTTATTTATTTGTCTGTGTTTATTTGAATTCAATTGTTAGGCCTGCAATTGTTTATGCCCTTTTTGCTTGAATGATCTTGGAAAAGACGTTTGGTTCAGGATCAGTCAAATAACAGTACTTCAGGTTATGATAAAGGATTAGTACTTAAAAAGTACTAAAGGAGAAAAATAAAATGTTTTTATCCAAAAGCACCTTTTATGAAACACTATTTTAATTTAAAAAAAGGAAAATTTACACTAGATGACAATCCTAATAGCTAAATTACAAAAAATACCGATACTTTTAAACATTTACCCTAAATAACGATACTTTTAAATATATTACCCTGCATACCATTTACTCATTTCCCCCTTTCTCCTATCACAAACCCTAATTTCTCTCTCTTTTCTTTCTCCTCCACCCACCACCCACCCAGCCACCCGCCGTCCCTCCTCCATCTCCGGCGACTAGCACCTCCCGTCGTCCTTCCTCCTCCATCTCCGGCGACTAGCTGCTGCTGTTTCCTCCATCTCCGGCCAAGCAGATCTCTGCTCCGATCTGCTTCTCTTGTTCTTCTTTTTTTTTTTTCTTTTTTTGTTTGTTTTGGAAGTGTATTAATGTGTATATATGTATATACTTTTGTATTAATGTGTATGTGTATTTTTTGTGTAAAAATACACATTAAAATCTTTTCAAATGGCTATTTAATTTTTTGTATTGTTATTGTATATTTCTGTATTTTTTGCATTTTCAATTGTATGTTTGGAATTTTTTTGTTGTGTATCTGTATATTTTTGTATATTTCTGTATTTTTTGCAATTTCATTTTTGTATAGCTTTTTGTATGTTGTGAGTGTATATAAATGTATATTTTGTATATTTTAAATTTTATGTATGTTTATGTATTTTTTATTGGTTAAATATATTTTTTTAAAGTATGAATTTGTATTTTGTATGTTTTATGCTTGTTTTCCAGATTTACAAAAAAAAAAAAAAAAAAAAAAAGATTTTCCGGCGACCTGCTGCCGGTGACCGGCCACCGGCGGCATACCTGAAACTGAAGCAGTGGCTTGGGGGAGAAGAAGAAAGCTTCATTTTCATGGTTTTGTTGTAATTTGTATATGTTTTGTAAAGAAACTATTGGTATGTTTTGTAAAATGGAATAGTATCGGTATTTTTTGTAAATTTGTTATTAGGGTTGTATATTATGTAATTCAAAAAAATTCTCAAAATAAGCAGATATTACAAATTAGACCAAATAGGCTTAAAGGAGAACAACCGGTACTGATGCGATACTGTAATTAATTTGTTGCCACCTTTTGTAAAATGACATTAACTAATTGATAACAAGTTATTTAAGTTGTATTTGGAAGGTCAAGATTCTTGTAATGTAATAGTTTTACATATAACATCACAAAAAATATTTTCTATAAATACTATAACATGTCAAAGCTGTAACCAGCATCGTGTAATCAAAATTTCAAGTGCTTAGTTCAAAATTTCCCATTTTTCTAATATAATTCAACCCCTTTTCTTTTTCTTTCTTGCAAAATTTTCTACTTTTCAAAGTTTTTGATCGTACAAGTTTCTCTAAGTACATAAGTGTTGTCCTTGCAAACTAATAACACAATGGCTTTTTATACTCTCGGTCTTATCTTTGTCTTAAGCTATTTTTCCTTTTTGGAATTTGAAATGAATGTAGATGGCCTTAGTTATGTTGAGACAATTTCGCATGTTCATGTTCATGTTCATGTTCATGTTCATGAGTTACTAATGTTGATAACCCCCGAGTCGTTTCCCTTTAAGGAACTTACTAAAATGAACAAAATGGTACTTGAGAAATAAAGATAGTAATGATGATAGTGATCATGATGACGATAATTATGATGATTATTCATACGAGGAATTTGATGATATAAATGTTGATAGAGATTTTTTTGCTGATGAAATATGGTCGGAGGATGATACTGATGGAGACTCTGAGGAGGAATATTTTCCTTCCGGCGAAGGAAATGATGGAGGAGTAAACTTGCTACTAAGAAAAACGGGAAAGAATAATGAACTTTAACAAATAGCCGTTTTAGTCAGTATGTACAAATTATGCACAAATTATGCCCAAAAATGACTATTTTTTGTTTAAGTAATCTGCATTGATCATAGAGCATAATTTATCCAAAGAAGAATAATGTGAAAATAGCCTTCGATGAGACACCATTTGTGTATATATAGTGAAATTGCAGTGCCCAAATTGCAAACCACTTGTTATATACTATATTAATATTTGTAAATTCATAGTTACAGTATGCACAAGAAAATCGAATTAAATTGACATTTCGTTACCTATTGATAAGTGATATATTCAAAAAGAGATCATATATAGCATTGGAATGTTACCCCTTTTTTTCCGTAAACAGGCGTACTAGTGTTAGTTCTCATTCTTTTTTTAATTGAAACAATTTTATAGACGTTTTTAGAGGTCAGTCTACTCTATTTACGAGCCAAAAGAAGGTCAAATTTAAGTGCAATTTTAACGTTCCTTTTTTTTTTAAATGAAAACATTTTTCTCTTGATGCATAACACCTTCGAAGCTAAAATTGGTAATCTCAAAATTAATCAATTTGAATTTACGTGCAATTGCAACACATCATTACTTTTCCATTGATCTATATAGCATGATTCCTCTTTCTCTGTATAATAGCTTTCTTTGTCTTTTTTATCACCTATCTTGACCTGGGAAGGTTAGACCACCATTGTTGAAGTAGTTTGGAGCTTGGAAATGCATCAAATCCATTGGAACTAAAGAATCAAAAGAGTTTTTCTCAATTTTTCTTATCTTCTTTCCCTATGGGTGTTGTTTTGACTCTGAATTTATTGTTGTTTAATACAATTATGAGTAGCTGTTGCTCCCAACGCACACACAAGCATACGTGGTCGACAAGTAATAAAGTGATAAGTACAGTATCGTTCCCACGAGGACTATTCAGACTGGACTCCTAACAAACAATTTCTTATCAACTATTCAGGGATCTTTTTCCAATAGTGAGGATTTTATTAACTAAAGAACAGTAATTAAAATGGTAGAAGTGAATTCAAACAATGGAGCAAAAGTTGGTTGTAAACAATATTAATGAGACGGTCCAGGGTCAGAGTTACGAATAATCCAGTTGAGTTTTCCAATTGATTCCACTTCTTAAATCCCGGATTACTAACTAACAGATTAAATGTACCCGTGAAAACCTTTCGATTCTTCACAGTCTATGCATGCTACTCCAATCCCTACATGTCTATGGGTTGAATCACGTGCACGCATTAACGAATTCTGTAATTAGTTAAGCTAGGCGAGCAAGTATATGTCTATCCTACTCACAAATTGTTTCCCCGATGCCCGGGTTCACAAACTAGCCCTACTCTTTCTTATTGCGTTCATAAATTCCCTCTTTCGAGTTCAATCTAAAAACCATAGATAATACATAATTATCGGGCCCTGACAATTAAACAAGTGAAATCAAGAAAGAATAAGCAATCCGTTATGGGATTCAATATATGGAATTCAATCTTCAAACATCAACTTTCATGAAATACTCTAACCCTAGAACGAAAGATTTAGCCACGCATATTCATAATCACAAGGCAATGAATTGATGAAATAATGATGTAAATGATTAAATAGATGAAAGAATAGGAATTAAACCCTTGTTCAATGAAGTATGGTGCTCTCAAATTGCTCCAAAGTCTGAACTCCTATAAAAAACTAAGTAAAAGAGTATTTATAAGGTTTACAAAGGCCTAGTAATAAGTTACACCTAAGCCTAGACGAAATAGGAAGTCCAAAAACGCTCCAGAGGCGCTGTAGCTGGCGCCCCGCGCCTCCGAACGCGCTGACCCAAGCAGAACCCGTCAAATCTTGGGCGCTTTTGGGGCACCCCGCGCCAGTAACCGCGCCAGAAGGCTGGGCGCTTTTGGGGGCGCCCCGCGCCACTCAAAGCGCCAGGCATATTTTGCCTTGCCTTCTCCGCAGCTCGCATCGTGTCATGCCTTCGTGTGCTCGATCCAATCCTCAATCAAAATCCAATCTTTTCTTGCTCGATCATGCTCTTTAAAGCTCCAATTACACTTCATAATAACCTACAATCATACGACACAAAATCAGTGCAAAATCACATTCATTAACTAGAAAACGCACGAATAAAGTATCCAAACGTAAGGAAATATTAAGGAAATATAGGTATAAAATGCCAAACATCAGTAGCTAAATTTCTACTCTAGGATTTTGATGAACCCATTATTGGGTAGTGTTGAGTAACTCCAAATTTAATTGATAGAATATTTTATTTATTTGGCTGTGTTTATATTGAATTCAATTGTTAGGCCTGCAATTATTTGCGCCCTTTTTGCTTGAATGATATTGGAAAAGACGTTTGGGTCAGGATCAGTCAAATAACAGTACTTCAGATTATATAAGTTGATTAGAGTCATTATAGGGATATCGTGATTCGACTGTGGCCTGAAATTAGACAGTTCTTATTGGTCTTTATTATTTTTGAAAAAATAGTTCAAGAACGGTGTTGTTAGTAGTTGGGAAAATCTAGCGAACGAGTTTAAGTTCAAGGCCAATAGAATAGTATCTCGTGCAAGTTTGGAGTGAACTCAGGACTAAACCAGTAACTGGAAATTCATTATCCTAGGCTTTTTAACATCTGAAAGTTCAATTTTTATCATTCTTTGTTGATCTTAGTTAAATGTTTGTTAAATTAATAGTACATTACTTGGAACATTATTGTTGAACTTTGAATCTTTGGCTATTAGAGTTACTAGAACTTGACGTTGCTCCCTGTGGGATTCGACCCCAGACTTGTTAAACCAGGTTATATTTGCAACGACTGCTTATCCTTTTTAGGATGAGTTTTGGGCGTGATCAAATTTTGGCGCCGTTGCCGGGAAGCATGGGTTTAGTTTGTAGTTTTCAAATAATAGCTAAGTTTAGAAGTTTAAGCTATTTTTACTTTGGTCATCTTGATTCTAACTTTTAAGCTCGTGTTGAACAGATGTATGCCCTTGAGAAGTTCAAGATCTGCTGAACTATTTCAACCAGATCCAGAAATCGAGAGGACATTCAAGGCCTTGAACAGGGCCAATAAGAAAAAATATCTACCAGTCCGACAAGAAGTAGACAGGGAAGTTGAAATGGCTGACAATGCAGACGCAACTCAGTATGACTGGGCTTAGCCCACGTCTGATAACCTGGCAACTGCTATTGCTGTGCTTGCCATTGAAGCAGAGAATTTTCAGATCACAAACACTATGTTGAACTTGCTTCAAAACAAAGGGCAGTATGCTGGGAATGAAAATGAAGACCCACAACAGCATCTTCGGAACTTTTTATCTGTTTGTACCACACAAAAGCAAGCTCGTATGTCACCTGATGCAATTAAGTTGATGTTGTTCCTATTTTCACTCACTGGAGATGCAATGGCGTGGTTGAACTCACTTTCAATTAATTCCATCACTACATGGGATGAGTTGGTTAAGCTGTTTCTGAAGAAGTTACTCCCGCCTAACAAAACTGCAAGGCTGAGTGATGAAATACTGATGTTCAGGCAGAAGCCTTTGGAGTCAATGCAAGAGGCTTGGGGACGATTCGAAGGATTATTACTTAAGTGTCCTCACCATGGGATTCCAGAGCAGATGCTGGGCCAGAGGTTTTACATGGGTCGGAATGATAATTTGAAGGCAAATGTAGATGCTTCCGCCGGTGGAGCATTCTTGAGCAAAAGTTTTGCAGAAGCTAGACAATTGCTGGAAACTATGGCACAGAACTCGGGCTGGTCAACAAGGGATTCATCTATAGCACCAATTGTTCATTCAGTTGTAGTCGTCAAAAGATGAGCAATTTGCTGCAATGATGACTCGGTTGCAATTGTTGGCAAAGAAAATTGATGAAGTGGGAACCAAACAAGTTCATATACTTGATGCTACAAATGGTGGATTATGTGCCCCGTGCGCTAACAAACATGTACCTGATCCAGTCTACAATGAGTTTGATCCTCAGACTCAGGCTTACAGTGAAGATGTCAGTTATGTGAACAAGTATGCTGGCCAGAGACAAGGAGCCCAACAATGAAGACAGCATCCTCAGCAGGTACAGTATCAACCTACAGCACCATAGGGTCAAACAGTGCCATATTAGAGGCAAGTTAGGTATAATCAGCAGGCTCAGTAGCAGAGATATGTACCACCACCACCACAGCCAGCAACAGTTCAAAAAAATGACAATTTGGCAAGAATTGAAGGCATGTTTCAGCAGTTGGTGGGTACTCAAGGCAAAATGCAGGAGCAGCTGACGACACACGACACTGCCATCAAGAACATTGAGACACAATTGGGTCAGATTTCTAAGGCTTTGAGCAACAGACCCTAAGGAGCTTTTCCTGGTTATACTATTGTAAATCCTAAGGACCAGGACAACAAGCAATTGATGGCAGTGAGTCTTAGAAATGGCAGAGATTTAGATAGAGATCAAGAGCTTCAGCAGACCAAAAATGATGATTTGCAGCCTGTACCAGTCAGAGTAGATATTGATGAGCCTCTTAATTAGACAGAGGTGGCAATTCAGCAGGCACAAGCTGAAAAACTGAAGGCAAAAGAATCTGGGCCAACCCCAGAAGTAGAAGCAGGCAGACCACTTGTCCAGATTAGAGGAAGCTGAGAAGAAGATAGAAATGGAGGACATTCTAGAGACCTTTCCTGATGAGAAGTTACTGGCAGGATCACTTGAGGAGGTACCATGCTATGCTGACATTGCTAATTTTTTGGTAAGCGGTATCGAACCTCCTGATTTCTCTTCTGCACAAAAAAAAAGGTTTTATAGAGATTATCGTTCTTATTTTTGGGATGAGCCTTATCTGTTTAAAATTTGTGTTAACAACATGATCCGAAGGTGTGTCCCCGAGAACAAAACTCTGTTTTGTAGGCTTGTCATTCCTCACCGTATGGAGGATATTTTGGAGGAGTCAGGATACCATCAAAGATCCTAGATTCTAGATTCTACTGGACAACATTGTTCAAAGATGCACATAATTGGGCCAAGAGCTGTGATGAGTGCCAGCGCACTGGTAATATTTCCCGCCGTCATGAAATGTCTATGAAACCTATTCAAGAGGTAGAGGTATTTGACGTGTGGGGAATAGATTTTATGGGACCGTTTGTCAGTTCTTATGGCAATAAATACATACTGATGGCTGTAGATTATGTATCAAAGTAGGTGGAAGTTGTAGCACTTCCAGCAAATGATGCTAAGAGAGTCGTTGGATTCCTAAAGAAGAACATCTTCACCCTCTTTGGTACTCTAAGGGTAATTATCACTGATGGTGGGACTCACTTCTGCAATCAAGCGTTTGCAAAGTTGCTAAGTAAGTATGGTGTTCATCATAGCATCGCCACCCTGTATCACTCTCAGACTAGTGGGCAGGTGGAAGTTTCCAACAGGGGGATAAAGAGTGTGCTATCCAAGACTGTGAATGGAAATAGGACCGACTGGTCAAGGAAGTTAGATGATTCACTTTGGGCGTATCGTACAACCTTCAAAACACCAATTGGCATGACACCGTATATATTGGTATTTGGTAAGACGTACCACTTGCCAGTTGAGCTGGAGCATCGAGCCTTTTGGGCGTTAAGGGCACTAAACCTTGACATGAAAGCTGCAGGAACCAGTAGAGTGAGTGAGTTATATGAGCTTGATGAGCTCTGCTACCATGCTTTTGAGAGTCCTCGAATCTATAAAGAGAGAATGAAGGCGGTTCATGATAGAAGGATAGTAGAGAGACATTTTGCACCCGGAGATGATGTGTTTCTTATATAATTCAAGGTTGAAACTATTTCCAGGTAAGTTAAAGACAAGATGGTTGGGACCATTTAAGGTGGTGACTTTTCATCCGCACAGAGCGGTAGAAATTGAGTCTGAAGATGGAACCCGAAAGTTTCAAGTTAATGGGCAGAGATTGAAACACTATCATGGTGTAGTTGATGAGAACATGCTCGTGTCTGTCATTGGTCTAGTTGAACCCTAAAGATAAAGAAGCGTTGTGCCGCGACGTTAAATTATATAAATTGGGTTGATGAGAGGCAACCCAAGTATTGTATTAATTTTTTAAAAAAAATTATATATAAAAAGATACAAAAAGAGTCGTGCCACGATATTAAATAAGGCGCTGCGTGGGAGGCAACCCACGATTTTAGTTAGTATTTATCATTTTACTAATTTATATTTTAATTATAGGAAATTAATGTTTGATTGAGCTTTGTAGGATTAATTGACAGTTACAAAGTTCGTGGAAGAGGCGAAGTGAATCGAGATGCGCATGTTGAAAAATGGCACAAAACGAGGTGAGTAACTGTGAGAAGAAGAGGAAGAAACTTGAGCTCGTGGCACGCTACCGCGCGAGTTCCTTGGCCTAAGGAGCATTTAAGTCTCGTGCCACGAGACTAGCATGAGCAGCTTTTATGGTAGAATAATAAAATTTTCAGCGCATGGAGGCTTAAAAATGAGGCCACCACGCGAATTTTAACTAATCAGGTGTCGACTACAATGGGACGTGTAAGAAAGATTACTGGGCAGGAGAAGGACCTTGATTTAGAGCAACAACTTGCAGCCAAGCGGCAAAAGACAATTTCTCACACTGTTTGGCGTGATGAACGAGCCAAAGAAGATTACAAAGAGATTTGTGGTAAGACATTTCTGAGTGAATCACTTATTGACACTGAGATGTATGGGAGAAAGTTTACAGATGTGTTGGAGGAGATTCAGAGGAGACAGTGGGATGTGTTGCTAAATGGGTTTAGCAAAACAACCATATCTTGGGTTCGTGAGCTGCTGGAAAATTGGAGGATGGATATTGATAATGTGGTAAATGTTCGTGGAAAAATGGTTGACATATCTCCTGACAAGCTGAATGAGTTCCTCAAGCTCCCACAGGTTGATAGAGCTGCACTTCAGACTATTGAGAATGCACCAGACATTGATGATATCAGACGTGTGGTATATGATGATAATCCGAAAGCAAAGTGCAAGGCAAGTTCAGGGTCTCCTCACAACACCTTGTCTTTCAAGTATTTCTCTAAGAAAGCGAGAGTGTATCTAAGATTTGTTTGTCTGCGTTTGATTCCCTGTGAGCACATGACAGATATACGGTTTGAGAGGGTTATTTCTACTTATGCTTTGATGAAAAAGATTGATATTAATGTGGGATATTTGATGTTTCGGGAGTTGCAGCGCACTCGGGAAGATATGCAGTGGCGCTTGTTTTTTTCCTAACACTTTGACCAAATATATGAGGTCGCTGAAGGTAGTGGTTGATGACAGAGATGAAAAGGAGCGAGAAACTCCAAAGAAAGTCGATATTACAAATTTCAAGAGCCCGGATGAAGATAGAGTGGAGAAGTTATCTTATGAGCGATGTTTGGATAGAATTGTGCAGATGCTACTCTGCCAGTGGCGTGCCACAGAGCTTGATATGAAGATGAAGGGTGTGGATCTCACTCCTCTTATGACTCAGCTGCCCTATATTGTTGATGAGCGCTTGCTAGTGGCTCTCTGCCTGAGGTTGAGTTGCCTGCTGCTTCTACTATGGTTGCACCACCCCAGGTCGTTTCTACTCATTCTCTTTCTACCCCTATGGATGCTACGAGAGCTGCTGCCACCCCTGTTGGTGGGCTTATTGATACTTCACTGGATGTTGTGACTACTTCTGCTGTTATTCTTGGTGCACGTCCTAAAGCGGGCACCAGTTGTTCTACCACTACTGCTTGATAGGGAGTACTACCACCCTACTTGTTTAATATTTTCTGTGGTGTAGTGAGGACACTGCACATTTTTAAGTGTGGGGTGGGAGTTGATTTTGTTGTTACTTGGTTAGTCTAGTATGTTTTAATATTTTCTTGTCACTTGACAATTTTTGATTTATTTCTTGCTTTCTAGTTTGTGTTGGGTCTGTAATATTTCGAATATTCATGACCTATAATAGATTAGTAGTGGTAATATTCAATAATTCACTAGAGTTAAAGTAAAAATTTTAATTTAGTAAGTTCTTGGTATACCAATAATCTCTTTGGGTTTTCTTAGCCTTGATTCTTTCCCATTAAGTTACTGTTGCTGAACCAAGCATTTTGTAGGTTAGATATATTTTTTAAAAATAAATAAATAAATGAAGAGTTTAGAAGGAGGAAAAATGGGAAGGAGGCAAGAAAAGAGAGAAGTGAGGATTTTGGATGACAACCTTTAGCTAGAACTACCTACATATTTTTGAATTTCCTTTTTGAGTTCATAATTAGGTATTGTAAGGTGAAACTGAAATGATCTTTGAGTTCCATGTACAGTGTGTGGTGAGCTTATTTGTCTACTTCTCATTGTTTCATGTTAAGTCTCACTTGCCCTGCTTGCTGTTTGAGGCGAAATCTTAGGTTGTCTTGGTTTTTAGAATGAAAGCAGGCCTTCTTTGGCCCAACAGTTCCTAAATTAACCTACCAAATGAATGAATTCCCTAGTGTCCAAATTTGAGTCTATTGACCTTTTTCTTTGGCAACTTGTGTTACAAGCCCTATTCCTTTTTATATTTACTTCTCTTGTTACCCATCTTCCCCTTAACTACTTTAGGTTGTGTGATTGGTAAGATGGTGGGTTTATAATAAGAGTTGTACAGTTGGGAAGAAAGTTGCAAAGCAATGAAGGTAGAAAAACTTGGTATTCTCCTAAATGAAAGAAAAGTGTGAAAAGTGAAAAAAAAAAATCAAAAAAAAAAAGAAGAAGAAGAAGAGATTAATAGATTGTTGAATAAATGAGGAGAAAGAAAAGGATAAAGAAGGGACCTTTGCTTCAAAAAGATAGATATGAACAAGAATGTTGGGAAGTGATACAACTACATGAAAAGGTGAGGAAAATAGTAGTGAGTGATGTTTAAAGTGTTTAGGGGAAGAATTAGTCACTATATACCCAAAAGTGTACCACACCTTACCCCAAGCCAACATTACAAGCTATGAAAATAGTCCTACTTGACTTTTGATTAAGACTCCTATATTAGTGGAGAGCAACAAAATAGGCAATCCTATGATACTTTTCTATGAGACATGAAAAATTTCTTTGTGAGTGTGAGAATGTTTGATATTTGATATGCCACGAGTTCTTTTGAATTCATATATTGTGTGTTTGGTGGCATTCGCTTGTTGTGAGGTACAGTGGAACTTGAGTGGTCTATAGGTTTCCACTTTCAATACTTGATTATGACCAAAAGAAAGGGTGTTTGAATTTCATGGGTGAGTTCGGTTAAGTTGTGTGTCACGAGTCCTTATCTAATCTTGATGCCTTGCTTGCTTTCTATGTATTCTTCTTCTTTAATCGAGAACGAGCAAAAGTCCAAGTGTGGGGTGGTGATGTTTGGCTATTTTATATGCATTTTGAGAGTGTTTTTACCGTGTTCTGATAGTTATTTGAAGATTTTATATGCAAAAAAGTTAATATTATTTGATACTAATTGAGTTGTTTGGATTTATAGGAAGTGAACATGGTGAATTGAAGCAAAAGTACAAGTTTTGGCTTAAAAATTGAATGTATTGAAGATTTCAAATAATCTGTGTGCCACGCGAGTGACACGGGAAGAAATGGAGTTTTTTCCTAGGAGTGAAGAAAAAATTCAGCACATTTAGGCCAAATACGCGAGCTGAACTGTTGAAGAAATTGATTCCGCATGGCGCTAGTAGAAAAGCTGGGGCAAAAATTTAAGGGTATTTTGGATTATTTGTCTATTCTCCTACAGGGTATAAGAGCTTTCTTTGCCTTCTTTATCACCTATCTTGACTTGAGAAGGCTAGACCACCATTGTTGAAGCACTTTGGAGCTTGGAAACGCATCAAATCCATTGGAACTAAAGAATCAAAAGAGTTTTTCTCAACTTTTCTTATCTTCTTTCCCTATGGGCGTTGTTTTGACTCTGAATTTATTGTTATTTAATACAATTATGAGTAGCTAAATTTCTACTCTATGATTTTGATGAACCCATTATTGGGTAGTTTTGAGTAACTCCAAATTTAACTGATACAATATTTTATTTATTTGGCTGTGTTTATATTGAATTCAATTGTTAGGCCTGCAATTGTTTGTGCCTTTTTACTTGAATGATCTTGAGAAAGACGTTTGGGTCAGGATCAGTCAAATAACAGTACTTCAGGTTATGATAAAGGATTAGTACTTAAAAAGTACTAAAGGAGAAAAATAAAATATTTTTATCCAAAAGCACCTTTTATGAAGCACTATTTTAATTTAAAAAAATTCTCAAAATAAGCAGAATTACAAATTAGACCAAATAGGCTTAAAGGAGAACAACCAGTACTGATGCGATACTGTAATTAATTTGTTATTTGTTGCCACCTTTTGTAAAATGACATTAACCAATTGATAACAAGTTACTTAAGTTGTATTTGGAAGGTCAAGATTCTTGTAATGTAGTAATAGTTTTACATATAACATCACAAAAACTATTTTCTATAAATACTATAACATGTCAAAGCTGTAACCAGCATCGTGTAATCAAAATTTCAAGTGCTTAGTTCAAAATTTCCCATTTTTCTAATATAATTCAACCCCTTTTCTTTTTCTTTCTTGCAAAATTTTCTACTTTTTAAAGTTTTTGATCGTACAACTTTCTCTAAGTACATAAGCGTTGTCCTTGCAAACTAATAACAGAATGGCTTTTTATACTCTCGGTCTTATTTTTCTCTTAAGCTATTTTTCCTTTTTGGAATTTGAAATGAATGTAGATGGCCTTAGTTATGTTGAGACAATTTCGCATGTTCATGTTCATGTTCATGTTCATTAGTTACTAATGTTGATAACTCCCTTTAAGGAACTTACTAAAATGAACAAAATGGTACTTGAGAATAAAGATAGTAGTGATGATAGTGATCATGATGACGATAATTATGATGATTATCCATACGAGGAATTTGATGATATAAATGTTGATAGAGATTTTTTTGATGATGAAATATGGTCGGAGGATGATACTGATGGAGACTCTGAGGAGGAATATTTTCCTTCCGGCGAAGGAAATGATGGAGTAAACTTGCTACTAAGAAAAAAGGGAAAGAATAAGTAACTTTAGCAAATAGCCGTTTTAGTCAGTATGCACAAATTATGCACAAATTATGTCCAAAAAAATGACTATTTTTTGTTTAAGTGATCTGCATTGATCATAGAGCATAATTTATCCAAAGAAGAATAATGTGAAAATAGCCTTCGATGAGACACCATTTGTGTATATATAGTGAAATTGCAGTACCCAAATTGCAAACCACTTGTTATACACTATATTAATATTTGTAAATTCATAGTTACAGTATGCACAAGAAGATCGAATTAAATTGACATTTCGTTACATATTGATAAGTGATATATTCAAAAAGAGATCATATATAGCATTGGAATGTTACCCCTTTTTTTCGGTAAACAGGCGTACTAGTGTTAGTTCTCATTCTTTTTATAATTGAAACAATTTTATAGACGTCTTTAGAGGTCGGTCTACTCTATTTACGAGCCAAAAGAAGGTCAAATTCAAGTGCAATTTTAACTGTTCCTTTTTTTTTAAATGAAAACATTTTTCTCTTGATGCATAACACCTTCGAAGCTAAAATTGGTGTTAATCAATTTGAATTTACGTGCAAGTGCAACGCATCATTTCTTTTCCAGTGATCTATATAGTATGGTTCCTCTTTCTCAGTTCAAACTTTCAATTTCTAAGGTTGAATGAAGAGAACATCAGCAAAGTAGTAAATTTTTTAACCCTACATCAGTTTAATGATGGTGATGATGATGACGACGATGATGAGGATTTTGATTATGAAGAAGACGAGGATCTACCACCTGCGAAGTAGAGAAGATAACTGTTTTTATTTCCTTTTTTCTTTGGTTAAGTTTAGGAGTATGTTATGGGAAGGAGGAGGTTCCATTAGCTTTTTTCCTCATTTGTTTTCTCTAGCAGTGTCGGAAATTAGCCATGGTTTTATCGGTTTTAATGAAGTGCTTTTATTATGTGACAAATTTATAGCTTATGCTTGTCTGTTCCAGACTTTCAGATACAGGTGGTTGAGATAGAGTTTATGCGAGTATTAACAATGTATGTATTAGTAATGCGGGTATATATTAACAATGTGTGTATTAGTAATGTGTGTATTAATAATGCGGGTATTAGTAATGCGGGTATTAGTAATGCGGGTATTAATAATGTGGGTATTAGTAATGTAGGTATTAGCTATCCATATATTATAACGTAAGGATTATTTCTTGAATCACTAATATACTACAAATTAATATAAAATGTTATAATTTAAAATATTTAGTTATTCCTTAAATATAATTTAAAAATATTCTTACTATTATGAGGGTTAATTTTGTCATTTTAAATTTTAATACCCGCATTGCTAATACACACATTACTTATTCCACCTTCTATCCCGCATAAAATAATACATAAATTTCCTCATAACTTATGCGGGTATTAGCTATGCGGAATATACAAAAGCGCAACCAAACGTGGTACTAATTTTATACCAAATATTAAAATCTCTCCAAACTAACCAAACATGGTACTAACTTAGTGCTGGATTTTGTGCTGGTATTATTTTAATACATAGCCAACCAAACGACCCCTTACTGTATTTAATTAACAACATTCTCGATTTAGTCCGTTCAAAGAAATAACAACTTAGAATTTGAAAATGATCTAATTTTAATTTTTCATTTTATCTTACTGAGAGAAGGATGTAGCCACACATATGTTATGGAGTTGATACCACAAGTTTTAAACTTACAACCAAACAAATATTATTACACTTTTATCATTAAAAGATTCAATTTTTTTCTTAAACACCATCAATTTAAACTATGCTACATATATTAGAATAGATGAAGTATGTTATACATTTAGATATCCTGTTTGTCTGATGAGTTTGTGAAGTATGTTAGTATGTAATACACTTTTATGAAGTATGTTATACCATCAATTTTTTTTTTTAAACACCATGAATTTAAACTATGCTACATAAATTAGAATTTGATGAGTTTTTATATCTTGTCAGCTGGCCTTAGATATACAATTTGTCTTTTCATTTTGGCGCCCCTGCAAATTTGTGAGTTAAAATCATAACCAGGACTTTGTAGAGAGACTTCATATGAATTACATACAATTTTATTTTTTTCTCTATAAATATGATTTTTGTATCCCTTATAACATTCAATTTATATATCTATACGTAGTCTATAAATAATGTTCGAAAAGATCACTGAAAAGTTTCAAAAGTATTGAAGAAGAGTAATAGAACCTATTGGATAATAAATAAACATAAAGCATATCATTTCACATCCAAACGGGCTTTATTGAAGATAAAATTTATATTCGGGCCTTTAAGTGAGTCCGCCATGAGGTCTCTCTATTTTGTAGGTCAATCTCACACTCCTTACTGCAAATTGAGTTACAATATAATGGTCGCAACTGCACCTTACATGTAAAGGCCAAAGGTTATATAAGAGGATGGCATCCAAATTATTGATTTGATGCAAGTCAAATTAGCGTGGAATGGCAGCATATCCTTCACAAGTTTGCTAACAAAAGATAAAAATAAAAATGACCAAATTCTACCTACTCACTAATCACTATTGGAAGGTGAATCCTACAAAATCATAAGCTATTGTATCTTTATGGACCTAAATTTAAAACAAAAAATGTTCTCATTATACGTGTGCTATTGTATCTTTATGGACGTAAAATTAAAACAAAAAATGTTCTCATTATACATTTATTTGGCACCATATCATCAAAATGTTCTAAAAAAAGAAAAAAAATTCTTTTCCTCTCATTCACCTCCTCCTTTTTTTTTCTCCCAGTCACTCTGATATTTTGGTTTTCTTCTCCTTCCTACGATTAATGCTTATTATTTTGTGTATTAATGTTCAAAAATATAGTCTCAGTTATTATTCTTTTATCTATTATTATTGTTGTTTCTTTTACTTTTGTTATATTTACTACTTTATTGTTAATACTTCTGTTTTCTTTCATATTTCATCTTAGCTTTTACTCTTTGGTTTCAAAACATGTTTTCAAAATGATTTTCTTTAGCTTAGGATCTATCTTCTACCTCGCACAAAGTAGGGATAAAATTTGCGTATACCACAATCTCCTAAACCTCACATATACGATTACACTGAGTATATTATTGTACGTTTTCCTTTCCTACTTTACTTCTTATTAACATCTATATTAAATGTGGTAATTATTTGGAATGTGACATGAATTTTTTAATCTTTGTATATATAAGTCAACAAGAACACACGAGTTCAGCGATCCTACAATTTTTGCACCTCTTCTATTGCATCTTTTATTACCCCGCATCCCTTCCTCTTCATTCTAAACCTAGCTAATTTTATTTTCTTATATTGTTTTCATTCTTAAATGCTTTTTCTTTCTTACTGTATTTTATATCTTGCCTCTATTAATTATTTTTTCATTCAGTGATTTTGACATGATAATATATTTAGGTTGGTAAATGAGGAAGTAAATGCCGATGAAGATAGTAAAGAGGAGAAAGAAGTAAGAACGAAAAAACTAGATGTGAAAAATAAGCAACTCGAGTCAGAGAGTAAAAATACACTTGTATAAATTTATTAGAATAAAAAATTATTCATATACGTACTTCATACGAAACTTATCTTTCTCTTTTCTCCTTTTGTACCCCTTTATTTTTTAAGAGACTAAAGGTTTTGATCTTAGCATCTTATATACCACCTCCTTTTTTATGAAGTTGCATGCTGGAGTTAGAGGACAAACTTTCAAAGAGAACAAATTACCTTTTGAATTTTGCGCAATAAAAAATAGTTTGATGATTTTTAGGAAGAAAATATATTATTTTATATCGAAAGACTGGCTGGTTATGAAAGGTGAAAAAAAGTCATATATAGTAGAAGAGAGAGAACTTGAATATAGACTTTTTTTTCTGGAAATATAAATGGCGAAGAAGTATGAGAGTTAGAAAGAAGGAAGCACCATCATGGGTTGTAGTGGAATGGATAAGATCATTCACCATTGACCAAAGGTCTCGGATTGGTTTTAAAAATAAAAAAAAATTTGGTAGGAGGCATTTCTCCTAGACATCGGTCTTACGCGATACTAGTCCGAATTAGTGGTGGTTACCATGCGTATACTAGACAACAAGAGGAAAACCTTTAAAAAAAAAAAGAGAAATAGGAAAAGGTAAACCAATCTCAGGTGAAGCCTTGGGCCCTGGGTTGATGAAAATGATTACATACCTCCATGTAATAATTAATACTGAAAGTTACCACTCCCAAACTTATTCCACACTCATATAAATCCTTTTAAAACTAAAACTAGATGGAGCGACCAACGAACTTGAACATCAAACGTACCACCAATATATCAGATACTTTTTTACTTGTTTAAATTTCTCTTAGCGGATACTTAATTTTCTACTAGATCTAGTCTTGAGTTAAATCTGATTAATAATTGTTAACTCGTGTGATTTGGATTTCTCTTATCTTTA
Organism: Petunia x hybrida; assembly: GCA_037355625.1. Classification (NCBI taxonomy): domain Eukaryota; kingdom Viridiplantae; phylum Streptophyta; class Magnoliopsida; order Solanales; family Solanaceae; genus Petunia; species Petunia x hybrida. The sequence continues at coordinate 1,326,828 of JBBBVM010000006.1, read as the reverse complement.
TTTAGCTTATTTTATAGTTCACTATAGAGTAATGTTCTTTTGATTCATCATATTTTAAACAGTAAAAATGTCTAGATAAGTTTTACCAAAATTCTGTGAATAGTGTGATCATGTTCTAATATCTATTAATAGAGATTGCCAACCATTTGTAGATTAATATTGGAGAATAAAAATATTTCGAGTACTTAAATATAAGCTATAGACCATTTTATATCCAGTACTTATTCAAATTGTCTTAAATCATACATTATATATTATATTAGATCTTGCAGCTATTTTACATAAAACATGACATATTTTAATAATGACATGATGCTTCTATAGAGTTTTAGAAAAAGATACGAAAATTAACCGAACCATATCAAAATCGAAGGAAAACTAGCGTGAATTAGACGATTTTGAAAAGTCTTATTTCAGTTTTCTACAAATGAGTAATCAAAAAATTGGGCTGGAATAACTAACTTCATGAATTAAACGACCAAATTGAACCATTGCACTTTATTGAAAGCAAGCTAAGAGATTATATGAAAAGAGCTTTTTTTTGGCATAATCACGTTAATGTAACTACACTTAGAGCCTGTTTGGCCAAGCTGCTAAAATCAGCTTATTTTGAGAAGTGCTTTGTGAGATAAGCAATTTGTGTTTGGCCAAATTTTAGGGAAGTGCTTTTGTTATTAATTTGTGTTTGACCAATATTTAAAAAAATTATGAAATTAGGAAAATGAATATATAATAATATTAATTTGATTAAATATGGAAGTTTGAAATGGGTATTCTTGTCCCAAATAATCAAAAACACTTATTTTTTCAAGAAGCTACTTTTTTCAGCTTCTTCCCCACAGCAGAAAAACAGCTTCTGGTGCCATTCAAAAGCACTTATTTTTTCCTAGAAGCTTGGCCAAACACCCCAAAATTTTAAAATAAGCACTTTTTAAAAAAAATAAGCACTTATGGCTCCCTAGAAGCTTGACCAAACAGACTCTTATAGATTTGGTCAAGAATAATTATAGATAACCTCAATGGGGAAAGCGTGAGTGAATGTTAAAATCTAAAGGGAATAAATATGGGGAAAATTTTCCAAGTGGATAAAGATGAAATCATGGGAATCAGATGAATGTAATGAGTAGGCAGTGAATTGTCAACCTGCTTTGGTATAAATTGACCACAGTTTGAACAAACAGTAACAAGTATTCTGTAAATCAGCGAATTCAACTTAAATCAATAGTTTTGATACAAAGCATATATGGGTGTGTTGTAAGAAAATCGCTATAATTAAAAAAAAAATTAACTCAAACTTTTAAAAGTATAATAATGCAATTAGTAGAAAGAAGCTAACAACCAATAAAATTCAAATCCAAAATCTACTTTTGATTATAAAGTAGAAAACAATAATTCTTTACCACCTCGAATATGGCTTCGCTAGTCTTTTCTTGGTTGGCAAAATCATGAGTTTCCATGGTTATAGAGTCTGAAATAATTGGGCATTGTATTACCATGGTATCCAGACGTGGTCTCCCTATATTCAAGTTCCAGTTGTGAAAAGTGGTGCAAGTGAAGTTGATTTGAATGAACTTAGCTTTATTAGAACATAAATGGAAACCATTTCTCCTATAGGGTTTTTCAAGAAGGTAAGAAAACTTTTTGCTTTCGTAAACATAAACCTCCATATTTGTTAACAAAAAAAGATGAAACAAGTTTTAGCTATAAATCTATCAATTACCTACTATGCTATATATAGTGGTCAATTACCCATTGTAATTATCAACCTGTTTGTGACGAGTGACGTGGCCTGACGTCTACTAGCTACACAAATTTGTTGACTAGTTTTGTCTCATTCTTTAAATAATTTGTTTTATTAGCTTATTGTAATTAACTGTGCTAGTATTAAATTAGTTACTGAAGTACATATTACATGAATCTGATCATCTTTAATTCAGAAGAATTCAAATCATAAAGATCAATGTGATTTATCGAGTGCTGAGATATACATGCGTGCGGCTTGTTATATACAACCATATCTCTATTTATATTTTATTTTGGAGGAGTAAACTTGCTACTAAGAAAAAAGGGAAAGAATAAGGGAACTTTACGCAAATAGTCGTTCTAGTCAGTATGCACAAATTGTGCACAAATTATGCCCAAAAAATAATTATTTTTTGTTTAAGTGATCTAGCATTGATCATAGAGCATAATTTTCCCAAAGAAGAATAATGTGTAAATAGCCTTCGATGAGACACCATTTGGGTATATATAGCGAAATTGCAGTACCCAAATTGCAAACCACTTGTTATACACTATATTAATATTTGTAAAATCATAGTTACAGTATGCATAAGAAAATCGAATTAAATTGACATTTCGTTACATATTGACAAGTAATATATTCAAAAAGAGATCATAGATAGCATTGAAATATTACTCGTGTTTTTCAGTAAACAAGCGTACTAGTGTTAGTCCTCATTCTTTTTTTAATTGAAACAATTTTATAGACGTCTTTGGAGGTCAGTCTACTCTATTTACGAGCCAAAAGAAGGTCAAATTTAAGTGCAATTTTAACTGTTCAAAATTAATCAATTTGAATTTAAGTGCAAGTGCAACGCATCATTTCTTTTCCATCGATATATTCCTCTTTCTCAGTTCAAACTTTCAATTTCTAAGGCTGTAAGCCTCGAGTGAATTCCACATTCACCTTTGTTCGCCTAAGTCAATACTTGAATGAAGAGAACATCAGCAAAGAAGTAAATTTTTTTTTCACTACATCAGTTTAATAATTACACACTCCACTTGTTGGATGTCAATGGTGTATTAGGAGAAAATTCACCGAGGTCGTAACAACAGGGCTTGATGCGCGGTTTGATTGAATCTTTTAGAAACGAACTCTCGAAGTCGCACACTCAATTCCCGAGGCGCACAAAATGAATTTTGGCCGCAAGCTATCCTATGAGGCTATTGGAAGACAATTATCACGAGGCGTATAATTCACCTCTCGGTGGAGATCCGCTCTTCATTGATCGAGCTCTTACCTCTGTAACTGTCGACCGTTACTCGAGTAATAAATGGGGAGATCATGGTCAGACCACGATAGAACGTGGAGTAATGGCCATTAAGTGCAGTAAATGTTATCCTCGTTCTTGTAGACTATAAATATAGTCATGAAAAGATTATGTAAAGGCATCCAAAAAATATATAAAATACACTTGTTCTTTGTCTTCAATCTTTTGTCTACATTTCTTTATCAAACTTCTTGTCTTTTAACGGTTTTGATACAATAGTTGCTAGTTAACCCAAAATAAATTCAATATGGTGTTCTAATCATATTTAAGCCAACACAAATTGGCGCCGTCTGTGAGAAATCTAGCAATAACATTTGTTCCGAAGTCTCACCCCCAGCTTTACACCATCATCATTCAATGGCAGACAACACTAACGCTCATGATAACACAACGATCCAAACTCCTGACCCAACTACTAGTGTCACCTCGTCGGGTGGTGGAACACCAATAACACCACCTGGCTTAACGCCACCTGGTTTGACACCACCTGGCTCAACGCTACCTGGTTTGACACCACCTGGCTCAACGCTACCTGGTTTGACACCACCTGATTTAACGCTACCTAGCTTAACACCACCCGTTGGTTTGACTCCTTCAATTGGTTTAAGCCTCCCAATTGGGGTTACCCCACCACTGCCAACCGATCCCTCATCATCAAGTTCAAACGACTCTTTTCAGTTGTATGTGATGACAACTTTGCAACGACTTCAAGAGCAATTTGCTGCTTTCTTTGAAATGTGAGAAACACAACAAATCCCACCGAGCCCACACTCAACAGAAGCATCTCGAACGTTGTTCCTACAGGCGCAACAACAGGGGGACTTCTAAATAGGGCCGCATCTAGTGGCTCGGGGTCTGCACCATTGGGGAATCAACCCTTCAGGGTAGCTTCAACGGTGGCTGAAACTAGCGTCCCATCAGACTTTGAGAAATGGAAGAAAGAATTTGAGACCAACATGGAAAAGCGGCTTGAAATGTCCCTGGGATTAGGAAACCTCAGTGAGCTATAGATATTGAGATTTGCAGACAACAACCTTTTAAGCTTGAGGCTGCTCCCTCTCTCATTCCCGAGCACTTCAAGTTGCAAATCATGAAGAAATATGATGGGACAAGTGACCTCGTTGATCATATAACCGAATACATGGCCATGGTCAAGAGAAACAACTTGGCCCCTATGGAAAGGGAGTTAATGTTTCTTAAAATTTTGTCGATACTTTTGAAAAAGAAGCATTACGCTAGTATATACACCTCCCCTCTGAGTCAATATTAAATTTTGGAGAATTGACCGGAATATTTATCAAGGCCCATACTGGGGCCTAGAAGATCCTCAAGCGAAAGAAGGATATCTTCGAGGTTAAACAAAAATACCTCTAGTCGATCAAAGACTTCCTCGAACGTTTTCAAGCCGAGAGAATGGAGTTGCTTAAGATGGATGATACTCTGGCAGTCATGGCTTTCGAAAGGAATTTTAATGTGAGAATATCCGAGGCCGCTGCCAAGCTGAAGAAAGAGCTCCAGCAGTATCAGGGCCAGACTTGGGGTGAACTGCACGACAGAGCCTCTGCGAAAATCAGGCTTGAAGAGGCTGAATGGAGGATGAAAGGTCGGTATAATTCGTACTGAGGCCACGCAGAGTCCTCCTGATGCGGCGATGCACCACGAGGGAACTCAAAAGGGAGGTACGAGCCTTATAATTCACAGAGGCAACATATAAGCCAACGCCTCGAAGGACAGCAGCATGTAAGTCAAAGGTTAGGGGGAAGGTTAGCACAAATGCTAGTCAGAAGAACTCCTCGGGACCATCCTTGATATCCAAGGATAAAGATTTGCCCCGAATCTCTGATTATAATTTCAACATTTCCACTTTTGAGTTGATGAACGCCATAAAAGGGATGACGGATCAAGGTGTGAGATTACCGAGGGATATGAGAACGCCCCCGGGGAAAAGCGATCAGACTCAGCATTGCGAGTTTCATATGGATTATGGGCATGCCACCGAGGATTGCAAGACATTGCGGCTCGAGGTGGCTCATCTTCTCAAGAAGGGTGTGTTAGGTGAGTATCTTACCGATAAGGGGAAGAAAAATTTCTTCAAGAATAGGGGAGGAGGACAGCTGCCGAAGGCGGAATCTCCAAAAAGAGTGGTAAATGTTACAACTAGGGGATCGGAAGTGAATGGTGTCAACATTGCCGTTGCGAAGAAATTCTCAAAGCTTTCAATCACTATAGAGAAATGGACCCGAGCTGGTGGGTCAAAAAATGAGATAGTTTTTGATACAGAAGATTGTGATGGGATGATATTTCCCCAACATGATGCTTTGATGATCATGCTAAGGATCAATGACTGCGACGTCAAACCAGTTTTGGTTGATCCTGGCAGCTTGGTGAATATCATCAACTATGGAGAAGCTAAGAAAATATGGTTGAAGGACCTCGTCGTCCCGAAAGCAACCATATTGACAGGGTTCAACAATTCAACTGAAAAAATACTTGGAGAAATTAATCTTACTACAACTGCCGAAGGAGTAGATAAGAAGACTTTTTTCCAAGTAATGGCAGAGGATATAACTTATAATGTTATCCTCGGGAGGCCTTGGATACATGAGATGGAAGCTGTTCCATCTACCTTGGACCAGGTAATTAAGTTCCCAACACCATAGGGAATTCATGCTATCCGAGAAGAGCAACGAATAGCTCGTGAGTGCTACTCGATCGCGATGAAGAGTGGAGTAGGTTCGACCAAGCCATCTAAATAGCAATTAATCAGCCCGAGGCTGAACGAAGAAGAGAGCTTGGTTCTACAAAAAGGATCTTAAGCTGTCAACGCCCCAACTTTTGGGCCGAATGGTGCTTACCACTCGTTTCTCTTTCCTTGTCCTTTTTAGGAAGCGGAGGGAGCGACAAACAGTGCTTGGGTCTGCATTCTTCTCACTCGAACACTGGGGGGATACAAGTGGAGTGGATTCAGTCAGCTCTCGACTTGCACAATCAACTGGGGACTTCGAACAAAACTCGAAGATGGTCAATCCGTGTACCGGGGACTGTTCCCTTAGAAGATAGTCTTATTGTTTAACGCAGTCGCCTATGGTGGCTGTTGTAATAAGAATTTGCTTATTTTGCCCTTATGACTAAAACTTATATAAATCGGCTCGAATTTCATCAATAAAACTTGATTCAGTGTCTCTTTTATTCGATATTAAAAGCCAGTTTCTACCTTACGCCTCGACTCGTGAATGAGACATCGTTCTAAGCTAGCTTCATTTTATACTATCTAAGTCTTGCAAGCAGAAAAACTCAAGTGAAATGAATACCTTCAACACGAAGTGAAAGATGTAATATGTCGAAACATCCAAATATTCATTAATGCCTCGGAGGTCAATATAAGAAGATTTACAAAGCATTGGCCCGAAGGCTTAAGGCACAAAGCCCTAAAAAAAAAAAAGGGAGTACGGACGAAGCTCACTCAGACGAGGCTTCAGAACCCTCAGTTTCTTCATCACTCGAGCTCTCACTGTTCGAAGGAAGATTGTTCATCAATAGCCAAGCTTTAGCAACATCTTCCTTCACCTTAGCTATTTCTTCATCCAAGTCTGCCCTAGCTTTAGACTGCTCGAGGGTATTAAGCTTGGTCTGGATAATAGCCCAGTTCCTGTAAAATCGGGCTCTAGTATCACGTGACTTCAGCTTAGCCTCAATCTTAGACTTGAGCTTGGATGGGAACATGGCTCCCTCGTTCTGAAGGGTCTCAACCTTGGCCTCAAGGGTCTAGGATTGGGTTTCAAGCTCGTTCACCTTTAATGAGAGCTCCTTCCATTGGCTTTGAAGCTGCTCGGTCAAATTATCAATTGTTGCATTTGCCGCTTCAATTTCAGCCCAGAGAATTTCCTCTTGAGCATTCTTTTAAGTTTCAAGCTTGGCAATAGTCTCTCGGGCTTTATCCAACTCGAGGTTGGACTCTTCGGCTGTTTTGCGAGCTCAGTCCAAGTCAACCTCAGAGTTAAGCAAGTGCTTCTCAAGATCGGCAACCTTGGCTTGAAGTTTAGCCTTCATTCGATCCCAGCGATCCCCAATCTTCCTCAGTTCAGCAGCTCGATTTGCCTCTATTTCGGCAGCTTTCATAGTATAAATGAAACTCTGTGGAAAGAAGGGGTTATGGAGATGTGAATGAAACTAAGAATGAAGGAAAATAAGGAATTTGAAGCAAAAGAAGAAATTTATTTGAATTGCTTGTTGAGATGCATAAGCTATCAAGTCGTAAATTGGTAAACCCTTGATGCGCTCATGCTCCGCTGGGCTGAGCAAATCCTTGAGACTGATGGGAACAACCACTGTGCCATCCAGCATACACAGATTAGGAGGGATGTTTTTTTCTTCTTCTCATTTTTCTTTTCTTTCTTCTCTTCATTCTTTTCCTCTTCCGGCTCGGTAGCCCCTCTATTAGGGAAACCTGAAAAAGAGAAGGTAAGAATAAGGACAAGTCTTTGAACTAAGAAGGCGTAATTCACACTTGTCGCGTCGTGTCATTTGCACAACCACTGGTTTTCTTTCAATGCTGCCAAGACCATCCACGATCTCTAGGCCTCAGCTTGGCATCGATGAGAGCTTGAACCCAGACAGTTAAACCCTTCAGGAGACTGATTAGAAGCTTCTCCACTAAAAAATGCAAGGAGTCAGTTAAAGCTTGAGAAGTTAAGCAAATAAAGGAAAAATCAAGGTTTGGAAACTTACGAGTTCTGTTCCACAGTTCAAGAAACCCAGCCTCGAAAGAAAGAAGAGTGGTGGGAATAAGAACAAACCGATCGCACCAGCCACGGTCCTTGGTATCGTCGCCCTTTGTGATTATGGAAAACTTGCCCCATTTTCTCAGCTGGACAACCTCATCTTTTTGCATGGTGAGGCAAAAAAGGGAAATAAAATGGTCAAAAGTAAAAGAGACCTTGGCTTGTTGGCTCAGGAAGTAGAGGCATTAAACGATCCTCCAAACACCGGGACCGAGCTGGGCCAAGCATATATTGTATGTTCGGCAAAAAGTGTCAGCTACGTGGTGAATTGGGAGGGAAAAGCCTATCGTAAAAGGATAGGTATAAACGAATGAGAGCCCGAGGACTCCATCACAAGTGCGATGCTCCAGGGGCCACGATCTTCACATCGGGGCCCCAACCGCAATCTTCTCAAACTTGATCTATTTGAGCTTCTGTAATCAGGCTCAGAAATTGTTGAACGGACACTTTCCTATTTTTCTCAAGGTCGGATGCTGTTTGTTTTTGTATTTTGAAATCTTTACTGTGGTCAAACTTCGAGGGGATCACCTGATGGGGCTTAAGCTCCCCGATGTAAGATTTCTTTATGGACTGTGAAGCTTCAGCGGCTTCAGGTTAATTATTATTAACATTGGTGGTCTCCTCAGCCGTGTTTCCATCGTCAGCAACTGATACTTCTTCCTGTGTAGTGGAGTCATGGTGGTCGAAGGAGGTTTCTTTGCCACCTTCCTCCTGTGAAATAACCCTTAATGGCACTGGTACATCAGCCAAATCACCACTCATTACCGTGGTGTTATCATTCATTGTTCTTATTTTTGGTGATCCAGAAGAATTTTTGGAAGAAGACATGATAGCCGGATCTTGGTAGAAGAAAGAGTTGCAGAAAAATTTGTCACTGTTGATCAAGGATTATTTGTGAAAAAGTATAATTAATGGTGAACAAGTTGGTGGATTTATAGGGAAATTAACACTCAAGTGCTTCGAAAAGTCGCCATCATTACCTTTACATTGGGAAGGTAAAACGAAGGGTTGTAACCGTTCAGAAAGCACCACCTGCAGTGGACGAGATGTTGAAGAGACGGATAAATTTTCAAATTCCTTGGTAGAGGATTTTCCACACCATTCTCCCGCCAATTTTATTCCACCCCTCAGGCAATCCTGACTATTGTCCAAGGGGTAGGGGGACTATCTGTATTGGGAGAAAATTCATCGAGGTCGTAACAACAGGGCTCGATGCACGGTTTGATTGAATCTTTTAGAAACAAACTCTTGAAGTTGCACACTCAATTCCTGAGGCAGATGCCTCGAGTACGAAATGGATTTTGGCCGCAAGCTACCCTACGAGATGATTGGAAGACAACTATCACGAGGCGTGTAATTCACCCCTCGGTGGAGATCCACTCTTCAATGATCGAGCTCTCACATCTGTAACTGTCGACCATTGCTCGCGTAATAAATGGGGAGATCATGGTCAGACCACGATAGAACGTGGAGTAATAGCCAATAAGTGCAGTAAATGTTATCCTCGTTCTTGTAGACTATAAATAGTCATGAAAAGATTATGTAAAGGCATCCATAAAATATATAAAATACACTTGTTCTTTGTCTTCAATCTTTTGTCTACATTTCTTTATCAAACTTCTTTTCTTTTTACGGCTTTGATACAAATAGTTGATAGTTAACCTAAAATAAATTCGATCTGTTGTTAATCAAATTTAGGCCAACACAACTAAATTTTTTTCTTGTTTAGTTTAATAATTAACCTGTTATAGAAGGTTATTTGTCTTGTAATTCCAGTAACTAATTCCATTTATTACAGGTACATAATCATAAAAGGTAATTGCTAATAGATGCTCTAATGATAAAAAGCCTTCAAATTGGGTGCATATAAGTTAGAACTCTTTATTTTTCCCTTAATAATAAGCATTTTTAATACTAATAAGCATGCATTCTGCTATTATTGATCATAGAGAAAAAACAAGGAGGGGCCCTTAGCAAACCTCCAGCCAAAAACAAAGTAGTACACAGTCCACTCCTTTACATGTGCATTGTCTAAGAAATAAGCCTTCTCTTTCAGTGTCCCTCGGCAATAAATAACTTCGTCGAGGATGCCCAAAGCTATGAATATGGAACAGTGCAATCAAAGGGAAGAATACATCGCTCTTGGTACACTTCGAAGTAGTGTTTTAAATAGTGGCCTTAAGACAAAACATTTTACCATATCTTAAGATCGAAGAGTAATACTTCATGCTTATTAGCCGCTATGAATAAGATGACCTGTAACGGTTTATCGAACCAACAGTATGATGGTTTTGCTAAATTTTCTCTTTACTGCTCTTTTACCAACACTACGATAGTTTTGCTATCTTTGAGATAGCCATTCATCACCTAACTCGAGAAGCAAAAGAAGATTAAGAAAAAAGGAACGGAATAAGACCACATGTTTAATGATTCTACCATATTATTTAGTTAAGGATCATACATAGAATGTCAGTATCTATACACAAGTACACTTACCCAAAGAATTAAAAAGGGCTAAAATGGATGCATAGTGTCAAAATCTAGCTAGTCTATGTCATATTTCAAAGGCAACATCGATAATGTAGTTTAATCTTGTGTACTATGAGTAACTGAAAGAGCTGAAAAAATTGAAACCTCACAAATTAATTAGTGTGACTTAATTCCATACAATGACATCTTATAGTTAAGAAAATTTATGCTATTAAGTCCCCTAAAAGTAACTACTATAACAACCCATTGAAAAATAAGACAGATTGCTTCTTCCAAAAAGTTGAATTACCTTTGATAATAAATTTATATGACAGAAGCAGATGCAGCATTTGCCTATAGATTCGTCTGAACCCAAAGATTTTAGTATAGGTATACAAACATATGTACTATGAAAACTCATTAAAATTTCAAAATTAAAACTATATGCTCTAAAACCCACATAATTTTAACAATAAAATTTATACAATGCTAAGAACCTTTGATGTTGAACCAGTTTAAATCCTGAATCTACCTCTGACTATCAAAGCAAGCCCAGGAGTTCCCCCAAACACTTCAGGAGGGTATCCAACTACAAAGTTATGAAGTACTCAGTAATTAAGCCCTCATGAAGCATTTAGGGGAACTCTAGGGATCACCTTGACGACTTATAAGGAACAATGATCAATATATATAAATCCTAATCTTCATATATGAGTACTACTATATATTCTGACCCTTCATGTTGTAGTCCTTTGCTGCAATATTGGTATTTATAACCTCATGCTCTATGTTTTGGGATTTTCCTTCTCCCTAAGAAATAAAATAAAGGTAAAGAAAACCTCATCCAAAATTCCATGCAAAAGCTGGCACTCAAGTATAATGAACCTGGTTGGAAATTCAGCCCATGTAAAAATCAGAGAATATTGGTTAAAGTCAGAACCTTTTCCCTTTGATCTCCTATTTTCCTTCTTTTTCATACTCTTGAATTCTATTGTGTTTGTTTCTAATAGGCATGTAGAGATTCAGCTTGTATATATAATGATATGTACTTCTCATGATGTTGATGCAAGTCATACTTTGTGTTTTAACCATCTGGGTTGAAGGACTCTTTTTGTTCTATTTATGTGACACAATTAATAGTTGAGGGTAAGAAAACTTTAATTTTCTTTTACTAAGATCTTTTAACACATCTTTCCAACTTATTTTGAATAGATGCATAATTGTTATTTTATTGTATCTTTTAAGTACGTCAAGTTTCATTTTAAAAATATTAATGAAGCATATATGCGAACTCAAGAGTGCCGAGATATAGATATTTTGACTCTTGTAATCGAAAATCAGTATTTTCTTGTGATGGCAGGAGTAGAATTTTTATTGTATATTTGAGTTATATATATTGACGCTATACTAAGAATTTGCATACTATCTGGTCACCCTAAATATTTCTATAACGATTATATAACTACAACATTTATAGGTGTTAAAATCTTTATATTGTAAAATTGTATCATTTAAAGTAACTTAAATTGTTAAATTGTATAATTTTGGTATGTAAAAGCTGAGACTTTTTTTAGTTAAACCAGATTCATCTCTTATTGAGGTGCTGAGGGGTTTGGCTTGTAAGAGAGTTTTAAAATTTTCATAAAATGTTGAAAATGACGGGATTAAAAAGGCAAAGACTGTAAGACCACTTATCTTTTTATTGTTCGAACATAGTATATATTATGCGAGCCTTCACTTGGGTAACAGTGAAGACCAGATTCAATATATTCGGAACACTATGATCAAGGATTATTTGTTGCACCCTTTGAGTTCAGAAAGGTCATCTAATTTACCTTCTTGGTTCTGTCTAAGCTGACTAGTACCCCTCCAGAACCATTTCAAAATGCGTTGAGGTAAGAATTTGAGCCAAAAAGGAATTCATTTTATATCACATTTTTTTCAAATATTTTGAACTATTATTTATTATGACTTGTAATATTTTTTTTAACAAAATGGAGATTTTCTGTCTAAACATATGGTAATATTAAGTATTTTGACCCTTATATATACTCCAAAACTTACCACATAAAGTAGAATAGAGGAAGTCGTAGTTCCTTTTCTAGGAAAAGAATAAATAAAGTAATAAAAAACTAAAACCATCTCAGAAACACAATGTCCAAATGAAACTTCACTTTAATCTTGATTGAGAAAAATTTCAATATCCGGGCGCCCATCACACAGACGCATAATAAATTCGGACGCCCATCTTACGGGCATCCGTCACACGGGTGAAAGTACAAGAGGGGGGGTGAATTGTAAATTTTAATTATTATCAGCCGACTTAGTCCTTTTTGCAGTTAACTATGAAAGGTGATAACAGAAATTTAGCGATAAAGTAAGTGCAGAAAGTAAAGCTTGACACTTTAGATTTTTATACTGGTTCAGAACCAATGTGGTTCCTAATCCAGTCTCCTTGGGTCACAAGAGAGGGTATTTCTTCTAGCTCTTTGTTTAACGGTTACACAGTGTGGTTTATCGTTCACCACTAACGTTCTTCTGTTGGTTTTGGTTGCTGCGCTCACCAACAAACGACCAGGTCTGATTTATAGCTTATCAGACAAACTACACCTTGACACCACTATTTACCTCTACCTTGATCTTCTCTTTATTTTCTTTTTGAACACTCGTAATCTCTCAAGAATATAGTGATGATAAAGCTAGAGAATGTGTAGACAGTAAAATAGAAAGCGTAAGTATAAACCAAGTCTGAGTAATCCTTTTATAGCTGAGTTTAGGCCCGTTGTGGAGATTTGAGTTACTTCCTTGTAGCTTCCTTGATTACTGATATGATTGAGGAATATGTCTTGATGAGATATTTGATTGAGAATCTTTTCCATAATTTGAGAGCATGACAATCCTTTTGGTAACCGAGATACAGTGACCCAAGAGATTTCATCCTCAAGGATCCTTGACGGAATCCTTTGAGAATAAGGCTGAGCTAGATGCGTGTGTTTACATAGAAGGAGTATCCCATATGTTTAGGCGAACCCTAAAAACCATATCTTTAGCTTGTATTCTTTCCTTTGCTGGTCACTTTGATTGGTCTTTAGTCAGCTTCTTTCCTTAATCAACCTCCTTGATTAGTACTCAGCATTCCCCAAAATCTGGAGACTTAGACCTTCGAGATATCTACCTTAGTCCTTTGTTTACATGCCACATAAGCATTACTTATTGTAGTTTTTGACTTTTGTCATAATCAAAATGAGTCTAACAATCTCCCCCTTTTTGATGATGACAAAAAGTAAATGAGAGAGAGAGCAGATTAGGGAGCTTCTCTGATGGGTCTTTTGTCATAGTTATAGTCGACTCCCCCTGTTTCTCTGCATGGTATTTGTTCAGACATGTTTAATTTTAGAGTTACTCAACTTCTGAGTCGACTCCCCATGTTTCCCTACACAAAACTTGTAAGAACGAGTATATTACTCTTGATATGTTAACATAGTTAACTCCCTTTGTTATCCTGCACAAAATTATAGCTTTAACAAGAACGACTTAGTCATAGTTGCTCCCCCTGTTTCCCTGCACAAAGGAGTTATCTTGCACAATACTTTATCGGAGATATAGCTTAAGCATTAACATTGATTAAAAGCAACTTAATCATAGTTGCTCCCCCTGTGTCCCTACACAAAAGATATCCAAAATATTTCTCCTCCTTTGGCATCAGCAAAAAAGGGAGCAAACAAGTCTAACAGTTCTAAATATTACAGAGCAAAAGATAAAGTTTTAGAATTGTATCTGAATAAAAATCAACAGGGAGCAAGGAAATAGGTCAGCGTATTGACCACATTATCAGTCATCCAGTCTAACTTCCCCTGCACATCTGTAGAGAGAGTGTTTATCCCTCCCTGAATGTCTTCAGATGCTGCATCAATGCGTTCATGCACTCTACGAATGGAAGTTGCTGAGTCTCTGACTGCATTATCAATTTTCAGCGACACTTTACCAGTGTCAAGCTCAACTTCAGAAATAGCAGCAGACAATTGATTCTGTTTGTACTGAACACTCAACAACAAATCTCTTAGATATTCAACATCTTTAAGCAGTTTGGCAAAAGAAGCAGTGTTACCAAGGTCAGAAGGATTTGAAGGGCCAGCCACATCATTTGGAATAGAAGTGTTCACAGTGGCTCCTTTAGGAGTGCCTTGGGCGCCCTTTTTAACCCATTGACCATCCACACTAGTATAACCCATGGAAGCAAAGGCACGAGCATTATAACAACCACTGTTGGTGATAAATTTTCACCCAGCAAGATTAACTTTATAAAACTTTGGGATTCTCATAATAAGTATACCATAGGGAAGAGAGGCCATATCAGACAAGCTTTCAAGCATGTAGTTCACAATCCAGGCACACAGATTTAATTTCTTTTAGTTATCAAACGGTAAACAAATAGGGTGTCCCTATGAGACAGAGTACTAAGAGAGCCAGTGCGAGGAAGCAGAGTAGTTCCAACAATGTGAGCAATAAAATGACATTCAAAAGACAAGTTATTTGGGCCTAATTGATGACCTTCAGGAATATCAGCATAGTTTTCGCTCACACACATTTTAGCTTATTCGAAATTAACTTCACATGTAGAAGGCCAGCCGACTTTGAAAAACTCAGAGAAACCATAAAACTTACAGTTTAGAATGCGTCCCAGAGTGGTTAGATTTACCACAATATGAGTACCACGCACCACAGTTTCCACACCATAATCACCAGATGGTCGGAGATTAGCATAGAATAAACGTACCAAATCTTCACAAACTTCTTCTGGGTTACAGAGAAAATATTAATCCAGCCTTGATAAGTAAAGAAAGCTTTAATCTTACCGTTTAAATCTCCCATGGCATCCAATTCAATAGCACGACCATGAGCTATAGGCTTGTCTTTGAGAGAGTGAAATTTTTCTGCATAAGAGGGGTCCCAAAAATCGACAAAATGGTCGAATTCAGGAGTGTCAGGTTTGCTACGTTTGGAGGACTCAACTTCTTTCTGTTCAATAGTGCGCTTCCCTTTTCCTTTGGTGAGAGGCTGTTTTTCCATAGATTTCTCCGGAAAGTAAAGGGTATTTTCAGAATGATCAGAGTCAACTTGAACAGGGGATGACGGGCAGGGGATTTTGGATGAGACTCTCGGACTTTTTTGAGTGGTGGCGGTAGGCTTCTTTGATTTTCCCATTGTGGTTTATAGATAAAAATAAATGGCAATGGATATTATAGTGCAGAGGCGAGAGAGAAAGTGAAAGAGTTTTAGAAGAGGAAAAGGTTTTCTATAGGAGTGAATCGGGGTGTTGAGTCATGTCGAGGGTTGCATCTGCACAGGAGGTAATAATGACCTGGGAAGCGGGAAAGGCAACTTTGGTTCTTTCCAAGGACAAGTAGAATTGACAGCTGAAAAGGCAAAGACAGTTTAAGACCACATAAAAGGTAATATTAAATTGACACTTATACTATTTACCATAAGACGTGAATAAGGAGATAGTACAAATATATTAAAAAAATATAAACAATGCATGAGAAACAAGATGCGATGTTTTCAAGAGAGAAAAAAAAAGAAACAACAGTGAAGCTTAAATTTCACATGTAAAAGTAAGGCTTTAACAATTTGGATCAGAAACGATCCCAATGGATTCCCTTAAGTTGCAAAAATGTTCCCCAAGCAATGGTTTTGTAAATATATCAGCTAATTGAAAATTAGTGCTCACGAATGCAATATCAATGTCTTCTAATTAAACATGATCTCTGATAAAATGATATCGAACATCAATATATTTTGTTCTAGGATGATCAACAGGATTATATGCAAGATTTATAGCAGTAGTATTATCACATAATAATGGAATATGCTTAAAATGCAAATCATAGTCAGAGAGTTGAGAGGACATCCATAAACGTTGTGTGTAGCAATGCCCTAGGGCAACGTATTCAAATTCAGCAGTCGACAGTGCAGTGCAATCTTGTTTCTTACTATGTCAGGAGACAAGTGAATTTTCAAGAAAGAAACTTGCCCCACTAGTGCTTTTACGATCAACTCTATCTCCTGCATAATCTGCATCAAAAAAACCTATAAGATCAAAACGGTAAGTACGAGGATACCAAATCCCATATGTAATCATTCCAAAAAGATACCGGATGATTCTTTTGACTGTCACCAAATGGAATACTTTGGGAGCTGACTGGAATCTGGCACATCTAAACATAGAAAATATTATATCCTGTCGACTAGTTGATAGGTAGAGAAGAGACCCAATCATGCCTCTACATAGAGATACATCTATATCAGTTCTTTTCTCATCCGCAACGAGACTGATGGCAAGACTCATGGTAGTCTTTGCAGGATTTGCTTCACTCATTCTAAATTTGGCAATCAACTCCTTGGTGTATTTGGACTGACTGATGAATTTTTCTTTTTCAGATTGCTTGATTTGAAGTCCAAGAAAGAAAGTCAACTCTCCCATCATGCTCATTTCAAACTCACCCTGCATCAAGGCTTCAAATTCTTTGCACATAGACTCATTAGTGCTACTAAAGATAATATCATCCACATACATTTGTAGAATCAAGTTACCTTTTGGTATTCATTTAATAAACAAGGTTGTATCACTTACACCTCGAGAGAAATCATGCTTAATGAGAAAAGAGCTTAGTCTTTCATACCAAGCTCTATGAGCTTGCTTGAGACCGTAATGAGCCTTAGAGAGTTTAAACACATGATGAGGAAATTTTCTATTTTTAAAACTAGGTAGCTGCTTGACA
The DNA here is from genome assembly GCA_037355625.1 of Petunia x hybrida. Lineage (NCBI taxonomy): Eukaryota > Viridiplantae > Streptophyta > Magnoliopsida > Solanales > Solanaceae > Petunia > Petunia x hybrida. The sequence continues at coordinate 1,309,743 of JBBBVM010000006.1, read as the reverse complement.
TAAACTTCCTCTTTAATGAAACCATTTAAGAAGGAACTTTTTACATCCATTTGATAAAGCTTGAAGTTTTTATAAGATCAATAGGCTAATAACATGCGAATTGATTCTAACCTGGCTACCGGGGTGAAAGTCTCATCATAGCTGACTTCCTCGGTTTGAGAGAAACCTTGAGCGACTAGACGAGCTTTAATTCTTACCACTTTACCTTCTTCATTGAGCTTGTTGCGAAAAACCCACTTTGTACCAATGATGGAAGTTCCTTTGGGCGTAGGAACAAGTTTCCAAATTTGGTTCTTTTCAAATTGATCTAGTTCCTCTTTCATGGCAAGAACCCAAAAATCATCTTGCAAAGCCTCATCAATTCTTTTAGGTTCAATCTATGAGATGAAAGCAAGGCTAGATTTAAAGGACCTTCGGGTTTTCATACCATCGCGTGGATCTCCAATTATGAATTTTTTAGGATATTCTGGTTTGCTCTTCCATTCATTTGGAACCAAAACATCTTGTTCAGTGGTTGACACAATTGGTTTATCTTTGACAATGGTTTGCGAAGAAGTGACAATTTCTTCAGCAGGTTGACTTTTGAGTTGGCCTTGAGGTTGTGCTTCTTCTTCATCACCTGTCACAGTACCTTTCTCGACATTTTTCTAGGAATCATCAAATGCTACATGCATGGACTCTTCAACACATAAAGTTCTTTTATTGAAAACTTGATAAGATCTACTAGAGTTTGAATATCCAAGAAAAAATGCTTCATCACTTCTAGGATCGAATTTACCTAGATTATCTTTACCATTGTTATGTATAAAGTATCTGCAACCGAAAGGATGAAAGTAGTTGATGTTAGGCCTTTTACCTTTCCACAGCTCATAGGGAGTTTTCTTCAGAATAGGTCTAATTAGACACCTATTTAGGATATGACATGCAGTGCTTACCGCTTCAGCCCAAAATTGATTTGGTAGAGAATGCTCAATCAGCATCGTTCTGGCCATATCTTGGAGAGTCCTATTCTTTCTCTTAACAACGATGTTTTGCTTAGGAGTCCTTGGAGAGGAAAAGTTATGTGTATAACCTTGATCATTGTAGAAATCTTCAAAAAGTTTGTTTTCAAATTCTCCACCACAATCACTTCGAATTGTTGAAATATAATATCCCTTTTCTCTCTGTACTCTTTTGCAAAACACTTCAAAGTTTTTTAGTGCTTCGTCTCTGTGAGATGAAAAAATTACCCAAGTAAAACATGAATAATCATCAATAATAATAAATGCATATCTTTTACCACCAATGCTAGTTGTCCTTGTGGAACAAATAAATCCATATGCAGTAATTCAAGAGGTTTAGAGGTGGTAACAATATCCTTAGATTTAAATGAGGGCCTAGTTTGTTTCCCAAGTTGACATGAATCGCAAACATGATCTTTTGAAAAATTTAGTTTTGGAAGGCCTATAGCAAGATCTCGTTTGGACAGTTTTTCAATTAAAAACATACTAGCATGACCAAGTTTTCTGTGCCAAACCCATGGATCATTTGATATGGATGCTAAACATAAGTGTTTACCGTTAGAAACACCTCCATTATCAAGAACATAAATGTTGTTCTCCCTTATACCTGAGAGAACAACATTACCTTTCGAATTATGAATGATGCATCTGAAAGACTCAAATTTGACTTTGTATCCTCCATCACAGAGTTGACTAATGCTTAGTAGGTTATGCTTCAGACCATCTACTAGGAAGACTTCTTTGATTTCACATGATGGACTGAGGGAGATTATTCCTATTCCAACGATTTTTCCTTTTGCATCTCTACCAAATTTGACAGATCCTCCATCAATCTTTGTGACAGATTTAAATAGTTGCTTGTCACCTGTCATATGCCTGGAATATCCACTATCTAGAAACTATTTTTCTTTCTTGTGTGCAAGTTTGTGGTGTTCCTGCAAGAAAAATGTTTACAACTTTTTAGGTACCCAAGCTTGCTTGGGGTCCTTGAGGTAACTTTTGAAAAACTAGCCTCAGTGTGCTTTGGGCCTCCATACCCACTTTCCTGGGTTATACCTTTTGATTCTGCATTTACTCTTGGTATGACCAGGTTTGCCACAGTAATAACATGTTAAGGAATTTTGATTATCAATACTAGAAGAGCTTGATGAAGAGTTATGAATGAGTTTCTTTCCTTTAGTTTGAGAAAATGATCTGTTATATCTAACTGAGCTATGGCTAGTCAACTTCCTTAACCCGTTTATCTGAATTTTTAGTTTATGAACTTCTTCTTGAAGAAAATCTCTCTCAATTTCAATTACTTCAAGTTTAAGCTACCAGTCTTTCTTTTCTTTAACTAGTTTTTCTTTTTCTTTTGTTATGTCTTCCTTTTCTTTGGTTAGATCTTTAACCTTTTTGAAAAGTTTCTCCATTTAATCCAGAACTTCATCAAGGTTTCTAGAGTTTTCTATACAAAATTCACAACGTACCTCGCTAGAGTCATTTGAAGTCATGCCTCGTTCACTTAAGTCGCAGGACGCCATGAAGCATATGTTGGTATTTTCCTCTTCATCCTTTTCATATTCTTCTTCGTCACTCCATGTTGCGTACGATCTGTTTTTACCTTTGAAAGATTTATTCTTGGCTTTAGGGCAGTTGGTTGCAATGTGTCCAAGCTTTTCACACTCATAGTATCTTCCTTCATTCTTGTAGTTTTGACCGTCTTTTCTGAATTGTGGCCTTCCTTTTCCGAACTGTCTCCTCCTGTTCATGAGGTTGGTGATATTTTTGGACATCAAGGCAAGTTCCTCTTGGAACTCATCTTCTTCAGGATTTTCACAATCGACTTCCTCCACGGTAGTGTTGAAAGCTACAGTCTTCTTTTTATCCTCTTGAACATTTCTTTTGAGATGAATTTTCTCAAAAGCAATTAAATCTCCACGCAACTCATCATAGGACAACTTATTTAGATCACTGCTCTCAATATTTATAACTTTTGGTTGCCATATGGTTGGAAGACTTCTGAGAATCTTCTTAACTTGTTCTCCAGTGATATACACCTTTTCAAGAGCCTTGAGTTCACCAATGATTTTGCTGAATCTAGCAAACATCTCCTCCAAGGATTCTCCTTCTTGCATTTGGAATAGTTCATATTCATAGACTAAGAGATTAATCCTAGTCTCCTTCACTTTGCTAGTTCCATCATAAGTAACTTCAACCTTATCCCATATCTCTTTGGCAGTCTCGCAGCTGGATATTTTCTCATATTCTTCACCACTGATAGCATTGTAGAGAATTTTGATAGCTTTGTAGTTCATTTGGATAACTTTCCGTTGCTCATCGGTGTAGTCATCTATATCTAGAGCGATAGGAGTGATAACAACTTCACCTTCAACCTTCTTGGAGGGATTTAAGGAGGGCAAGTCATAGGGACTCTTCTTAATTACACGCCAGGCCTTATAGTCAACCAATTTAATGTATGTTTCCATACGAATATTCCAATGACCATAATGTTTACTATTGAACTAAGGAGGTCTGGTGGCAGAAGTACCCTCTTGCAGCAGAGCTCCATTGACAACGTGTGCTGACATGATCTTTGCTCACTTGCTGTTAGGAAAAAATAAAAAATAAGATTGTGAGACCAATCTCTGATACCAATTGACAGTAAAAGAAGGGGTGAATTATAAATTTTAATTATTATCAGTCGACTTAGTCCTTTTTGCAGTTAACTATGAAAGGTGATAATAGGAATTTAGCGATTAACTAAGTGCAGAAAGTAAAGCTTGACACAATAGATTTTTATACTGGCTCAGAACCAATGTGGTTCCTAATTCAATCCCCTTAGGTCACAAGAGAGGGTACTTCTTCTAGCTCTTTGTTTAACGGTTACACAGTATGGTTTATCGTTCACCACTAACGTTCTCCTGTTGGTTTTGATTGCTGCGCTCACCAACAAACGACCAGGTCTGATTTATAGCTTATCAGACAAACTACACCTTGACACCACTATTTACCTATACCTTGATCTTCTCTTTCTTTTCTTTTTGAACACTCGTAATCTCTCAAGAATACAATGATGAGAAAGCTAGAGAATATGTAGACAGTGAAATAGAAAGTGTAAGTATAACCCAAGTCTAAGTAGTCCTTTTATAGCTGAGTTTAGGCCCGTTGAGAAGATTTGAGTTGCTTCCTTGTAGCTTCCTTGATTACTGATATGATTGAGGAATATGTCTTGATGAGATATTTGATTGAGAATCTTTTCCGTAATTTGAGAGCATGACAATCCTTTTGGAAACCGAGATACAGTGACCCAAGAGATTTCATCCTCAAGGATCCTTGACAGAATCCTTTGAGAATAAGGCTGAGCTAGATGCGTGTGTTCACATAGAAGGAGTTTACCGTATGTTTAGGCGAACCCTAAAAACCATATCTTCAGCTTGTATTCTTTCCTTTGATGGCCACCTTGATTGATCTCCTTGAATGGTCTTTAGTCAGCTTCTTTCCTTAATCAGCCTCCTTGATTAGTACTCAGCATTCCACAAAATCGGGAGACTTAGACCTTCGAGATATCTACCTTAGTCCTTTGTTTACCTGCCACATAAGCATTACTTAGTGTAGTTTTTGTCATAATCAAAATGCGTCTAACAACGGGCACCCACATAAACTTGGACCTAACTCCACTCCAAAACCTAGCTCAAAGGGGGAGGATTGTCCAAAGCTTACATGGGCCACTTGGCCTTCATATTTTACCGATGTGGAATTCTTTTCCACACACCGTCTCACTTAACACCCCCCTCTCCCCCTGCGCGCCCAGAACCAGACCCATCATGAGTGGGGCGTGAACAGTATCGTGTGCAGGGGTCAACTAATTAGAGCCAACCTGGCTCAATCCCAGGATCTCATCCTGCTATGATACCAAATTAAATTTCAATATTCGGGCGCCCATCACACGGGTGCATAGTAAATTTGGGTGCCCATCACACGGGCGCATAATAAATCCGGACGCCCATCTCACGAGCATCTATCACACGGGCACCCACATAAGTTTTGACCTAACTCCACCCTAAAAGCTAGCTCAAAGGGAGAGGATTGTCCAAAGCTTATATGAGCCACTTGCCCTTCACATTTTACTGATGTGGGAGTCTTTTCCACACATCATTTCACTTAACATATTGCTAAACTCCATATAATGTTAAGTATCCTTACACGACGAATCTGCTCTACTCATTATCTATTTCTAAATTTTAGTTCTTTCAACATTCTTTTTTTTGGGGGGCAAGGGTGGGGTGTGGGGGTGTGAGGTGGGGAGTGAAGCGGCCAATGCTTAAACGCTAAATAGGCAATGTTATTGTTTCTTTCACTTTAATAAAGGTTTGAATCTGAACCGTTTAGATTTCGGCCAATTTAGTACATTTCTTTTTTATTTCTCCACGACGACATATTTACTCATAACATATTCGGATCATATATATCATGTATAGAGTTATAAAATTGTAAAACATTCACTTAAAGATTCATATGCATATAACTTTCACTACTATTTATTACAACACTACACAACCACAATTGCAAACTACCTCCACCATCAACCACCCTCACAATCTTCCACTTCACAACCAACCACCTCTACCCCTAGTTTATACCATACAATCACAACTGTCAACCACCACCACAAACCACATTCGCGACCTTCCTTCGCCGCACGATGATCATGGCCAACCACATTACTGCCAATCACCACCACTAATTAACCCCTCAATTATCAGCCTCCATTACACGATCGGCCATCATCATTAATTACCACCATCAATCACCTCTACCAACAGGCACCGCACAACCATCAGCTCTTGCCCACCTCTTGCCATCATAGCCAAACATCACTGGTCACCACTATATAACAAAAGTCACCACTGTCCTTTACAACCACGACCACTGCCAGTCTCGATCTGCAATAATATTCCATTATTACAAATACCACTTCTGCCACCACCGCTAGTTTTATATAGTTATTTTTTAAAGAAACACTTAATATGATATTATGTATTTATTATTTTCTCTAATATTTTGTGGATATTATTAGAAAACCTAAGTTGTATATACCTAGGATTGAAAGGATTTGTAGTATAGCATGTATAGTAGGTATAATAAATAGGACTCTTTGTAAACACTCTTAAGTGATATACCAATAACATTTTCCTCAGTTTCTCACATGGTATCAGAGCCGTAATAGAAAAATAATTGATGTGCAATCTACCAGCAATATTAAAAAAAAAAGTTTGTCAATATGCAAATTCTAGTGGCTGTCCGAGTCAATCTAACTCTATATCGGTGTTGTGCAAAATTCAACCCTACCACAAAGTCCAAAATTCTCCAGCAACCAAACCCCACAAAATTTCTCCAGCATCAGCCTTCTTATACGCCCACACGCGCCTCCAGCAGTTAGGGTTTCGGTGGAGAGTAAGTTTTACATGCCTGTGCGTGCAGTAATTTTTAGTATTTTTCAAGTTGGATCTTTCTTCTATGGGAGTCGTCTACTCATTGCGAGCACAAATATATATTTTTCAATGTATTCCGACCACTAGTGTACTATTCCGGCGTAGATCCAACCACTTTTCTGGCGAACAGACTTTCCAACTCTAACAACAGCTCTTCCTGGTGTTTTGGGAGCACCTCTTCTTACTATCATCCTCTTCCAACAATTAAAGCATCACACTTGAAGTCCTAGTTAGAAAACATAAGTTTTTTTGACTTTGCATTAAACTTTCTCGTAGTAGCAATATGAAATCCAATACATTGAATAGTCGGATAGTGTCTCCACCTGATTACATTGAGTTCCTTCAACATAAAGCACGTAAAACGACATCCTCTAAGATAGCTTCTGTCATTCAGACTGGTAATACCATGACTTGTATCTCTCAATCTTCTTCTAGTCTGTGGGTCATTGATTCAGGTGCACCTGACCATATTTCTAGTAATAAGTCTCTTTTCAGTACTATTTCTTACTCTCAATCTCTTCCGACAGTCACAATGGCTAATGGATCTCACAACATGGCAACTGGAATAGGTCAACCTAGTTCACTTCCTTCCTTAACTTTGTACATTTCTTTATGTTTCCAATAGTCCTTTAAATCTCATATCAATTAATCGTTTATCCCAAACAGTTAACTATTCAGTAACATTTTTCAATGACTCTGTTGTCATACAAGAATACAGTACGGGACGGATCATTTAATTTGTACGGAACGTGAATCACATGGACTTTATTACCTTACCTTTCCTAAATTACGCACACCTTATCCCTCCTCCACAACTTGCTCTATTATTGATTCACCTGATTTACTACATAGATGGTTGGGACATCCTAATTAATCAAAACTTCAAAAAATGGTACCCGATTTTTCTCACATATCTACTTTAGAATGTGAGTCATGTCAACTTAGTAAGCATACTAGCAACCAATTCCCTTGATGTCCTGACAATTTGGCAAAGTCTCCTTTCGATTTACAATCTGATATTTGGGGTCCTAGTCGGATCAGTTCTATTTTGTGATTCTGCTACTTTGTTAGTTTTATTGAAGATTATTCTAGATGCACTTGGATATTCTTGATGAAAAACCGATTTGAGTTATTTTCAATTCTTCAGACTTTCCATGCGGAAGTCCAAAATCAAATTGGGGTTCCTATCCGCACATTCCGTAGTGATAATGCACCAGAATATTTATTATCTTCTCTGTTTCAACAATTCATGAAGTCTCATAGGATTACTCATCAAACATCGTGTCCTTACACATCTCAACAAAATGGGGTAGCTGAAAGGAATAATAGGAATCTCATTGAAACTGCTCATACCTTACTCATACAATCTCATGTTCCGTTGCATTCTTTTGGGGATGCAGTTCTTACATCATGTTATCTCATTAACTGTATGCCTTCTTTAGCTATCCAGAATCAAATTCCACACTCGATTTTGTTCCCACAATCACCTTTGTTCTCTCTTCCACCTCGTGTTTTTGGGAGCACATATATTGTCCATAATCTTACTCCAAGGAAAGACAAGCTAGTTCCTGGTGCTCTTAAATGTGTATTTTTGGATTATTCAAGGGTGCAAGAGGGATATCGATATTACTTACCTGACCTCCAAGGGTACTTTATGTCCGCTGATATTACCTTCCTTGAAAGTAAACCATACTTCACAACATCGGGTGACCACCGAGACATTTCTGAGTTGTTGCCAGTTCCTTCATTGAGGAGTCCATTATTTCTCCTACATCTCCATCTTCTGTAGCTCCTTCTATGGTTGTACCACCTGCAGGTCCACCTTCTCCACTACCTACAGTTATTCCTCACACAGTTCCACCACCTACAATTGCTCCTCCCACCAGCGAAAGTATATCTTAGACATCCTTGAAGAGACATGAATGAAAGGTTGTAGACCTGATGATACTCCTACGGATCTGAATGATAAGCTTATGCCAGGACAGAGAAAGCCACTTAGTGATCCTGCAAGATATAGACGGTTGGTTGGTAGGTTGAACTACCTCACAGTGACTCGACCTGATATTTCTTTTTATGTGAGCGTTGTTAGTTAATTTATGGACTCTCCATATGAGAGTCACTGGGATGTAGTTGTTTGCATTCTTCGATATATAAAATCTTCCCCAGGTAAAGAATTTCTTTTTGAGGATCGAGGTCATGAACGGATTGTTAGATATACAGATGTTGATTTGGCAGGATGTCCTTGTGATAGACGTTTTACGTCTGGATTTTGTGTTCTGGTAGGAGGAAATTTAGAATCTTGGAAAAGCAAGAAATAAAATGTGGTTGCCCGATCTAGTGCGGAAGCGGAATATGGAGCAACGCCTGTAGCTACTTGTGAATTAATTTGGATCAAACAACTACTCAGAGAATTGAGGTTTGGAGCGATCAGTCATATGGAACTTGTGTGTGATAATCAAGATGCTATTCATATTGCATCAAATCCAATGTTCTATGAGAAGACTAAGCACATTGAGATTGGCAGTCACTTCGTTAGAGAGAAGATACTCTCAGGTGACATTGCTAAAAGATTTGTGAAGTCGTGTGATCAATTTGCATATATTTTCACCAAGTCCCTTACAGGTCCCCGTATTAGTTATATTTGTACATGTAAAATATGCACCAGCTTGAGGGGGAATGTTAGAAAATCGAAATTGTATATACCTAGGTTTGACAAAGTAGTCCCAACCGCGAAAAGATTTGCAGTAGCATGTATAGTAGTTATAAATAGGACTTGTTGCAAACATTTTTAAGTGACATATCAATAATATTTTCTTCCATTTCTCACAGATATAATATTTATTATTATAACTTACAAGCGCCGGTGTTTTTATATGCACCAACCAAGAAATGTGGGATATGCTTCTTTCATATATCAATTTATCATTAACCATAGTTAAATGATGTATTTGTCCATTCCAATATAGATTTTGTGAGGTAAGGACACACAGTCTCCCTCATATGCTATATATTTTTGCTGATTAAATAAAAAGGCCATGCCACCGCACCAATGGCGTACGCAGAAATTTTCGTTAGTGGTGTCAGAATATAGCTTAAAAAAATTTAAGTATGGTGCTGCCACTGTTGGAATTTGAAACCTGGACTCCGCAATTAAAATGAATGTGCTTATACCAGCTCAACTACTATTCCTTTATTTTAGTGGTGTCATTCTCTATTATTACAGGCAATTTTTTGCTTTTACTTAATTTTTTATATACATATTTAAAACATTTGATTTAGTGGTGTCGGATGACACCGGTAAGCCGTGAATAGATACGCCCCCGCATGACATAATATATAAATAAATCATGGTTAGGTGATCAGGTAATTTTTCTTTAGTTTTTACATGCTTAATTATGGCAACTTGTGTAATTTAATGTAAACAGTTGGTGTGAGTAAGCCTTTACTAGTCGATTGATATGAACCTTCATAAGAAAGATGACATATTTTAATAATTTGGGTTTAAGTGTCGTTGCTTGGAAATACCGAGTGCTACCATTCTTTGAAAGCAGAAACATAACATATGCACTAAAATTCAATAAACTGGTAAGTGTCGTAAATGCATACATACCATGCATATTGATAAATAGTACGTATGAAATAACTAAAATTATTTTTAAGAAAAAGGTTAAGCGTTCAATTCAAAATCTTAACCAATAGACAAAGTAACCTAAACTTTGTATGTTCCTTTTTGAAAGTTCTTTTACATTTAATATTGAAAAAATGCACATCTGTAATAGAAATAACATTAACCTAACAAGAAATAAAGGCTGCTCCTGAACTCGGCAGAATGATATCACTAACATCCGTCAATTTTCTCAAAAAGAACCAACCATATCATCTTCGTAATATTTTCCTTGGGATCTTCCTTCTTTAATTTCCTCAGGTAGCTGCAGATGCAGTGGCACCAATTCATGATGAGGTCTACGGGGTTTCAACAAGATGAAGATAAGCTAAAATTATATAGAACAAACGAAAGGGAGTAATGTAAGTGTTAAATCAACCGTTTAACTTCTATACATTATATTGAATGTGCTACGGAATTTTGACAACTATCATAGCACCTAGTAAAAGATAACAACAAGTATCATAATAAGTTAAACTAGTTACCCGGAAATTAACTGTGTCTCAAAGCGACTCATACTACCACAATTTCATGCTCTTTAGACTGTAATTTTCAAAGTGAACCCGGGAGTTCCCCCAAACACTTCAGCAGGGCTAATTTCAAGCAACAACTTGTGGAGAAATAAGCCCTCATGAAGCGGTCAGGGAAACTCTAGGGAACACCTTGATGACTTATGAAAAGAAAGCGTTTCTTCTTTTAATCAATCATGCACGATGTCAAATCCATAAGAACCAAATAGCCGCTTATACAAAAAGAAAAATCTCCTTTTCAAAGTGAACCCCGGAGTTCCCCCAAACACTTCAGCAGGGCTTCGATCAACAACTTGTGAAGATCATAAGCCCTCATGAAGTGATCAAGGGAACTCTAGGGAACACCTTGATGACATAAGAAGCAGTAATGTTTACATGACCTCCAACTACTTCTCTTGCACTGAACTTGTTTACTCAGCAGTACTATTTATATTGTGTTTGTAAGAGAAACAAATGCCCTCATAAGGAGTTCCCAAGCCAAATGTGTAGGGGCGTTTCAACCTGGGGTAGGGGTGACATTGAATTGAATCCGGCTGCAAATATGGGTAATATTGAAGTGAGAGAATATCAGACAAAAGTGTAATTCTTATTCTCCATATCCTTGTCCTTTCATCCCATATATATTGTACTTTCTCTTTTTACTTTCATGCCTTTAATTGGGGTGATGGCTTCAGTTTGCTAATACTCAGGGTTATGACTTGTGAGTTGTCACATTTACAAGGGAAGCATCGAAGTTGTCATGTCTTCTCTGAAATGAGCACTTTTGTTAACCGTTAAAATTAGTTAGATATTTTTCTAGAAGAATTTGGACATATGGAGTCTACTCATTTAGCGATAGAGCTCCTCTAATGGCAAGCCGAATACGAGATAAGTAGCTAACTACAAGGGTATGAATAATGGACCATAATTAAATTTAACGAACAATCTTAACTACATGGGTAAATTTGGACTTTAGTTTTTTTCTTGCATCAATCTGCTGGAAATCTTTGTTAATAAGATCAAGTATGTGTAATTTGTAAGATTTGATAAAAGTTTGATTAGGTTCTATACATGATTTTTCATTGTTGTACAATATTTTGCTTTCACGGGAATGTTGAAAGGGATAGTATATTTTCAGCGATGAGGGGCCAGAGAATCTGTATGACCACTTGATGAAAGATCATTCTCTAGCATTCACATGGCATAGGATACAGGCCAAATTCACAACAAAAATGGACGATAAGATGCATCATGGGAAAATAGAAAAAGAGAGAAAAAGTTACTACAAGAATAGCATATGCTTGATTAGCATCAATTGAAAATTAATTTGGTGGAAGATCAACTAAGTTTGAGCTTAGTGATGATTACAGATTAATGCTAAACTATGGTTACTCCAATACTTCCTGTTTCTAGCTTTATTAATTACTCCTATAGGTATTAAAAAATAATCTTTCATCTTCTTTATTTCTACTTTTTCTGCTCTATTATTAACACTGACTTACCGCTGTTAGTAATGCCCCGTCTCCAGTGACTACTCCGGATCTCCGGCTACTTCTCATGTGATCAATATATTTTATAGTAATACTTTGTTGAGATCAGTTTTAAGGATTCTTGTTAACTATATTTAGATTTCTCTATTTGTAGCCATTTCAATGCTTATAAGGATTTGTTACACTAATACATACTTGGCCCAAGCATATTACTAATATAAACCCATATTGTCAATTCTTACTCAATTTTGCCCATATTGGCTATATACTGAAAAGAAAATTACAGATATTAGCAGCGCCATTAATTACCCTCCAACCCATCTTCCCTTCGGTTGATTTGCAAAAATATGCTAGGAAGCAATGGTTTGCCAAAATGCCCTCACTAACAGATGTTTAGCAAAAATGTCTTCATTAGTTTAATGAAATTTTTTTCGGACCAAAATACCTCTACAAACCAATAAAAAAATGCGATCCAGTCCCTTCCCTTCCTTTTCTCCATTCACGCGATCAAGAAAACCATAAAACCCCATTCCTTTTACAGATTGCTCTGTTATGAGAAGATTCAACGTAAGATTTCTTCAAGTTGCAAGGGTAAAGTTCTCTGCAACTATTGCCAAGAGTTTAAGTTCTGCTGCAAAGGGAAACTTACACTGAAAAATCTCTAAAGTATTGGCAATAGCCAAGACTTTCAACTCTACTGCAATGGGAGGCTTGTAGAGACTTCTTGCCTATTACCAAGACTTTAAGCCCTGTTGTCATGGTCTCTACAACTATAGAAAAAGTCTCTACAACTATTGCCAACAGCCAACACTTTAAATTCCAGCGGAAGGGGCAACTTGTACAAATAGTCTCTGCAAGTATTGACAATTGCCAGGACTTTAAACTCTAGTAGAAGGAGCAACTTGTACAAATAGTCTCTGCAAGTATTGGCAATTGCCAAGACTTTTACCTATATTGCAGTGCAAAACTTGCAGAGAAAGTCTCTACAACTCTTAGCAATAGCCAAGACTTTAAGTTCTGGCAAGGGGGACCTTACACTAAAAATCTCTAAGAGTATTGGCAATTGCCAAGACTTCTACCTCTACTGCAGTGAACAAGTTGGAGACAAAGTCTCTGCAACTCTTGGCAATAGCCAAGACTCTAAGTTCTGGTGGAAGCGACAACTTACACGGAATATCTCTGTAAGTATTGGCAATAGCCAAGACTTTAAACTCTACTGCAATAAGCAACTTGCAGAGAAAGTCTATGCAACTCTTGGCCATGGTCAAGATTTTAAGCTCTATGCAAAACATGAATATCTAATAGCCATAGGCAATAAAAACTTCAAATCACTGGAATCAAGAAAACACAAAAAAAAATCCCAAATTTCCAACACACAAAGAAGAAAGAAGGAGGCCAGGAATGGGGAAAGAGAGAAGAAAACCTTTCAGCGTGAATTAAACAAGTTGGGGGCCACACAAAGAAGAAAGAAGGAGGCCAGGAATGGGGAAAGAGAGAAGGAAATCTTTCAGCGTGAATTAAACAAGTTGGGGGCAAAATAGTCCTTTCATAAGGGGGGGGGGTATGATGTGGAGGTCATTTATTTAAAATATTTGTAGGTGGGGGCAATTAGGTAAGACCATGTCTTATTGAGGGCACTGGGTGAAATGTTTTGCTTCCCTTCTCCTTCTCATTCAAAAAAAAAAAAAAAAGTTCTTCTCCAAAGAAAGAAGAAACTACTGCCGCCTCCTCCCGCTTCTCCAGTGATCATCCTCTTGCCTTTCCTCCCTTGACATTCCACCGTTTCCAGCCTCTATCCCCAATGTTTCCCCAATGAAGATAGATCTACCACCTCCGCCTCGTCTTCTTCTTCGCTTGCTCCTTCCTTCCCTGCTGCTGTTTTTTCTTCTTTATTTTTTAAATATAAACTAACATTCTCAATTGGCTGCCATATGGTATATTTTCTAGTATATCATTAGATCTGTGACTATTATGTTAAGATATGTGGATTTCATGTGTAAATCTAATTTTTTTATACCCCGTTTGGATGGTTGTTACCCATCGTTTCATAATGTGTTATATTGTATTGTATTGTATGGTACTGTATCGTATTGTGTTGTACAACGTTTGGATAGGTTGTATTGTTTACCGTGGTTTAATAATTGAAAATAAGGTAAAGAGATAAAATGAAAATATTAAATAATAAGTGAGGGCATGATGGGTAAGAAAAATAGGTAACGACGCAATCCCACCAAATCGGTGGCTACATAATCATGGATTTAACGATATCATACAATGTTAATTAAAGAAACAACCAAAACAAATGTCGTACCAATGGTAACAATACAATACCATGTCATGGGTTACAACCATCCAAACAAGCTTGGGATTTGCATAGATATGTCACTTTTATGTTTATATGTGTCGAGATCTTTGTATATCTTGTTATAATAGTGATGAATAATAATGTATAACACACCCCTTATACTTTATTATACATTGTGTTGTAACAGCATTGTGCTGTAACAGTTTATAAATACTGTATAAAGTTGTATAAATTTATAAAAATATGTATAAGTATGTGTGTGTGTGTGTGTGTGTGTTTGTATATATATATACATACATACCCAGTAATATCCCACAAGTGGGTCAGGGGTAGGTGAGGTGTACGCAGACCTTATCCCCTACCTTGAGTATGGTAGAGATGTTATTTTCGATAGACCATCGACTCAAGAAAAGCATTTCCAAAAATACGTTTGAAAAAGCTACGACAAAACTACAATAAATAAATGTATACATATGCATAGATATTCTGGTTTGCATATTATAGTGGATGTGTATTTAAATTTTTAGCTTTGTGTATGTGTTTTGTATTTCTCTCTGTGGCTATGCAATTTTGTATATACAACTATATGCTCCATAAATTTTATAGATTTGTGTGTCTATATAAGTTGTGGAAGCAATGATCCAAAAATACGACAAAGAAAAATTCAGTGAAGGAAAAAAACAACTATAGTGAAGAAAAAAATCACATAAAAATTCGGTGATTTTTCAGCAACCAGCGACAGACATTAGTGATAAGTTGGTGTTATTTTCCCAAGACGCACCACTTAAGGACCAATTCCTTATATGTGTTCCTTTACTTGTTAAGTGCGGAATTAAGTAAAACAAGAAGTAAATGAACACTGATTTTAGCATGGAAAAACCCCTTCAACTTGGGATAAAAAAACCACGACCTACTTCCTCAAGTAGGATTTCAACTTTACTATTTGAAAGACTCACTTGGTTACAAGACTTCACTCCTACTAACCTAGGACTAACTCTAATCCTATAGTGATCCCTTTCACAATAGGTGAAGTTTTTTCAAGTAACAAGACTTGAATGTTGTGTACTCTTTCAGAACTTCTTGATAAGCAAATAGTACAACTCAATAACTCCTACTACAAATGAACTAAGACCAAGAACAATACAGTTCGATCTAAGGAATAGGTTCTTCACTTAGTTCCCTGTAGCTTATATGATTACACAAATATGACTTAGACTTTTTTCTCTGAATTCTCTGTATTTGTGTATGTCTTCAAGTCACGAAATCTTCTCAATTTATAGAGTTTATGACTTAGACTTTTTACCAACTTAAATACTACATTAAGCTTTCGTATTTGAACCCAAAAGCAACATTTGATGTTATTAATGTTCTAATTTGCTTAGTTTTATGTTACAATGAGATTACCTGAGTGTTATCTAAAGATTGAAGTTAAAAGAGCAAGATTAGAATCCAAAGTGTGAAGATTTCAACCGAAGCAGAGTGGGGCGCTCCGGTCTGGCAAGCAGGTAGACCGCTTGATGAGAAGCAAAGAACCAACCAACTGGAGAAGGCGTAAGGCGCCTCGCCTGATAAGATACTGAAGTTGAAGCCAAGAAGGGGAGACTGCCCTGGCAATTAGGCGGGCCGCCTAAAGAGGTTCAGAGAGTTGGAAAAAAGTGGAGCCAACAGAGGCGGACCACCTCAAGACATAGGGCGGTGGATGGAGGAGATGCGGCAGTGCAGTAGGGGACATCGATAGCTGGGGTGTGAAAGAGAACTTATGGAAAACAAATTTTAAAAAAGTGCTATAAAGATGAAATTTTAAAATTGCACATCGCTAATGTAATTTCTTACTTTGAGCTAGCTATTTGTGAAAATTTTGCTTTATTTAAAGTTTTTTTAAACTAAGGTTCTCTATAACTTTTATTGATATATGCATCTCGAAATATTACATAATATTGTCTTATAAAATTTAAAGAGCAAGCAGGTAAACCCTTATAAAATTTAAAAGAGAAAGATTAGAATCCAAAGTGTGAAGATTTCAACTGAAGCAGAGTGGGGCGCTCCGGTCTGGCAAGCAGGTAGACCGCTTGATGAGAAGCAAAGAACCAATCAACTGGAGAAGGCGTAAGGCGCCCCGCCTGATAAGATACTGAAGTTGAAGCCAAGAAGGGCGGATTGCCCTGGCAATTAGGCGGGCCGCCTAAAGAGGTTCAGAGAGTTGGAAAAAAGTGGAGCCAACAGAGGCGGACCACCTCAAGACATAGGGCGGTGGATGGAGGAGATGCGGCAGTGCAGTAGGGGACATCGATAGCTGGGGTGTGAAAGAGAACTTATGGAAAACAAATTTTAAAAAAGTGCTATAAAGATGAAATTTTAAAATTGCACATCGCTAATGTAATTTCTTACTTTGAGCTAGCTATTTCTGAAAATTTTGCTTTATTTAAAGTTTTTTTAAACTAAGGTTCTCTATAACTTTTATTGATATATGCATCTCGAAATATTACATAATATTGTCTTATAAAATTTAAAGAGCAAGCAGGTAAACCCTTATAAAATTTAAAAGAGCAAGATTAGAATCCAAAGTGTGAAGATTTCAACCGAAGCAGAGTGGGGCGCTCCGGTCTGGCAAGCAGGTAGACCGCTTGATGAGAAGCAAAGAACCAACCAACTGGAGAAGGCGTAAGGCGCCCCGCCTGATAAGATACTGAAGTTGAAGCCAAGAAGGGCGGATTGCCCTGGCAATTAGGCGGGCCGCCTAAAGAGGTTCAGAGAGTTGGCAAAAAGTGGAGCCAACAGAGCCGGACCACCTCAAGACATAGGGCGGTGGAATGAGGAGATGCGGCAGTGGAGTAGGGGACATCGATAGCTGGGGTGTGAAAGAGAACTTATGGAAAACAAATTTAAAAAAAGTGCTATAAAGATGAAATTTTAAAATTGCACATCGCAAATGTAATTTCTTAGTTTGAGCTAGCTGTTTGTGAAAATTTCGCTTTATTTAAAGTTTTTTTAAACTAAGGTTCTCTATAATTTTTATTGATATATGCATCTCGAAATATTACATAATATTGTCTTATAAAATTTAAGAAAAATTACGCTAGAAAACACTCTAAATCAGTGTCGGATCCACCTTATGCCGAACCACCTTTCGCCGGAAAATAATACCGTGTATATAGGTCAAATATTATTTTTTACAAGTATATATAATATGTTGAACACCCTAGAAACAATAGAGAGCCACAGCACAGTCTTTCTTTGACGATTAAAATATATTATCGTAGGATCTAAAACTGGGCACTTCTTGAATTAATTGTCTTCATTTCCTACTTGGAAACCCTTTTATTGTCCATCTCTAATTACATTCCCTGCGCATTTTTCATTTATTTAACTTTATTCCTGCTAAAGACATGCACATCTCATTCCCTTTAAGCCAATGTATATTTTGAAACAAAATTACTAGAAGCTCAGTTTCATAGATCACATTCTACCATGATGAGACAATAAGTTCCCATACTGAAACAAGCTAAAGAAGAGAAGGGCTCTATGTCTTAATTACTGTCTGCTTTCCTTATTGGGAAGTATACCTTAATTGAAACTTCACTCATTTCCTTCTGCATTGCTGCCTAATCGAGAGTCAAGTGTAACTCAGCATCAAGAAGAAGATATTTTGTTTCCTTTTCCAATAAGATACACTATAAAGTATTAACTTTTTACTAATTTAATACTACTAGAAAGTAAGACAACTTCCTTGTAGTTTGTTGTGCCCTTGATTCTTGTTCATAGAGATTTTGGATATTAGTTGAACTCCGTCGCCTACCGAAAAACTCGTCCTTCCAGACATGTCCCTTTTGCTTTACTAACACATTCAATGAAAGAATTATGTGACTGCATATATTATATGCATACATGTGTGTCTGCTTTGTACACATATTAATATTTCTCTGGGAAAGACGACTTGGAAGAGCACCTTAGAAGAACTCCTTCAAAAAAAAAAAAAAACTACAATTTTCTTAACAGTCCGCTCCAGAATAAATGATACAACTCTAAATTAGAAATCTATTTAATTTCAAACTTCCCATTTTAATCTTAGAAGATGATTTTTGCTACTCAAATATTTATGGATCACAAATTTTAAAAGTCTTCATTCTTACTTAAACCTTGTGTGACGTCAAACTATGACTTATAAATTGGAAAGGATAGAGTATAGATTTTAGTTTTCCTCATGCTTATAAGACCTAGGTTAAAAAGTTGATTATAAATAACAGCATACATAACCATTAGAGAGGACTGAGGAAAAAATAACAGAAATATAATCTAGAGAAATAACACAGTGACCTGAGTAGCATATATGAAGCACTATTCAAATAAAAAGACCCTTCATAAACTAGAAGTTCTTAGCTTCTCAAAACTTTTTGTTGAACTCCTGGAATTTCAAGTTAGTAATATATAAGCTTATAGTTGATGTTAGGTAGCTCCCAGAGTTCCCCCAAACACTTCAGTGGGTATTTTTAATACCCTTCCAAATTATGGCATTCATAAAAATCCCAATGAAGTGATCAGGAGAACTCTTGGGGAAACCTGACTTTTTGAATAATCTTCCTTTCCTAGTTGATAGGAAATGAATATGGTGCTCTATGGAATTGGTAAATTTACCTATTTACAGAGAAGCAAATAAGAATTCATGTAGCTAACATGTGTAGCTTTAAGATAGTAATATCTTTTCTGACACCAAGAATACAAGGAAAATATATACTCCCCTCCTAATTTATGTGGCACCATTTTCTTTTTGCCCTGTCCCTAAATGAATGTCACATTTTTTATTTGGCAACTCTTTAATGACATCATCTCTATTTTACCATTGTAGGGTCCCACTTACTTTTCAAGATATACTTATTGTGAAGAAAAATAGGTACTAAAGCAAGGACAATTTGATAAATATTACAAAGTCTTCCCTTATTTTTTAAACTCCATCCCAGTCAAATGATGCCATATAAATTGAGAGCGGGGAAGTATACATTTTGGTCAGATTGAACCAGGTCATAATTGTGGGTTGAATACAAGAATTGGAATCATATTTTTTAACAAGTGACCACAAATCTTTTACCTTTTCTTATAACACCGTCCAACTTTCAATTTGAAGACACTCTATATAGTACTACTAAGCAGAAATTCTTGCAAAATATCCTTCATACTAGTGTCTTTCAATGGGCGTTCAAATAAATCAGTGAAGTTAACATTTTTGAAAGCAAGAAAGCGAAGAGGAGATAAGTCGTAAAAGCAAACTTATGCATAGCTTTGTCTCTTTTTTATTCTCGTCCTTCATCTAGCCTGTAAATTGGCCTAAATTAAAGAACAGAGTATGTTCCATACAGCAAAAGAATGGTTTTATCGTGGTAAAGACGAGAGAATCCAACTTGTTTATTTGTCTTAGATGAAATTTGAAATTTTAAGTTGTATATAATACTATTGCAATAAAAATGCCGTCTCAGTCCCCAACTGTAATTTAAATTGGCTATATGAATACTCATTGACCACATATTATTCCATTTAAACTTTAACTCATGCCAATATTATAAAAATACTAATAAAAAGTGCAAGAAATTCTCTCTATATTACTGAAAATATAAATCTCTGAATGCTAAATCATGCTTAGAAAGCATAGGTAACGAACATATCTAAACCGTATTCTCAACTAATAATAAGTAGAGCCTACGTGGTTTTTTTTTTTTTTTTTTTCCATTGTGATATATCTTTCCTTAAGTTTGCACACATCAATTTCCAATAAATGTAGGCCTTTCGAGACAAATGACAATTTCCTCTATATAATTTTAGGTCAATTTCCAATAAATGTTGAAAAATGGCACGAAACGAGGTGAGTAACTGTGAGAAGAAGAGGAAGAAACTTGAGCTCATGGCACGCTAGTACCGCGCGAGTTCTTTGGCCTGAGGAGCATTTAAGTCTCGTGGATGAGACTAGCACGAGGAGTTTTTGATATAGGAAATCAAACGCGGAAAGTAAAGATAAAGAGCGAGACGTAACTCGATCGATAATCTCAAGTAGCAACGGAGAACTTGTTCCGTTACACCCCGAGAGAATGTCAAGAACACCTACACTAGGCAACTACCCTCGAGCTAACGTGAGCACGCAAGTAGAATGATCGGGGGGGATTGGAATTCATCTAGATCCGCTAGAGGAAGAACAAGTCCCATCAAGGTTTCATTCATTCAACAAAAGAGTTCAACTCTCAACACAAGTGTTTGTTTAATCATCAAAGTAAGCTAATGAAAATAATAAGACATCTAGCTATTTATAGGTGTTTTAGACTCCATATGAAAGGTCTAACTTGCCCACACTTAGGCTTAGGAATTAAAGGACCACGTAGGGTCAAAATAGTCTTAACATAGCTAGGAATCTCGGCCTTCAGCGATCCGGGCGGAGCGCCCAAGATTGGGGCGGAGCGCCTGGATTTTTGTGCAATTTGGGCAGTGGGGTGGCCTAGGCGGGGCGCCTGGAATTGGGGCGGAGCGCCCAGGCCTAGGCACCTTCAGGCGGGGCGCCTGGATCTTCAGGCGGAGCGCCTCAGCCTAGGCTCCTTCAGGAGAAGCGCCTGGGATGCCAGGCGGAGCGCCCAAAGCACTGGGTTGCTCCTCTTGTGCTCTAATCACCCGGAATGGCTTCCAATTGCTTCCTTCTTCTAGTCCCTTCCTCACCAAGTGTAGGTGTACTCCTTGGATCTCCTTAGCTTGGCTCCGAGTGAAGGGTCTCGTGGTTTGCCCGGCATCATCCTCCCCTTCTTGAGAGGATTTCGTCCTCGAAATTGAAGCATCATCATCCACGACCTCTTCATCATCATTCACGGCCTCTTCATTACCTACATTCAAAGGAACCAAGTCACAAACATTGAAAGTATTAGAAACTTGATACTCACTTGGCAAGTCGACCACATAGGCATTGTTGTTTATCTTTGAAAGCACTTGGAACGGGCCATCTCCCCGGGGTGCCAACTTCCCTTTCCTAAGGTTTGGAAACCTTTCTTTCCGGAAGTGCACCCACACATAGTCACCCTTCTTGAGTTCCACCTTCTTGCGTCCTTTGTTTTTCTTGGAGGCAACCTTAGCATAAGCTTCCTCCAAATTCTTCCTTGCCTTAGCATGTAGCTCCATCAAAGCCTTGGCTCTAGCTTTCCCTTCAAAATTAACAACCATTTCCCTTGGCAAAGGGGTTAGATCAAGGGGAATCAAGGGGTTAAAACCATAAACACATTCGAAAGGAGTCATGCCAATCATTCTATGCACGGTGCAATTGTAGGCAAACTCCATGAGAGGTAGCTTGTCAATCCAAGTCCCACCCTTACCTCGGGTCATGGCTCTAAGAAGAGCACCCAAGGTACGGTTGACCACCTCCGTTTGACCATCGGTTTGGGGGTGGTGGGACGTAGAAAACAAGAGTTTGGTGCCAAGGGCACCCCATAAACTTCTCCAAAAATGACTTAGGAACTTAGTGTCCCTATCAGTCACTATAGTTTGAGGCACACCATGTAGCTTCAAAACATTTTCAACAAACAAGGAAGCTACGTGTTGGGCATCATCACATTTCTTGCATGGAACGAAATGAGCCATCTTTGAGAACCTATCCACGACAACAAAGATGCTATCGTGGCCCCCCCTAGTCCTTGGTAATCCCATGACAAAGTCCATTGATATATCCAACCATGGACTAGTAGGTACGGGGAGTGGGGTATATAGGCCATGGGGATTCGACTTGGACTTGGCAAACTTGCACTCAAGACAAGAGTTGCAAAGTCTCTCAACATGTGTGCCCATTTTAGGCCAATGGAATTGCTCCCTAAGGATGGCTAAGGTTTTATCCCTACCAAAATGACCCATGAGTCCTCCACAATGTGCCTCTTGCACAAGCAATTCCCTCCATGAGGACTCGGGTATGCACACTTTACCATTTTTAAAGATGAATCCATTAGACCATTGGTATTTTTCAACTCTCTCCCCTTTCTCTAGAGCATCATGGACACTCTTTAGCTTTGGATCATGAGCATACATCAATTTGATGCTCTCGAATCCCATGAGCTTAGAGGTGAGAGTGGTGGCTAGTGTGAACTTTCTAGAAAGCGCATCCGCCACAACATTGTCCTTCCCTTTCTTGTATTGGATCACATAGGGAAAGGACTCAATAAATTCAACCCACTTGGCATGTCTCTTATTGAGCTTCTCTTGGCCTCTCAAATGATTGAGTGACTCATGGTCACTCTTGATTACAAACTCACGAGGCCAAAGGTAGTGTTGCCAATGGGCAAGGGCTCTCACAAGGGCATACAACTCCTTGTCATATGTAGAATAGTTCAAGGAGGCCCCTTTCAACTTTTCACTAAAGTAGGCGATGGGTTTGCTATCTTGCATTAATACACCACCAATTCCCACCCCCGAGGCAACACACTCAACCTCAAATGCCTTCCCGAAGTCGGGCAATTGCAATAGGGGGCGGTACTCAACCTACCTTTCAACTCTTGGAAGGCCTTCTCTTGAGGCTCTCCCCAAACAAAGGGTTGATCCTTCTTCACCAATTCGGTGAGTGGAGCGGCGATGGAGCTAAAGTCTTTCACAAATCATCTATAAAAGCTAGCAAGACCATGAAAGCTCCTCACTTGAGTCACGGTAGTAGGAGTAGGCCAATCACGTATGGCCTCTACCTTAGACTCATCCACCTCCACTCCTTGGGCACTCACAACAAACCCAAGGAAGACAACCTTCTCCACACAAAAGGCACACTTTTTCAAATTGGCATAGAGCTTTTCGGCTCGTAGTGCCTCAAGAACTTGGCTCAAGTGGCCAACATGCTCATCTATTGTCTTACTATAGATCAAGATATCATCAAAATAGACAACGACAAACTTGTTAATAAAAGGCTTCAATACATGGTTCATGAGTCGCATAAAAGTGCTAGGTGCGTTGGAAAGCCCGAAGGGCATTACCAACCATTCATAGAGACCAAATTTGGTCTTGAATGCGGTTTTCCATTCATCTCCGGGTTTCATCCGGATTTGATGGTAACCGGACCTAAGGTCGATTTTGGAAAAGACACACGACCCACTCAATTCATCCAACATATCATCAAGTCGTGGAATAGGGTGACGGTACTTTACCGTTATCTTATTCACGGCTCGGCAATCCACGTACATTCTCCACGATCCATCCTTCTTGGGCACAAGAATAACCGGTACGGCACATGGACTTAAACTCTCCCGGACCAAGCCTTTAGAGAGTAAGTCATCTACTTGCTTTTGCAATTCTCTTGTGTCCTCCAGATTACTCCTATAAGCCGGTTTGTTTGGGATTTGAGACCCCGGGATGAAATCAATTTGATGTTCAATCCCTCTCAAGGGAGGGAGTCCACTTGGCATTTCATCCGGGAACAAGTCTTCAAACACCTTCAAAACACTTTCAATGGCACTAGGTAATGGGTTAGAAGAATAATCAAATTCGGAATTGAGAACCATACCTTTGTGCACTAAGCATAGAAGAAGCTTGTTGCCATCATTTCCTTTTAAGAGCTCGCCCGGTTGCATCATGGCACATATGCCACCGGTGGATGAAGTAGGTGGGATTGCCACCATGCTTTTGGACAAAGGGCTAGTCTCAATGATTGACTTGGCCTTTGCCACCTCTCTCAACTCCTTCATTTTCTTGTAGTCCTCACTCACTTGCTTAGGAGTGAGAGGTTTAAGCACAAATCTTCTCCCTTCATGTTTGACCGTGTAAGTGTTGACACGACCGTCATGCACCACTTGCCTATCGAATTGCCAAGGCCTCCCCAAGAGTAGGTGGCACGCTTACATGGGCACAACGTTAAACAAATGCTCATCTACATAACTCCCCATTTTGAATCGAATCATCACTTGCTTTACTACTTTAAGCTCCCCACATTCGCTTAGCCATTGTAGCCGGTAAGGTTTAGGATGCTTCATGGTAGTCAACTTCAATTGAGACACAAGTGATTGACTCACTACATTTGCACAACTCCCGGAATCAATTATCATAGAGCAAACAACATCTTTGACCCGGCACCTAGCATGGAAAAGATTTTCCCTTTGCAAGGTTTCACTATCTTCTACAATCATAGCCCCTAGGCTCCTTCTCACCACCAAGAAAGTATGAGGATCCTCCTCCTCCACCGTGTCATCAAACAAATCATCCTCTACTCCCTCATCTCCCTCTACTCCCTCTACTCCCTCATCTTCCGATTCACTCTCTTTCTCATATGCATCATTACCAACAATAATCATGGTCCTCTTCGTAGGACATTCCCTAGCAAAGTGCCCATAGCCCTTGCACTTGTGGCATTGCATTGAAGAAGAAGTAGGAGCATGTAATTGAGTTTTAGAGTTACCTCCCACATTAGATGTGTTCTTCTCATAGGGCTTCTTCACATCCTTGCTTGCATTTGCACCACTTGTGCCACTTGCAATTTGGAACTTTGCATTTGGAGTAGAAGTCTTCCAATCCTTTGGTTTGCTCACGGAAGGGGAAGTGTTGCTCTTGTAATGGTTGGACTTTTCTTTATCAAGCCATTGCTCGGCTTGAATAGCGGCATCAAGGACTTCTTGAAGTGATAGATAAGAATGCAACCTCAATTGTGAAGCTATGCCATAGCTCAAACCATTCATGAAACGGATCACGGCTTGCTCCTCATCTTCGGTGTCCATATCCAAGGCCATTCGAGTTCTTTCAAACTCATAAAAATATTCATGCACCGTTTTGACACCTTGCTTCAACTCATAGAGTTTCTTGAGTTGTTCTTGACGATATCTAGGAGTGACGTACTTGATACTCATGATACCCTTCAAGTCATTCCAACCCACATTCACGGGGACTCCCGCTCTTCTCCTTGACCTCTTGACGGACTCCCACCAAGTAGATGCATAGGACTCAAAGGAGGATATAGCATAAGTACCTTTCTTTTCATCGGTCATGTCATTGGTGTCAAACAATCTTTCAATTTGTAGCACCCAATCAATGTAAGCCGCCGGATCACAATTCCCCTTAAAACTTGGAAGATTGAGCTTCACACTATTGAGATTGTTGTTGTTGTCACGACCCCCTTGGAAAGGCTCCGGTTGGCCTCCATAGTGATCTCCATAACCTCCATAATCTCTCCTAACATTCCCTCCAACATACCCCATGGGTGGCCCTCGACCTCGGCCTCTACCCCTATCCACATTTCGACCCCAATTCATACCTCGCCTTGGTTGAAAGTGATCATCATACCCATAAGCCTCATCAACATACTAGGCTTCCTCCCCTTCTTGAGCTTCAATAGGTTGCTCAAGAGCTTGGACATTGCGGATGGGTCTTGGAAGTGGAATGTTTCTTTGGGGGTTGTCTACAATACGGGGAATGCCCGTTCGTTGGGTATTGCCCAACACTTGATCAATCCTCTCACGATCTTCCTTTACCCGTTGTTGTTTTAGCAACTCAACAACTTGTTCCGGGGTAAAGGTAGGACTACTGGAGCCCTCTCCGGTCTCAACTTGGACACTCGGGGTCCCTTTCTCAACTTGGACACTCGGGGTCCCATGTTCACCTTGAGTACTTGAGGCTCCCTTTTCAAGAGACTCAATCCTTTGGTTCATGAGGTCCATCTTGGCAAGAAGATTAGCCAAGGCCTCCTTTATGAAATCTTGTCCTTCGTTTGCCATCGTACCTACACAAGTAACAAACGTTAGCAAAACAACCTCACTCGCTCCCTCACAAATGTTTTCACTCGGCTCTCTCTTTTGAGTGGCGGTGGATATTTCACTCGACTTGTAGTTCCAAAGCTTCACGTAGATGACTAGCAATCCCTCAACTCAACCAAACTATTCACGATTCACGCACACTCCGGGGTGAGTGGAATTAATGGGACTCAATGAACGCTAGGCACTTTGAAGTAAAGGACTTGAACCAAAAGAAACTACGATTCTTCTTTGGATTTCTATTCTCCAACTATGGCACGAATCACCTAAAGCAATGAAGGATTAGTGTTAATTAAGTAGAAAGGTTACTTAGATCAACACTAATTAGAGGTTAGGCAACAAAGAAACAAGCAAACCTAGAAGAAACTACCCGTTTCCCAAACCCCAGTGCTCAGGCGGAGCGCCCAGTAAAGTGGGGCGGAGCGCCTGGCAAAATGTCCAGTGAGGGTGGTCAGACGGGACGCCCAGAGGTAAGGCGGAGCGCCTGGAGCAAGCACAGTTCAGGCGGGGCGCCCAAAGTTTAGGCGGAGCGCCTGGACGAAGAACAACCTGGGTTTTCAACAACGTGTTCTTCGATTTCAATCCAACTTTTTGGTCGATTCCAACGTGTTTTCCCCAAATTCGAAGTACCCGAAGTTGTATATTGATATAATCACCAAACCCCAATGATTTTCACACCCAACCAAGCAATAAACAAGGCACAATCATGATTCAAATTTCAAGTTGGGGTTTCACAATTTTTCAAAAGGGTCAAAAAGGTGGGTTTCAATCTTTCAAAATCAATGTTATACAACTCCGATTCACACCAAATTTGTTTCAAATGATTCGTTTTCAAGAGTAGATCAATCCCCGGTGATCAAATCCAAAACCCCACAATCACACAACCCAAAATCAATCAATTTTCCTCAAGAACAAGGGTTTGGTAGGGTTTAAGGAAAATTGGGGTTTCAATTTTTCAAACTTCACCAATCCAAGTAAATTTGGTACCCAAACAACGGGAATTCAATCACGATCACAAATCTATAACACCCACTTCAAGAATCGATCATACCAAAAAGTTACACCAATTTTTGTATTTTTCAATTTTTCAATTTTTTTGTGTTTTTCTTCTACCAACAACTTCAACAACAAGAAAACTAAAGAAACTAACGTAGGCACGAAGAATCAAGGGTCGGGGGTTCGTAGAAACGAGACCCGAGCCTTGCTCTGATACCAAATGATGTAGGAAATCAAACGCGGAAAGTAAAGATAAAGAGCGAGACGTAACTCGATCGATAATCTCAAGTAGCAACGGAGAACTTGTTCCGTTACACCCCGAGAGAATGTCAAGAACACCTACACTAGGCAACTACCCTCGAGCTAACGTGAGCACGCAAGTAGAATGATCGGGGGGATTGGAATTCATCTAGATCCGCTAGAGGAAGAACAAGTCCCATCAAGGTTTCATTCATTCAACAAAAGAGTTCAACTCTCAACACAAGTATTTGTTTAATCATCAAAGTAAGCTAATGAAAATAATAAGACATCTAGCTATTTATAGGTGTTTTAGACACCATATGAAAGGTCTAACTTGCCCACACTTAGGCTTAGGAATTAAAGGACCACGTAGGGTCAAAATAGTCTTAACATAGCTAGGAATCTCGGCCTTCAGCGATCCGGGCGGAGCGCCCAAGATTGGGGCGGAGCGCCTGGATTTTTGTGCAATTTGGGCAGTTGGGTGGCCTAGGCGAGGCGCCTGGAATTGGGGCGGAGCGCCCAGGCCTAGGCACCTTCAGGCGGGGCGCCTGGATCTTCAGGCGGAGCGTCTCAGCCTAGGCTCCTTCAGGAGGAGCGCCTGGGATGCCAGGCGGAGCGCCCAAAGCACTGGGTTGCTCCTCTTGTGCTCTAATCACCCGGAATGGCTTCCAATTGCTTCCTTCTTCTAGTCCCTTCCTCACCAAGTGTAGGTGTACTTCTTGGATATCCTTAGCTTGGCTCCGAGTGAAGGGTCTCGTGGTTTGCCCGGCATCAGTTTTTATGGGAGAATAATAAAATTTTCAGCGCATGGAGGCTTAAAAACGACGCCACCATGCGAATTTTAACTAATCAGGTGTCGACTACAATGGGACGTGTAAGAAATATTATTGGGCAGGAGAAGGACCTTGATTCTGAGCAACAACTTGGAGCCAAGCGGCGCAAGATAGTTTCTCACATTGTTTGGCGTGATGATCGAGCCAAAGAAGATTACAAAGAGATTTGTGGTAAGACGTTTCTGAGTGAATCACCTATTGACACTGAGATGTGTAGCAGAAAGTTTCCAGATGTGTTGGAGGAGATTCAGAGGACACAGTGGGATGTGTTGCTAAATGGGTTTGGCAAAGCCAACATATCTTGGGTTCGTGAGCTGCTGGAAAATTGAAGGATGAATGTTGATAATGTGGTAAATGTTTGTGGCAAAATGGTTGACATATCTCTTGACAAGCTGAATGAGTTCCTCGAGCTCCCACAGGTTGATAGAGCTGCACTTCAGACTATTGAGAATGCACCAGACATTGATGATATCAGACATGTGGTATGTGATGATAATCCGAAAGCAAAGTGGAAGGCAAGTTCAGGGTCTCCCCATAACACCTTGGTATTTCTCTAAGAAAGCGAGAGTATATCTGAGATTTGTTTGCCTGCGTTTGATTCCCTGTGAGCACATGATAGATATACGGTTTGAGAGGGTTATTGCCACTTATGCTTTGATGAAAAAGATTGATATTAATGTGGGCTATTTGATGTTTCAGGAGTTGCAGCGCACTCGGGAAAATATGCAGTGGCGCTTGTTCTTTCCTAACACTTTGACCAAATATATGAGGTCATTGAAGGTAGTGGTTGATGACGGAGATGAAAAGGAGCGAGAAACTCCAAAGAAATTCGATATTACAAATGTCAAGAGCCCGGATGAAGATAGAGTGGAGAAGTTATCTTATGAGCGACGTTTGGATAGAATTGAGCGGATGCTACTCCGCCAATGGCGTGCCACAGAGCTTGATATGAAGATGAAGGGTGTGGATCTCACTCCGCTTATGACTCAGCTGCCCTATACTGTTGATGAGCGCTTGCTAGTTGGCTTTCTGCCTGAGGTTGAGTTGCCTGCTGCTTCTACTATGGTTGCACCACC
The DNA here is from genome assembly GCA_037355625.1 of Petunia x hybrida. Lineage (NCBI taxonomy): Eukaryota > Viridiplantae > Streptophyta > Magnoliopsida > Solanales > Solanaceae > Petunia > Petunia x hybrida. Next base: position 1,280,429 of record JBBBVM010000006.1, on the reverse strand, counting down.
CCAGGTAGTTTCTACTCATTCTCTTTCTACCCCTATGGACGCTACGAGAGCTGCTGCCACCCCTGTTGGTGAGCTTGTTGATACTCCACCTGGATGCTGTGACTACTTCTGCTGTTATTCCTGGTGCACGTGTCGATACGGGCACCAGTTGTTTTACCACTACTGCTTGATAGGGAGTACTACCACCCTACTTGTTTCATATTTTCTGTGGTGCACAGAGGACACTGCACATTTTTTAGTGTGGGGTGGGAGTTGATTTTGTTGGTACTTGGTTAGTCTAGTATGTTTTAATATTTTCTTGTCACTTAACAGTTTTTTATTTATTTCTTGCTTTCTAGTTTGTGTTGGGTCTGTAATATTTCGAATATTCATGACCTGTAGTAGATTAGTAGTGGTAATATTCAGTAATTCATTAGAGTTAGTAAATTTTTAATTTAGTAAGTTCATGGTATACCAATAATCTCTTTGGGTTTTCTTAGCCTTGGTTTTTTCCTATTGAGTTACTGTTGCTGAACCAGGCATTTTATAGGTTAGATGTATTTTTTTTTACAAAAAATAAATAAATGAAGAGTTTAGAAGGAGGAAAAATGGGAAGGAGGTAGGAAAAGAGAGAAGTGAGGATTTTTGATGACAACCTTTAGCTAGAACTACCTACATATTTTTGAATTTCCTTTTTGAGTTCATAATTAGGTATTGTGAGGTGAAACTGAAATGATCTTTGAGTTCCATGTACAGTGTGTGGTGAGCTTATTTGTCTACTTCTCATTATTTCATGTTAAGTCTAGAACTTGCCCTGCTTGTTGTTTGAGGCGAAATCTTAGGTAGTCTTGATCTTTAGGATTAAAGTAGGCCTTCTTTGGCCCAACAGTTCCTAAATTAACCTACCAAATGAATGAATTCCCTAGTGTCCAAATTTGAGCCTATTGACCTTTTTCTTTGGCAACTTGTGTTACAAGCCCTATTCCTTTTTATATTTACCTCTCTTGTTACCCATCTTCCCCTTAAATACTTTAGGTTGTGTGATTGGTAAGATGGTAGGTTTATAATAAGAGTTGTACAGTTGGGAAGAAAGTTGCAAAGCAATGAAGGTAGAAAAACTTGGTATTCTTTTCAAATGAAAGAAAATTGTGAAAAGTGAAAAAAAATCAAAAAAAAAAAGCAAAGAAAAAAAGAAGAAGAGATAAATAGATTGTTGAATAAATGAGGAGAAAGAAAAGGATAAAGAAGGGACCTTTGGTTCAAAAAAATAGATATGAACAAGAATGTTGGGAAGTGATACAACTACATGAAAAGGTGAGGAAAATAGTAGTGAGTGATGTTTAAAGTATTTAGGGGAAGAATTAGTCACTATATACCCAAAAGTATACCACACCTTACCCCAAGCCAACATTACAAGCTATGAAAAAAGTCCTACTTGACTTTTGATTAAGACTCCTACATTAGTGGAGAACAACAAAATGGGCAAGCCTATGGTATTTTTCTATGAGACATGAGAAATTTCTTTGTGAGTGTGAGAGTGTTTGATATTTGATATGCCACGAGTTCTTTTGAATTCATATATTGTGTGTTTGGTGGTATTCTCTTGTTGTGAGGTACATTGGAACTTGAGTGGTCTATAGGTTTCTACTTTCAATACTTGATTATGACCAAAAGATAGGGTGTTTGAATTTCATGGGTGAGTTCGGTTAAGTTACGTCACGAGTCCTTATCTAATCTTGATGCCTTGCTTGCTTTCTATGTATTCTTCTTCTTTACTCGAGGACGAGCAAAAGTCCAAGTGTGGGGTGGTGATGTTTGGCTATTTTATATGTAGTTTGAGGGTATTTTTACCATGTTCTGATAGTTATTTGAAGATTTTATATGCAAAGTTAATATTATTTGATACTAATTGAGTTGTTTGGATTTATAGGAAGTGAACATGGTGAATTGAGGCAAAAGTGCAAGTTTTGGCTTAAAAATTGAAGGTATTGAAGATTTCAAGTAATCTGTGTGCCACGCGAGTGACACGGGAAGAAATTGAGTTTTTACCTAGGAGTGAAGAAAAAACTCAGCACATTTAGGTCAAATACGCGAGCATCACGCGAGCTGAATTGTTGAAGAAATTGAGTCCGTGTGGCAAGGGGGCACCACGCGGAGTAGAAAAGCTGGGGCGAAAATTTAAGGATATTTTGGATTATTTGCCTATTCTCCTATAGGGTATAAGAGCTTTCTTTGCCTTCTTTATCACCTATCTTGACTTGGGAAGGCTAGACCACCATTGTTGAAGCACTTTGGAGCTTGGAAACACATCAAATCCATTGGAACTGAAGAATCGAAAGAGTTTTTCTCAACTTTTCTTATCTTTTTTTCCTATGGGTGTTGTTTTGACTCTGAATTCATTGTTGTTTAATACAATTATGAGTAGCTAAATTTTTACTCTAGGATTTTGATGAACCCATTATTGGGGTAGTTTTGAGTAACTCCAAATTTAATTGATACAATATTCTATTTATTTGGCTGTGTTTATATTGAATTCAACTGTTAGACCTGCAATTGTTTGCGCCCTTTTTGCTTGAATGATCTTGGGAAAGACGTTTGGGTCAGGATCAGTCAAATAACAGTACTTCAGGTTATGATAAGGGATTAGTACTTAAAAAGTACTAAAGGAGAAAAATAAAATATTTTTATCCAAAATCACCTTTTATGAAACACTATTTTAATAAAAAAAAATTCTCAAAATAAGCAGATATTACAAATTAGACCAAATAGGCTTAAAGGAGAACAACCAGTACTGATGCGATACTGTAATTAATTTGTTGCCACCTTTTGTAAAATGACATTAACCAATTGATAACAAGTTACTTAAGTTGTATTTGGAAGGTCAAGATTCTTGTAATGTAATAGTTTTACATATAACATCACAAAAAATACTTTCTATAAATACTATAACATGTCAAAGCTGTAACCAGCATCGTGTAATCAAAATTTCAAGTGCTTAGTTCAAAATTTCCCATTTTTCTAATATAATTCAACCCCTTTTCTTTTTCTTTCTTGCAAAATTTTCTACTTTTTAAAGTTTTTGATCGTACAACTTTCTCTAAGTACATAAGTGTTGCCCTTACAAACTAATAACACAATGGCTTTTTATACTCTCGGTCTTATTTTTCTCTGAAGCTATTTTTCCTTTTTGGAATTTGAAATGAATGTAGATGGCCTTAGTTATGTTGAGACAATTTCTCATGTTCATGTTCATGTTCATGAGTTACTAATGTTGATAACCCCCGAATCGTTTCCCCTTAAGGAACTTACTAAAATGAACAAAATGTTACTTGAGAATAAAGATAGTGATCATGATGACGATAATTATGATGATTATCCATACGAGGAATTTGATGATATAAATGTTGATAGAGATTTTTTTGATGATGAAATATGGTCGGAGGATGATACTGATGGAGGCGCGGAGGAGGAATATTTTCCTTCGGGCGAAGGAAATGATGGAGGAGTAAACTTGCTACTAAGAAAAAAGGGAAAGCATAAGGAATTTAGCAAATAGCCGTTTTAATCAGTATGCACAAATTGTGCACAAATTATGCCCAAAAAAATGATATTTTTTTTGTTTAAGTGATCTGCATTGATCATAGAGCATAATTTTCCCAAAAAAGAATAATATGAAAATAGCCTTCGATGAGACACCATTTGGGTATATATAGTGAAATTGCAGTACCCAAATTGCAAACCACTTGTTATACACTATATTAATATTTGCAAATTCACAGTTACAGTATGCACAAGAAAATCGAATTAAATTGACATTTCGTTACATATTGATAAGTTGACACGACCCGAAATCCGGTTAGGCCGTGCGGGCACCCGATATCCTCCCCTAGACCCGTCGGGCGAACCCTTATAAATAAAATCAGGAAAATAAATATAAAAATTCACGAATAAGGGAAAGATTTAAAAAAAACACAGACATACTGATATCTCTAAGCTGTACAAAAGAAATTACAGCTGACTACCCAACATACTAGGTTTAGGGCTATCCAGACTAGACATCTAAGAGTACAAAAGAAGACAGATACCTCCAGAAGGGAGCAAAATGCAACTGAAATAATAATCAATTAACTGGTGGCCATCCGGAATAAAAGCTGGCTCACCCTGACAGCTGAAGTCGTCTTCGCTCCTTCACAACGTGGCAAACTCAATCCTGGAGCGAACCTGCCAAAACGAAATAGATAGACAAGAAACAAACAACAAACAAGGGTGAGTCAAAAGGACTCAATAAGTGGGGCAGACTAGCCACCTCAAAGAATAGGATAGCTAGCCAGGGAGAAAAGAAATAGATAGACCAAATTCATTTTATTTAAATTATAAAAAGGCAGAGCCAGATAACAACCGGAAACACGTATGAAACCATAAACTCAACTGGGAATACGAGCCAGAAACATATCAACAAATAAGCAATGCACATATAAGCAGGACAGTAGTCATGTATCGTAAGTCTACCCAATAGTATGAAATGAGATGAAATGAAATGAAATGTGATGCAAAGGGTCACATGTGCCCATAATCCCATCCCGAAGCGGAATACTCCTGCACTCGAGGGGAATCCAATCTGCTAACCAACTGGAGCGGAATACTCCTGCTCCTGGGGCGGAATACTCCTGCACCCGATATAATATAAACCAGAGGCGGAATACTCCTGCACTCTCCTAGGGCGGAATAGTCCTGCACCCGATGAAATATAAAGCTGAGGCGGAATACTCCTGCACTCAGTATGATATGCAATGTAATGCATATGAATGCAATGTGATGCAATAATAACCCTTCACCGGCGCAGGACTCTCATCGACAGCCAGGAAGCAGATGCCAACTCCAAGCCAAAGTACAATACTCAGATTCCCAATGCAATATCAATAACAGGACATAATATATAATATAGAATGTAAATCCAAAGCTAAGGCGTAATGAGTACGCCTATCGGCAGCTACACACGTAAGGAACACGTGGTAGAAAATCCACGAGGCCAACTGCCTCCAAAGAAATGGATATAAACACTTACCGTATTCCAAAGCTAGCCCTGTTACTCAACCACTGCCTTTTTCCTTTGGATTAACTGCCAAACGATCCCGCTCTATTCAATAAGCAGAAAAATTATATCAAATAAAGCTAAAGGCTTCATTCCTTATGTTTTAGGGCAATCCAGTTAGGAACCTGATACCCTATTCGCATACGCAATACGCAGGCCAGGCCTATATATAGGGTTCAAAGTCCCATAACCAAACCCTAAATAAATTATATTTATATGTTGCCCATAATTCACTGAATACGAATATATAATCAATTCCATTATCGGGGTCCATTTGACCCTTTAAACTATTAATTGAACTTATTAAAACGATGTCTAATATTCCAAATTTTACCGTTAAAATATATTCAAACACACGTAATAAACTCAAATAATATATTAGAATCATTACCTGAATGTTTCGGGGTAAAAATTCTACTTTTTCCCGGTCCCTTTTCTCATTTTCTGGCATTTTTTCTGAAAATTTTCTCTGCTTCGTCGTATTTCTCTCTGACGTTTCTTGTTTCTGTTCCATCCTAATCATATATAGATTAGGACCCCCACCGACCTTTACTTTTCCAATTTTGTCTTTTTCTCTTTTTTTTTTGTTTTCTTTTATTTTATTTTCTTTTCTTAACGAAAATTAAAATAGTACCCTACGATATTCGAAATATTTCTAACTTTTACATACAAGTTATACAAAATATATGTAACATACTCGCAAAGGCGGATCTCAAATCGGACTCCCGAAACTCAAGATGCGAATTTAGATGAAAAGAAGTCAAATTATTTAACTTTCGGCATTTTAGCGGAAACTAGCCGAACAACATCGAAATTCATTTTCGAAAAATCACAAAAGTCACAAATAATCATACGAACCTAACGGCACTTTCAGATTTCGATTCAGAGCTCATTCGGCAAAACCGAGCTCGAAAATCTCTTTTTAATATTTATCGCCAATAAAAACTGAAACCTTCTTCCGATGCCTACCAAACGAGGTCTGATTTAGCTCAAATTTTACAGACAGGTGCTAATGGACATTAAGAATATTTAAAAATTATCGGCACGCCAATCGAAGTCCTAACTTCCGATACGACTGACCAAGGTCGTTTCATAAGTGATATATTCAAAAAGAGATCATATATAGCATTGGAATGTTACTCGTGTTTTCAGTAAACAGGCGTACTAATCTTAGTGCTAATTCTTTTTTGGGCAAATTACACTGTATATCAAATTAGGGATCTTTTTTTAAAAACATAGCAATATTTTACACATTTACCAAATGTGTCAATACTTTTTCCAATGCTACCAAACATAGCATTTTTTAAAAGAACCCTAATTCTCCTTCTCTCTTCTCTCTCTTCCTCTCTCTTCTCTCCCCCACCCCCACACCCTACTGTTTACGCCGCTGCCACCCCCTCCCCATCGCCGGCGACTTTCCGTCGTCGCCTACCGTCCCAAACCCCTTACCCCGTCACCGTCGATATGTTTCTGAGTCGTGTTTGATCTGTGCCGTCGTGACGGCGCTGGATCTGCTCCGGTGGAGTATTTTCTGTTGTGAATCTGCTACTTTCCGTCGTGTGTATGCTACACGCCGTCGGCTGAGTTCCGGCGGCATCTGTTTCATTTGGCTATGGTGGATCTGCTAAAAACGAAGTGTTTTTTTTGGTTCTTTGGTGGCTACGGTGGTTGGTGGTGGTGGTTTGGATGTAAAAAATGTGTATGTCATGGGTATACCCATTGTATGTCCGATGTATGTCACCGGACATACATTGGGTATACACTTAACACACAACACATATACATGTATGTTTGTTTGTTGGTTCTCCGGTGGTGCACGGTGGGTGTTGGTGGTGGTGGAGGCAAAAAAACTGTTTTTCATGTGTATATCCAATGTATGTCACCGGACATACACTAAATATACACCACACATACAATAAGTATAAGTATATATATGTGTTTATTCTTTTGTATATGTTGTGTATGGCTTATGTATGTATATTCACACACTAGCCATACACAGAATATACAAAGAATATACATGTTTATACACTGAAAATACACAAGACATACACAAAAAATACAAAAAAAAATAAAAAATGAATTTTCCGGCGACCTGGCAGCGGAGGCAGCTGGTGGCCGCCGGCTGAGAGGCGGCAGCACTGATGGGGGTGGTGGCTGGGGGTGGAAGAAGCAAGATCTAGGATTTTTAGCACCTTTTTATGCATTTTTGTTATGTTTTGAAAAAAAATATTGCTATGTTTTGAAAATGGGAAAATGTTGACATTTAAGTGTAAGAAAAAATGTTAGTTTGTATAGTTTTGTAAATTGCCCATCTTTTTTTAATTGAAACAATTTTATAGACGTCTTTAGAGGTAAGTCTACTCTATTTACGAGCCAAAAGAAGGTCAAATTTAAGTGCAATTTTAACTGTTCCTTTTTTTATAATGAAAATATTTTTCTCTTGATGCATAACACCTTCGAAGCTAAAATTGGTAATCTCAAAATTAATCAATTTGAATTTACGTGCAAGTGTAATGCATCGTTTCTTTTCCATTGATCTATATAGTATGGTTCCTCTTTCTCAGTTCAAACTTCCAATTTCTAAGGTTGAATGAAGAGAACATCAGCAAAGTAGTAAATTTTTTAACCCTACATCAGTTTAATGATGGTGATGATGATGATGACAATGATGAGGATTTTGATTATGAAGAAGACGAGGATCTACCACCTGCGAAGTAGAGAAGATAACTGTTTTTGTTGATGTTTATTTCCTTTTTTTTTTTTTTGGGGTTAAGTTTAGGAGTATGTTATGGGAAGAAGGAGGTTCCATTAGCTTTTTTCCTCATTTGTTTTCTCTAGCAGTGTCGGAAATTAGCCATGGTTTTATCAGTTTTAATGAAGTGCTTTTATTATGTGACAAATTTATAGCTTATGCTTGTCTGTTCCAGACTTTCAGTTACTGTATTTAATTAACAACATTCTCGATTTAGTCCGTTTAAAGAAATAACAACTTAGAATTTGAAAATGATCTAATTTTAATTTTTCATTTTATCTTACTGAGAGAAGGATGTAGCCACACATAAGTTATGGAGTTGATACCACAAGTTTTAAACTTACAACCAAACAAATATTATTACACTTTTATCATTAATTAAAAGATTCAATTTTTTTTCCTTAAACACCATCAATTTAAACTATGCTACATATATTAGAATAGATGAAGTATGTTATACATTTAGATATACTGTTTGTCTGATGAGTTTGTGAAGTATGTTAGTATGTAATACACTTTTATGAAGTATGTTATACCATCAATTTTTTTTTCTTAAACACCATGAATTTAAACTACGCAACATAAATTAGAATCTGATGAGTTTTTATATCTTGTCAGCTGGCCTTAGATATACAACTTGTCTTTTCATTCTTAAATACTTTTTCTTTCTTACTGTATTTTATATCTTGCCTCTATTAATTATTTTTTTCATTCAGTGATTTTGACATGATAATATATTTAGGTTGGTAAATGAGGAAGTAAATGCCGATGAAGATAGTAAAGAGGAGAAAGAAGTAAGAACGAAAAAACTAGATGTGAAAAATAAGCAACTCGAGTCAGAAATTTATTAGAATAAAAAATTATTCATATACGTACTTCATACGAAACTTATCTTTCTCTTTTCTCCTTTTGTACCCCTTTATTTTTTAAGAGACTAAAGGTTTTGATCTTAGCATCTTATATACCACCTCCTTTTTTATGAAGTTGCATGCTGGAGTTAGAGGACAAACTTTCAAAGAGAACAAATTACCTTTTGAATTTTGCGCAATAAAAAATAGTTTGATGATTTTTAGGAAGAAAATAGGGCAAATTACACTGTATGTCATTTTAGGGCACTTTTTTTAAAAACATAGCAATATTTTGTTACTTTACCAAACGTAGCAATTTTTTCAAAAATGCTACCAAACATGTCACAACCAAAAAAAAACCCTAGTCCCTCTTTCTCTTTTCTCTCCTCTCTTTTCTCTCTTCTCTCTTCTCTCCATTCTTATTCCCGCCGACCCCCACTGTTTTTCCGGCCAGCCTCAACGCCACCCATCCCGTCGTCGTGCCGCCTCCCCCATCCCCAACGTGGCCATGTCCGATCCAAAACAGCGTCGCAGCTGCAGATCCAAGCCCTCTGCTGCGAATCCAATTTTTTGTTTCACTGTAATCTGATGCGTCGTCGGCGGCGGATTTACGGTTCTCCGTCGATGACACACTGTGGATCGGATCTATTCGATTTCTCTCTCTTTTTTTAATTTTTCCGGTGACTTGCTGGTTTGCAGATCTAAAATATGTATATATGTAATGTATGGTGGCTGGTCTGGTAGATCTGGTGGCGGAACTGCTTTGTTCCGGCGGAAGACAGTGTTTTGGTCCTTTTTTTTTTGTTTTTTGAGTTTTTCGGTGGAACAAGGCGGAACCGCGGTGGTGATGGTGTATGTTTGATGTGTGTGGACTGTATGGAATGTATGCCGTGCGTATTTCCATTGTATGTGCGGTGTATGCACTGTATATACAGTGAATATACACCGGACATACAATGTATATACACTTGTCATACAACACATATACATGTATGTTTGTTTGTTTGTTGGTTTCTCCGGCAGTGCACGGTGGTTGTTGGTGGTGGTGGAGGCAAAAGAAACTTTTTTTCATGTGTATATCCAATGTATGTCACCGGACATACACTAGATATACACCTCATATACAATATATATAAGTGTATTTTTGTGTTTATTCATTTGTATATGTTGTGTTTGGCTTATTGATGTAGATTCACACACTTTACATACACTGTGCATACAAAAAATATACATGTGACATACACTGAAAATACACAACACATACAGCAGCAGTGCTTGGGGTGGTGGCTGGGGTTGGTAGGAGGAAGATCTAAGGTTTTCTGCACCATTTTGTGCATTTTGCTATGTTTTGAAAAAAAATGTTGCTATGTTTTGAAAATGGGAAAATGTTGACATTTTAGTGTAAGAAAGAGTGTTAGTTTGTATAGTTTTGTGGCCATGTCCGATCCAAAACAGCGTCGCAGCTGCAGATCCAAGCCCTCTGCTGCGAATCCAATTTTTTGTTTCACTGTAATCTGATGCGTCGTCGGCGGCGGATTTACGGTTCTCCGTCGATGACACACTGTGGATCGGATCTATTCGATTTCTCTCTCTTTTTTTAATTTTTCCGGTGACTTGCTGGTTTGCAGATCTAAAATATGTATATATGTAATGTATGGTGGCTGGTCCGGTAGATCTGGTGGCGGAACTGCTTTGTTCCGGCGGAAGACAGTGTTTTGGTCCTTTTTTTTTTGTTTTTTGAGTTTTTCGGTGGAACAAGGCGGAACCGAGGTGGTGATGGTGTATGTTTGATGTGTGTGGACTGTATGGAATGTATGCCGTGCGTATTTCCATTGTATGTGCGGTGTATGCACTGTATATACAGTGAATATACACCGGACATACAATGTATATACACTTGTCATACAACACATATACATGTATGTTTGTTTGTTTGTTGGTTTCTCCGGCAGTGCACGGTGGTTGTTGGTGGTGGTGGAGGCAAAAGAAACTTTTTTTCATGTGTATATCCAATGTATGTCACCGGACATACACTAGATATACACCTCATATACAATATATATAAGTGTATTTTTGTGTTTATTCATTTGTATATGTTGTGTTTGGCTTATTGATGTAGATTCACACACTTTACATACACTGTGCATACAAAAAATATACATGTAACATACACTGAAAATACACAACACATACAGCAGCAGTGCTTGGGGTGGTGGCTGGGGTTGGTAGGAGGAAGATCTAAGGTTTTCTGCACCATTTTGTGCATTTTGCTATGTTTTGAAAAAAAATGTTGCTATGTTTTGAAAATGGGAAAATGTTGACATTTTAGTGTAAGAAAGAGTGTTAGTTTGTATAGTTTTGTGAATTGCCCAATATAAATTTTATCTTCAATAAAGCCCGTTTGGATGTGAAATGATATGCTTTATGTTTATTTATTATCCAATAGGTTCTATTACTCTTCTTCATTACTTTTGAAACTTTTCAGTGATCTTTTCAAACATTATTTATAGACTACGTATATATAGATATATAAATTGAATGTTATAATGGATACAAAAATCATATTTGCAGAGAAAAAAAAAATAAAATTGTATGTAATTCATATGAAGTCTTTCTACAAAGTCCTGCTTATGATTTTAACTCACAAGTTTGCAGGGGCACCAAAATGAAAAGACAAGTTGTATATCTAAGGCCAGCTGACAAGATATAAAAACTCATCAGATTCTAATTTATGTTGCGTAGTTTAAATTCATGGTGTTTAAGAAAAAAAAATTGATGGTATAACATACTTCATAAAAGTGTATTACATACTAACATACTTCACAAACTCATCAGACAAACAGTATATCTAAATGTATAACATACTTCATCTATTCTAATATATGTAGCATAGTTTAAATTGATGGTGTTTAAGGAAAAAAAATTGAATCTTTTAATTAATGATAAAAGTGTAATAATATTTGTTTGGTTGTAAGTTTAAAACTTGTGGTATCAACTCCATAACTTATGTGTGGCTACATCCTTCTCTCAGTAAGATAAAATGAAAAATTAAAATTAGATCATTTTCAAATTCTAAGTTGTTATTTCTTTAAACGGACTAAATCGAGAATGTTGTTAATTAAATACAGTAACTGAAAGTCTGGAACAGACAAGCATAAGCTATAAATTTGTCACATAATAAAAGCACTTCATTAAAACTGATAAAACCATGGCTAATTTCCGACACTGCTAGAGAAAACAAATGAGGAAAAAAGCTAATGGAACCTCCTTCTTCCCATAACATACTCCTAAACTTAACCCCAAAAAAAAAAAAAGGAAATAAACATCAACAAAAACAGTTATCTTCTCTACTTCGCAGGTGGTAGATCCTCGTCTTCTTCATAATCAAAATCCTCATCATTGTCATCATCATCATCACCATCATTAAACTGATGTAGGGTTAAAAAATTTACTACTTTGCTGATGTTCTCTTCATTCAACCTTAGAAATTGGAAGTTTGAACTGAGAAAGAGGAACCATACTATATAGATCAATGGAAAAGAAACGATGCATTACACTTGCACGTAAATTCAAATTGATTAATTTTGAGATTACCAATTTTAGCTTCGAAGGTGTTATGCATCAAGAGAAAAATATTTTCATTATAAAAAAAGGAACAGTTAAAATTGCACTTAAATTTGACCTTCTTTTGGCTCGTAAATAGAGTAGACTTACCTCTAAAGACGTCTATAAAATTGTTTCAATTAAAAAAAGATGGGCAATTTACAAAACTATACAAACTAACATTTTTTCTTACACTTAAATGTCAACATTTTCCCATTTTCAAAACATAGCAATATTTTTTTTCAAAACATAACAAAAATGCATAAAAAGGTGCTAAAAATCCTAGATCTTGCTTCTTCCACCCCCAGCCACCACCCCCATCAGTGCTGCCGCCTCTCAGCCGGCGGCCACCAGCTGCCTCCGCTGCCAGGTCGCCGGAAAATTCATTTTTTATTTTTTTTTGTATTTTTTGTGTATGTCTTGTGTATTTTCAGTGTATAAACATGTATATTCTTTGTATATTCTGTGTATGGCTAGTGTGTGAATATACATACATAAGCCATACACAACATATACAAAAGAATAAACACATATATATACTTATACTTATTGTATGTGTGGTGTATATTTAGTGTATGTCCGGTGACATACATTGGATATACACATGAAAAACAGTTTTTTTGCCTCCACCACCACCAACACCCACCGTGCACCACCGGAGAACCAACAAACAAACATACATGTATATGTGTTGTGTGTTAAGTGTATACCCAATGTATGTCCGGTGACATACATCGGACATACAATGGGTATACCCATGACATACACATTTTTTACATCCAAACCACCACCACCAACCACCGTAGCCACCAAAGAACCAAAAAAAACACTTCGTTTTTAGCAGATCCACCATAGCCAAATGAAACAGATGCCGCCGGAACTCAGCCGACGGCGTGTAGCATACACACGACGGAAAGTAGCAGATTCACAACAGAAAATACTCCACCGGAGCAGATCCAGCGCCGTCACGACGGCACAGATCAAACACGACTCAGAAACATATCGACGGTGACGGGGTAAGGGGTTTGGGACGGTAGGCGACGACGGAAAGTCGCCGGCGATGGGGAGGGGGTGGCAGCGGCGTAAACAGTAGGGTGTGGGGGTGGGGGAGAGAAGAGAGAGGAAGAGAGAGAAGAGAGAAGGAGAATTAGGGTTCTTTTAAAAAATGCTATGTTTGGTAGCATTGGAAAAAGTATTGACACATTTGGTAAATGTGTAAAATATTGCTATGTTTTTAAAAAAAGATCCCTAATTTGATATACAGTGTAATTTGCCCATTTATATTCGGGCCTTTAAGTGAGTCCGCCATGAGGTCTCTCTATTTTGTAGGTCAATCTCACACTCCTTACTGCAAATTGAGTTACAATATAATGGTCGCAACTGCACCTTACATGTAAAGGCCAAAGGTTATATAAGAGGATGGCATCCAAATTATTGATTTGATGCAAGTCTAATTAGCGTGGAGTGGCAGCATATCCTTCACAAGTTTGCTAACAAAAGATAAAAATAAAAATGACCAAATTCTACCTACTCACTAATCACTATTGGAAGGTGAATCCTACAAAATCATAAGCTATTGTATCTTTATGGACATAAATTTAAAACAAAAAATGTTCTCATTATACGTGTGCTATTGTATCTTTATGGACGTAAAATTAAAACAAAAAATGTTCTCATTATACATTTATTTGGCACCATATCATCAAAATGTTCTAAAAAAAGAAAAAAAATTCTTTTCCTCTCATTCACCTCCTCCTTTTTTTTCTCCCAGTCACTCTGATATTTTGGTTTTCTTCTCCTTCCTACGATTAATGCTTATTATTTTGTGTATTAATGTTCAAAAATATAGTCTCAGTTATTATTCTTTTATCTATTATTATTGTTGTTTCTTTTACTTTTGTTATATTTACTACTTTATTGTTAATACTTCTGTTTTCTTTCATATTTCATCTTAGCTTTTACTCTTTGGTTTCAAAACATGTTTTCAAAATGATTTTCTTTAGCTTAGGATCTATCTTCTACCTCGCACAAAGTAGGGATAAAATTTGCGTATACCACAATCTCCTAAACCTCACATATACGATTACACTGAGTATATTATTGTACGTTTTCCTTTCCTACTTTACTTCTTATTAACATCTATATTAAATGTGGTAATTATTTGGAATGTGACATGAATTTTTTAATCTTTGTATATATAAGTCAACAAGAACACACGAGTTCAGCGATCCTACAATTTTTGCACCTCTTCTATTGCATCTTTTATTACCCCGCATCCCTTCCTCTTCATTCTAAACCTAGCTAATTTTATTTTCTTATATTGTTTTCATTCTTAAATACTTTTTCTTTCTTACTGTATTTTATATCTTGCCTCTATTAATTATTTTTTTCATTCAGTGATTTTGACATGATAATATATTTAGGTTGGTAAATGAGGAAGTAAATGCCGATGAAGATAGTAAAGAGGAGAAAGAAGTAAGAACGAAAAAACTAGATGTGAAAAATAAGCAACTCGAGTCAGAAATTTATTAGAATAAAAAATTATTCATATACGTACTTCATACGAAACTTATCTTTCTCTTTTCTCCTTTTGTACCCCTTTATTTTTTAAGAGACTAAAGGTTTTGATCTTAGCATCTTATATACCACCTCCTTTTTTATGAAGTTGCATGCTGGAGTTAGAGGACAAACTTTCAAAGAGAACAAATTACCTTTTGAATTTTGCGCAATAAAAAATAGTTTGATGATTTTTAGGAAGAAAATAGGGCAAATTACACTGTATGTCATTTTAGGGCACTTTTTTTAAAAACATAGCAATATTTTGTTACTTTACCAAACGTAGCAATTTTTTCAAAAATGCTACCAAACATGTCACAACCAAAAAAAAACCCTAGTCCCTCTTTCTCTTTTCTCTCCTCTCTTTTCTCTCTTCTCTCTTCTCTCCATTCTTATTCCCGCCGACCCCCACTGTTTTTCCGGCCAGCCTCAACGCCACCCATCCCGTCGTCGTGCCGCCTCCCCCATCCCCAACGTGGCCATGTCCGATCCAAAACAGCGTCGCAGCTGCAGATCCAAGCCCTCTGCTGCGAATCCAATTTTTTGTTTCACTGTAATCTGATGCGTCGTCGGCGGCGGATTTACGGTTCTCCGTCGATGACACACTGTGGATCGGATCTATTCGATTTCTCTCTCTTTTTTTAATTTTTCCGGTGACTTGCTGGTTTGCAGATCTAAAATATGTATATATGTAATGTATGGTGGCTGGTCCGGTAGATCTGGTGGCGGAACTGCTTTGTTCCGGCGGAAGACAGTGTTTTGGTCCTTTTTTTTTTTGTTTTTTGAGTTTTTCGGTGGAACAAGGCGGAACCGCGGTGGTGATGGTGTATGTTTGATGTGTGTGGACTGTATGGAATGTATGCCGTGCGTATTTCCATTGTATGTGCGGTGTATGCACTGTATATACAGTGAATATACACCGGACATACAATGTATATACACTTGTCATACAACACATATACATGTATGTTTGTTTGTTTGTTGGTTTCTCCGGCAGTGCACGGTGGTTGTTGGTGGTGGTGGAGGCAAAAGAAACTTTTTTTCATGTGTATATCCAATGTATGTCACCGGACATACACTAGATATACACCTCATATACAATATATATAAGTGTATTTTTGTGTTTATTCATTTGTATATGTTGTGTTTGGCTTATTGATGTAGATTCACACACTTTACATACACTGTGCATACAAAAAATATACATGTGACATACACTGAAAATACACAACACATACAGCAGCAGTGCTTGGGGTGGTGGCTGGGGTTGGTAGGAGGAAGATCTAAGGTTTTCTGCACCATTTTGTGCATTTTGCTATGTTTTGAAAAAAAATGTTGCTATGTTTTGAAAATGGGAAAATGTTGACATTTTAGTGTAAGAAAGAGTGTTAGTTTGTATAGTTTTGTGAATTGCCCAAATTTATATTCGGGCCTTTAAGTGAGTCCGCCATGAGGTCTCTCTATTTTGTAGGTCAATCTCACACTCCTTACTGCAAATTGAGTTACAATATAATGGTCGCAACTGCACCTTACATGTAAAGGCCAAAGGTTATATAAGAGGATGGCATCCAAATTATTGATTTGATGCAAGTCTAATTAGCGTGGAGTGGCAGCATATCCTTCACAAGTTTGCTAACAAAAGATAAAAATAAAAATGACCAAATTCTACCTACTCACTAATCACTATTGGAAGGTGAATCCTACAAAATCATAAGCTATTGTATCTTTATGGACATAAATTTAAAACAAAAAATGTTCTCATTATACGTGTGCTATTGTATCTTTATGGACGTAAAATTAAAACAAAAAATGTTCTCATTATACATTTATTTGGCACCATATCATCAAAATGTTCTAAAAAAAGAAAAAAAATTCTTTTCCTCTCATTCACCTCCTCCTTTTTTTTCTCCCAGTCACTCTGATATTTTGGTTTTCTTCTCCTTCCTACGATTAATGCTTATTATTTTGTGTATTAATGTTCAAAAATATAGTCTCAGTTATTATTCTTTTATCTATTATTATTGTTGTTTCTTTTACTTTTGTTATATTTACTACTTTATTGTTAATACTTCTGTTTTCTTTCATATTTCATCTTAGCTTTTACTCTTTGGTTTCAAAACATGTTTTCAAAATGATTTTCTTTAGCTTAGGATCTATCTTCTACCTCGCACAAAGTAGGGATAAAATTTGCGTATACCACAATCTCCTAAACCTCACATATACGATTACACTGAGTATATTATTGTACGTTTTCCTTTCCTACTTTACTTCTTATTAACATCTATATTAAATGTGGTAATTATTTGGAATGTGACATGAATTTTTTAATCTTTGTATATATAAGTCAACAAGAACACACGAGTTCAGCGATCCTACAATTTTTGCACCTCTTCTATTGCATCTTTTATTACCCCGCATCCCTTCCTCTTCATTCTAAACCTAGCTAATTTTATTTTCTTATATTGTTTTCATTCTTAAATACTTTTTCTTTCTTACTGTATTTTATATCTTGCCTCTATTAATTATTTTTTTCATTCAGTGATTTTGACATGATAATATATTTAGGTTGGTAAATGAGGAAGTAAATGCCGATGAAGATAGTAAAGAGGAGAAAGAAGTAAGAACGAAAAAACTAGATGTGAAAAATAAGCAACTCGAGTCAGAAATTTATTAGAATAAAAAATTATTCATATACGTACTTCATACGAAACTTATCTTTCTCTTTTCTCCTTTTGTACCCCTTTATTTTTTAAGAGACTAAAGGTTTTGATCTTAGCATCTTATATACCACCTCCTTTTTTATGAAGTTGCATGCTGGAGTTAGAGGACAAACTTTCAAAGAGAACAAATTACCTTTTGAATTTTGCGCAATAAAAAATAGTTTGATGATTTTTAGGAAGAAAATAGGGCAAATTACACTGTATGTCATTTTAGGGCACTTTTTTTAAAAACATAGCAATATTTTGTTACTTTACCAAACGTAGCAATTTTTTCAAAAATGCTACCAAACATGTCACAACCAAAAAAAAAACCCTAGTCCCTCTTTCTCTTTTCTCTCCTCTCTTTTCTCTCTTCTCTCTTCTCTCCATTCTTATTCCCGCCGACCCCCACTGTTTTTCCGGCCAGCCTCAACGCCACCCATCCCGTCGTCGTGCCGCCTCCCCCATCCCCAACGTGGCCATGTCCGATCCAAAACAGCGTCGCAGCTGCAGATCCAAGCCCTCTGCTGCGAATCCAATTTTTTGTTTCACTGTAATCTGATGCGTCGTCGGCGGCGGATTTACGGTTCTCCGTCGATGACACACTGTGGATCGGATCTATTCGATTTCTCTCTCTTTTTTTAATTTTTCCGGTGACTTGCTGGTTTGCAGATCTAAAATATGTATATATGTAATGTATGGTGGCTGGTCCGGTAGATCTGGTGGCGGAACTGCTTTGTTCCGGCGGAAGACAGTGTTTTGGTCCTTTTTTTTTTTGTTTTTTGAGTTTTTCGGTGGAACAAGGCGGAACCGCGGTGGTGATGGTGTATGTTTGATGTGTGTGGACTGTATGGAATGTATGCCGTGCGTATTTCCATTGTATGTGCGGTGTATGCACTGTATATACAGTGAATATACACCGGACATACAATGTATATACACTTGTCATACAACACATATACATGTATGTTTGTTTGTTTGTTGGTTTCTCCGGCAGTGCACGGTGGTTGTTGGTGGTGGTGGAGGCAAAAGAAACTTTTTTTCATGTGTATATCCAATGTATGTCACCGGACATACACTAGATATACACCTCATATACAATATATATAAGTGTATTTTTGTGTTTATTCATTTGTATATGTTGTGTTTGGCTTATTGATGTAGATTCACACACTTTACATACACTGTGCATACAAAAAATATACATGTGACATACACTGAAAATACACAACACATACAGCAGCAGTGCTTGGGGTGGTGGCTGGGGTTGGTAGGAGGAAGATCTAAGGTTTTCTGCACCATTTTGTGCATTTTGCTATGTTTTGAAAAAAAATGTTGCTATGTTTTGAAAATGGGAAAATGTTGACATTTTAGTGTAAGAAAGAGTGTTAGTTTGTATAGTTTTGTGAATTGCCCAAGAAAATATGTTATTTTATATCGAAAGACTGGCTGGTTATGAAAGGTGAAAAAAAGTCATATATAGTAGAAGAGAGAGAACTTGAATATAGACATTTTTTTCTGGAAATATAAATGGCGAAGAAGTATGAGAGTTAGAAAGAAGGAAGCACCATCATGGGTTGTAGTGGAATGGATAAGATTATTCACCATTAACCAAAGGTCTCGGATTGGTTCTAAAAATAAAAAAAAATTTGGTAGGAGGCATTTCTCCTAGACATCGGTCTTACGCGATACTAGTCCGAATTAGTGGTGGTTACCATGCGTATACTAGACAACGAGAGGAAAACCTTTAAAAAAAAAAGAGAAATAGGAAAAGGTAAACCAATCTCAGGTGAAGCCTTGGGCCCTGGGTTGATGAAAATGATTACATACCTCCATGTAATAATTAATACTGAAAGTTACCACTCCCAAACTTATTCCACACTCATATAAATCCTTTTAAAACTAAAACTAGATGGAGCGACCAACGAACTTGAACATCAAACGTACCACCAATATATCAGATACTTTTTTACTTGTTTAAATTTCTCTTAGCGGATACTTAATTTTCTACTAGATCTAGTCTTGAGTTAAATCTGATTAATAATTGTTAACTCGTGTGATTTGGATTTCTCTTATCTTTATTTAGCTTATTTTATAGTCCACTATAGAGTAATGTTCTTTTGATTCATCATATTTTAAACTGTAAAAATGTCTAGATAATTTTTACCAAAATTCTGTGAATAGTGTGATCATGTTCTAATATCTATTAATAGAGATTGCCAACCATTTGTAGATTAATATTGGAGAATAAAAATATTTCGAGTACTTAAATATAAGCTATAGACCATTTTATATCCAGTACTTATTCAAATTGTCTTAAATCATATATTATATATTATATTAGATCTTGCAGCTATTTTACATAAAACATGACATATTTTAATAATGACATGATGCTTCTATAGAGTTTTAGAAAAAGATACGAAAATTAACCGAACCATATCAAAATCGAAGGAAAACTAGCGTGAATTAGACGATTTTGAAAAGTCTTATTTCAGTTTTCTACAAATGAGTAATCAAAAAATTGGGCTGGAATATCTAACTTCATGAATTAAACGACCAAATTGAACCATTGCACTTTATTGAAAGCAAGCTAAGAGATTATATGAAAAGAGCTTTTTTTTGGCATAATCACGTTAATGTAACTACGCTTAGAGCCTCTTTGGCCAAGCTGCTAAAATCAGCTTATTTTGAGAAGTGCTTTGTGAGATAAGCAATTTGTGTTTGGCCAAATTTTAGGGAAGTGCTTTTGTTATTAATTTGTGTTTGACCAATATTTAAAAAAATTATGAAATTAGGAAAATGAATATATAATAATATTAATTTGATTAAATATGGAAGTTTGAAATGGGTATTCTTGTCCCAAATAATCAAAAGCACTTATTTTTTCAAGAAGCTACTTTTTTCAGCTTCTTCCCCACAGCAGAAAAACAGCTTCTGGTGCCATTCAAAAGCACTTATTTTTTCCTAGAAGCTTGGCCAAACACCCCAAAATTTTAAAATAAGCACTTTTTAAAAAAAATAAGCACTTATGGCTCCCTAGAAGCTTGACCAAACAGACTCTTATAGATTTGGTCAAGAATAATTATAGATAACCTCAATGGGGAAAGCGTGAGTGAATGTTAAAATCTAAAGGGAATAAATATGGGGAAAATTTTCCAAGTGGATAAAGATGAAATCATGGGAATCAGATGAATGTAATGAGTAGGCAGTGAATTGTCAACCTGCTTTGGTATAAATTGACCACAGTTTGAACAAACAGTAACAAGTATTCTGTAAATCAGCGAATTCAACTTAAATCAATAGTTTTGATACAAAGCATATATGGGTGTGTTGTAAGAAAATCGCTATAATTAAAAAAAAAATTAACTCAAACTTTTAAAAGTATAATAATGCAATTAGTAGAAAGAAGCTAACAACCAATAAAATTCAAATCCAAAATCTACTTTTGATTATAAAGTAGAAAACAATAATTCTTTACCACCTCGAATATGGCTTCGCTAGTCTTTTCTTGGTTGGCAAAATCATGAGTTTCCATGGTTATAGAGTCTGAAATAATTGGGCATTGTATTACCATGGTATCCAGACGTGGTCTCCCTATATTCAAGTTCCAGTTGTGAAAAGTGGTGCAAGTGAAGTTGATTTGAATGAACTTAGCTTTATTAGAACATAAATGGAAACCATTTCTCCTATAGGGTTTTTCAAGAAGGTAAGAAAAGTTTTTGCTTTCGTAAACATAAACCTCCATATTTGTTAACAAAAAAAGATGAAACAAGTTTTAGCTATAAATCTATCAATTACCTACTATGCTATATATAGTGGTCAATTACCCATTGTAATTATCAACCTGTTTGTGACGAGTGACGTGGCCTGACGTCTACTAGCTACACAAATTTGTTGACTTGTTTTGTCTCATTCTTTAAATAATTTGTTTTATTAGCTTATTGTAATTAACTGTGCTAGTATTAAATTAGTTACTGAAGTACATATTACATGAATCTGATCATCTTTAATTCAGAAGAATTCAAATCATAAAGATCAATGTGATTTATCGAGTGTTGAGATATACATGCGTGCGGCTTGTTATATACAACCATATCTCTATTTATATTTTATTTTGGATGAGTAAACTTGCTACTAAGAAAAAAGGGAAAGAGTAAGGGAACTTTACGCAAATAGTCGTTCTAGTCAGTATGCACAAATTGTGCACAAATTATGCCCAAAAAATAATTATTTTTTGTTTAAGTGATCTAGCATTGATCATAGAGCATAATTTTCCCAAAGAAGAATAATGTGTAAATAGCCTTCGATGAGACACCATTTGGGTATATATAGCGAAATTGCAGTACCCAAATTGCAAACCACTTGTTATACACTATATTAATATTTGTAAAATCATAGTTACAGTATGCATAAGAAAATCGAATTAAATTAACATTTCGTTACATATTGACAAGTAATATATTCAAAAAGAGATCATAGATAGCATTGGAATGTTACTCGTGTTTTTCAGTAAACAAGCGTACTAGTGTTAGTCCTCATTCTTTTTTTAATTGAAACAATTTTATAGACGTCTTTGGAGGTCAGTCTACTCTATTTACGAGCCAAAAGAAGGTCAAATTTAAGTGCAATTTTAACTGTTCAAAATTAATCAATTTGAATTTAAGTGCAAGTGCAACGCATCATTTCTTTTCCATCGATATATTCCTCTTTCTCAGTTCAAACTTTCAATTTCTAAGGCTGTAAGCCTCGAGTGAATTCCACATTCACCTTTGTTCGCCTAAGTCAATACTTGAATGAAGAGAACATCAGCAAAGAAGTAAATTTTTTTTCACTACATCAGTTTAATAATTACACACTCCACTTGTTGGATGTCAATGGTGTATTAGGAGAAAATTCACCGAGGTCGTAACAACAGGGCTTGATGCGCGGTTTGATTGAATCTTTTAGAAACGAACTCTCGAAGTCGCACACTCAATTCCCGAGGCGCACAAAATGAATTTTGGCCGCAAGCTATCCTATGAGGCTATTGGAAGACAATTATCACGAGGCGTGTAATTCACCTCTCGGTGGAGATCCGCTCTTCATTGATCGAGCTCTTACCTCTTGATGTTTGGCATCCTATGCCTATATTTCCTTAATATTTCCTTGCGTTTGGATACTTTATTTGCCCGTTTTATAGTTTATGAGTATGGTTTTGCACTGATTTTATGTCGTGCGTGTGTAGGTTGTTATGCAGTGTAATTGGAGCTTTAAAGAGCATGATTGAGCAAGAAAAGATTGGATTTTGATTGAGGATTGGATCGAGCACACGAAGGCACGACACGAGCGAGCAAAGGAGCGAGAAAACACGAAAATTGGCCGGGCGCTGTAGGGCATGCCCCGCGGGCCCCACCGCGCCCAGTGTCCCTGCGCGTTTTCTTGTGCGACGCGGCCCAAAAGCGTGAGACTTTCGACGTCTTCTGCCTAGTGTTGCGCGATCGGGGGCGCGGGGCGCCCGTTATGGCGCCCCTGGAGCGAATTTTGACTTCCTATTTCGTCTAGGCTTGGGTCTAACTTATTACTAGGTGTTTGTAAACTCTATAAATACTCTTTTACTTAGTTTTTCATGGGAGTTCAGATTTTGGAGCAATTGGAGAGCTCATAACATCAAGAACAAGGGTTTTTCTTCCTTCCATTAATCTATTACATCATTATTTCATTATTTCATCAAATCCTTGTGTTGTTATTATGAGAATGCGTGGCTAAATCTCTAGTTCTAGGGTTAGAGTGTTTCATGAAGGTTGATGTTTGAAGATTGATTTCCATTGATTGAATCCCATTACGGGTTACTTATTCTTTCTTGATTTCACTTGTGTAATTGTCAGGGCCCGATTATTACGCATTATCTATGGTTTTTAGATTGAACTCGAAAGAGGGAATTTAATTACGTAATAAGAAAGAATAGGACTAGTTTGTGAATCCGGGCATCGGGGAACCAATTCGTGAGTAGGATAGACATATACTTACTCGCCTAGTTTAACTAATTACAGAACTCGTTAATGCGTGCACGTGATTCAACCCATAGACATATAGGGATTGGAGTAGCCTGCATAGACCGTGAAGAACTGAAAGGTTTTCACGGGTACATTTAATCTGTTAGTTAGTAACCCGGGATTTAAGAAGTGGAATCAATTGGATAACTCAACTGGATTGTTCGTAACTCTGACCCTGGACCGTCTCCTTAATATTGTTAACAACCCAAGTTTGCTCCATTGTTTGACTAAACTTCAACCATTTTAATTATTGTTCTTTAGTTAATAAACACTCTCACCATTGGAAAAAAGACCCCTGGATAGTAGATAGAAATTGTTTGTTAAGTGTCAGTCTAAATAGTCCTCGTGGGAACGATACTCTACTTTCACTTTATTACTTGTCGACCACGTATACTTGCGTGTGCGTTGGGAGCAACACCTCTGTAACTGTCGACTGTTACTCGAGTAATAAATGGGGAGATCATGGTCAGACCACGATAGAACGTGGAGTAATGGCCATTAAGTGCAGTAAATGTTATCCTCGTTCTTGTAGACTATAAATATAGTCATGAAAAGATTATGTAAAGGCATCCAAAAAATATATAAAATACACTTGTTCTTTGTCTTCAATCTTTTGTCTACATTTCTTTATCAAACTTCTCGTCTTTTAACGGTTTTGATACAATAGTTGCTAGTTAACCCAAAATAAATTCAATATGGTGTTCTAATCATATTTAAGCCAACACAAATTGGCGCCGTCTGTGACAAATCTAGCAATAACATTTGTTCCAAAGTCTCACCCCCAGCTTTACACCATCATCATTCAATGGCAGACAACACTAACGCTCATGATAACACAACGATCCAAACTCCTGACCCAACTACTAGTGTCACCTCGTCGGGTGGTGGAACACCAATAACACCACCTGGCTTAACGCCACCTGGTTTGACACCACCTGGCTCAACGCTACCTGGTTTGACACCACCTGGCTCAACGCTACCTGGTTTGACACCACCTGATTTAACGCCACCTAGCTTAACACCACCCGTTGGTTTGACTCCTTCAATTGGTTTAAACCTCCCAATTGGGGTTACCCCACCACTGCCAACCGATCCCTCATCATCAAGTTCAAACGACTCTTTTCAGTTGTATGTGATGACAACTTTGCAACGACTTCAAGAGCAATTTGCTGCTTTCTTTGAAATGTGAGAAACACAACAAATCCCACCGAGCCCACACTCAACAGAAGCATCTCGAACGTTGTTCCTACAGGCGCAACAACAGGGGGACTTCTAAATAGGGCCGCATCTAGTGGCTCGGGGTCTGCACTATTGGGGAATCAACCCTTCGGGGTAGCTTCAACGGTGGCTGAAACTAGCGTCCCATCAGACTTTGAGAAATGGAAGAAAGAATTTGAGACCAACATGGAAAAGCGGCTTGAAATGTCCCTGGGATTAGGAAACCTCAGTGAGCTATAGATATTGAGATTTGCAGACAACAACCTTTTAAGCTTGAGGCTGCTCCCTCTCTCATTCCCGAGCACTTCAAGTTGCAAATCATGAAGAAATATGATGGGACAAGTGACCTCGTTGATCATATAACCGAATACATGGCCATGGTCAAGAGAAACAACTTGGCCCCTATGGAAAGGGAGTTAATGTTTCTTAAAATTTTGTCGATACTTTTGAAAAAGAAGCATTACGCTAGTATATACACCTCCCCTCTGAGTCAATATTAAATTTTGGAGAATTGACCGGAATATTTATCAAGGCCCATACTGGGGCCTAGAAGATCCTCAAGCGAAAGAAGGATATCTTCGAGGTTAAACAAAAATACCTCTAGTCGATCAAAGACTTCCTCGAACGTTTTCAAGCCGAGAGAATGGAGTTGCTTAAGATGGATGATACTCTGGCAGTCATGGCTTTCGAAAGGAATTTTAATGTGAGAATATCCGAGGCCGCTGCCAAGCTGAAGAAAGAGCTCCAGCAGTATCAGGCCCAGACTTGGGGTGAACTGCACGACAGAGCCTCTGCGAAAATCAGGCTTGAAGAGGCTGAATGGAGGATGAAAGGTCGGTATAATTCGTACTGAGGCCACGCAGAGTCCTCCTGATGCGGCGATGCACCACGAGGGAACTCAAAAGGGAGGTACGAGCCTTATAATTCACAGAGGCAACATATAAGCCAACGCCTCGAAGGACAGCAGCATGTAAGTCAAAGGTTAGGGGGAAGGTTAGCACAAATGCTAGTCAGAAGAACTCCTCGGGACCATCCTTGATATCCAAGGATAAAGATTTGCCCCGAATCTCTGATTATAATTTCAACATTTCCACTTTTGAGTTGATGAACGCCATAAAAGGGATGACGGATCAAGGTGTGAGATTACCGAGGGATATGAGAACGCCCCCGGGGAAAAGCGATCAGACTCAGCATTGCGAGTTTCATATGGATTATGGGCATGCCACCAAGGATTGCAAGACATTGCGGCTCGAGGTGGCTCATCTTCTCAAGAAGGGTGTGTTAGGTGAGTATGTTACCGATAAGGGGAAGAAAAATTTCTCCAAGAATAGGGGAGGAGGACAGCTGCCGAAGGCGGAATCTCCAAAAAGAGTGGTAAATGTTACAACTAGGGGATCGGAAGTGAATGGTGTCAACATTGCCGTTGCGAAGAAATTCTCAAAGCTT
The DNA here is from genome assembly GCA_037355625.1 of Petunia x hybrida. NCBI lineage: Eukaryota > Viridiplantae > Streptophyta > Magnoliopsida > Solanales > Solanaceae > Petunia > Petunia x hybrida. The sequence goes on along the minus strand of JBBBVM010000006.1, from coordinate 1,254,198 downwards.
TCAATCACTATAGAGAAATGGACCCGAGCTGGTGGGTCAAAAAATGAGATAGTTTTTGATACAGAAGATTGTGATGGGATGATATTTCCCCAACATGATGCTTTGATGATCATGCTAAGGATCAATGACTGCGACGTCAAACCAGTTTTGGTTGATCCTGGCAGCTTGGTGAATATCATCAACTATGGAGAAGCTAAGAAAATATGGTTGAAGGACCTCGTCGTCCCGAAAGCAACCATATTGACAGGGTTCAACAATTCAACTGAAAAAATACTTGGAGAAATTAATCTTACTACAACTGCCGAAGGAGTAGATAAGAAGACTTTTTTCCAAGTAATGGCAGATGATATAACTTATAATGTTATCCTCGGGAGGCCTTGGATACATGAGATGGAAGCTGTTCCATCTACCTTGGACCAGGTAATTAAGTTCCCAACACCATAGGGAATTCATGCTATCCGAGAAGAGCAACGAATAGCTCGTGAGTGCTACTCGATCGCGATGAAGAGTGGAGTAGGTTCGACCAAGCCATCTAAATAGCAATTAATCAGCCCGAGGCTGAACGAAGAAGAGAGCTTGGTTCTACAAAAAGGCTCTTAAGCTGTCAACGCCCCAACTTATGGGCCGAATGGTGCTTACCACTCGTTTCTCTTTCCTTGTCCTTTTTAGGAAGCGGAGGGAGCGACAAACAGTGCTTGGGTCTGCATTCTTCTCACTCGAACACTGGGGGGATGCAAGTGGAGTGGATTCAGTCAGCTCTCGACTTGCACAATCAACTGGGACTTCGAACAAAACTCGAAGATGGTCAATCCGTGTACCGGGGACTATTCCCTTAGAAGATAGTCTTATTGTTTAACGCAGTCGCCTATGGTGGCTGTTGTAATAAGAATTTGCTTATTTTGCCCTTATGACTAAAACTTATATAAATCGGCTCGAATTTCATCAATAAAACTTGATTCAGTGTCTCTTTTATTCGATATTAAAAGCCAGTTTCTACCTTACGCCTTGACTCGTGAATGAGACATCGTTCTAAGCTAGCTTCATTTTATACTATCTAAGTCTTGCAAGCAGAAAAACTCAAGTGAAATGAATACCTTCAACACGAAGTGAAAGATGTAATATGTCGAAACATCCAAATATTCATTAATGCCTCGGAGGTCAATACAAGAAGATTTACAAAGCATTGGCCCGAAGGCTTAAGGCACAAAGCCCTAAAAAAAAAAAGGGAGTACGGACGAAGCTCACTCAGACGAGGCTTCAGAACCCTCAGTTTCTTCATCACTCGAGCTCTCACTGCTCGAAGGAAGATTGTTCATCAATAGCCAAGCTTTAGCAACATCTTCCTTCACCTTAGCTATTTCTTCATCCAAGTCTGCCCTAGCTTTGGACTGCTCGAGGGTATTAAGCTTGGTCTGGATAATAGCCCAGTTCCTGTAAAATCGGGCTCTAGTATCACGTGACTTCAGCTTAGCCTCAATCTTAGACTTGAGCTTGGATGGGAACATGGCTCCCTCGTTCTGAAGGGTCTCAACCTTGGCCTCAAGGGTCTAGGATTGGGTTTCAAGCTCGTTCACCTTTGATGAGAGCTCCTTCCATTGGCTTTGAAGCTGCTCGGTCAAATTATCAATTGTTGCATTTGCCGCTTCAATTTCAGCCCAGAGAATTTCCTCTTGAGCATTCTTTTAAGTTTCAAGCTTGGCAATAGTCTCTCGGGCTTTATCCAACTCGAGGTTGGACTCTTCGGCTGTTTTGCGAGCTCAGTCCAAGTCAACCTCAGAGTTAAGCAAGTGCTTCTCAAGATCGGAAACCTTGGCTTGAAGTTTAGCCTTTATTCGATCCCAGCGATCCCCAATCTTCCTCAGTTCAGCAGCTCGATTTGCCTCTATTTCGGCAGCTTTCATAGTATAAATGAAACTCTGTGGAAAGAAGGGGTTATGGAGATGTGAATGAAACTAAGAATGAAGGAAAATAAGGAATTTGAAGCAAAAGAAGAAATTTATTTGAATTGCTTGTTGAGATGCATAAGCTATCAAGTCGTAAATTGGTAAACCCTTGATGCGCTCATGCTCCGCTGGGCTGAGCAAATCCTTGAGACTGATGGGAACAACCACTGTGTCATCCAGCATACACAGATTATGAGGGATGTTTATCACCCTAACACTCATGTCAGAAGACAAGGGGTGGTCAGCTTGACCAAATTCGTCATCCGCCCTCTCTCCGTCACGAGCAGAGTCATCAATCGCCCTCTCTTCGGCAGGAAGACTTTCAGCCACTATGGCCTTGCTCATAGCTTTCTCCATGGCTTGGTCTTCTTCAGAGTTAACCACCTCCTCATTATGGGCTTCACCATCAGCAGGCTCGTCAACTTGGTCACGATGGAAAACTTCAGATGATTCAGCCAAAGGGCGTTTAGCTTCGGGGGAGTTAACTGTTGCACATTTCCTTTTCCTTGAATCTAAGAAGATGAAAGGGTCAGTAAAAGAAAGCAAGAAAAGAAATGAGGAAAGCAGTTAAGGCGAGGATTCAAACCTTTTGAAGTCTTGCGGCTGGACGACTTCTTCGAGGCTTTGCCTTTAAGGACCCCTATCGAGTCCTCCAAATCCTTCAAACTCTCCCCAGCCTCGGGGACTTAAGCTTATTTCTTCTCTTCTTTCTTCTTTTTTTTCTTCTTCTCATTTTTCTTTTCTTTCTTCTCTTCATTCTTTTCCTCTTCCGGCTCGGTAGCCCCTCTATTAGGGAAACCTGAAAAAGAGAAGGTAAGAATAAGGACAAGTCTTTGAACTAAGAAGGCGTAATTCACACTTGTCGCGTCGTGTCATTTGCACAACCACTGGTTTTCTTTCAATGCTGCCAAGACCATCCACGATCTCTAGGCCTCAGCTTGGCATCGATGAGAGCTTGAACCCAGACAGTTAAACCCTTCAGGAGACTGATTAGAAGCTTCTCCACTAAAAAATGCAAGGAGTCAGTTAAAGCTTGAGAAGTTAAGCAAATAAAGGAAAAATCAAGGTTTGGAAACTTACGAGTTCTGTTCCACAGTTCAAGAAACCCAGCCTCGGAAGAAAGAAGAGTGGTGGGAAAAAGAACAAACCGATCGCACCAGCCACGGTCCTTGGTATCGTCGCCCTTTGTGATTATGGAAAACTTGCCCCATTTTCTCAGCTGGACAACCTCATCTTTTTGTATGGTGAGGCAAAAAAGGGAAATAAAATGGTCAAAAGTAAAAGAGACCTTGGCTTGTTGGCTCAGGAAGTAGAGGCATTAAACGATCCTCCAAACACCGGGACCGAGCTGGGCCAAGCATATATTGTATGTTCGGCAAAAAGTGTCAGCTACGTGGTGAATTGGGAGGGAAAAACCTATCGTAAAAGGATAGGTATAAACGAATGAGAGCCCGAGGACTCCATCACAAGTGCGATGCTCCAGAGCAGGGGCCACGATCTTCACATCGGGGCCCCAACCGCAATCTTCTCAAACTTGATCTATTTGAGCTTCTGTAATCAGGCTCAGAAATTGTTGAACGGACACTTTCCTATTTTTCTCAAGGTCGGATGCTGTTTGTTTTTGTATTTTGAAATCTTTACTGTGGTCAAACTTCGAGGGGATCACCTGATGGGGCTTAAGCTCCCCGATGTAAGATTTCTTTATGGACTGTGAAGCTTCAGCGGCTTCAGGTTAATTATTATTAACATTGGTGGTCTCCTCAGCCGTGTTTCCATCGTCAGCAACTGATACTTCTTCCTGTGTAGTGGAGTCATGGTGGTCGAAGGAGGTTTCTTTGCCACCTTCCTCCTGTGAAATAACCCTTAATGGCACTGGTACATCAGCCAAATCACCACTCATTACCGTGGTGTTATCATTCATTGTTCTTACTTTTGGTGATCCAGAAGAATTTTTGGAAGAAGACATGATAGCAGGATCTTGGTAGAAGAAAGAGTTGCAGAAAAATTTGTCACTGTTGATCAAGGATTATTTGTGAAAAAGTATAATTAATGGTGAACAAGTTGGTGGATTTATAGGGAAATTAACACTCAAGTGCTTCGAAAAGTCGCCATCATTACCTTTACATTGGGAAGGTAAAACGAAGGGTTGTAACCGTTCAGAAAGCACCACCTGCAGTGGACGAGATGTTGAAGAGACGGATAAATTTTCAAATTCCTTGGTAGAGGATTTTCCACACCATTCTCCCGCCAATTTTATTCCACCCCTCAGGCAATCCTGACTATTGTCCAAGGGGTAGGGGGACTATCTGTATTGGGAGAAAATTCATCGAGGTCGTAACAACAGGGCTCGATGCACGGTTTGATTGAATCTTTTAGAAACAAACTCTTGAAGTTGCACACTCAATTCCTGAGGCTAGATGCCTCGAGTACGAAATGGATTTTGGCCGCAAGCTACCCTACGAGACGATTGGAAGACAACTATCACGAGGCGTGTAATTCACCCCTCGGTGGAGATCCACTCTTCAATGATCGAGCTCTCACATCTGTAACTGTCGACCATTGCTCGCGTAATAAATGGGGAGATCATGGTCAGACCACGATAGAACGTGGAGTAATAGCCAATAAGTGCAGTAAATATTATCCTCGTTCTTGTAGACTATAAATAGTCATGAAAAGATTATGTAAAGGCATCCATAAAATATATAAAATACACTTGTTCTTTGTCTTCAATCTTTTGTCTACATTTCTTTATCAAACTTCTTTTCTTTTTACGGCTTTGATACAAATAGTTGATAGTTAACCTAAAACAAATTCGATCTGTTGTTAATCAAATTTAGGCCAACACAACTAAATTTTTTTCTTGTTTAGTTTAATAATTAACCTGTTATAGAAGGTTATTTGTCTTGTAATTCCAGTAACTAATTCCATTTATTACAGGTACATAATCATAAAAGGTAATTGCTAATAGATGCTCTAATGATAAAAAGCCTTCAAATTGGGTGCATATAAGTTAGAACTCTTTATTTTTCCCTTAATAATAAGCATTTTTAATACTAATAAGCATGCATTCTGCTATTATTGATCATAGAGAAAAAACAAGGAGGGGCCCTTAGCAAACCTCCAGCCAAAAATAAAGTAGTACACAGTCCACTCCTTTACATGTGCATTGTCTAAGAAATAAGCCTTCTCTTTCAGTGTCCCTCGGCAATAAATAACTTCGTCGAGGATGCCCAAAGCTATGAATATGGAACAGTGCAATCAAAGGGAAGAATACATCGCTCTTGGTACACTTCGAAGTAGTGTTTTAAATAGTGGCCTTAAGACAAAACATTTTACCATATCTTAAGATCGAAGAGTAATACTTCATGCTTATTAGCCGCTATGAATAAGATGACCTGTAACGGTTTATCGAACCAACAGTATGATGGTTTTGCTAAATTTTCTCTTTACTGCTCTTTTACCAACACTACGATAGTTTTGCTATCTTTGAGATAGCCATTCATCACCTAACTCGAGAAGCAAAAGAAGATTAAGAAAAAAGGAACGGAATAAGACCACATGTTTAATGATTCTACCATATTATTTAGTTAAGGATCATACATAGAATGTCAGTATCTATACACAAGTACACTTACCCAAAGAATTAAAAAGGGCTAAAATGGATGCATAGTGTCAAAATCTAGCTAGTATATGTCATATTTCAAAGGCAACACCGATAATGTAGTTTAATCTTGTGTACTATGAGTAACTGAAAGAGCTGAAAAAATTGAAACCTCACAAATTAATTAGTGTGACTTAATTCCATACAATGACATCTTATAATTAAGAAACTTTATGGTATTAAGTCCCCTAAAAGTAACTACTATAACAACCCATTGAAAAATAAGACAGATTGCTTCTTCCAAAAAGTTGAATTACCTTTGATAATAAATTTATATGACAGAAGCAGATGCAGCATTTGCCTATAGATTCGTCTGAACCCAAAGATTTTAGTATAGGTATACAAACATATGTACTATGAAAACTCATTAAAATTTCAAAATTAAAACTATATGCTCTAAAACCCACATAATTTTAACAATAAAATTTATACAATGCTAAGAACCTTTGATGTTGAACCAGTTTAAATCCTGAATCTACCTCTGACTATCAAAGCAAGCCCAGGAGTTCCCCCAAACACTTCAGGAGGGTATCCAACTACAAAGTTATGAAGTACTCAGTAATTAAGCCCTCATGAAGCATTTAGGGGAACTCTAGGGATCACCTTGACGACTTATAAGGAACAATGATCAATATATATAAATCCTAATCTTCATATATGAGTACTACTATATATTCTGACCCTTCATGTTGTAGTCCTTTGCTGCAATATTGGTATTTATAACCTCATGCTCTATGTTTTGGGATTTTCCTTCTCCCTAAGAAATAAAATAAAGGTAAAGAAAACCTCATCCAAAATTCCATGCAAAAGCTGGCACTCAAGTATAATGAACCTGGTTGGACATTCAGCCCATGTGAAAATCAGAGAATATTGGTTAAAGTCAGAACCTTTTCCCTTTGATCTCCTATTTTCCTTCTTTTTCATACTCTTGAATTCTATTGTGCTTGTTTCTAATAGGCATGTAGAGATTCAGCTTGTATATATAATGATATGTACTTCTCATGATGTTGATGCAAGTCATACTTTGTGTTTTAACCATCTGGGTTGAAGGACTCTTTTTGTTCTATTTATGTGACACAATTAATAGTTGAGGGTAAGAAAACTTTAATTTTCTTTTACTAAGATCTTTTAACACATCTTTCCAACTTATTTTGAATAGATGCATAGTTGTTATTTTATTGTATCTTTTAAGTACGTCAAGTTTCATTTTAAAAATATTAATGAAGCATATATGCGAACTCAAGAGTGCCGAGATATAGATATTTTGACTCTTGTAATCGAAAATCAGTATTTTCTTGTGATGGCAGGAGTAGAATTTTTATTGTATATTTGAGTTATATATATTGACGCTATACTAAGAATTTGCATACTATCTGGTCACCCTAAATATTTCTATAACGATTATATAACTACAACATTTATAGGTGTTAAAATCTTTATATTGTAAAATTGTATCATTTAAAGTAACTTAAATTGTTAAATTGTATAATTTTGGTATGTAAAAGCTGAGACTTTTTTTAGTTAAACCAGATTCATCTCTTATTGAGGTGCTGAGGGGTTTGGCTTGTAAGAGAGTTTTAAAATTTTCATAAAATGTTGAAAATGACGGGATTAAAAAGGCAAAGACTGTAAGACCACTTATCTTTTTATTGTTCGAACATGGTATATATTATGCGAGCCTTCACTTGGATAACAGTGAAGACCAGATTCAATATATTCGGAACACTATGATCAAGGATTATTTGTTGCACCCTTTGAGTTCAGAAAGGTCATCTAATTTACCTTCTTGGTTCTGTCTAAGCTGACTAGTACCCCTCCAGAACCATTTCAAAATGCGTTGAGGTAAGAATTTGAGCCAAAAAGGAATTCATTTTATATCACATTTTTTCAAATATTTTGAACTATTATTTATTATGACTTGTAATATTTTTTTAACAAAATGGAGATTTTCTGTCTAAACATATGGTAATATTAATTATTTTGACCCTTATATATACTCCAAAACTTACCACATAAAGTAGAATAGAGGAAGTCGTAGTTCCTTTTCTAGGAAAAAAATAAATAAAGTAATAAAAAACTAAAACCATCTCAGAAACACAATGTCCAAATGAAACTTCACTTTAATCTTGATTGAGAAAAATTTCAATATCCGGGCGCCCATCACACAGACGCATAATAAATTCGGACGCCCATCTTACGGGCATCCGTCACACGGGTGAAAGTACAAGAGGGGGGGGGGGGTGAATTGTAAATTTTAATTATTATCAGCCGACTTAGTCCTTTTTTGCAGTTAACTATGAAAGGTGATAACAGGAATTTAGCGATAAAGTAAGTGCAGAAAGTAAAGCTTGACACTTTAGATTTTTATACTGGTTCAGAACCAATGTGGTTCCTAATCCAGTCTCCTTGGGTCACAAGAGAGGGTATTTCTTCTAGCTCTTTGTTTAACGGTTACACAGTGTGGTTTATCGTTCACCACTAACGTTCTTCTGTTGGTTTTGGTTGCTGCGCTCACCAACAAACGACCAGGTCTGATTTATAGCTTATCAGACAAACTACACCTTGACACCACTATTTACCTCTACCTTGATCTTCTCTTTCTTTTCTTTTTGAACACTCGTAATCTCTCAAGAATATAGTGATGATAAAGCTAGAGAATGTGTAGACAGTAAAATAGAAAGCGTAAGTATAAACCAAGTCTGAGTAATCCTTTTATAGCTGAGTTTAGGCCCGTTGTGGAGATTTGAGTTACTTCCTTGTAGCTTCCTTGATTACTGATATGATTGAGGAATATGTCTTGATGAGATATTTGATTGAGAATCTTTTCCATAATTTGAGAGCATGACAATCCTTTTGGTAACCGAGATACAGTGACCCAAGAGATTTCATCCTCAAGGATCCTTGACGGAATCCTTTGAGAATAAGGCTGAGCTAGATGCGTGTGTTTTCATAGAAGGAGTATCCCATATGTTTAGGCGAACCCTAAAAACCATATCTTTAGCTTGTATTCTTTCCTTTGCTGGTCACTTTGATTGGTCTTTAGTCAGCTTCTTTCCTTAATCAGCCTCCTTGATTAGTACTCAGCATTCCCCAAAATCTGGAGACTTAGACCTTCGAGATATCTACCTTAGTCCTTTGTTTACATGCCACATAAGCATTACTTATTGTAGTTTTTGACTTTTGTCATAATCAAAATGAGTCTAACAATCTCCCCCTTTTTGATGATGACAAAAAGTAAATGAGAGAGAGAGCAGATTAGGGAGCTTCTCTGATGGGTCTTTTGTAATAGTTATAGTCGACTCCCCCTGTTTCTCTGCATGGTATTTGTTCAGACAAGTTTAATTTTAGAGTTACTCAACTTCTGAGTCGACTCCCCATGTTTCCCTACACAAAACTTGTAAGAACGAGTATATTACTCTTGATATGTTAACATAGTTAACTCCCTTTGTTATCCTGCACAAAATTATAGCTTTAACAAGAACGACTTAGTCATAGTTTCTCCCCCTGTTTCCCTGCACAAAGGAGTTATCTTGCACAATACTTTATCGGAGATATAGCTTAAGCATTAACATTGATTAAAAGCAACTTAATCATAGTTGCTCCCCCTGTGTCCCTACACAAAAGATATCCAAAATATTTCTCCTCCTTTGGCATCAGCAAAAAAGGGAGCAAACAAGTCTAACAGTTCTAAATATTACAGAGCAAAAGATAAAGTTTTAGAATTGTATCTGAATAAAAATCAACAGGGAGCAAGGAAATAGGTCAGCGTATTGACCACATTATCAGTCATCCAGTCTAACTTCCCCTGCACATCTGTAGAGAGAGTGTTTATCCCTCCCTGAATGTCTTCAGATGCTGCATCAATGCGTTCATGCACTCTACGAATGGAAGTTGCTGAGTCTCTGACTGCATTATCAATTTTCAGCGACACTTTACCAGTGTCAAGCTCAACTTCAGAAATAGCAGCAGACAATTGATTCTGTTTGTACTGAACACTCAACAACAAATCTCTTAGATATTCAACATCTTTAAGCAGTTTGGCAAAAGAAGCAGTGTTACCAAGGTCAGAAGGATTTGAAGGGCCAGCCACATCATTTGGAATAGAAGTGTTCACAGTGGCTCCTTTAGGAGTGCCTTTGGGCGCCCTTTTTAACCCATTGTCCATCCACACTAGTATAACCCATGGAAGCAAAGGCACGAGCATTATAACAACCACTGTTGGTGATAAATTTTCACCCAGCAAGATTAACTTTATAAAACTTTGGGATTCTCATAATAAGTATACCATAGGGAAGAGAGGCCATATCAGACAAGCTTTCAAGCATGTAGTTCACAATCCAGGCACACAGATTTAATTTCTTTTAGTTATCAAACGGTAAACAAATAGGGTGTCCCTATGAGACAGAGTACTAAGAGAGCCAGTGCGAGGAAGCAGAGTAGTTCCAACAATGTGAGCAATAAAATGACATTCAAAAGACAAGTTATTTGGGCCTAATTGACGACCTTCAGGAATATCAGCATAGTTTTCGCTCACACACATTTTAGCTTATTCGAAATTAACTTCACATGTAGAAGGCCAGCCGACTTTGAAAAACTCAGAGAAACCATAAAACTTACAGTTTAGAATGCATCCCAGAGTGGTTAGATTTACCAAAATATGAGTACCACGAACCACAATTTCCACACCATAATCACCAGATGGTCGGAGATTAGCATAGAATAAACGTACCAAATCTTCACAAACTTCTTCTGGGTTACAGAGAAAGTATTAATCCAGCCTTGATAAGTAAAGAAAGCTTTAATCTTACAGTTTAAATCTCCCATGGCATCCAATTTAATAGCACGACCATGAGCTATAGGCTTGTCTTTGAGAGAGTGAAATTTTTCTGCATAAGAGGGGTCCCAAAAATCGACAAAATGGTCGAATTCAGGAGTGTCAGGTTTGCTACGTTTGGAGGACTCAACTTCTTTCTGTTCAATAGTGCGCTTCCCTTTTCCTTTGGTGAGAGGTTGTTTTTCCATAGATTTCTCCGGAAAGTAAAGGGTATTTTCAGAATAATCAGAGTCAACTTGAACAGGGGATGACGGGCAGGGGATTTTGGATGAGACTCTCGGACTTTTTTGAGTGGTGGCGGTAGGCTTCTTTGATTTTCCCATTGTGGTTTATAGATAAAAATAAATGGCAATGGATATTATAGTGCAGAGGCGAGAGAGAAAGTGAAAGAGTTTTAGAAGAGGAAAAGGTTTTCTATAGGAGTGAATCGGGGTGTTGAGTCATGTCGAGGGTTGCATCTGCACAGGAGGTAATAATGACCTGGGAAGCGGGAAAGGCAACTTTTGGTCTTTCCAAGGACAAGTAGAATTGACAGCTGAAAAGGCAATGACAGTTTAAGACCACATAAAAGGTAATATTAAATTGACACTTATACTATTTACCATAAGACGTGAATAAGGAGATAGTACAAATATATTAAAAAAACATAAACAATGCATGAGAAACAAGATGCGATGTTTTCAAGAGAGAAAAAAAAGAAACAACAGTGAAGCTTAAATTTCACATGTAAAAGTAAGGCTTTAACAATTTGGATCAGAAACGATCCCAATGGATTCCCTTAAGTTGCAAAAATGTTCCCCAAGCAATGGTTTTGTAAATATATCAGCTAATTGAAAATTAGTGCTCACGAATGCAATATCAATGTCTTCTAATTAAACATGATCTCTGATAAAATGATATCGAACATCAATATATTTTGTTCTAGGATGATCAACAGGATTATATGCAAGATTTATAGCAGTAGTATTATCACATAATAATGGAATATGCTTAAAATGCAAATCATAGTCAGAGAGTTGAGAGGACATCCATAAACGTTGTGTGTAGCAATGCCCTAGGGCAACGTATTCAAATTTAGCAGTCGACAGTGCAGTGCAATCTTGTTTCTTACTATGTCAGGAGACAAGTGAATTTTCAAGAAAGAAACTTGCCCCACTAGTGCTTTTACGATCAACTCTATCTCCTGCATAATCTGCATCAAAAAAACCTATAAGATCAAAACGGTAAGTACGAGGATACCAAATCCCATATGTAATCATTCCAAAAAGATACCGGATGATTCTTTTGACTGTCACCAAATGGAATACTTTGGGAGCTGACTGGAATCTGGCACATCTAAACATAGAAAACATTATATCCTGTCGACTAGTTGATAGGTAGAGAAGAGACCCAATCATGCCTCTACATAGAGATACATCTATATCAGTTCTTTTCTCATCCGCAACGAGACTGATGGCAAGACTCATGGTAGTCTTTGCAGGATTTGCTTCACTCATTCTAAATTTGGCAATCAACTCCTTGGTGTATTTGGACTGACTGATGAATTTTTCTTTTTCAGATTGCTTGATTTGAAGTCCAAGAAAGAAAGTCAACTCTCCCATCATGCTCATTTCAAACTCACCCTGCATCAAGGCTTCAAATTCTTTGCACATAGACTCATTAGTGCTACCAAAGATAATATCATCCACATACATTTGTAGAATCAAGTTACCTTTTGGTATTCATTTAATAAACAAGGTTGTATCACTTACACCTCGAGAGAAATCATGCTTAATGAGAAAAGAGCTTAGTCTTTCATACCAAGCTCTATGAGCTTGCTTGAGACCTTAATGAGCCTTAGAGAGTTTAAACACATGATGAGGAAATTTTCTATTTTTAAAACTAGGTAGCTGCTTGACATAAACTTCCTCTTTAATGAAACCATTTAAGAAGGAACTTTTTACATCCATTTGATAAAGCTTGAAGTTTTTATAAGATCAATAGGCTAATAACATGCGAATTGATTCTAACCTGGCTACCGGGGTGAAAGTCTCATCATAGCTGACTTCCTCGGTTTGAGAGAAACCTTGAGCGACTAGACGAGCTTTAATTCTTACCACTTTACTTTCTTCATTGAGCTTGTTGCGAAAAACCCACTTTGTACCAATGATGGAAGTTCCTTTGGGCGTAGGAACAAGTTTCCAAATTTGGTTCTTTTCAAATTGATCTAGTTCCTCTTTCATGGCAAGAACCCAAAAATCATCTTGCAAAGCCTCATCAATTCTTTTAGGTTCAATCTGTGAGATGAAAGCAAGGCTAGATTTAAAGGACCTTCGGGTTTTCATACCATCGCGTGGATCTCCAATTATGATTTTTTTAGGATATTCTGGTTTGCTTTTCCATTCATTTGGAACCAAAACATCTTGTTCAGTGGTTGACTCAATTGGTTTATCTTCGACAATGGTTTGCGAAGAAGTGACAATTTCTTCAGCATGTTGACTTTTGAGTTGGCCTTGAGGTTGTGCTTCTTCTTCATCACCTGTCACAGTACCTTTCTCGACATTTTTCTAGGAATCATCAAATGCTACATGCATGGACTCTTCAACACATAAAGTTCTTTTATTGAAAACTTGATAAGATCTACTAGAGTTTGAATATCCAAGAAAAATTGCTTCATCACTTCTAGGATCGAATTTACCTAGATTATCTTTACCATTGTTATGTATAAAGTATCTGCAACCGAAAGGATGAAAGTAGTTGATGTTAGGCCTTTTACCTTTCCACAGCTCATAGGGAGTTTTCTTCAGAATAGGTCTAATTAGACACCTATTTAGGATATGACATGCAGTGCTTACCGCTTCAGCCCAAAATTGATTTGGTAGAGAATGCTCAATCAGCATCGTTCTGGCCATATCTTGGAGAGTCCTATTCTTTCTCTTAACAACGATGTTTTGCTTAGGAGTCCTTGGAGAGGAAAAGTTATGTGTATAACCTTGATCATTGTAGAAATCTTCAAAAAGTTTGTTTTCAAATTCTCCACCACAATCACTTCGAATTGTTGAAATATAATATCCCTTTTCTCTCTGTACTCTTTTGCAAAACACTTCAAAGTTTTTTAGTGCTTCGTCTCTGTGAGATGAAAAAATTACCCAAGTAAAACATGAATAATCATCAATAATAACAAATGCATATCTTTTACCATCAATGCTAGTTGTCCTTGTGGAACAAATAAATCCATATGCAGTAATTCAAGAGGTTTAGAGGTGGTAACAATATCCTTAGATTTAAATGAGGGCCTAGTTTGTTTCCCAAGTTGACATGAATCGCAAACATGATCTTTTGAAAAATTTAGTTTTGGAAGGCCTATAGCAAGATCTCGTTTGGACAGTTTTTCAATTAAAAACATACTAGCATGACCAAGTTTTCTGTGCCAAACCCATGGATCATTTGATATGGATGCTAAACATAAGTGTTTACCGTTAGAAACACCTCCATTATCAAGAACATAAATGTTTTTCTCCCTCATACCTGAGAGAACAACATTACCTTTCGAATTATGAATGATGCATCTGAAAGACTCAAATTTGACTTTGTATCCTCCATCACAGAGTTGACTAATGCTTAGTAGGTTATGCTTCAGACCATCTACTAGGAAGACTTCTTTGATTTCACATGATGGACTGAGGGAGATTATTCCTATTCCAACGATTTTTCCTTTTGCATCTCTACCAAATTTGACAGATCCTCCATTAATCTTTGTGACAGATTTAAATAGTTGCTTGTCACCTGTCATATGCCTGGAATATCCACTATCTAGAAACTATTTTTCTTTCTTGTGTGCAAGTTTGTGGTGTTCCTGCAAGAAAAATGTTTACAACTTTTTAGGTACCCAAGCTTGCTTGGGTCCTTGAGGTAACTTTTGAAAAACTAGCCTCAGTGTGCTTTGGGCCTCCATACCCACTTTCCTGGGTTATACCTTTTGATTCTGCATTTACTCTTGGTATGACCAGGTTTGCCACAGTAATAACATGTTAAGGAATTTTGATTATCAATACTAGAAGAGCTTGATGAAGAGTTATGAATGGGTTTCTTTCCTTTAGTTTGAGAAAATGATCTGTTATATCTAACTGAGCTATGGCTAGTCAACTTCCTTAACCCGTTTATCTGAATTTTTAGTTTATGAACTTCTTCTTGAAGAAAATCTCTCTCAATTTCAATTACTTCAAGTTTAAGCTACCAGTCTTTCTTTTCTTTAACTAGTTTTTCTTTTTCTTTTGTTATGTCTTCCTTTTCTTTGGTTAGATCTTTAACTTTTTTGAAAAGTTTCTCCATTTAATCCAGAACTTCATCAAGGTTTCTAGAGTTTTCTATACAAAATTCACAATGTACCTCGCTAGAGTCATTTGAAGTCATGCCTCGTTCACTTAAGTCGCAGGACGCCATGAAGCATATGTTGGTATTTTCCTCTTCATCCTTTTCATATTCTTCTTCGTCACTCCATATTGCGTACGATCTGTTTTTACCTTTGAAAGATTTATTCTTGGCTTTAGGGCAGTTGGTTGCAATGTGTCCAAGCTTTTCACACTCATAGTATCTTCCTTCATTCTTGTTGTTTTGACCGTCTTTTCTGAATTGTGGCCTTCCTTTTCCGAACTGTCTCCTCCTGTTCATGAGGTTGGTGATATTTTTGGACATCAAGGCAAGTTCCTCTTGGAACTCATCTTCTTCAGGATTTTCACAATCGACTTCCTCCACGGTAGTGTTGAAAGCTACAGTCTTCTTTTTATCCTCTTGAACATTTCTTTTGAGATGAATTTTCTCAAAAGCAATTAAATCTCCACGCAACTCATCATAGGACAACTTATTTAGATCACTGCTCTCAATATTTATAACTTTTGGTTGCCATATGGTTGGAAGACTTCTGAGAATCTTCTTAACTTGTTCTCCAGTGATATACACCTTTTCAAGAGCCTTGAGTTCACCAATGATTTTGCTGAATCTAGCAAACATCTCCTCCAAGGATTCTCCTTCTTGCATTTGGAATAGTTCATATTCATAGACTAAGAGATTAATCCTAGTCTCCTTCACTTTGCTAGTTCCATCATAAGTAACTTTAACCTTATCCCATATCTCTTTGGCAGTCTCGCAGCTGGATATTTTCTCATATTCTTCACCACTGATAGCATTGTAGAGAATGTTGATAGCTTTGTAGTTCATTTGGATAACTTTCCGTTGCTCATCGGTGTAGTCATCTATATCTAGAGCGATAGGAGTGATAACAACTTCACCTTCAACCTTCTTGGAGGGATTTAAGGAGGGCAAGTCATAGGGACTCTTCTTAATTACACGCCAGGCCTTATAGTCAACCAATTTAATGTATGTTTCCATACGAATATTCCAATGACCATAATGTTTACTATTGAACTAAGGAGGTCTGGTGGCAGAAGTACCCTCTTGCAGCAGAACGTGTGCTGACATGATCTTTGCTCACTTGCTGTTAGGAAAAAATAAAAAATAAGATTGTGAGACCAATCTCTGATACCAATTGACAGTAAAAGAAGGGGTGAATTATAAATTTTAATTATTATCAGTCGACTTAGTCCTTTTTGCAGTTAACTATGAAAGGTGATAATAGGAATTTAGCGATTAACTAAGTGCAGAAAGTAAAGCTTGACACAATAGATTTTTATACTGGCTCAGAACCAATGTGGTTCCTAATTCAATCCCCTTAGGTCACAAGAGAGGGTACTTCTTCTAGCTCTTTGTTTAACGGTTACACGGTATGGTTTATCGTTCACCACTAACGTTCTCCTGTTGGTTTTGATTGCTGCGCTCACCAACAAACGACCAGGTCTGATTTATAGCTTATCAGACAAACTACACCTTGACACCACTATTTACCTCTACCTTGATCTTCTCTTTCTTTTCTTTTTGAACACTCGTAATCTCTCAAGAATACAATGATGAGAAAGCTAGAGAATATGTAGACAGTGAAATAGAAAGTGTAAGTATAACCCAAGTCTAAGTAGTCCTTTTATAGCTGAGTTTAGGCCCGTTGAGAAGATTTGAGTTGCTTCCTTGTAGCTTCCTTGATTACTGATATGATTGAGGAATATGTCTTGATGAGATATTTGATTGAGAATCTTTTCCGTAATTTGAGAGCATGACAATCCTTTTGGAAACCGAGATACAGTGACCCAAGAGATTTAATCCTCAAGGATCCTTGACAGAATCCTTTGAGAATAAGGCTGAGCTAGATGCGTGTGTTCACATAGAAGGAGTTTCCCGTATGTTTAGGCGAACCCTAAAAACCATATCTTCAGCTTGTATTCTTTCCTTTGATGGCCACCTTGATTGATCTCCTTGAATGGTCTTTAGTCAGCTTCTTTCCTTAATCAGCCTCCTTGATTAGTACTCAGCATTCCACAAAATCGGGAGACTTAGACCTTCGAGATATCTACCTTAGTCCTTAGTTTACCTGCCACATAAGCATTACTTAGTGTAGTTTTTGTCATAATCAAAATGCGTCTAACAACGGGCACCCACATAAACTTGGACCTAACTCCACCCCAAAACCTAGCTCAAAGGGGGAGGATTGTCCAAAGCTTACATGGGCCACTTGCCCTTTGATGTTCGGCATTTTATGCCTACTTTTCCTTAATATTTCCGCACATTTGAGCTTATTTTGCACTTGTTTGATAGCTTGTGAATGTGGTTTTTGCGCTTATGTTGTGTGTTCGTGTGTAGGTCGTTACGCGATGCATTTGGAGCGTTTCGGAGCTTGCTTTAGCATGAATTGGTTGAAGGATGTTTGAAGATTGGATTGAGCACACATAGGCGAGACACAAGCCGAGTTTTGGAGCGGAAAAGAGCCAAATTGGCTTGGCGCTTTGGAGGCCGCGCCGCGCAGGCTATAGCGCGCGGTGGGCTGCGCTTTTGGGCACGCGACGCGGGCCAAAGGCACGAAGCCTGGTGGCGTCCTCTGGTCTTGTGCACGCTTTTCGGGGCGCGGGGCGCCCGCTATAGCGCCCCTTGTGCGCGATTTTACCCCCTATTCCTCCTAGTATCGGGTCTAACTTATTACCAAGGGTTTAGAAACACTATAAATAGTTTATTACTTAGTTTTTGTAAGGAGTTCTTGACTTTGGGCAAATTTGAGAGCTACATACTCCATTGAACAAGGGTGACTATTAATTCTTTCATCTATTTCATCAATTAATTCATTATTACATCAAATCATTGCCTTGTGATTGTGAGTATGTGTGGCTAATTTCCTTACGTTCTGGGGTTAGAGTTTTACATGAAAGTTGATTGTTGAAGATTGATTTCCACTAATTGAAACCCATAACGGGTTACTTATTCTTTCTTGATTTCACTTGTATAATTGTTAGAGCTCGATAATTATGCATTATCTATGGTTTTTAGGTTGAACTCGAAAGAGAGAATCTAATTACGTAATAAGAAAGAATAGAACTAGTTTGTGAACCCGGGCATCGGGGAACCAATTCGCGAGTAGGATAGACATATACTTGCTTGCCTAGTTTAACTCATTACAGAGATCGTTAATGCGTGCATGTGATTTAACCCATAGACATATAGGGATTGAAGTAGCCTGCATAGACCGTGAAGAATCGAAAGGTTTTCACGGGTACAATTAACCTGTTAGTTAGCAATCTAGGAAATCAAGAAGTAGATTCAACTGGAAAACTCAACTGGATTGATTTTAACTCTGACCCTGGACCGTTTCTCCATTATTGATAACAACCCATAAATTGCTCTATTACTTGACTTCAGTTAATTGTTTTAATTATTGTTTTAGTTAGTAAAATCTCAACCATTGGAAAAGATCCCTGAATAGTTTCTAAGAAATTATTTGCTAAGATTCAGTCTGAATAGTCCTCGTGGGAACGATACTCGATTTATCACTTTATTACTTGTCGACCACGTATACTTGCGTGTGCGTTTGGGAGCAACAAGTTTTTGGCGCCGTTGCCGGGGACTATTACGGACTAATTTCTTTTTGAACGATTACTTAATTTCTATTCAGGTTTAATTTTTTTTGTTGAGTGTCTTGTGCTATTTCAGGCTATAGGTTTTTGCATGCAAAGGAGTAAGAAGGACGAACCACTCGCCCCTTTTGATCCCGAGCCTGAAAGAACCTTGAGAAGGTCAAGAAAGGAAGCAAGAGATCGAGAAGCACTAGCAATCGTACCTGCTTCTTTACCTATTGAAATGGCAGAAGAACAAGCAATAGCAGTGCGAGATGTGGCGCTCCCTAGTCTGAAGGGGGTGGAGTCTAGTATTGTGAAGCCTGCTATTACTGGAAACTTTGAGATCAAGCCCGGCATGATTCAGTTGCTGCATGTGACGGGGCAATATGCTGGATTACTTCACGAGGATCCACAGCAACACATTCAGAATTTTCTGGAGATCAGTGATACTTATACACCAGCGGGTGTGCCTACTGATTATGTTCGTTTAACCCTGTTCCCATTTTCATTGATAGGGACAGCAAGGAAGTGGTTAAAGGCTGAAAAGCCTGGGTCTATCACTACTTGGGAGGACTTGGCTAAGAAATTCTTGGCTAAGTTTTATCCGTCTGCTAAGACAGCCCGGCTGAGGAGTGAAATCATGTCATTCAGACAGTTAGATGGTGAATCTTTGTACTCAGCTTGGGAGAGATTTAAGGCTCTATTGAGGGACTGTCCACACCACAACCAATCCAATGAGGTTATTGCACACACTTTTGTTGAAGGGTTGAATGCTCACACGAAGATTGTGGTAGATGCTGCTGCTGGAGGTCAAGTACTGGCTTTAAACTTTGATCAAATTTATGAGTTACTTGACAAGTTTTCGCAGAGCAACCCTGATTGGCAGGGTGTTGGTAGAGCTATTACGCAGAAGTCTGCTGGGGTACTCCAATTGGATGCAGTTTCAGAGCTACGGGCGAAAATGGATGCTATTTCCAATCAAATCAGCAAGCTCACTTTAGCGCAGACTCAACAACCAGCAGCTCCAGTGCAACAAATTCAGACTTTTTGTGAGGTTTGTGGAGAGGATCATGCTACTGACGTCTGTCCATCTAATCCAGAGTCAGTATATTATGTGGGTAATCAGAACAGATCACAGGGCCAGAGTCGCAATCAATATGGTAACAGCTACAACACGGGTTGGCGCAGTCACCCAAATTTTTCTTGGAGGGATAGTCGTGAGCAGCCTCAAGGAAATGAGAGGTCCCAAAATGCACCACAGCAGGGATCACAGTCACAGAGTCAGCCACAGCAGTCGAGTTCAGTTGAGGATATGCTTAAGAAAATTCTTGCAGGGCAGCAAAAGCTCATGGATGAGTCAGCATCTCAGGCACAGACAATTAAAGACTTGAGCAGTGCGCAGAAAGATCTTGAGAGGCAATTGGGGCAGCTAGCTGAAGCACAAAACAATAGACCTCGGGGTGCTTTACCGAGTGATACAGAGAAGAATCCTAGAGAATTTGTGCAAGCAGTTACTTTGAGGAATGGGAGAGCTTTGGAAGAAGTTCCCCCAAAGCCAAAGAAGCCTGTTGGTGAGTTAGAGCCAAATGCTGATAGGGAGGTGGAGAAAGAAGCAGAAAAAGTAATTGAAAAGCAGCCCGAGTCTGCTATTGTGAGACCACCACCACCTTTCCCGCAGAGACTTCAGAAGCAGAAGGTTGATGCAGCATGCAAGAAATTTTTGGAGATCTTGAGTCAAATTCAGGTGAATATTCCTTTGGTGGAGCTTTTGCGGGATGTTCCCAAATATGCTAAATACATCAAGGATATTGTTGCTAACAAGAGAAGATTGACTGAGTTTGAGACAGTTGCACTTACTGAGGAGTGCAGTTCCAGAGTTAGAAGCAAGCTTCCGCAGAAATTGAAGGACCCTGGCAGTTTTACCATCCCTTTGAAAATTGGGAAACATGAGGTTGGTCGTGCTTTATGTGATTTGGGTGCTAGTGTGAATTTGATGCCTTCTTCAGTTTTTAGGAAGCTAGGCTTGGGTGAGCCACGACCCACTACTGTGACTTTGCAGCTGGCTGATAGATCTTTGACATGCCCCGAGGGGATTATTGAGGATGTGCTTGTACAAGTGGGTCAGTTCATATTACCCGTTGATTTTATTATTCTTGATTATGAAGCTGATCCTGAGGTTCCTCTCATCTTGGGAAGAGGATTTTTGGCTACTGCTGATGCTGTTATTAGAGTCAGAGCTGGTAAGATGATTATGAAGGTAAATGGGGAAGAAGCTGTGTTTAATGTGTTCAGAGCTACCCAGCTTCCTTCTCATTATGAAGAGTTGTCCATGATAAAAGTGATAGATGATGAGTTGACTGCTGATGAGAGGCAATTCTTGGCTTCTAATGTTGATTCTTTGGAAAGGGCACTCTTATGTGATGATGATGATATCCTGAAGGATGAAGATACTGAAGAATATGTGGAGGTTCTTAATATGCAGAGTAGATTCATCCCAGGGTGGAAGAAATTTGAGGAGCTTGATAGACCGTTGACCTTAGCTCCTGCTAAACCGTCTATTGAGAAGGC
Organism: Petunia x hybrida; assembly: GCA_037355625.1. Classification (NCBI taxonomy): domain Eukaryota; kingdom Viridiplantae; phylum Streptophyta; class Magnoliopsida; order Solanales; family Solanaceae; genus Petunia; species Petunia x hybrida. The sequence goes on along the minus strand of JBBBVM010000006.1, from coordinate 1,233,222 downwards.
TCCTAATCTTGAGCTCAAGCCTTTACCCGCACATTTACGTTATGCTTATTTGGGCGAAGGTAATACTTTGCCCGTAATCCTTTCTTCTTTGTTGTCTGATGTGCAGGTTGAGAAGGTGTTGCGGGTATTGCGAGAGCGCAAGAGAGCTATTGGCTGGACTATTGCTGATATTAGAGGGATTAGTCCTTCTTTCTGCATGCATAAAATTCTCTTGGAGGAAGATCATAAGCCATCCATAGAGCAGCAGAGGAGGCTAAATCCAATCATGAAGGAGGTGGTGAAGAAAGAAGTTATCAAGTGGCTGGATGCTGGCATTATTTTTCCTATCTCTGACAGCAAATGGGTGAGTCCAGTGCAATGTGTTCCTAAGAAGGGGGGCATGACAGTGGTGAAGAATGAGAACAATGAGTTGATTCCTACAAGAACTGTTACAGGGTGGCGAATTTGCATTGATTATAGGAAGCTCAACAAAGCCACCAGGAAAGATCACTTCCCACTCCCTTTTATTGATCAGATGTTGGATAGACTTGCAGGCCATGAATATTACTGTTTCTTGGATGGTTATTCGGGCTACAATCAAATTGTGATAGCTCCTGAAGACCAAGAGAAGACCACTTTTACTTGTCCATATGGCACCTATGCATTTAGGAGGATGCCATTTGGTTTGTGTAATGCTCCAGGGACTTTTCAGCGGTGCATGATGGCTATTTTCACTGATATGGTGGAAAAATTTGTGGAGGTGTTTATGGATGATTTCTCAGTGGTTGGTGACTCTTTTGATGAGTGTTTGAAAAATCTTGATGCTGTGCTGAGCCGTTGTGAAGAAACAAATCTGGTGCTGAATTGGGAAAAATGTCACTTTATGGTTCAAGAAGGCATAGTACTTGGGCACAAGGTGTCAAAGCAGGGGATTGAGGTTGACAAGGCGAAGATAGAGGCTATTGAGAAATTACCACCACCTATCTCTGTTAAGGGGGTGCGTAGTTTCTTGGGACATGCAGGGTTCTATAGGCGTTTCATAAAGGACTTCTCCAAAATTTCCACTCCCTTGTGCAAATTGTTGGAGAAGGATGTGAAGTTTGTGTTTGATGATGCTTGTATTAAGGCGTTTGAAGAGTTGAAGAAAAGGTTGGTGACCGCACCAATCATCATTGCTCCTGACTGGTCTTTGCCGTTTGAATTGATGTGTGATGCGAGTGATAATGCTATTGGGGCTGTTCTAGGCCAAAGAATTGGAAGAATTTTTCACTCCATCTATTATGCAAGCAAGACGCTTGATGCAGCCCAGTCCAATTATACCACCACTGAGAAGGAGTTGCTAGCCGTAGTTTATGCTTTTGATAAATTCAGATCTTATTTGGTTGGCACTCGTGTTATTGTCTACACTGATCATGCCGCAATCCGGTATTTGTTTGAAAAGAAGGACTCCAAGCCGAGACTTATTAGATGGGTTCTCCTATTGCAAGAGTTTGATGTTGAAATTCGAGACCGCAAGGGGACTGAGAATCAAGTAGCTGATCATTTGTCAAGGCTGGAGAATAGAGATCATGTAGATGAAGGGCCTGAGATTAAAGAGGTATTTCCTGATGAGCAACTTTTTGCTCTTGATAAAGTTGAAGAGCCATGGTATGCTGACATGGTAAATTTTCTTGTGAGTGATGTGTATCCCCCTGGAGCAACTGCTGAGCAAAAGCGTAAACTCCTTCATGAGAGCAGGTTTTATGTGTGGGATGAGCCCTATTTGTACAAGATAGGTGTTGATCAACTAGCGAGGAGATGTGTTCCAAGGGAAGAAGTAGAGCCGATTCTACAGAGCTGCCATTCCTCTCCTTACGGTGGCCACCTTGGTGGAGATCGAACAGCTGCAAAGGTACTTCAATCTGGTTTCTTTTGGCCTACTCTATTTAAAGATGCTCATGCCTTAGTGAAGCAATGTGATCGTTGCCAAAGAACGGGTACCATTACTAGGCGTCACGAGATGCCTTTGAACAATATCTTGGAGATTGAGCTGTTTGATTGTTGGGGTATTGATTTCATGGGTCCATTCCCACCTTCTATGGGCAATAAATACATCCTTGTAGCAGTTGATTATGTCTCTAAATGGGTGGAGGCTATTGCACTTCCTACAAATGATGCGAGTGTGGTGGTGAAGTTCGTGAAGAAGAATATTTTCACTCGTTTTGGGACACCGCGGGCTATCATTAGTGATGAAGGTACGCATTTTTGTAACCGGTTGTTCAATAAGCTATTGGCTAAGTATGGGGTTCGCCACAAGGTGGCTACTGCTTATCATCCCCAAACTAGTGGCCAAGTGGAAGTGTCGAATAGAGAGATCAAGCAAATCCTTGAGAAGACTGTGAATGCCTCGAGGAAGGATTGGGCTATGAAGTTAGATGATGCTCTCTGGGCCTACCGAACTGCTTTCAAAACACCTATTGGAACCTCTCCATATAGGCTTGTTTATGGTAAGGCGTGTCACTTGCCGGTTGAATTAGAGCATAAGGCGTATTGGGCAATTCAAAAGCTCAATCTTGATATGGCCTTAGCGGGTGAGAAGAGGATGCTTCAATTGCATGAACTTGAAGAGTTTCGTTTCCATGCGTATGAGAATGCGAAATTATATAAGGAGCGGACCAAGAAATGGCATGATAAGCACATTGAGCGTCGCTCTTTTGAGCCCGGGCAGCTTGTATTGTTGTTCAACTCGAGGTTGAAATTGTTTCCGGGCAAGTTGAAGTCGAGATGGTCGGGGCCCTTTGAAGTTGTTCGTGTTACCGCACATGGAGCGGTTGAATTGAGAGCCCCAGAGTCTGAGAACACATTTTTGGTTAATGGTCAACGGGTGAAGCATTATTGGGGAGGTGCGGTGAATCACCGCACTTCAATTACTTTGAGGGACCCTTGATTCATACCCGTCGTGCCACGACGTTAAATAAGGCGCTTCTCGGGAGGCAACCCGAGTTTGTACTTGTAATAGTTTAGGATTTTCTTTTCATTTTATAGGGTCACGTAGTTTTTGTTTTTGTGTGTCGTTTTTGCAGGATTCGGGTGAGCTAAACATGGTGAAATGAATGCATTGAGGGGTATGGGACGTCTCGATACGTGCCCCGCGCTTGGGTTGTACTTAGAATCGAAAAAAACGGTGCGAAAAAATGTGCGTGGGCGCGTTTGGGAACGCCCCGCGCTTCCCAAAGCGCGAGAAAAGGCTAAAATAAAGCAGCCAAGCGCGGTAGGGAGCGCCCCGCGCCTCCCACCGCGCGAGGCCAGGCAGAACGTCAATTTTGGTGCACGCTGTAGGCTCGCGACGCGGAGCTTAACGCGCAAGGCCAAGTTTTCGTGGGTTAAACGGGTCAACGGGTTTGACCCGGAATTCTTTTAATCCCAACCCCTATAACCCCCGATTCCTATCACTTTTCTTCCTTACTTTCACCACAAACACTCTCTACACACACACTAATTCACCTCTAACAATTGGAATCATCCCAACTATTGTGCAATCACTTCTAACATCATCAAGTAAGTACATTACTACTCTTCCTTCTCCATAACATGTAAGTTATCTTCATTATTGCTCATGGGTGATCCTCTTAACTAGTTGCAAGCTTCTTCATAAAAATTTAATCTTGATGTGCTAAATTGTCTAGAATGCTTAGTATAGGACTTGTGACTTGCATAAAGAGATCTCCTAACAATTTGGGAGGGTTGATACATTCAAATTCCATTGAAATTGCTAGTTCCAAGTTATGCACATTAGGTGTTTGTGAAAAAGCCTCAAAGATTAAATATCAATGACATTGTGAATTCTTGAGTAGCAATGCATTCCTTAGGCTTCCTATGAACACTAGATGTTGCATACACACTAGAATGGATCATGAGGCACCCACACTAGCTTGATTTTAAAAATTCAAAACGTAGCATATTTTGCTCAAAGCTAGTTTTGTTCAAGTGTGGGGTAGCCCGTGCTATTGAATTGAGTGGTTGACACATTGAGTGTGTGATAAGTGTGGGGTGGTACCCGTGAGCTTGAATTGTAGTTTGGTACTTAGCGATGTATCTCACATTGATCTTTGTATTTGTATAGGTACCATGGTTGCTACAAAGCATAAGGCTAGTTCCTCATCTACTGCGGGTCCAAGGAGAGCATCAACTGAAGCCGGGCCTTCTTCCACGACTCAAAAGGGCAAGGCACCGGCCAAGCCCAAGGCCAAGGCAAAAATTCCAAAGGACGCGGTGCCGATACCACGTCCCGGTGGCAAGACCAAGTATGGCCTCTCTTGTGTGAAGAAGGGGGAGTGCCAAACATGGTACAAGAATGTGAGGCTTGCGGGGTACATACCCGAGCAAGAAATTGATAAAAGGTCGGTGATGCAAAAATTTAGAGAGGTGGCCGAGATGATCATTGCCCTTAAGTGGGACTCGGTATTTGAGAGTCCGGGACCCGCCAACTTGGACATGGTCCAAGAACTTTATGCTAATTGGGAGCCCGATGAGGCGTGGAGAGATGATGATTTTGTGACGGTGAGGGGAGTGAAGGTGAAATTAGATGCGACGGCATTGAATGCCTTTTTGGGGGTAGCTAACCCCGACTATGATGAGTTGAGGAATTACATCAAGAAGCCGGACTACACGGCATTGAGGGAGACTTTGTGTGGTGAAGGCTCCACGCATAAGTGGGCGCGAGGAGCGTCTGGGTGACATAAGTATATGCACTTCTCCCAGTTTCTAAAGCCGGCACGTGTATGGATGCGGTTCATTAATGCACGGATTCTTCCATGTTCTCATTACTCCGAGGTCACTAAGACTCGGGCGTGCATGGTGTACTTTTTCATGACCGGGAGGCCGGTGAACATTGGGTACTACATGTTGAGGGTGATGAAGGAGGAAAGGCTAGAAAAACATTGTAGTAGGTTGTATTTTGGGAACCTATTGACCAGGTACTTAGAGAAGGCGGGCGTCCCCGCAGATGAGGTTGGGGATCGTATTGTCCTTGACTTCGGGAGGCCTTTTGACATTGCTTCGGTCAAGGGGGTGATCACTACAGCGCCGGTGAAGCTGACGGCGGACGATTGGCGAGAGACAAATGCCAACTTGGCCGCGCGTCAGTATTTGATGATGGAGGCTATGGCCCGTCAGGCGGGTGTTGATATGGCTGCTATTGACCGAAAGGTCCCACTGACGGAGACCTCGAAGGTCTTCCTGGGTGAGGTTGAGGCTGGTACGCTGGATCCGCGGGAGGATGAGAACACTGATTCAGAGATCGTGGCCAATGATCCGGATAGCGAGTATGAGACTGATCATGAGGCGGAGGCCTAGATCCACACTCTCGCGTACCACCAGCTTGTCAGGGCAGTTTTCTTGTACTCTTACTTTTGCACTTACTTCTTTGTCGCACTGGGACATTGCTTAGTTTAAGTGTGGGGTGGGGTACTGCCCTTTATCTAGTCTTTATTTTTGAGGTTTAGGATGCATGTACCTTAGGATTTTTATTTTTGTCACTTGACTTTATTTTGATTTATTTCTTGCTTTAACATATGAAAAATGAAAAAAAAAAAAAAAGTAGAAAACCAATGAAAAATTCCAAAAAGATTTTCCTTTTAGTTTTGTTAGTGGTACATGTCATCCGCCCCGTGGTTTTTCTTATGGCCTCGGTTCTTTTCCACGGGGTGACTTTTGAACCGGGTAGTTTTTTATTTTTTAGGATTAGGATAGTTAGTTTTAGATGACCCTAGGCTAAGGAACTAGGTGGAATGCTAGGTGCCTTTGATTTGGTTGATACCGGGGGACTTGGACTTGATTGCATGTGCTATGTGTGGTGTCCTTGTTTTTAAATTGATGCATGCCTAGAGAGAAAAAATGGAACAACCCCCTTGAGATGCTTGAGTCCGCTTGCTTGACTTGATTGCTAACTTTTGTGCATGATTGCTTAAATTTCCACAAGTTGCATTCTAGAAGCTTAGTTGGGAGTTGTTGATGGAGCCTTTTTGTGTGAACCATGTGCATTGTGTGTTGTGAGGCATAAATTTTGTTGCTCCGTGTTGCATATTAATGTCTAGAACTTGCCCCGTGTGTGTGCAAAGCGAAATCCTAGGTTTGCTCTAGTCGGGAGATGATACAAGGCCTTCGTTTGTTAGCCTACCCTTACATATATACCTTGGAAAAATTGTTGTTGTGATTTGAATTGACCTTTTTTGTTGGCACCCACACCCCGAGCCTACCCATTTATTCTTAATTGACTCTTTTGGCCCTTACTCCTTAAGCACTTTGTTAATATTGTGTAGATGATTGGAGTTGTGGTTGGATGTTGGGAGACTTTTGAGTGGAGCTAATGAAGGGGGATATTTGTGAATTTGTGAAGTAGTGAAAAACATTGGCAAGGTTGGAAGTTGATGAAATTGAAAAAAAATGAATTAGAAAAAAAAAATGCAAAGTTGAAAAAAATGTGAAGAAAAAAAAAAAAGAAAGATATCCCTTCCTTGCTAGTGTGTGATTGAAAAAGAAAATATGCTACTTGTGAGAAGGTGTATGTGTGATACTTGTGATTGGGTGGTTGATTGAGACTTGTGCTTGAAATTAAGTGTGATGTATTAAAAGTGCTTAGGGAGGTAGTCACTATTACCCAAATATGTCCTACCCGCACCTTAGCCTACATTACGACCTTTCTAAAGTCCTAGTTAATCCCGATTGGAATGAGCCTACATTAGTGGAGTCCTACACTACGGGCAAGCCTATGGTACGTTGTGTGTGACATGTGAGCCTTTCATGAGAGTGAGAGAATTCATTCGTTATTTCCCCCGTTCTATTCATGATATTTGCTTTTGTGTGTGATCTTTGGGGGCATTCTCTTTCATGTTGGTGAGGGCACGTGGTTTGCATGAAGTAGGTAAAGTTGATGGCTTTTGATTGAGTAGATAGGTGTAATTTTGTGGGAGCATAGTTGCATTGAGTTGAGTTTGTGCATTTGAGCTATTTTGGGGTGGTTGTTCTCGTGTTTTTGAGTTTGATTAAATTGTTGGCATGTTGTGGATCCATGGTAGTCATGTGCGTGTTGGTTCAATGGTCGGTATCAACCATAGTCATAGGCAGACCTGTTCTACCTAGGTTGGGGAGTTAGTTGTGACTTGCTCGAGGGCGAGCAAAGGTTCAAGTGTGGGGTGGTGATGTTCGGCATTTTATGCCTACTTTTCCTTAATATTTCCGCACATTTGAGCTTATTTTGCACTTGTTTGATAGCTTGTGAATGTGGTTTTTGCGCTTATGTTGTGTGTTCGTGTGTAGGTCGTTACGCGATGCATTTGGAGCGTTTCGGAGCTTGCTTTAGCATGAATTGGTTGAAGGATGTTTGAAGATTGGATTGAGCACACATAGGCGAGACACAAGCCGAGTTTTGGAGCGGAAAAGAGCCAAATTGGCTTGGCGCTTTGGAGGCCGCGCCGCGCAGGCTATAGCGCGCGGTGGGCTGCGCTTTTGGGCACGCGACGCGGGCCAAAGGCACGAAGCCTGGTGGCGTCCTCTGGTCTTGTGCACGCTTTTCGGGGCGCGGGGCGCCCGCTATAGCGCCCCTTGTGCGCGATTTTACCCCCTATTCCTCCTAGTATCGGGTCTAACTTATTACCAAGGGTTTAGAAACACTATAAATAGTTTATTACTTAGTTTTTGTAAGGAGTTCTTGACTTTGGGCAAATTTGAGAGCTACATACTCCATTGAACAAGGGTGACTATTAATTCTTTCATCTATTTCATCAATTAATTCATTATTACATCAAATCATTGCCTTGTGATTGTGAGTATGTGTGGCTAATTTCCTTACGTTCTGGGGTTAGAGTTTTACATGAAAGTTGATTGTTGAAGATTGATTTCCACTAATTGAAACCCATAACGGGTTACTTATTCTTTCTTGATTTCACTTGTATAATTGTTAGAGCTCGATAATTATGCATTATCTATGGTTTTTAGGTTGAACTCGAAAGAGAGAATCTAATTACGTAATAAGAAAGAATAGAACTAGTTTGTGAACCCGGGCATCGGGGAACCAATTCGCGAGTAGGATAGACATATACTTGCTTGCCTAGTTTAACTCATTACAGAGATCGTTAATGCGTGCATGTGATTTAACCCATAGACATATAGGGATTGAAGTAGCCTGCATAGACCGTGAAGAATCGAAAGGTTTTCACGGGTACAATTAACCTGTTAATTAGCAATCTAGGAAATCAAGAAGTAGATTCAACTGGAAAACTCAACTGGATTGTTTTTAACTCTGACCCTGGACCGTTTCTCCATTATTGATAACAACCCATAAATTGCTCTATTACTTGACTTCAGTTAATTGTTTTAATTATTGTTTTAGTTAGTAAAATCTCAACCATTGGAAAAGATCCCTGAATAGTTTCTAAGAAATTGTTTGCTAAGATTCAGTCTGAATAGTCCTCGTGGGAACGATACTCGATTTATCACTTTATTACTTGTCGACCACGTATACTTGCGTGTGCGTTTGGGAGCAACACCCTTCATATTTTACCGATGTGGAATTCTTTTCCACACACCGTCTCACTTAACACCCCCCTCTCCCCCTGCACGCCCAGAACCAGACCCATCATGAGTGGGGCGTGAACAGTATCGTGTGCAGGGGTCAACTAATTAGAGCCAACCTGGCTCAATCCCAGGATCTCATCCTGCTATGATACCAAATTAAATTTCAATATTCGGGCGCCCATCACACGGGTGCATAGTAAATTTGGGTGCCCATCACACGGGCGCATAATAAATCCGGACGCCCATCTCACGAGCATCTATCACACGGGCACCCACATAAGTTTTGACCTAACTCCACCCTAAAAGCTAGCTCAAAGGGAGAGGATTGTCCAAAGCTTATATGAGCCACTTGCCCTTCACATTTTACTGATGTGGGAGTCTTTTCCACACATCATTTCACTTAACATATTGCTAAACTCCATATAATGTTAAGTATCCTTACACGACGAATCTGCTCTACTCATTATCTATTTCTAAATTTTAGTTCTTTCAACATTCTTTTTTTTTTGGGGGGCAAGGGTGGGGTGTGGGGGTGTGAGGTGGGGAGTGAAGCGGCCAATGCTTAAACGCTAAATAGGCAATGTTATTGTTTCTTTCACTTTAATAAAGGTTTGAATCTGAACCGTTTAGATTTCGGCCAATTTAGTACATTTCTTTTTTATTTCTCCACGACGACATATTTACTCATAACATATTCGGATCATATATATCATGTATAGAGTTATAAAATTGTAAAACATTCACTTAAAGATTCATATGCATATAACTTTCACTACTATTTATTACAACACTACACAACCACAATTGCAAACTACCTCCACCATCAACCACCCTCACAATCTTCCACTTCACAACCAACCACCTCTACCCCTAGTTTTTACCATACAATCACAACTGTCAACCACCACCACAAACCACATTCGCGACCTTCCTTCGCCGCACGATGATCATGGCCAACCACATTACTGCCAATCACCACCACTAATTAACCCCTCAATTATCAGCCTCCATTACACGATCGGCCATCATCATTAATTACCACCATCAATCACCTCTACCAACAGGCACCGCACAACCATCAGCTCTTGCCCACCTCTTGCCATCATAGCCAAACATCACTGGTCACCACTATATAACAAAAGTCACCACTGTCCTTTACAACCACGACCACTGCCAGTCTCGATCTGCAATAATATTCCATTATTACAAATACCACATCCGCCACCACCGCTAGTTTTATATAGTTATTTTTTAAAGAAACACTTAATATGATATTATGTATTTATTATTTTCTCTAATATTTTGTGGATATTATTAGAAAACCTAAGTTGTATATACCTAGGATTGAAAGGATTTGTAGTATAGCATGTATAGTAGGTATAATAAATAGGACTCTTTGTAAACACTCTTAAGTGATATACCAATAACATTTTCCTCAGTTTCTCACATGGTATCAGAGCCGTAATAGAAAAATAATTGATGTGCAATCTACCAGCAATATTAAAAAAAAAAGTTTGTCAATATGCAAATTCTAGTGGCTGTCCGAGTCAATCTAACTCTATATCGGTGTTGTGCAAAATTCAACCCTACCACAAAGTCCAAAATTCTCCGGCAACCAAACCCCACAAAATTTCTCCAGCATCAGCCTTCTTATACGCCCACACGCGCCTCCAGCAGTTAGGGTTTCGGTGGAGAGTAAGTTTTACATGCCTGTGCGTGCAGTAATTTTTAGTATTTTTCAAGTTGGATCTTTCTTCTATGGGAGTCGTCTACTCATTGCGAGCACAAATATATATTTTTCAATGTATTCCGACCACTAGTGTACTATTCCGGCGTAGATCCAACCACTTTTCTGGCGAACAGACTTTCCAACTCTAACAACAGCTCTTCCTGGTGTTTTGGGAGCACCTCTTCTTACTATCATCCTCTTCCAACAATTAAAGCATCACACTTGAAGTCCTAGTTAGAAAACATAAGTATTTTTGACTTTGCATTAAACTTTCTCGTAGTAGCAATATGAAATCCAATACATTGAATAGTCGGATAGTGTCTCCACCTGATTACATTGAGTTCCTTCAACATAAAGCACGTAAAACGACATCCTCTAAGATAGCTTCTGTCATTCAGACTGGTAATACCATGACTTGTATCTCTCAATCTTCTTCTAGTCTGTGGGTCATTGATTCAGGTGCACCTGACCATATTTCTAGTAATAAGTCTCTTTTCAGTACTATTTCTTACTCTCAATCTCTTCCGACAGTCACAATGGCTAATGGATCTCACAACATGGCAACTGGAATAGGTCAGCCTAGTTCACTTCCTTCCTTAACTTTGTACATTTCTTTATGTTTCCAATAGTCCTTTAAATCTCATATCAATTAATCGTTTATCCCAAACAGTTAACTATTCAGTAACATTTTTCAATGACTTTGTTGTCATACAAGAATACAGTACGGGACGGATCATTTAATTTGTACGGAACGTGAATCACATGGACTTTATTACCTTACCTTTCCTAAATTACGCACACCTTATCCCTCCTCCACAACTTGCTCTATTATTGATTCACCTGATTTACTACATAGATGGTTGGGACATCCTAATTAATCAAAACTTCAAAAAATGGTACCCGATTTTTCTCACATATCTACTTTAGAATGTGAGTCATGTCAACTTAGTAAGCATACTAGCAACCAATTCCCTTGATGTCCTGACAATTTGGCAAAGTCTCCTTTCGATTTACAATCTGATATTTGGGGTCCTAGTCGGATCAGTTCTATTTTGTGATTCTGCTACTTTGTTAGTTTTATTGAAGATTATTCTAGATGCACTTGGATATTCTTGATGAAAAATCGATTTGAGTTATTTTCAATTCTTCAGACTTTCCATGCGGAAGTCCAAAATCAAATTGGGGTTCCTATCCGCACATTCCGTAGTGATAATGCACCAGAATATTTATTATCTTCTCTGTTTCAACAATTCATGAAGTCTCATAGGATTACTCATCAAACATCGTGTCCTTACACATCTCAACAAAATGGGGTAGCTGAAAGGAATAATAGGAATCTCATTGAAACTGCTCATACCTTACTCATACAATCTCATGTTCCGTTGCATTCTTTTGGGGATGCAGTTCTTACATCATGTTATCTCATTAACTGTATGCCTTCTTTAGCTATCCAGAATCAAATTCCACACTCGATTTTGTTCCCACAATCACCTTTGTTCTCTCTTCCACCTCGTGTTTTTGGGAGCACATATATTGTCCATAATCTTACTCCAAGGAAAGACAAGCTAGTTCCTGGTGCTCTTAAATGTGTATTTTTGGATTATTCAAGGGTGCAAGAGGGATATCGATATTACTTACCTGACCTCCAAGGGTACTTTATGTCCGCTGATATTACCTTCCTTGAAAGTAAACCATACTTCACAACATCGGGTGACCACCGAGACATTTCTGAGTTGTTGCCAGTTCCTTCATTGAGGAGTCCATTATTTCTCCTACATCTCCATCTTCTGTAGCTCCTTCTATGGTTGTACCACCTGCAGGTCCACCTTCTCCACTACCTACAGTTATTCCTCACACAGTTCCACCACCTACAATTGCTCCTCCCACCAGCGAAAGTATATCTTAGACATCCTTGAAGAGACATGAATGAAAGGTTGTAGACCTGATGATACTCCTACGGATCTGAATGATAAGCTTATGCCAGGACAGAGAAAGCCACTTAGTGATCCTGCAAGATATAGACGGTTGGTTGGTAGGTTGAACTACCTCACAGTGACTCGACCTGATATTTCTTTTTATGTGAGCGTTGTTAGTTAATTTATGGACTCTCCATATGAGAGTCACTGGGATGTAGTTGTTTGCATTCTTCGATATATAAAATCTTCCCAGGTAAAGAATTTCTTTTTGAGGATCGAGGTCATGAACGGATTGTTAGATATACAGATGTTGATTTGGCAGGATGTCCTTGTGATAGACGTTTTACGTCTGGATTTTGTGTTCTGGTAGGAGGAAATTTAGAATCTTGGAAAAGCAAGAAATAAAATGTGGTTGCCCGATCTAGTGCGGAAGCGGAATATGGAGCAACGCCTGTAGCTACTTGTGAATTAATTTGGATCAAACAACTACTCAGAGAATTGAGGTTTGGAGCGATCAGTCATATGGAACTTGTGTATGATAATCAAGATGCTATTCATATTGCATAAAATCCAATGTTCTATGAGAAGACTAAGCACATTGAGATTGGCAGTCACTTCGCTAGAGAGAAGATACTCTCAGGTGACATTGCTAAAAGATTTGTGAAGTCGTGTGATCAATTTGCATATATTTTCACCAAGTCCCTTACAGGTCCCCGTATTAGTTATATTTGTACATGTAAAATATGCACCAGCTTGAGGGGGAATGTTAGAAAATCGAAATTGTATATACCTAGGTTTGACAAAGTAGTCCCAACCGCGAAAAGATTTGCAGTAGCATGTATAGTAGTTATAAATAGGACTTGTTGCAAACATTTTTAAGTGACATATCAATAATATTTTCTTCCATTTCTCACAGATATAATATTTATTATTATAACTTACAAGCGCCGGTGTTTTTATATGCACCAACCAAGAAATGTGGGATATGCTTCTTTCATATATCAATTTATCATTAACCATAGTTAAATGATGTATTTGTCCATTCCAATATAGATTTTGTGAGGTAAGGACACACAGTCTCCCTCATATGCTATATATTTTTGCTGATTAAATAAAAAGGCCATGCCACCGCACCAATGGCGTACGCAGGAATTTTCGTTAGTGGTGTCAGAATATAGCTTAAAAAAATTTAAGTATGGTGCTGCCACTGTTGGAATTTGAAACCTGGACTCCGCAATTAAAATGAATGTGCTTATACCAGCTCAACTACTATTCCTTTTATTTTAGTGGTGTCATTCTCTATTATTACAGGCAATTTTCTGCTTTTACTTAATTTTTTATATACATATTTAAAAAATTTGATTTAGTGGTGTCGGATGACACCGGTAAGCCGTGAATAGATACGCCCCTGCACCGCATGACATAATATATAAATAAATCATGGTTAGGTGATCAGGTAATTTTTCTTTAGTTTTTACATGCTTAATTATGGCAACTTGTGTAATTTAATGTAAACAGTTGGTGTGAGTAAGCCTTCACTAGTCGATTGATATGAACCTTCATAAGAAAGATGACATATTTTAATAATTTGGGTTTAAGTGTCGTTGCTTGGAAATACCGAGTGCTACCATTCTTTGAAAGCAGAAACATAACATATGCACTAAAATTCAATAAACTGGTAAGTGTCGTAAATGCATACATACCATGCATATTGATAAATAGTACGTATGAAATAACTAAAATTATTTTTAAGAAAAAGGTTAAGCATTCAATTCAAAATCTTAACCAATAGACAAAGTAACCTAAACTTTGTATGTTCCTTTTTGAAAGTTCTTTTACATTTAATATTGAAAAAATGCACATCTGTAATAGAAATAACATTAACCTAACAAGAAATAAAGGCTGCTCCTGAACTCGGCAGAATGATATCACTAACATCCGTCAATTTTCTCAAAAAGAACCAACCATATCATCTTCGTAATATTTTCCTTGGGATCTTCCTTCTTTAATTTCCTCAGGTAGCTGCAGATGCAGTGGCACCAATTCATGATGAGGTCTACGGGGTTTCAACAAGATGAAGATAAGCTAAAATTATATAGAACAAACGAAAGGGAGTAATGTAAGTGTTAAATCAACCGTTTAACTTCTATACATTATATTGAATGTGCTACGGAATTTTGACAACTATCATAGCACCTAGTAAAAGATAACAACAAGTATCATAATAAGTTAAACTAGTTACCCGGAAATTAACTGTGTCTCAAAGCGACTCATACTACCACAATTTCATGCTCTTTAGACTGTAATTTTCAAAGTGAACCCGGGAGTTCCCCCAAACACTTCAGCAGGGCTAATTTCAAGCAACAACTTGTGGAGAAATAAGCCCTCATGAAGCGGTCAGGGAAACTCTAGGGAACACCTTGATGACTTATGAAAAGAAAGCGTTTCTTCTTTTAATCAATCATGCACGATGTCAAATCCATAAGAACCAAATAGCCGCTTATACAAAAAGAAATATCTCCTTTTCAAAGTGAACCCCGGAGTTCCCCCAAACACTTCAGCAGGGCTTCGATCAACAACTTGTGAAGATCATAAGCCCTCATGAAGTGATCAAGGGAACTCTAGGGAACACCTTGATGACATAAGAAGCAGTAATGTTTACATCACCTCCAACTACTTCTCTTGCACTGAACTTGTTTACTCAGCAGTACTATTTATATTGTGTTTGTAAGAGAAACAAATGCCCTCATAAGGAGTTCCCAAGCCAAATGTGTAGGGGCGTTTCAACCTGGGGTAGGGGTGACATTGAATTGAATCCGGCTGCAAATATGGGTAATATTGAAGTGAGAGAATATCAGACAAAAGTGTAATTCTTATTCTCCATATCCTTGTCGTTTCATCCCATATTGTACTTTCTCTTTTTATTTTCATGCCTTTAATTGGGGTGATGGCTTCAGTTTGCTATTCTTATACTCAGGGTTATGACTTGTGAGTTGTCACATTTACAAGGGAAGCGTCGAAGTTGTCATGTCTTCTCTGAAATGAGCAGTTTTGTTAACCGTTAAAATTAGTTAGACATTTTTCTAGAAGAATTTGGACATATGGAGTCCACTCATTTTGCAATAGAGCTCCGCTAATGGCAAGCCGAATACGAGATCATGAGCAGCTAACTACAAGGGTATGAATGGACCAAAATTAAATTTAACGAACAATCTTAACTACATAGGTAAATTTGGACTTCAGTTTTTTTCTTGCATCAATCTGCTGGAAATCTTTGTTAATAAGATCAAGTATGTGTAATTTGTAAGATTTGATAAAAGTTTGATTAGGTTCTATACATGATTTTTCATTGTTGTACAATATTTTGCTTTCACGGGAATGTTGAAAGGGATAGTATATTTTCAGAGATGAGGGGCCAGAGAATCTGTATGACCACTTGATGAAATATCATTATCTAGCATTCACATGGCATAGGATACAGGCCAAATTCACAACAAAAATGGACGATAAGATGCATCATGGGGAAAATAGAAAAAGAGAGAAAAAAGTTACAACTAGAATAGCATATGCTTGTTTACCATCAATTGAAAATTAATTTGGTGGAAGATCAACTAAGTTTTAGCTTAGTGATTACAAATTTAATGCTAAACTATTGGTAATCCAATACTTCCTGTTTCTAGGTTTATTCTTTTATTCGAAACATTTCGTGATCTTCAACCAATTATGTGCTTCAGTATAATTACCGAGAGTAAACGCTATAGCCTGCTCTTTTTTTTTCTTGCTCGAGCGGGATGATGAAAAATTATCATGTCCAGTTCCCTCGGGGTTGTTCAATTTCATATTTGTGTTGTTCCTGTGTTCAAATAAATTAGAAGAAACAAAACACCTGCAGTAAATAAACTGTTAGTATAGGACAATCCCGAGCCCACAAGTTACTTGTGTCTCCTTAAGAAATCTAACCCCCTCACGATGCCCAAGGTTCACGGGTTAATTTCTCCCAGGATTGAACGGGATAACAGTTCTACCGTAGCGGCACTTCAAACGGTTAGAACACGGCGAACACAAAGAACGGAGCAAATCACACGACTCACTTAATATGCAGAAAGGGAGGGGATGTAGTGAGACATGCTTTCTGTCAGTGATTTTCTCTGCCCGAGTGTTTCTATCCTCTGCCCGAGGTTTCGTATCCTCTATCCGAGGTTACGTCTCTATCAGTCCGAGTTTGAGTCTCTGTCCGAGTCCCTATCTCAGATTTTCAGTCTGTGTCTTAGTCTATCTCGTCTCTGTCTCAAGGACTGACGAATGACCAGTTTATATAGACACCCAAGGGCAGACGAAGAGACACAGCTGGTGATTAATGAGAAAACATGGGAGACTTAATTGTCCACTAATGACTGACTTCAATGTGGAGCAATTAATCTACCACTAATGACTGACTTTAAATGTGAAGGAATTAATCTACCACTAATGACCGACATTAATGAGAAGACGTGGAGGGAAAACGTGGAGGAACTAATCTGCTGATATCGCTTCAGTTGCCTGTTACACAAACGGATTAAAATATTAATTAATATTTTAGTTTTGTTGGTCCAAAAAATTAAGTCAATCAATCATATCAATTGACCAAATCCGAACCCGAACCCGAAGCCGAGACGAGCGAGCGACGACGACGGCGCGAGGCTTCCCTTCTTCTCAACCCTTTTAAGAGCTAAGAGAAGTAAATCTCTATTTAAACCCAACAAAATCCTTTTCCTCTACCAATGTGGGAGAAAGTGCATTTCCCTACAAAAGGGAACTTTTTCACCTTTTCACCCATTTCCTATTCACATTCTTCCATTAAAACCCAACAATCCCCCACATGAATGGGGAATGGCTGTATGGACATATGCATGACAGACTTGTGTGATTTGCAAGAAAGAATTAGTTGCATCTGGATAAGTAGGTTTTCCTTTGAACTTTCCGTAGTGAACATACATTGGATATACTCGGTCAATCGGTAGATTTGATATCTTTGAACCGTTGAGCTTTGGTGTATACCTAGACAACGTAAGTCACACAACTAACTCTTAACCGTCTTTGGTTCTCACTGTTGTGTTCGTTTCAGCCATGAACACCGCCTGGTTTCATAAGTGCTTAAAGAATTGGCCATACAGAATTCTCCTTGAAGCGGCTTCCACTTCACACTTACATAGGTGATTTCTAAATGTGTAATCCTATAGATATACACTGTTTGATAATTACAAAATCAAACTTAGATAATCATTAAAAAATACCTCTAGCATTTTATCCTTGGTACTTGAACATTGTCTCATCACGAGAATGGACCAAACATTTAATTGACAATGTTGGACCGTCATACACAACTTTGTATTCTCCTTGAACCTAGTTCTTGGGATCTCCAGTCTCCTAGGTAGAGTTTCTGCCGTGATGACTTGTCCTTGGCCATAATCCCATTCCCTTCGATGAACATTCAACCGCCTCTCTAGTTAGGCCTTTTGTAAGCGGATCCGCCACATTATCCCTTGACTTCACGTAGTCAATGGAGATAATTCCTCTAGAGAGTAGGTCCCTCGTATGTGATGATTCTTACCGTTATACATGACATTCCTCGCTCTTCCTATAGCCGATTGACTATCACAATGTATACAAATTGGTGTCAACGGTTTAGGCCAGAACGGAATATCTTCCAAAAAGTTCCGAAGCCATTCAGCTTCTTCACCGGCTTTATCTAAAGCTATAAATTCAGCTTCCATTGTAGAGCGGGCAATACACGTTTGCTTGGACGATTTTCAAGACACCGCTCCTCCATCAAGTGCGAAAATATATCCACTTGTGGACTTAGAATCAGTTGTGCCGGTGATCCAACTGGCATCACAATATCCTTCAATGACTGCAGGATACTTTTATAATGCAATGCAAAGTCTTGGGTGTATTTTAAATATCCCAAAACACGTTTCATTGCCATCCAATGGGTCTGATTGGGATTACTCGTGTATCGACTTAGTTTACTTATAGCACAAGCTATATCTGGTCGAGTACAATTCATGACGTACATCAAACTTCCCAAAACACGAGCATAATCCCGTTGCGACGTGCTTTGACCTTTGTTCTTTTTAAGAGCAAGGTTTACATCAATAGGAGTCTTTGAAACTTTAAAATCCAAATATTTAAATTTTTCAAGCACACTATTGATGTAGTGAGTTTGAGACAACGCCAGACCTTGAGGAGTTCTATGGATCTTAACACCCAGAATTAAGTCCGCAACTCCTAAGTCTTTCATATCAAATTTGCTAGTCAACATGCGTTTCGTAGCATTTATATTGGCAATGTCATTGCTCATTATCAATATGTCGTCCACATATAAGAAAACAATGACTACAAAATTAGGAGTGTTCTTAATGTACACACATTTGTCACACTCGTTAATTTTAAAGCCATTTGACAACATTGTATGATCAAATTTTGCATGCCATTGTTTAGGTGCTTGTTTTAGTCCATAAAGCGACTTAACAAGTTTACACACCATCTTTTCTTTACCAGGAACCACAAACCCTTCAGGTTGTTCCATGTAAATTTCTTCCTCCAAATCCCCGTTTAAGAACGCTGTCTTAACGTCCATTTGATGGATTTCAAGACCATACACAGCGGCCAATGCTATTAACATCCGTATGGATGTAATTCTGGTTACCGGCGAGTATGTGTCAAAGTAGTCAAGACCTTCTTGTTGTCTATATCCTTTAACAACAAGCCTTGCCTTGTACTTGTCAATAGTGCCATCAGCTTTGATTTTCCTTTTGAAAATCCACTTAGAACCTAATGGTTTGTTTCCAGGAGGAAGATCAACCAACTCCCAAGTATGGTTGCTCAAAATAGATTCTATTTCACTATGGACTGCCTCTTTCCAAAATGGAGAGTCTGAAGATGACATAGCTTCTTTAAACGTCCGAGGCTCACTTTCCAAAAGAAAAGTGACAAAGTCATCTCCAAATGAAGTAGAAGTTCTTCGACGCTTGCTCCGTCTTGGTTCTTCCTCATTTGGTGACTTTCCTTCCCGAGGTCGTTTGGATCTTTCACCAACTGACTCACATTCCTTCTTATACGCATATATGGTTTCAAAGTTCAGCATTATCTGATTCCATCACCGTATTAACATGAATGTCTGGATTTTCTGATTTATGAACCAGAAACCGATATGCTTTACTGTTTCTAGCATACCCAATGAAAACACAATCAATTGTTTTCGGTCCAATCTTAACCCTTTTGGGTTTTGGGACTTTCACTTTAGCCAAACACCCCCACACTTTGAAGTAATTCAAGTTGGGCTTCCTTCCTTTCCACTTTTCATATAGAATGGACAGTGTTTTGCTATGGGGAACTCGATTGAGTATTTGATTAGCCGTGAATAAGGCTTCCCCCCACAAGTTCTGGGGTAGACCCGAACTTATCAACAAGGCATTCATCATCTCCTTTAAAGTTCGATTTTTCCTTTCCGTAATCCCATTAGATTGAGGTGTGTAGGGGGCAGTTGTTTGATGAATAATGCCATATTCCAAACATATTTGTTCAAAAGCAGATTCATATTCTCCACCCCTATCACTTCTAATCATTTTGATCTTTTTGTTAAGTTGCGTTTCAACTTCATTTTTGTATTGCTTGAATGCGTCAATTGCCTCATCTTTACTACTAAGTAAATAAACATAGCAGTAACGAGTGCTATCGTCAATAAAAGTTATGAAATACTTCTTTCCACCGCGAGATGGTATTGACTTCATGTCACAAATGTCCGTATGAATTAAGTCTAATGGTTCCGAATCCCTTTCAATTGACTTGTAAGGGTGTTTCGTATATTTAGACTCAACACATATTTGACATTTTGACTTCTCGCAATCAAATTTAGGCAATACTTCCAAATTGATCATTTTCCGCAAGGGTTTATAATTGACATGTCCCAAACGAGAATGCCATAAATTATTTGACTCAAGTATATAACAAGAAGCTGCAGTTTTATTCATAGTTTCAATGACAGTTACATTGAGTTTGAAAAGGCCCTCAGTCAGGTAACCTTTTCCTACATACAGCTCATTCTCCGTTATTACAACTTTGTCAGAGACAAACACACACTTAAACCCGTTTTTAACGAGAAGTGCAGTTGACACCAAGTTCTTCCTTATTTCAGGAACGTGAAGAACATTGTTCAGAGTCACAACCTTGCCAGACGTCATTTTGAGGAATATCTTTCCATATCCTTCAATTTTGGCCGTTGCAGAATTGCCCATAGAGAGCGCCTCATCAGGTCCAGCGGGAGCATATGAAGCAAAGGCTTCCTTCACAGCACAAACATAGCGGGTGGCTCCTGAATCAATCCACCATTCTTTAGGATTTCCAACTAAGTTGCATTCAGAAATCATAGCGCACAGATCAATGTCTTGCACTCCTTGAGACAATTTATTGTCTTCAACCATGTTTGCTTGACCTTTTTCCTTTTTCCTGTCCTTCTTTGCAGTACGACAGTCTGCGGACTTATGTCCACTCTTGCCACAGTTGTAGCAATTTCCCTTGAACTTCTTTTTGCTAGGGTTGGTCTTCCCTCCAGAAGGCTTCTTCCTCTTATTTGGATTATGCTCAAAAATATTTGCTCCCGCTATTGTAGCATTTCCAGCTGATTTGTTGTCCTCTTCAATTCTTAAGCGAACAATCAAATCTTCAAGGGTCATCTCCTTGCGCTTATGTTTCAAGTAATTTTTAAAGTCCTTCCACAAAGGAGGTAACTTTTCAATCATGGCTGCAACTTGATACGCCTCGTTGATCACCAAACCTTCAGCAAGGAGATCATGTATAATGACTTGAAGTTCTTGGACTTGGGACACAACAGATTTGTTGTCCACCATTTTATAATCCAGAAATTTGGCAGCCACAAATTTCTTTAGTCCAACATCTTCAGTCTTATACTTCTTTTCCAATACATTCCACAGTTTCTTTGACGTTTCAATATTACTATAAACATTGTACAAGTCATCTTCCAAGCCACTAAGAATATAATTCTTGCATAGGAAGTCGGAATGAGTCCAAGCCTCAATCACAAGGAAGCGTTCGTTTTCAGGTGTTTCATCAGTCAGGACTAGAGCATCCTCCTTAATAAACCTTTGCAGGCTTAAGGTGGTCAGATAAAAGAACATCTTTTGCTGCCACCTCTTAAAGTCTACACCAGAAAACTTCCCCGGCTTTTCTGCAGGTGGCATAACCGTTGCAGCAGCACGGCTAGACCCAGCAGTACCAGAAACTGTGGTAGCATTAGTACTCCCAACAGGGACAGTTGGATCCACTCCGTTTGTCATCTCTGCAAAATGACACGAGCAGAAACAAAATCAATAAACTGTTTAAACAATTGGAGTAGAAAAACCACGAAGGTTTTTAGTCTCCACAAACAGATTATTTAACCATAATTAGGAGTAGAAAAACCACGAAGGTTTTAGTCTCCACGAGCAGAGTAATATGCAGTACAGGAGTAGAAAACCACAAAGGTTTTAGTCTCCACGAGCAGATTAATATACAGTATAGGAGCAGAAAACCACACAGGTTTTAGTCTCCTTAACCAGTCTCCTTAAAAAATATTTATTTAAGCGCAGAAAATAAAAAACATTAGATTTCTTAAGCTTGTTGTTCCTGCGTTCAAATAAATTAGAAGAAACAAAACACCTGCAGTAAATAAACTGTTAGTATAGGACAATCCCGAGCCCACAAGTTATTTGTGTCTCCTTAAGAAATCTAACCCCCTCACGATGCCCAAGGTTCACGGGTTAATTTCTCCCAGGATGAAACGGGATAACAGTTCTACCGTAGCGGCACTTCAAACGGTTAGAACACGGCGAACACAAAGAACGGAGCAAATCACACGACTCACTTAATATGCAGAAAGGGAGGGGATGCAGTGAGATATGCTTTCTGTCAGTGATTTTCTCTACCCGAGTGTTTCTATCCTCTGCCCGAGGTTTCGTATCCTCTGTCCAAGGTTACGTCTCTATCAGTCCGAGTTTGAGTCTCTGTCCGAGTCCCTATCTCAGATTTTCAGTCTGTGTCTTAGTCTATCTCGTCTCTGTCTCAAGGACTGACGAATGACCAGTTTATATAGACACCCAAGGGCAGACGAAGAGACACAGCTGGTGATTAATGAGAAAACGTGGGAGACTTAATTGTCCACTAATCACTGACTTCAATGTGGAGCAATTAATCTACCACTAATGACTGACTTTAAATGTGAAGGAATTAATCTACCACTAATGACCGACATTAATGAGAAGACGTGGAGGGAAAACGAGGAGGAACTAATTTGCTGATGTCGCTTCAGCTGCCCGTTACACAAACGGATTAAAATATTAATTAATATTTTAGTTTTGTTGGTCCAAAAAATTAAGTCAATCAATCGACCGAACCCGAACCCGAGACGAGCGACGACGGCGCGAGGCTTCCCTTCTTCTCAGCCCTTTTAAGAGCTAAGAGAAGTAAATCTCTATTTAAACCCAACAAAATCCTTTTCCTCTACCAATGTGGGAGAAAGTGCATTTCCCTACAAAAGGGAACCTTTTCACCTTTTCACCTTTTCACCCATTTCCCATTCACATTCTTCCATTAAAACCCAACAATTTGCGTTTATGTTGGACATATCTTTCCCATAATTCTTTGACTTGGTAACTCTCTTTCCATTGTTCTTGGATTTGGAATTAATCACTCCTATAATAATTAAAAAATAATCTTTCATCTTCTTTATTTCTACTTTTTCTGCTCTATTATTAATACTGACTTACCGCTATTAGTAATGCCCCGTCTCCAGTGACTACTCCGGATCTCCGCGGCTACCTCTCATGTGATCAATATATTTTATAGTAATACTTTGTTGAGATCAGTTTTAAGGATTCTTGTTAATTATATTTAGATTTCTCTATTTGTAGCCATTTCAATCCTTATAAAGATTTTTTACACTAATACATACTTGGCCCGAGCATATTACTGTTTATATTATTTTCTAGTATAAATGTATATTACAAAATTACATACCCATCGTTTCATAATGTATTATATTGTATTGTATCGTATGGTACTCAGAGGCGGACCTAGAATTTTAAAGTAATGGGTGCACTATTACTTTCAATATAAGTCTATTGCAATACACTACGACCAAATTAGGGATGTGCATCTGTTTCATTCGGTTTGTTTTGGGTTAATTCCTACCAGTTTGGTTGGTTTTGGGTCACTCATTTTGCGTTATTAAGTTTTTTATTCTTAAAGACAAAGATGTCTACAAAAAGAAAATGCTAAATAATACAAAACCAGTCCAACCAATTGGATAATTTGGTGAGGAAAAATAATGCATTTACAGTATATTTTTGGTTGATTGGATTAGTTTACCAGTAACTTCACTACTCTTCTAGTGTCCTTGAGTCTAGAACAAGGAGAGAAAAGGATATATATAGGAGAAGTGAGAAATAGAAAGAATAGGCTACAAAGAAGAAAAGAAGGTTGACAACCTAAACAAAGCAGTGAAAATTTTGTGTTTTCGTATCAAACATAAGCCATTTTAAGATTCATTTGCTGCCTTGTGCACCCATCTGTCATTTGTTAATGGGTGTCAGGACACATATATTTCAACATCTTCCAAAAAAGTACATGTAATAGCAGAATTTTGACAAAATTTAGGGGGTGCCAGTGCACCCAAGAAATGCATATAGGTCCGCCTCTGATGGTACTGTATCGTATTATGTTGTACAATGTTTGGATAGACTGTATTGTTTACCGTGGTTTAATATTTGAAAATAAGGTAAAGGGGTAAAATAGAAATATTAAATAATAAGTGAGGGCATGATGGGTAAGAAAAATAGGTAACGACGCGATCCCACCAAATCGGTCGTTACATAAAGTGACAGTTTTCATGGTTACATAACCATGGATTTAACGATACCATACAATGTTAATTAAAGAAACAACCAAAACAAACGTCGTACCCATGGTAACAATACAATACCATACCATGGGTTACAACCATCCAAACAAGCTTGGGATTTGCATAGATATGTCACTTTTATGTTTATATGTGTGGAGATCTTTGTATATCTTGTTATGATAATGATGAATAATAATGTATAACACCCGTTATACTTTATTATACATTATGTTAACAGCATTGTGCTGTAACAGTTTATAAATACTGTATAAAGTTGTATAAATTTATAAAAGCATGATATGATAGAGATGTTATTTTCGATAGACCATCGGCTCAAGAAAAGTATTTTCAAAAATACGTTTGAAAAAGCTAAGACGAAACTACAATAAATAAATGTATACATATGTATAGATATTCTGATTTGCATATTATAGTGGATGTGTATTTAAATTTTTAGCTTTGTGTATGTGTTTTGTATTTCTCTCTGTGGCTATGTAATTCTGTATATACATTTATATACAACTATATGCTCCATAAATTTTATAGATTTGTGTGTCTATATAAGTTGTGGAAGCAATGATCCAAAAATACGACAAAGAAAAATTTAGCGAAGGAAAAAAACAACTGTAGTGAAGAAAAAAATCAGATAAAAATTAGGTGTTTTTTCAGCAACCAGCGACGGATGGTAGTGATAAGTTGGTGTTATTTTCTCAAGACACACCACTTAAGGACCAATTTCTTATATGTGTTCTCTTACTTGTTAAGTGCGGAATTAAGTAAAATAAGAAGTAAATGAACACTGATTTTGGCGTGGAAAACCCCCTTCAACCTGGGATCAAAAAACTACAACTTACTTCTTCAAGTAGGATTTCAACTTAACTATTTGAAAGATTCACTTGGTTACAAGACTTTCCCCTTACTAACTTGGACTAACTCTAATCCTACAGTGACCCCTTTCACAATAGGTGAAGTTTCTTCAAGTAACAAGACTTGAATGTTGTGTACTCTTTCAGAACTTCTTGATAAGTAAATAGTACAACTCAATAACTCTTGCTACAGACGAACTGAGACCAAGAACAATACAACTTGATCTAAGGAACAGGTTCTTCACTTAGTTCCTTGTAGCTTATATGACTACACAAATATGACTTATACGTTCTGCTCTGAATTCTCTGTATTTGTGTATGTTTTCAAGTCACGAGATCTTCTCAATTTATAGAGTTTATGACTTACACTTTTTACCAACTTAAAGACTACATAAACTTTCGTTTTGTAACCCAAAAGCAATATTTGATGCTATTAGTATTATAATTTGCTTATTTTCAGGTTACAATGAGTTTACTTGAGTGTTAGCTAAAGATTGAAGTTAAAAGAGCAAGATTAGAATCCAAAGTGTGAAGATCTTTCAACTGAATCAGAGTGGGGCGCTCCGGCCTGGCAAGCAGGTGGACAGCCTGATGAGAAGCAAAGAACCAACCAACTAGAGAAGGCGTAAGGCACCCCGCCTGATAAGATACTGAAGTTGAAGCCAAGAAGGGCGGACTGCCCTGACAATTAGGTTCAGAGAGTTGGCAAAAATGGAGCCAACAGAGGCGGACGACCTCAAGACATAGGGCGGTGGATGAAGGAGATGCGGCAGTGGAGTAAGGGACATCGATAGCTGGGGTGTGAAAGAGAACTTATGGAATTTTTTTTTAAAAAAAAAAGTGCTATAAAGATGAAATTTTAAAATTGCACATCGCTAATGTAGTTTCTTACTTTGAGCTAACTATTTATGAAAATTTTGCTTTATTTAAAGTTTTTTTAAACTAAGGTTCTCTATAACTTTTATTGATATATATGCATCTCGAAATATTACATAATATTGTCTTATAAAATTTAAGAAAAATTATGCTAGAAAACACTCTAAATCAATGTCGGATCCACCTTATGCCGAGGGTGGCGACCACCCTTCGCTGGAAAATAATACTATTTATATAGGTCAAATATTATTTTTTACAAGTATATTTAATATGTTGAACACCCTAGAAACAATAGAGAGCCACAGCACAGTCTTTCTTTATTTGACGATTAAAATATATTTCCGTAGGATCTAAAACTGGGCACTTCTTGAATTAATTGTCTTCATTTCCTACTTGGAAACCCCTTTTATTGTCCATGGATGAAAATTTCAGTTGATGATCGGCTCTAGTTACATTCCCTGCGCATTTTTCATTTATTTAACTTTATTCCTGCTAAAGACATGCACATCTCATTCCCTTTAAGCCAATGTATATTTTGAAACAAAATTACTAAAAGCTCAGTTTCATAGATCACATTCTACCAAGATGAGACAATAAGTTCCCATACTGAAACAAGCTAAAGAAGAGAAGGGCACTATGTCTTAATTACTGTCTGCTTTCCTTATTGGGAAGTATACCTTAATTGAAACTTCACTCATTTCCTTCTGCATTGCTGCCTAATCGAGAGTCAAGTGTAACTCAGCATCAAGAAGAAGATATTTTGTTTCCTTTTCCAATAAGAATGTAAAGTATAAACTTTTTACTAATTTAATACTACTAGAAAGTAAGACAATCTTCCTTGTAGTTTGTTGTGCCCTTGATTCTTGTTCATAGAGATTTTGGATATTAGTTGAACTCCGTCGCCTACCGAAAAACTCCTCCTTCCAGAGATGTCCCTTTTGCTTTACTAACACATTCTATGGAAGAATTATGTGACTGCATATATTATATGCATACTTGTGTGTGTGTGTGTCTGTTTTGTACACATATTAATATTTCTCTGGGAAAGACGATTTGGAAGAGCACCTTGGAAGAACTCCTTCCAAAAAAAAAAACTACAATTTTCTTAGCTAGCATTTGGACATAGTTTTTGGGCAGTTTTTGGGGCCATTTTTTGGGGATTTTTTGGGATTTACCAAAAATTCCAAAAACTGATTTTTTGGGAAATCTCCTCACAAATTTCAAATTTTGTTCCAAATAAAAGGTATGTACAAACAAAATTCCAATTTTCCAAGTTCCAAATCTCAAATTCCAAATCATGTCCAAACGGGAGCTTAATAGTCCGCTCCAGAAAAAATGATACAACTCTAAATTGGAAAATTGTTTAATTTCAAATTTCCCATTTTAGTCTTGAAGATGATTTATTGCTACTCAAATATTTATGAATCATAAGTTTTAAAAGTCTTCATTCTTACTTAAACCTTGTGCGACGTCAAACTATGACTTATAGATTGGAAAGGATAGAGTAATATATTTTAGTTTTCCTCATGCTTATAAGAGCTAGCTTAAAAAAAAGTCGATTAAAAATAACAGCATACATAGCCATTAGAGAGGACTATGAAATAATAACAGAAATCTAGAGAAATAACACAGTGACCTGAGTAGCATATACGTTCTATTCAAATGCCAAGACCCTTCATAAACTAGAAGTTCTTTGCTTCTCAAAACTTTTTGTTAAACTCCTGAAATATCAAGTTAATATATGAGCTTATAGTTGATGACAGGTGGCTCCCAGAGTTCCCCCAAACACTTCAGTGGGTATTCTACCCTTCCAAGTTATGGCATTTATAAAATCCCAATGAAGTGATCAGGAGAACTCAAGGGGAAACCTGACTTTTTGAATGATCTTCCTTTACTAATTCCTAGTTGATAGGAAATGAATATGGTGCTCTATGGATTGGCAAATTAACCTATTTATAGAGAAGCAAATGAGAATTCATGTAGCTAATATGTGTAGCCTTAAGATAGTAATATCCTTTCTGACACCAAGAATACAAGAAAAAAATATATTGGTCAGATTGAACCAGGCCACAATTGTGGGTTGAATACAAGAAATGGAATCATATTTTTTAACAAGTGACCACAAATCTTTTTACCTTTTCTTATATCGCCGTCCAACTTTTTGCTTGAACATACTCTAGGAAGTACTATGCAGATATTCTTGCAAAATATATCCTAGCCTACAATTTTTCAGTATGGAAGTTCATATGAATTAGAGAAGTAAACATTTTAGAATTTATTCCAAGGATAATAGGCCAAAAATTCTGATACCGTTCTCAGGTAATCAAGAAAGCGAAGCGGAGATAAATCATAAAAGCAAAATGATAACTTTGTCGCTCTCTTTTTTATTATTCTCATCTTTCATGTAGCCTGTAAATTGGCCTAAATTCAAGAACAGAGTATGTTCCATACAGCAAAGATGGTTTTATTGTGGTAAAGACGAGAGAATCCAACTTGTTTATTAGTCTTACATGAAATTCGAAAATTTAAGTTGTATATAATACTATACCTGTCAATCGGGCCGGGCTATCCCGGTACCGGACCGATTTATTATAATCGGTCCGGGACAAGGCGGAAGGGGGTTACGGGCCGAGCCGGGCTTAAGAAAAAAGACCGGTTAGCCCGGATCGATAAAAGACCGGTCTTTTGCCCACCGGTGGACCGGACTGAACCGATTTTTTCATAGAAAAATTATACTATATATCGAGGGAAATTGAGACATGTTTTTGCCAAGAATCATACAAAATATATTGTAGCATTTAGTCCCTTTTAGAATCCCTCAATATGCAATAGTATCAAAGATATTTTTGGCTTCATTAAGTACAACGAATGAACATATTCATTTACTATTTTTTCATTGCTAATATAGAATATATATTAATTAAGAGAATTTGATAGTCTCAGTTTCTCACCCTTGAGTTGTAGTATTAAAGTTGTATCTATTTGACTAAGCATACTATAGTAATGATGAGATCGTACTTACTTAAAATAATACTAACAGTGATCTTTTACTTCATGAGTAGTGCATCAAATTAACATAGTGATTAAACTTGGTTTCCATCAATGAGTCAAAGTATATGATTCTCAAAATGTTTGATCATTTCTTTCCTGCTTTCACCTTCCTTCTCTTTTTATATAGGATTATATGTCCTTCCAATTGCAAGTACAAAATGATAGGCTTAGCTAAAATATGAAAAAAAAAAAAAAAAAAAAAAATCGGATCGGTCCGGTGCTTAATGGGCTAAGGGCCGAGCCGGGCTTCAATTTTTTGAAAAAAAAACCGGTTCGGACCGGACCAGTAATGACCTGGACCGGATCGGACCGGTACTGGAACTAGTGAGTCGACTCTTAACGGGCCAGTCCAAGCCGGTCCTGGCCCGATTGACAGGTATATATAATACTGTACTACTCATATAAAAATGACGCCTCAGTAATTTGAATTGGCTTTATGTATACTCATTGACCATGTTATTGTTCCAATTAAACTTAAGTCATGCCAACAAATTCTAATAAAAAGTGCAAAAACTTCTCTAAATTTTCTAAAAATATAAATCTCTGAGGGCTAAATCATACTTAGAAAGCATCGGTAACAAACATATCTAAAATGTATTCTCAACTAATAATAAGTACAATCTATGTGGTTCTTTTTCTTCCATCGTGACATATCTTCCCCTAAGTTTGGATACATCCTTTTTCCAATAAACGTAAGTCTTTCGAGACGAGTGACAACTTTTTTCCATATAATTTTAGGTCTATCTCATCTTTTTTAAAACTTGTTATTTTTCAAGACACACTACTTTTCTATTTTAAGGACCAGTTCCTTAAATGTGTTTCTTTACTGTATTATATGCGGAATTAAAACTGTAAGTAAATGAACACCTAATATTAGCGTGGAAAAATCCCTTTAACTAGGAATCAAAAAACCACGACCTACTCTTCCAAGTAGGATTTCAACTTCACTATGTAAAAGACTCACTTGGTTACAAGACTACCTTCTTACTAACCTAGGACTAGCTCTAATCCTCTATGTAAAAGACTCACTTGGTGACCTCTTTCACGATCAGTGAAGTTTCTTCAAGTACACGACTTGAACTGAATTGATACAACTCGATAGTACCTACTACAGTTGAACTAAGACTGAATTTTGACAAGACTCAATCTAAGGAACGGGTTCTTACTTAGTTCCCTGTAGCTTAATGATTACACAGATACGATTAAAACTCTTTCAATGCTAAGACTCGATTCTATCTGTATTTGTGCACACTTCAATAGCTGAAATACTCCTCGTTTTATAGCTTCAGCAACCAAGAAGTCTTGAGCAATTAGAACTTCAAAGCTTCCAAGAGTTTGAGTCCTAATTGAACTCTTCACTTAATCACCCGAAATCTTTTAGCCCTTATCCACTATTTATGCTATCTTTTCATATCACGTTTAGACCTGCATAATTATCAAGATAAATATTAGTCTAAGGATAATTTATAATATCTCAGCTTAAATAATTTTACATGAATTATTTATTTAGCTGCAGTGATTCAAAGAAACATGTCCTTTAAATCTGTTCTTTAGTCATCAGTCAAAACTTCAAGCTTATCCAAACTAACAACATCCTTTACTCACCATGAACAATCGCCTATTCATCTTAATATTTGCATCTCCACACAACACACTTATCTTTTGGATGTTTTGAACTTTTACAGCCCAACATTCACTCTCATAACATTATTGGTCTTCTATTTCTTCAATAGAACTTGCATTTCATTTTAGGATACATATATTCTTCTATCATATAACGTCACAACATCACTTCTCCATTTCAATTATTCGATTTTGATTATATATGCATAACATGTTTATCTATCATTCTCCTAGAACAATGAACCTAAATATTTTAAGTGAATTTGGTTAAGAAAAAAAAAGATAACTGCAACTAACACATTAAAGCATGTTATTACTCTATTTTCTGGATAATTCTGGTTGACATGAAAAGTTACTTGTAAACTCTATTTAGTCCCATTATAAGGACCTGTTTGTCCATGCAAATTTTTTTCCTTTTTTTCAAAATTTTTTTGAAAAAGTGTTTGTCTATGAAATCCTGTGACTTTTTCAACTTTTTTGAAAAACCAAAAAGTGGTGTAAAGCATTTTTTCAAGTTTTTCAAAAAAAGCTACTACTTCTCTCACAAAATTTTACTTTTTTCCAAATAAAATGTATGTCCAAACAAAACTTCAACTTCCAAATACCATTTTTCAACTCAACTCCAAAAATTCTTTTCCAAATATTTTTTGGAATTTATGGCCAAACGGCCACTAAGGGTCATGTAGATACACTCTCTTTTACTAGTTGGATTAGATGGTCAGGGGGTACATTAACATGGCAAAGAATGTCAACGCTAACTTGCATACATACTATTTGTTCTACTCTACATTGATGTGGCAGAGTGTTAATCCACTTTAATTTTCTTTTAGATGCGCGTAAGTGCAGATAAATTGAAGAATCAGCTATCATGTGGAGTATCTTTCAGCTGTTAATTGTCAAATAGTATATTATCGTCTATGTATTCAAATTATGTATTTCTCCTTCGTATGAAATGCATATTTTACCTCAAGTTTGTACTTGAAAAATTAATTCTTATTTCGTTGCCAGGGCTAGTGGTTCCAACCTTATATTCTCATTTTTTTTTCGAGCCAAATGTGTCATTTAAAAAAAAAAAAAAAAAAAAAAGCACGGCACGTGTGTTTTTTTACCTACTTGGACTGAGATCGTCCATGGGGTAAAAGCTTCTAAAGAGCCAAGTTCAGCGAGGAAATTAGGATTATAGATAGTTTAGTTATGCCTAGAATGACAAGTTACAAGTTTAGGGAGTAATGAGGTGCATTCTGCCACTTATAGTTTGGAGGTCTACTCAAGACATGGCACATGCATCTCAATAGTGACCTTTATCTTATTTATACTCCATCCGTTCCATTTTATGTGTCATAATTTGACTCGGCACAAAATTTAGAAAATAAAGGAAGATTTTTGAAATTTGTAGTGTAAAATAAGACAAAGATGTTTGTGTGGTTGTAAATCATTTCAGTAATGGCAAAACTATAATTTTGAAGTTAAATTGTTACCAAATTTAGAATATTGTCATTCTTCTTTAAACAGACAAATAAAAAAATACTATCACATAAATTGGAACGGATGGAGTATTTATCAAATCTATTTATGCATTATATCCCATCGTTTTTGTTCAAGTCCAACTTTCTATGGCCACACATTTATCTTAACATCTATATTTCACCAGCATTCAATATCTCGTGGATACGTACTGGGATGGATCAATGTTGAATTTTATCTAAATGGAACTTACAAAAATTTCTTGGAAGATCATTAGAAGTTTTGAAAATTTGAGGCACTAAAGTGCCATTTTTTTTTTCATTAGATTAAAACGTCAGACTTCGAATAAACATCTAAATATTGGGATGTATAAAAATCCGAATATTAGATAAGTAAAGATCATTTATTTTCTCAACATCTAAATGTACAAAATTTATTTTTATTAAATTAGTAAATTAAAAAATATAAATTAATCTACTACTACTATATCAACCAAAAATATGTAAACTATAAATTTATAAGGTGGTTTGTGGTGTGGTGATGGCTAATGATTTTATGGTTGTGGGTGCTGACTTGCCCGCAGCTGATGATGGTGGTTGTTGATATATCAATCGTTTAAGCCAGTGTAGCCTTTCGAAACAGACTTAGTTCAGTTGCATAGATCACATTCTAAATTAGTACCATGAATTAGTTTTTTTCACGCTTATAAGACATAGTTTAAAGAGTTGGTAAAAAGGAACCATTAGGAAAAAAAAAAAAAGATAACAATTAGGAAACAAAAATAATAACAGTGACCTGATCAACATCATACTCCCTTCAAGTACCAAGACCTTTTTATACACTCGAAGTTCTTATCTTCTCAATAAATTTTGCTCGTAGAATATCAAGACAATAACCTTATCGTTGATGTCAAGTGTCTCCCGGAGTTCCCCCAAACACTTCAGTAGGTATATTTAATACCCTTTCAAATTAAGGCATTTATAACATCCCAATGAAGTGATCAGGAGAACTCTAGGGGAAACCTGACCTTTTTAAGATCTTCCCTCCCTAGTTGATATGTTCTAGCGATTGAAAAACTACCTATATATAGAGAAGCCAAGAATTTAGTTCATGTGGCTCTAACATGCATGCATGGGTAGCCTTAGGATAGTAATATCCCTTCTATGATACCATGAGAACTATGAAATTAAAATGCAATATCGTCAGATTGAACCTGGTCACAATTTTGGGTTGATATACAAGAAATGGAATCATATTTTGTAACAAGTGACCACAAATCTCTACCTTTTGTTACATCACTGTCCAAGTAATTTCTGTTTAACCATACTGTAATTAGTGTAAGTTACAAAACCTTGAATTTATTCCAATGAAGAAAAGATCTTGTAAAACCTTTTGCACGCGGTCTTAGAAAAGGTGGAGTGAAGATAAATTATAGGATCAAAATGATCACACGTTGTCTCTATTTGATTATATTCTCATCCTTCATCTAGCCTGTAAATTGGCCTATATTCAAGAATAGCAGAGTATATATGTTCCATACATTTCTTTAAAAAAGAAAAAGGAAAAGAAAAGAGGAATTTTGACCTTTGTGATTCCAGAATTGTGCGACAATGAAGAAAAGCTCATCATAAGGAGGTAACATTGAGTTTACATGCCTTATATGCCATGCATGCTGGTACAAAGAAAAGAATAGAATCAGCTACGGGATATTTTCCGAAATAGTAGTACTGAAAGATTTACAAGGAGCTGGATATGATCATGAGGGTGTTTGGGTTAGCTTAAAAGCTAGTCAAACTAGTTTTTAAGTCACTCTTTGGTAATAGAAGTGTTTGGATATTATAAAATGTCTTAAAAGTACTTGGTTTTTATGTCAGAAAAAAACAAAAACAAAAGCAATAACACTACTAGAAATTAATTGATTTGCGTCTAAGTTTGGAGACGGAATTCCCTCTCTAAAAGGTGTTTAGAGACGGAATTCCGTCTCTGCGCGTACACAGTTTTGGAGACGGAATTCCGTCTCCAACACTGTGTCAGGGCGCATTAACTTTTTCATTTGGAGAGGGAATTCCCTCTCCAATCATTAAATTAATTAAATTAATTTAATGATTGGAGAGGGAATTCCCTCTCAAATCATTAAATTAATTAATTAATTTAATGATTTGAGAGGGAATTCCCTCTCCAACATAAATTATATATATTATTTTTATTATTTAGAGACGGAATTCCCTCTCTAATAAAAAATTTAAAAATTATTTTTTTAGTTTAGAGATGGAATTCCGTCTCTAATAAAATTATTTAATTTTTTTGGTTGGTTAGAGACGGAATTCCGTCTCTAACTATACAAATCCTGCTAAATAAAAATATTAGAAATTCGGTACAAAGCAACCAAAAACCAAAAACAACCTGTTTAACATAAAATACCTGTTTAACATAAAACAAAGCCACCACGGCCAATAAAACAATTCAACATACATATTGTTTCATCATTAACCATTCAACACAAATAAAAACTAAAGAATTTAATTAGTAGCATGTTCACAACTTAACAAACCATGAGAGTACTAATCCGCTCCTTGGGACGAGCCACTTCCTTGCTCCTTATCTCTCCAAATCTTTGCCACAATTTCCTGTAATTTCTTCACATTCTCACGGTCTTCCAACCGTTGCCTTTCACTATCTACTAGCCTTTGCTCCATATTCGCCAATCTAGCGCGCAACTCATCATCCCCAGCTTGTGGTGCATGTGAAGAAGAAGAAGAACCATTAGCATTGACAATACCTACACGAGAAGGCTTCTTGTACCTCGAAGGACCAAGGCCATAGGCTCGATTTTTGCTAGTATAGCCACCACCCGCCTGAACGAACATTGCATTTTCTTCATCCTGGGTGGGTTTAGGAGAGCCTTCATCGACTTGTGACCCTTGGCTCTCAAGTCATTCTTGGTGTAAAGCTTTGTAGTTTTCCTAAAACACACGACGCGATTAGAATAATTAATTAAAGAATAATTTAAAAAAAATAAAATTATTTATGATATGATCTCACCTCTAGTTGTTGTGCACGTGGCTCGACCCATCCCACCTCATTTCCTTGTTCGTCATATAAATAATGGAACATACGGAAAAAGTCATAATCACTAACTTTTCCATGTTCCGCTTCCTACACAATGCAAATGTGTTAATGCTAAATCAAAATGGTGTTAAGTTTTTAATTTAAATAAAAATTAGATTGACTTACATATCGTGCCCGATTGGTGGCCAAACTAACTGAACCACAAGTGTGCTTCGATCCTCCCTTTGCGGATGCTCTGTTTTTCTTAGCCTGCTCGCTCTGGGCTAAGAATTCAGGTGTTTCCCAATAAATTTTGAGTTTATCCCAATTCTGTTGATAAATCCATTTGGGAACTTTACCCTTTTTCCTGTATTTTGACAAGGAATCACTTAGCCTTTTAGCCGCCTTTTTCTCAAAAACTGCTCGGACTTGATCATCATATATATAGGATTCCACGAACACTTGTGCTGAAACAATAACAATATAATAAGTGAAAACTAATAAAACACATATAATAATCAAATGACAAAAGCTTCATAAGTATAGTTAATACTGTAAAAGCTTCAAACATGCGGTTTCTAACAGGTACTGGCACCTTTCCCCAGGTCGGCCAACCATCAGTAAAGTGCGGTGTCATAGATTCAACAACAAGTTTCACTGCCTTGTCCGATGGAACAAACCTGCATTAAATTTAACATACAAAATTATGTTGATAAATATATATTGCATTCAATTCAAAAGTTTATAATTTAAAGGTTAATGAATAAATCTTACCCTTCTTTGCTGTCAGGCATGATAATCAACCTCCCAGACTCATCGAGAGATCCAATACCACCAGGCAACTGAACTGTAGCGCTAGTACGCTTTTTCCTACCCTTCCGCGCTGTAGTGGTGACAGATGGAGAGGACTCTGGCTGAGTCTCTGGTACGGGTGTACTCGAACTGGGGCATGCCGATGATGATGCAGATGGAACAGTACTCGAAATGGAAGGTGTAGCAGATGGCAAACTATGTGGATGCATACTAGGAGTAGGTATCATCATCAGCTGTGAAGGGCCCGGTGCGCCGAATGGCTGAAATGTAGGGGCCCGTACATGCACAGACTGAGGGGATGTGCCTACCATAGGCATGGAATGGAAAGAGGGACCAGCAGGCTGGCCAAACTGATAGTGTTGCCCCGTATGTGGCATGGTCTGTGCAGATATACTAGGGGCCTGTGGCTGATGGAATAGTGGGGCACTAGGGAGACCAGCGAAAAATGTAGGCGGATAATTACCTAGCTGTGAGAGCAAGGCAGGGGTAGGGGTCAATGCCGGAAGTGTGAGAAGTAGTATGACCTGTGGAAGTATGGCCACCACGGGTCTTAGGTCCTTTCCTACCTCGAGATGCCATATCTGCAAATTAATGTTAAATTCAATAGAATTAGATATTTAATAAAGTGTAGCATCGTTAATTAAATACCAAAAACAACCAATATAACGCACAAATATTCAACTACTAACATCAATCATCATCGCTTCCTTCTAGTTCATCAAGCAATTCATCCTCAGAGGTATCATTTTCATCTATGTACTCCCCTTCTTCATTTCCCAACGACGTTTCCATGGTTTCATTGAGCACCGACATATCAAATTCTTCAAAATAATCCACACCCTGATGCAACTCGTCGGGTAATTCTTCATCTACAATTTCTTAAACAGTTGAAATATCATTTTGGTATGCTTCATCTAATGCATCATCCACTTCAATTCTTCCAACCGGTTTGGCTTTCAAAACAACCCACCAATTTGCTTTTGCCTTGTTCTTCAGTTTATTTTTGCACTTTGGATAAGGAACGTAGTACACTTGTTTCACATTTTGAGCAATGATAAATGGATCATAATGTGCATACGTTCTTTTTTGATTGATTTCAACTATTTTATATACTGGATGTACCTTTGTACCCCGAAGTGGTGTTGGATCAAACCACTTACACCGAAAGAGCACCAACTTTTTCCTTGGATGACCACTAAACTCTAGCTCTAATATTTCATGTATTACACCATAATAGTCAAACTCTCCATCACCAGTGCCTGCATTCATGATGCCATCTCATATGAGGAGCAGAACTCATTGATGCATACAACCTCTTTAACCTTGGTATAAGAGGTAAGTAATGCATCGCTTTTACTGGGACCTGTTTCTGTTTAGCATTTTTGACTGGCTTGTAGCGAGCCTCACCGCAAAACGTACAAAATTGCTTATCTTTGTTTTCTTTGTAGTATAACATGCAACCTTTTTTACAACAGTGAATTCTTTCTGAAGATAGCCCTAGAAACGAAACCAACTTTTTTGCATCGTAGTACGAGGAAGGCAATCCCATTTTACTTATGTTTAGTTCATTCAAGAGTCCAATAATCTCATCCATGCCTCCTTGAGATATGTTATAATCTGATTTAATACTAAGCAACCTAACTGCCACCGACAGCTTTGAATGACTTGCCCCCTCGTAAAATGGGCGACTTGCTTCTTCCAACTGTTCATAGAAGAGCTTCGCCTCATTATTGGGAATCTCCTCAACATTCGGTTGAGAGGGTTCCCCTTGGTACATTCCAAACGCATCATTCAACATCTCATTCATAGGATAGTTATACCCGACATAGTCATTTTGGAAGTTCTCTCTATGGACACTAGGGTAACACTCTCCATGTGCAGTCCACACAAAATAATTTGGCATAAATCCTTTTCTATAAAGGTGCAACACGACATTTTCAATTGATTGCACGTGGCTACTCTTGCATTTCACACAAGGACATTTGATTGAACCCCCTCGTATATATTCAGGAAGTAATTTAGCTTTAGCAATAAACCCGTCAACCCCATCTACATAACTTTTCCTCAAACCCATATCTTCATAGAACATATTGTACATCCAACTACGATTTTCATTATGTTCCATCTACAAAAGTTACAAACAAATAAATATAAATCAATGCAACAAAATATAGCAATTTTTCTAGCAAACTATAGGTGTATAACATTATTGTTAAATTATGTTGTATATTAATTTTTTAATTAACTAACTAAATCAAACTCCCTACATTTATTTTATTTGTCATGTTCAATAACATGGTTCTTAATTATTTCTTTCTAATTATTCTTACATTAAATTTATCTACTTTATATTATTTTTCTAACTATTTCTAGAACTAATGACATTTAATTTCTAATAATCCAATCTAACAAATATTAAACAAGTTTACAAACATGATAGTTGGGGTGTCAAAGTTGGTATTGGGGTGGGGAAAATGGGGGTCGAATACATGGATGGAAAAAATAGGGAGGGAAAAATAATTTGAATTATAGCTAAAAATAATGGGAAAGATGAAGAAAAAACTTACTTGAATAAATTGGGGATGATTGGGGATGTTTTTACCGGAGATGGAACAAATTCGCCGTGGAGGAAGTGTGTTCGCCGGAGGCAGTGTGTTCGCCGTGGGGTTTGGGGGTTTTTTAATTTTGGGGAGAGGGAGATACTGAATGTGGAAGAGAGAAGCTGGAGCGGGGGTTATTATTATGGGTTGGAGACGGAATTCCGTCTCCAACCAAAAAACAAAAAGCGTGTCAGTGATTGGAGACGGATGGTTGGAGACGGAATTCCGTCTCCAACTCTAAAAAATTTAATTATTTTTTTATTCTTTCTGTGATTGGAGACGGATTCGAGGCGGAATTCCCTCTCCAATTGGAGAGGGAATTCCGTCTCTGACCTCTTTGTAGCATTTTATCCGATTTCTAGTAGTGTAAGCTGGTAAAATCCCAACTTATTGCTTTTGGCTTAAAAGCTGATATGATTTGACCAATGATTTTATCATTTTATCCTTTATATTTTTTTCTAATTTCACTAATACCCTTATTAACAAAGACCGTAGATTGTCCTCCCATTTTTTTTTTATTTATTTTAAGGATATTTTAATCAGTTAACATAAAAAAAAATACTTTTTTACCAAATATCTCTGCAACTTTTTTTTTTAAATTTTAACACTTTTATCCAAACACGTAACTATAAGCACTTGTGCTTGAAAGCTACTTTTTTTAAGCTAACCCAAACGGGCTCGTATCAAGCTAGCTCCTACTCCAGAACAACAAGAGAAATGTCTTGGGAACTAGTCGATCGTCTAGTTCCTTCTGGTAATGACAAGCTTTTTTGCTTTAATTTAATAAATTAGCTTCATAAAGAAAAAAAAAATGTACATCATAAATACAACCTAAGCAGATCAAAATTTGGAGGACGATTCCATTACATGAGAAGCTATCAAAAGATATATATACTAAGTATAGTCAAACGTTACTATTTTATCCATGATCAACAGAGAATATCTAATGTTTGGGTCTCCAACGCTATTGATTAGACCTATTTTAATCCAATATCTAATGTTTGGAGTTGTCTAACACTATATACACAATCTCTCTAAACATACTGATCACAAAACTCCTAGCAAATACCGGACAATATAGACATAGCAACGCGATTATAGCTTGATCTCAACTGGTTGATATTTCCTCTATAAATCCTGAGGATTTTCCAAAGGCAGCTAATGATGAGCTTCCAATAGGACTATGCATATTTGGCCTAATTCAAACAGATGCAGTATAATGGAGATTTTGAGGCTGATTATTCATTCGACAAGAATCAGTATATCATTAATTTTAACAACCCAACCACAACATGCATGATTTTGTTCCATTAGGAAGAATGAGACAATTGTATAACGATGATGATATGGTTGTTGTAATAGAGAAGGTTACAAAACCCATATGATTGTTGGTTGAACTATCCCTCCTTCTTGGTTGTAATCTTGAACCACCAGTCTTGTTTTGTTTCTTGTCACAATGCCATGTTCATCCAGTTTGTTTCTGAATACACATTTAGTTCCAATGATGGATCTGTCATTAGGTCAAGGGACCAGGTGCCACACCTTACAGTGTTCAAATTGATAAAGTTCCTCCTGCATAGCAATCACCCAATCTGGATCCTCAAATGCTTCTCGTACATTCTTAGGTTCTATAGCTGAAAGAAAGGCATAGAATTCACAGAAGTTCTTCAACGCTCTCCTAGTAACAATTCCAGTATTTAGATCAGAGATGAGGTTCTCCAATGGGTGGAAAATTTAATGTTTCCAAGGTCTAGATTGAATTGCTGAGAGGTACCATCAGTGGGACCATATGCATTAGAATTATCCTCTTCTGGTTCTTCAGTTCCCCCTATCTGATTGTCTCCTTGTTCCTCCTGAGTCTGATCCTTATCATCACTTTGGTCAATTCTATTTTCTTCCAGTTTCTCAGGGTCTTCAGCAGGTTCATCTCTAGCCAAACCAATTTCCTGATCATCATCTCCTCCTTTTTTGCAATAGCTTCAGATTCGTTAAATACCACATTTACACTTTCTTCCACAGTCAAGGTTCTTTTGTTGAACACCTTATAAGCTTTGCTTTGTAAAAAATATCCCAAGAAGATGACCTCATCACTTCAGTCAAATTATTCCCCCGCACATTTACACCCTCTTCGCCTTAACCAACACCCGTACTAGCCTGCCACAGTACAAACATCTCAGGCTTTGAACTAAACTCCAATAAAAAATTCTTGATTTTGTTCAAAGTTTCAGACAAAAATCAGAGTTTTCTATGCAAAGTCCCAGTACTAACATGTTCAAAATCTCAGTATTTTATACTAGGATTCATATTTAAGTGATCCCAGTATAAATTACTGGGAATTTTCTGGATTTGGCTAGTCTTCAAAGAATTTTTCGCCGCTGGCTAGTTTTCATTTAGCACGGTGCAAATAGGCTACGGGACTAAATTTTTACGGATATCTTGGGTTTTAGAACAAAAAATTTCACTACATGTACCCCTTTAACCTTGGTTATGGTTTTTTGTCCCCACTAAAGAATGGTTTAGCAAAATAACCTCCATAGGCAACACTTCACGTTAAAAATTTTTAAGTGTTCCCTCGGGAGAAACACTTCAAGAGTAAATTGCAAATGTTGCCTGCAAGGCAGCACTTCAAGTTATCTGGAGATAATGTTGACAGTGATAAAAGGTCAAGTGCTGCCACGGGGGCAACACTTGCAGCACTTGTCATTCTATACTTGAAGTGTTGCCCCCGTGGGTGCACTTTATATTTGAAGTGCTGCCCCCGTGGGTGCACTTGTCAGGTTATAACTTGAAGTGTTGCCCCCGAGGGAGCACTTACTTAAAATTAGTGAGGCCATTCTTGTAAAACCACTTTAAGCGAGGTCAATAAGGCAAACCATTGCCTAAGGTGTCATAGTTTTGTAAATTACCCGTTTTAGAAGTAGATGGGTTGAATTGCATAATTATGACACCATAGGCAATGGTTTGCTTTTTTCCCAGCTCCCATAACAAGGGTTTAGAAAAAATAACTTTCGCTTGGTTTAATGAATAAATATTGGATAAAAATGCCCCTATGAATCTTATAATAACATTTGTATCCCCGCCCTTCCTTTC
Organism: Petunia x hybrida; assembly: GCA_037355625.1. Taxonomy (NCBI): domain Eukaryota; kingdom Viridiplantae; phylum Streptophyta; class Magnoliopsida; order Solanales; family Solanaceae; genus Petunia; species Petunia x hybrida. The sequence goes on along the minus strand of JBBBVM010000006.1, from coordinate 1,191,679 downwards.
TCCGTAAGTTTAAGAGGCGGCACTTGCCTTGTACCCCTCTTTCTTAGATAACACTTGTCATTGAATCTCACATTCTCCCAGATAAAGTGTTGTCTGGGAAGCACTAGCCCTTCAAATCTCTTTCTGCATTCTCCCAAATAACTTGAAGTGTTGTCTACACAATACTTGCCACTTGACTTCTTCCTAAGATGCAGTATTTTTCAACTGATAACTTGATGTGTTGCCTACGGATAAAGTGAAGATCATTTTGCTAAACCACATTAAACGAAGATAAACTCTCAAAACCAATCAATTTTGGAGACACTTGATGAAATTTTCTGGAAATATACGAATCGGGATGGAGCGATGTTGAAATTTATCTAAATAGACCTTATAAACTTCTAGGAAGTGCGTTAGAAGTTTTGAAAATTTCAGGCACTAAAGCGCCATTTTTTTTGTTAGATTAAAACGTCTGACTTCGAATAAACATTTAAATATAGAGATGTTTATATAAAATCTGAATACTAAATAAGTCCACATCATTTATTTTCTCAACGTCTAAATGTATTAAATTTTTTTTATTAAATTTAAAAATAAAAATTATATATGTATCTACTACTCCTTCCGTTTTAAAATGGTTGTCATAGTTTGACTTGGAGCGGAGTTTAAGAAATGTGGTAAGACTTTTGGAACTTGTGGTCCAAAATAAGCCATACATAAATATGTGGCTATAAAGTATTTCATTAAGAGTAAAGTAGTAGTTTCAACTCAAAAATATTTCCAAATTTAGAATTGTGTCATTTTTTTGGAACGGACTAATAAGGAAACTATGACAACCATTTTGGAACGGAGGTAGTACTAGCTATATCAACAAAAAATAAAAAAACTATAAATTTATATGGTGGTTGGTGGTGGCGATGCCTAATGGTGTTGTGGTTATGGGTGCTGACTTGTCGTTGTGTTGTGGCTGACGGTGGCTGTTGGTAGCGGCTGATAACTGTGGTGGATGATGGTAATTGCTAATGATGGTGCCTATTCTATATCTCTGTCGTTGATGGTTGTGGGTGATTGTCATTGGCGAAAGGTGATGGTTGTGGTAATGGTGGTTGGTGACGATGAATGTAAAAGGTGGCTAGTGGTGTTAACGACTGACTGTGATGATTGGCAGTGTTTATAGTTGTGGTTGAAGATGGTGATTATGGGTACGTAATAGGTTGTAGTATTTGATAATAGTGAGCAACAATAGTGGCTATTGGTAGCGGTGAAAGTTGATGGAGTAGTTATACATGTCAATCGGGTCGGGCTGGCCCAGCACCGGACTGGACCTGTAAAAGACCGGATCGGTTCATTATAAATGGTCTGGGGCAAGGAGGAAGGGGGCTGTGGGCCGAACTGGGCTTAAGAAAAAGACCGGTTAGACCGGACCCATAAAAGACCGGTCATTGGCTCACCGGTAAACCGGACCGGACCGGTTTGATAGTAAAAATATGCTATCTGTTGAGGAAAAATAAGACATGCTTGTCAAGAATTGACTACTTTTTGACACCTTCAGTAAAAGTGTTGGATAATACAATGTAGGACTTGAAATTCCAATAAGTTAAATTATGTTGAGTAAAAGTTATTTAAAATATTAATGTACACTAATAAGTTGAATCTAAAATATACTTATTATGGATGCTAATTACCTTCCATCACCTTTTAATTTTTGCTTTTGGCTCAAATTTATATATAATTATCTTTTCTAAAAAATAATTATAATGTTGGCCTCCCTTCATGCGACTCAAGATGTTTTGATCCTTTCTTTCCTACTTTCACCTTCCTTCTCTTTTTGTAGGATTATATGTCCTTCCAATTGCAAGTGGAAAGTGACAGACATAGCTTAACATGAAAAAGAAAAAAAAAATTGGATCGAACCGGACCGGTACTTAATGGGCTAGAGCCGAGCCGGGCTTAAAAATATTTTTTTTTTAAAAAAAAGGACCGATTTAGACCGGACCGGTAACGGCCTAGACCGGACCGGTACCGGTGAGCTGACTCTTAACGAGCCGGTCCGGGCCGGTTCTAGCCCGATTGACAGGTATAGGAGTAGAAGTGAAATGTTTTCTTTACAGAAATTCTTTGAGCGTATAGCAACTTAATAATATCAAGACTTCATTATAGGTGTTAATAAAGATTCAGATTTTCATTAACTGCAAATAAAGATATTTTAGAATACTTTTGAGTAAGAGTAACCAGAGATTTAATGAAATAAAGATATTTTAGAATACTTTTGAGTATGAGTAACCAGTGAAAATCTCAATCATTTAAAGCCGGCGTGTAGCCTTTTGAAACAAACTTACTAAGTTCAGTTGCATAGATCACATTCTAAAATAGTACCATGAGAGTAACTGATTTTAGTTTTCTCCACGCTTATAAGACTAGCTTAAAGAGTTAGTAAAAAGGAACCTTAGATAACCATTAGGAAACAAAAATAGATCAACATCATATACCTAGCTCCCTTCAACACCAAGACCTTATTATACACTTGAAGTTCTTATCTTCTCAATAAATTTTTCTCGTAGAATATCAAGACAATAACCTTATCGTTGATGTCAAGTGTCTCCCGGAGTTCCCCCAAACACTTCAGTAGGTATATTTAATACCCTTTCAAATTAAGGTATTTATAAAATCCCAATGAAGTGATCAGGAGAACTCTAGGGGAAACCTATTCCCTCTTTTAGAATGGAGCGGAATCCTCCTACCCCTAGGGGAAACCTATTCCCTCAGTTGGCTCCGGGAGGAGGATTCCTAGAGGGAAGGAGGGAAGGAAGATTCTGCCCTAGGAGCAGGTGGATTCCGCTCCATTGTACATATTGAGGGGTAGGAGGATTCCGCCCCAGGAGTAGGAGGATTCCGCTCCATTGTATCATATTGAGGGTAGGAGGATTCCGCCCTAGGAGCAGGAGGATTCCGCTCCATTGCACATATTGAGGGGTAGGAGGATTCCGCTCCAGGAGCAGGAGGATTCCGCTCCATTGCATTATATTGAGGGTAGGAGGATTCCGCCCTAGGAGCAGGAGGATTCCGCTCCATTGCATCATACTGAGGGCAGGAGGATTCCGCCCTAGGAGCAGGAGGATTCCGCTCCATTCATTTGGCACATGTGACCCTTAGCATCGTATTTCATTTCATCTCATTTCATACCATTGTGTAGACTTGTGGTACATAACTACTGTTCTGCTTATACGTACATTGCTTATTTGTTGATATGTTTCTGGCTCGTATTCCTGGTTGAGTTTATGGTTTCATATGTGTTTCCGGTTATTATCTGGCTCTGCCTTTTTATAATTTAAATAAGAGGAATTTGGTTTATCTGTTTCTTCTCCCTGGCTAGCTATCCTATTCTTTGAGGTGCCTAGTCTGCCCCACTTATTGAGTCCTTTTGACTCACCCTTGTTTGTTATTTGTTTCTTGTCTATCTATTTCGTTTCGGCAGGTTCGCTCCAGGGTTGAGTTCGCCACGTTGTGAAGGAGCGAAGAAGACTTCAGCTGTCAGGGTGGGCCAGCTTTTATCCGGATGGCCACCAGTTTATTGTTTATTATTTCAGTTGTATTTTGCTCCCTTCAGGAGGTATCTGTCTTTTTTTGTACTCTTAGATGTCTAGTCTGGATAGCCCTAAACCTAGTGTGTTGGGTAGTCAGCTGTAATTTCTTCTGTACAGCTTAGAGGTACTGTGTTTTTTTTTAAGTCTTGTTCTTATTTATGAGTTGGATTTATATTTATTTTTCCTAATTTAATTGGTAAGGGTTCGCCCGACGAGTCTAGGGGAGGATGTCGGGTGCCCGCACGGCCTAGCCGGATTCTGGGTCGTGTCAAAAACCCTATATTAGACATTAGTAAGGGGTAATTTAGTAATCTACGAACTAGGAAACTACTCACATGATAATTTTGTTGCATAATGTACCTAAATGATGGTCAATAGTATTGATAAGGAGTGACATTGGATAACATATATAACATAATGTATACTAGCTAATGTTAAGGTTCTGAGTAAGTAAGACATCTTTCTCTAAGCATGGAAGAAGATCACATTGCTTGCTTCTCACATTGGGAAGAAGATCATAATGTGAGAAGCAAGCAATGTAAGTGGTACATGACCATAATGTGAGAAGCAAGCAATGTGATCTTCTTCCATGCTTAGAGAAAGATGTCTTGCTTTCTCAGAACCTTAACATTAGTATACATTATGTTATATATGTCACTCCTTATCAATGTTATTTTCCATCATTAAGGTACATTATGCAACAAAATTGTCATTTGAGTGGTTTCCTAGTTCGTAGATTACTAAATTACCCCCTTACTAGTGTTTAACATAGAATTTTTATATCATTTTAAGCAAAATCATGAGCGTATATTATCAACCTGAGCAATATTGACAATCAAAAATAGTGTAATTTCGGATCGTTGATAATATACCCACAAGCCAAAATGATCTACCTTAACCCTAGAGCCCAAACCCCAAACTCCAAGCATGTGGACCCTAGACCCTAAACCCCAAACATCACAAACCCAAATGCCAAACACGCGCGTGCTAATATCCTGAACGGTAAAACTTCAACGCACAACTTTTCAATAAGTGTACACTAGACTAAATAGAGGTTGATTCGTATATCTTCCAATTAGTTTAGTCTGTAAATGCCTAAATTGAGATGGTCGCTCTAGTTAATTTTGTTAATGTGAAAGTAATTTTCTCTAGTAATTTAGTTATTTTATTGGTGTGATTACTGTTAACTCTGAGCGCTTTTCCTGTATTTCCACAATTTATCTAATAGACTATACTTGGTAGACAATCAAAATTACAACAGAATCAAACTTAAAACAGGGAGATGAATAATATCAATAAGCCATAATTGTGGATAATCAAAACACAACTGAATCTAATATTACCAATTGAAGCAACATTACGTAATTAAAAGGTCTAGACCATTAAAACATAAACAACAAAAAACAGACCAATAACAAACGACTAGTTCGGTTGATTGGGTGAATTTGGTAGAGATTCTTCAATCATATCCAGTGGTCCATTTGGTGAAACGGATGCATTTGATGAACCGGGTGCATTTGATGAATTTGGTGGAGATTCTTCAACCATTTCTAGTGGTGGATTTGCGTCTTAATGTATGCAAATGTATTAATATACCTAGAACAGTTGATTATCAAGTTCACAAACTTGATATTTTTTTTGAAATGATTCTTTACGTTTATTTATATCAATTTTTATGGGACACGTGTAATATACTTAGGATGGTTGATTATTAATTTAGCAAAGTGTTTGTTTTTTCTTTGAATGTATATCTTTTATTAATCAAACGGCATTATATTATTGATTGATGAAAAAAATTACTATGTCGATGCAGAGATATCCCTTCTGATATTTGAATGTATGCTTATTTTTGTTTTGTATCAAATTTGAAATGGACACGCGTCATCCTTCTTAATATTAACTAATTTTTATTCTATAATTATCTATGAATAAACCATAGGTAGTTGATTATATATTTAGTAGAGTGTTAGTATTTCTATGAATATATATTTATTTTTATGGTATCAAATTTGAAGTGTTCACATATAGTCCTTCTTTATATTATCCTTTTTTTTTACAATAATCTATTAATAAACTTTCAATAATTAATTATTAATTTAGTAAAGTGCTATTATTCTTTTAAATATATATTTATTTTATTTGTTTCAAATTAGAAGTTTTGAACCTTTCTGCAATAAATATGTTTAAAATAGGTCTACTGCTATTACTAGCGACATCAAGGAGAAATACACACATATTACTATTATTTTATGAATGAACGAACTATTTCGCCCTTATAGACGCAATATTAAGCATGTATCTAATGGATACCACGCGTCGGTAGCAAGTTAATTAACAACGTTCAATGACGTTGTTAACTAACTTGTCATACATAGCGTCTAATTTTAAGAGAATATGTACTGTTGCACTTGTCATGGAATATCAAGCAAACATGTTGCCATCTCCACCCATTGATCCTAGAAATCAGCATCCACTACTGCATAGCGCCCAATCAATGGTCTATTAATTGTGATAAGATCTACAATCGACTAAAACTGGTTGATGATAAACTATTACAGCAGACCTGCAAACCACAGATCTGAAAACCAGACCTTTAATGGAGCAGCGTCAAAGCAACAAAACAGAGCTTTTCAAGCTTATTAGATGAAGAAAACACAACGCATATCTCAAAAGAGCTAAACCTAATCAAACGTAGTGACAAAATACCTTGCAAAATCGAAAAATTGAAGCTTTTGCTCCGAAGTAAATAAAAAATTATTGAGCTTTCTTACAAACAAAAATTATGAAATGGATAGTGAAATAAGGAAGATGGAACTAAGATTTGTAAGAGATTGAAATAAATTCTGAGCTCAAATACTGAATTTGGTGTGTTTTCGAGCTAAAATGAGGTGGAGAAAATTTGGGGGTGGGTGAATTTTGGGGGAAGAAATTTTCTATTTTTAGTAAAAAAAAATTTTTTGAAGATGGACCATTTTGTCATATTCAGAACTTGGGGGGTTGAAGTGTTTCTATTTTTTAAAGGATGCTTAACTCCTAATCATGATTAAAAAAGAGGAGGTCATTTACCCAATTCTTAAAATTTGGAGGTCATTTTTTTAATTAAAGACTTGGGGGAGGTCATGCAGCAAAAAGCCCCAACTTTCTTTCCTGCTAGAGACACGTCTCAATCCCTTTAAGCCAATATTGTAGCTTTTGAAAAATTACTTAAGTATAGTTGCATTAGATCACATTCTGAATTGGTGCCAAAATGAAACAATTAATAACTTCCCCCATTAAACAAGCTAAAGAATAGAAGCAACTATAATTACTTCATTTATTACTCTCTGCATTCCTTTTGTTGAAGTGTAACTAAACTGATTATAACTTTATTAACCTCTCAGCTATGTAATGCTTCAACTATATAAATTTATAATAGGCAAATCAACCTCGGAAAACTTGTTTCATCGCTATAATATCATATTACTATAAAAGCATGTCCTCTAAAACATGAAATGTCAGATTACTAAATTAGCCCTATATAGGATTAGAGTGAAATACCATGCTTTTAAAAATAAAAACTAATAAACTACTACTGACTGCAACGGAAACAAAATTGAATTGGTGCCTTTTCTAGGAGTTGTGTCCATTATTACTGTAATAAACTTGCACCTACAAACGAAGCAAAATTACCGTACTAATTAAAAGAAAAACCTCCAACACATAGCCACCTCTAGACGAAACACACGGCGCTTAGGAACAATGAAAAACATACCGCTTGATGGGGATGATGTTTTTATAATTCGCAAAAGCTGACACCAAAAATTGTTAATATTACATCAATTTTCATGGAGATAAAAACAGAAGCGGAGAGATCACGTTGATTGTAGCAATGAAATTGGAGTCCCTGGTTGATTACATTCCTATTACTAGAATAGATGGCCAATGTGCAGTATCTATAGTGATTGAACTAACAAGATATTACTGTAAGTTACTGCTCTTCACGTGATATTGTATCATCCTATATGTTCGAAGGAGTGATTACGAAAGATATCTTTAATCTTGCGTGAATACACAACAATAACCAAAGGTTTTGATTGACCAATGGCCAATGGTTTCAACGATTTATTGTTGTCATGTCTTAAAAAGAGAAGGCCTAATACATAAGCGGCTCCTTAAAATTATCGTCAAATTTTATTTAGGCACCTTATTACCTATTGGACACTCAAACTTTAATGGCCCACTAAGTCGTATGGTCGCTTCGGCGAACTATCCTTCATGATTTATGAAATTCAGGTTCTATAAATGTCCAACACACTGTTCTTTCTTCTTATTGTCTTGTGATTTGTTTTTCAGAAAATAGAAAGTTGAATGAGCAATGCATAAAAATACCATATGTGCGGCAGCCTTTGCTTGAGAAGAAAATCGATATAGGAATCTGTTCCTTTTGGAGCTATTATGAGTTATACCATAGCTTTGGATGGAATATTGGTCACTAATTGATTTGTGCGCAAGGTGAGCAAATGATTCATGTCTATGTTTCCCGGGTAAGGAAAAGCACCAGCAATTAGTGGAGATCAAAGTGGTGGTTCAAAAAGAAAGTCGCAAAGTTCAGGTTCTATTTTTATTAACTCCACTTATCATTTTTAAGGTTTTTACCTCTGTGGCTTTTTCGATGAAGTACAATTGATATAATCTTAGGGTAGGTTACCCACTTAATGATAATCCTAATGCATGCTAATTTTGGAATAATGTTTTTGAATCCTTTTTATGTTCTAATTCCATGCCAAATTATAAACATCATAAATTGACATCACCATATTGCATAAAGGTCATGTAAAGTTTACTTAAATTTCCAGTTGTTAAACTATATATACTTGAAATAGGTTATACCATGAGGAAAATGATATTTCTATTTGGATGTAAATTGCAAATAGAGGTCATTTTACTTTTTCTGTTTGTTATTTTGAACATTGAGTAATGATGCTCCATGACTTGCTTCATCCGATCCCAAAAGCATTTTATGTCGAATGAGCTATGAAAGGAGGATGAAGAAATAGTATGGTTCTGCATGGGAATTCACTTTATTTGATTTGGAGCGAAGCTAGAGTGGATTGCCCAGCATCGGCTAAATTCAGTTGCTTTAAGTTAAATTCTGAATTTATTTTAAAAAATACATATAGCCTATAAATTTCAAATCCTAGCTCTGGCTCTGTAGCTCACCTAGCCTTATACAGTAATTTGTTTATGGATTGTTGCCCTTGAGAAATTTAAGTGGGAATTTAGAGGCACAAACTGTGTATTCATGAATATAATCCCCGCTAAATTGATTTATAGATGATTTCTTTTTCCCTATTGTGAGACTTAATAAAAGAAAAAAGAAACAGTGAAAAAAGAAGCAATAGCAAATACAGATTGCTTGGACAGAGCACTTCATGTGGAAGCTTCACTTAGCCACCAGTCAAGAACTCTCCCACCCAGAAGATGACCATTATGGTCTTGGCAAACATTTCATCATACGACGATCAATATTAATTAAATCACTCAAATTTGTACTTTTCTTTTGTTTATTAGCTACTCAAATTTTTATTTTATTAATATTTACATCATATTACAGCAATGTGTACTTTATGACTCGACATGCACGTGCGCACGTGTCAAGAAACTAGTTATTCTATAAGTTGCAACGAATACTATAACTGCCGATTGAAGATACAACTTGGCTCCCATGCAAAGCATTGAAAGGTCCATTAGGATTCACATAACCTCTCTTTTTATTTTAATAATTGTGTTCATGTTGGCTACATGGCCATGGATAGGCAGATGATCTTCATATAAATTATCTAAATTATCTAACTTGATGACCGGTGTCCATTGGAAGTTCATTCATTGCCTTTTGCACTTGTACCTCCAAGAGTCCAGTTTAGCTCAACATCAGAAGTGTTTTTGAATTCATTTTATGATAAGATCCTTCTTCTTGCTTCATGCCCATAAAGAACTTGAATAGAATCTCGTGCTTTACCAACACACTTAATGAAAGAATTGAGAGATAGCTGCAAATTTAATTAATACTCCTCTGTTTTATTTTATGTGAAACTATTTGACGATAAGAAAATGACATTTATGTAGCTATAAAATGATGTCATTAAAGGTGAGCAAAATGAGAAATTTAAAGTTGTGTTATTCGTAGATAAAAAAAGACATGTCATTTTTTTTAGATAGACTGAAAAGGATATTGTTTCATGTAAAATAGAAAAAAATACTTAATACTTTGAGAAAGAAGATTTAAATAGGACGCCTTGAAAGTGCCTTTTAAGACCTATGTAGCTAAAAAGTTGGTGAAAGAGGAATTAATATACCCATTAAATGGACAAATAAATAATAACAGCAATCTAGAGAAACACATGCATACAATGACCTGCGTTCTGAGTAGCATATGCCATATACTAAGCCCTCTTCAAACGCCAAAGCAAGTTTTGACTGCAAGTTTGGACAAAACTTTAAGTTTAAAAAATAAAATTTAGCACATATTTGAAAACTACAAATTATATAAAAAGTACTTTAAACATAAGTACAAGTAATAGTAATTCACAATATTTATAAAAAAAAGTTAAGCAAAAAGTGGTAAAAAAGTGCAAAACTAATATTGCCAAGTAACTTCGAACATATGAAGTATGATTGATATCAGATGGCTCCCGGAGTTCCCCCAAACACTTCAGTAGATATATTTTATACCCTTTCAAATTAGGGCATTTATAAAATCCAATGAAGTGATCAGGAGAACTCTAGGGGAAACCTGACTATTTTAAATATATCTTCCATTCCTAGTTGATTTGAAATGATATGATGCTCTGTTGATTGGAAAATTTACCTATTTATAGAGAAGCCAAGAAATAATTCACATGGCTGGCTCTAACATGGTTAGCGTAATTTTAAGAGTAATATCCCTGCTGACACCATGAAAACTAGGAAAATATTTCCTTTTGGTCATGCATGTTGAACCTAGTTACTATTGTGGGATGAATTCAAGAAATGGAATCATATTTTGTAACAAGTGACCACAAATCTCTCCCTTTTGTTACATCGCTGTCCAAGTAATATCTGCTCGAACTTGCTCTCTAGATAGTGCATGCAGAAAATATTTTCGAAATATATCTTAGCTTACAATCTTTCAATGAATTGGTGAAGTTGCAAATTTTGAATTTATTCCAAGGATAATGAGAAAATGCTGATTCCTTTTGCGGCTGAAAGAAAAAGTGTTAGATAAATTATAGAAAAGCAAAATGATAACTTTGTCTCTTTGTTTCTCACCCTTCATCTAGCCTGTAAATTGGCCTAAATTCAAAAACATCTATTTTTTCCATCCATTCTCATTTTTCAAAAAGTACTAAGTCGAACCTGACCTTAGTTTTGCAACTACGTGTACTATTATGCTGGTAAAGGCGAGAGAATCCAACTGGTTTATTTTTCGTGTGTAAAACTTGAGTTTCAAGTTACTATATACATTGAGAAAGTAACAATATTAATATCAGTGACCCGGTTAAGTAAGTTGCAATATGGAAATTAATTATTGTTGTAGGTTGAATTAACGTGATAAGCTAATATTATTTCCCTCTCCTTTTAATCCCCTGTAGAATATGGACATGACAGTTATCCACTTTTACACTTGCACCAAACCACTATATAAGTAAGTACATGATTAGAATGAACATTTGACGTACAAAAGTTCGAGGGACAATATAAGGTCAGCATATTGGAAAACAAAATGCAATACTATATATGTCAAATATACGAATACCACTATATATAGTAGCCCAACAGACATTATATATATTCTAGTAAAAGAAGACAATGAAGTAGCAAGTCATGATCAGGTTTCCCCTAGAGTTCTCTCAAATCACTTCATTGAGTTACTATTCCTTCTTTTAAGGGGAAATGAATCTACCCACTGAAGTGTTTGGGGGAACTCCTGAGGTTTCTTGGTTCTTTCAAACAATGGAATGTCAAAGTGACAATGTGAATTTGTCCTCATTTCAAGCTTTTTCTGGTCTTCCATTTTTTGGAACAAGAAACTTTTTCTGTTCTTCCTCATTGTGTTTGAGTTCATTTTCATTCTATTGTAATGTTTGTGTACCTAGCAGCCTAGCATTACTTTTCTATTTTGATGGTATCCAAACCAGTTTGAACGCCTCAACTATTTCCAAAAATACATATCATCTCCACCCAGTTTTAGGGTGTGTTTAGTATGGAGGATTATATTTTTTAAAAAATGTTTTTTCAATTTTCTCATATTTGATTGTAAAACATTTTGTCTAGGGAAGAAAATTCCTCAAGAAATGCGAAAATGACTTTCCTAGTGGGTGTAGGAAAACAAGTTCCATAGATGTGGCATTCCATGCTAATGTCTCCTCCCTATCCCCCAACACCCACCCTCACGCCCACCCGCTTCCTCAACCCCATAATGTTTGCTTAGATCATACTATATGAATGTTCTTCGGATTGTATCTAATTACCAAACACCAAAAATCAAGTAAAAAAATCACTTATTTTCAAAGAAACAATAAACTCTTTTCCTTCCTATCAAACACATTTTTAATCTCTCACTCAACCACGTAGGACTCGTGTGCAAACACGCACATGAGTTTTTCATCAGAGTGGACGGAAAGTGTCTAGATGAACACTCTTAAAAAATGATCAAGTGCTTAATCGGAAAGGACCTTAGTAGGAGTGTCTAAGTGAAATATAGTGTCAAATTCAAGAGGCTGGCAATGTATTTGGCCATAAATAAATGTATACATATGTATAGATATTCTGATTTGCATATCATAGTGGATGTGTATTTAAATTTTTAGCTTTGTGTATGTATTTTGTATTTCTCTCTGTGGCTATGTAATTTTGTATATACATTTAAGTACAACTATATGCTCCATAAATTTTATAGATTTATGTGTCTATATAAGTTGTGGAAGCAATGATCCAAAAATACGACAAAGAAAAATTCAGTGAAGGAAAAAAACAATTGTAGTGAAGAAAAAAATCAGATAAAAATTCGGTGATTTTTCAGCAACCACCGACAGACGGTAGTGATAAATTGGTATATTACCAAATTAAAGATTACTTTAAGCTTTTGTTTTTGAACTCAAAGGCAACATTTGGTATTATTAATGTTACAATTTGCTTAGTTTCAGGTTACACTAAGTTTACTTGAGTGTTAGCTAAAGATTGAAGTTAAAAGAGCAAGATTATGATCCAAAGTGTGAAGATTTCAACTGAAGCAGAGTGGGGTGCTCCGCCCTGCCAAGAAGGTGGACTGCCTGATGAGAAGCAAAGAACCAACCAACTGGAGAAGGCGTAAGGCGCCCCGCCCTGAAGATCAGGTGGACCGCCTGATAAGATACTGAAGTTGAAGCCAAGAAGCGCGGACTACCCTGGCAATTAGGCGGGCCGCCTAAAGAGGTTCTGAGAGTTGGCAAAAAGTGGAGCCAACAGAGGCGGACCACCTCAAGACATAGGGCGGTGGATGGAGGAGATGCACTAGTGAAGTAGGGGACATCGATAGCTGGGGTGTGAAAGAGAACTTATGGAAAAAAAATTAAAAAAAAAAGTGCTACAAAAGATTAAATTTTAAAATTGCACATCGCTAATGTAATTTCTTACTTTGAGCTAGCTATTTGTGAAAATTTCACTTTATTTAAAGTTTTTTTTAAAACTAAGGTTCTCTATAACTTTTATTGATATATGCATCTCGAAATATTACATAATATTGTCTTATAAAATTTAGGAAAAATTACGCTAGAAAACACTCTAAAGTAGTGGCGGAAATGCTGAGGGTCGTCAGGCGACCCCCTTTCGCCAAAAAATAATACCATGCATATAGGTCAAATATTACTTTTTACAAGTATATATAATATGTTGAACACCCTAGAAACAATAGAGAGCCACAGCCCGACGGTCAAGGGTGCTCCCTGCATACTCAAATCCCATAACCCAACAATTCTTTTTCCAGGCCTTTTAAATTTTTTTCCAAAACAAAGCAAATTAGACATGGTAAATTTTAAACAACTCTTAAAAGTAACTTTTTTTACTTAAAAGATACAAAAAGTGTAACAAATAGGTTTGAAACATAAAAGTCAATTAAATAATTTGATAAAATATTTTTTTAAAAAAAACTCCTGTCTCTTTTTGTTTAGCTAAATAATGTGTGCTTTGGTCTAAACTTTTCGTGCACCTATATGTCATCGATTTTCTTTTTTGTTGATATATTTAAAGTTTGAACACCCTTAGTGAGAAATCTGGCTACGTCACTGCTCTAACTAGGTTAATTACATATTATACTGATACTTTAAACAACAACCCTACATACCAATTTTTTTAATTTTATTACCTACATATACAATTTTTCATTTCCCTCTCTCTAACACAAAATTCTAATTTCTTCCTCTTTCAACCAATGGAATGTCAAAGTGACAATGTGAATTTGTCCTCATTTCAAGCTTTTTGTGGTCTTCCATTTTTTGGAACAAGAAACTTTTTTCTGTTCTTCCTCATTGTGTTCGAGTTCATTTTCATTCTATTATAATGTTTGTGTACCTCGCAGCCTAGCATTACTTTTCTATATTGATGGTATCAAAACCAGTTTGAACACCTCAACTATCCCCCAACAGCCACCCTCACTCGTTTGCTTAGATCATACTATGTGAATGTTCTTCGGATAGTATCTAATTACCAAACACCAAAAATCAAGTAAGAAAATTACTTATTTTCAAAGAAACAATAAACTCTTTTCCTTCCTATCTTTTCCTTCCATTTTTAAAGATTAACAATACAGGAATTAGTAATGCAAGGATTAATAATGCATGAATTGTTTTTAGTCATGTGTTTGTTCATTGTATTAAAACTTGGATAAATATTGTATAACTTAAACTTATATTTGATTTAAACTGTATAAAGTTTTGTTTTCAATTATACCCTTGAATTCTTATCCATGTATTAAAAACAAGATTTGAGGGTGGCTATTTTTATCATGTCATTGTTTATTCATGTATTAGTAAACATGGTATTACTAATACCATGATGGGCTAGGTATTAAGTAGTACCTGAATTGGTGTATTAATTAATACATGCATTAGTTATCCCAACCTAAAAAGAGCTACTGCTATTCAGACTGAATCCTAGCAAACAATTTCTTAAAAACTATTCAGGGATCTTTTTCAATGATGGTAGTGAAAGTTACTAACTAAAGAAAATAACTAAAGACAAGTAATTGAGATCAAGTAACAGAGCAAATTCTAGGTTGTTATCAATAAGAGAGAAACGGTCCAGAGTCAGAGCTACAAACAATCCAGTTGAGTTTTCCAGTTTATTCCACTTCTTGATTTCCCAGATTGCTAACTAACAGGTTAATTATATTCGTGAAAACCTTTCAATTCTTCACGAGTCTATGCAAGCTACTCTAACGCCTATATTTCTATGGAATTAAATCACATGCATGCATTAAAGAACTCTGTATTTAGCTAAGTAAGGCGAATAGGTATATGTCTATTCTACCCGCAAATTGATTCCCTGATGCCCAGGTTCACAATCAAGCCCTACTCTTTCTTATGTGCATTCACAAGTTCCCTCTGTCGAGTTCAACATGTGAACCATAGATAGTGTTCAATTATCAGGCCTCAATAACCAAACAATTAGGCTCAAGAAAGAATAAACAATCTGTAATGGTAAATTAATAGGTAGAATTCAACTTTCAAACATCAACCTTCATGTATTTACCCTAACCCTAGAACGATTAAACTATTAAATTAAGGAGAAAAATAAGAGAAAGAGAGAAAGAACTTGTTTAGAAGACATCTAGGGCTCCTCCCCTCTCCTCCAAAACTTGCTTTAAAGTCTCCCTCTCCCAAAAACTAAGTAAAAGAGTATTTATAATATTTACAAAAGCCTAGCAATTAGTTACGCCTAAGCCTAGACGAAATAGGACTTCCAAAACCGCTCCAGGGGCGCTATAGCTGGCGCCCCGCGCCTCAAAACGCGCGCAACAAGGCAGAGTCCGTCGAATCTTGCATGCAATGGCCACGCCCCGCGCCACAAAACGCACCAGAAAGTGGGCGCTATAGGGGCGCGGCGTGCCTGGAACCGCGCCTGGCCACTTCTCTGCTTTCGTCGTTCGCAGCTTGCTTCGTTCCGTGCCTTCGTGTGCTCGATCCAATCCTCAATCAAACTCCAACCTTTTCTTGCTCGATCATGCTCTTTAAAGCTCCAATTGCACTTCATAACAACCTATACGCATACGACATAGAATCAGTGTAAAATCACATCCATTAACTAGAAAACGTGCGAATAAAGTACTCAAACGTGAGAAAATATTAAGGAAATATAGGCATAAAATGCCAAACATCACCACCCCACACTTGAACCTTTGCTCGCCCTCGAGCAATTACCAATAACTTCCCAACCTAGGTAGAACAGGTCTGCCTATGACTGTGGTTGATACCGACCATTGAACAAATGCATACATGGCTACCATGGGTCCAACAAACATGCCCAAAAATTTATCAAACTCAAAACATGAGAACAATCACCCCAAGATAGCTCAAATGCACAAACTCAACTCATTGCAACCATGCTCCCACAAAATCATACCTACCTACTCAACCAAGAAGCCACGACTTTACCTATTTCATGCAGACCGTGTGCCCTCACCAAAATGAAGCAAGAGAGTGTCCCCCAAATATCACACACAACAATGAATATCACGAATAGAACCGGGACAATAGCATAGAAAGAATTCACTCACTCTCATAAAAAGCTCACATGTCACACACGATGTACCATAGGCTTGCCCGTAGTGTAGGACTCCACTAATGTAAGCTCACTCCAATCGGGATTAACTAGGACTTTAAAGGGTTGTAATGTAGGCTAAGGGGCTGGTAGGATACATATGGGTAATAGTGACTACCTCCCTAAGCACTTTAATACATCACAATTAATTTAAGCACAAATCTCATCAAAGCCACCCAATCAACAACTTTCACACACACCTTCTCAACAAGTAGCAAATTTTTCTTTTAGCGCACACTAGCAAGGATGGACATTCTTCTCTCTTTATTTCTTTTTCCAATTTTTTTCTCTTTTCAACTTTGCTCTTTTTTTTCATTTGTTTTCTTTTTCTATTCATTACTTTCCAACCTTGCCAATGCTCATAATCAACTACTACACAATTCATTACATATTCTCCTCATTGGTTCCACTCAAAAACCTCCCAATATTTCAACCACAACTCCACAATAAGACAACATTATCAATTAAAGTTCTTAAGGAGTAAAGGGCCAAAAGAGAACAATTTAGAACAAGTGGGTAGGCTCGGGGAGTGGGTGCCAACAAAAAGGTCAAAGAAATCACAACAATCAAGTTCAAGGTGTATATGTAAGGGTAGGCAAATCAAAAGAAGGCCTGTATCATTTCCCGATTAGAGCAAACCTAGGATTTCGCTTTGCGCACACATGGGGCAAGTTCTAGAAACCAATATGCAACACGGAGTACAACAAGAATATGCCTCACAACACACATTGCACACAATCCACACAAAAAGGCTCCATCACAACTCTCAATCAAGCAATTAGAGTGCAACTTGTGGAAAATTAAGCACTAATGCACAAAGGTTCACAACAAAGTCAAGCAAGTGGACTCAAGCATCTCAAGAGGGTCGTTCCATTTTTTCTAGGCATGCATCTCAATTTAAAACCCAAGGACACCACAAATAGCACATGCAACAAGTTCAAGTCCACCGGTATCAAACAAATCAAAGGCACCTAGCATTCCACCTATTCCTTTCGTCTAGGGCCACCTAACAACTAATTACTCTAATCCTAATAAAAAAACTACCCGGTTCAAAGGTCTACCCGTGGAAAAGAACCGAGGCCATAAGAAAAACCACGGGGTGGATGACATGTACCACTAACTAAAACTAAAAATAAAATCTTTTTGGAATTTTTCATTAGTTTTCTAAATTTTTTTTCATTTTTGGTATATTAAAGCAAGAAACAAATAAAAATAAAGTCAAGTGACAAAAATAAAAATTGCTAAAATTAAATTCCTAAGGGTACAATCATCCATAACCTCAAAAACTTGGGAAGTCCCCCACCCCACACTTTAAATCAAGCAATGTCCTCAGTGCGGTAAATAATAAAGTACAAGAGTTAAGGAACTTCCCTGAAGGCTAAATGACCTAGCCTTTGGTGCTAGCATCCTCCAAGCTTCTGTATAGTATGAGGTACTCAGACTTTCCCCAACAGGTCATCAACATTAGGCAAGGGTGAGGACACCCCACACTTAAACTCGACATTACATGAACCTGCAATCCAAAGAATCACCCAAAGTAATATACAACAATAAAAATAATAATAAAAATAAATAAAAGTAAAGCAAGTAAATTGGGTTGCCTCCAAGAAGCGCTTGATTTAACGTCGCGGCACGACGAAGACAACTTCATCACTTTTGCCTCCACCTTGAACTTATGAATTGAATCCCCAACTTTGCCTCAAGCTTACGACTATGGTATTGGGGTGGTGGCATAAATACAAAAGGACCAAGTAACCAATGTCGCATTTTACACTTCTTAGCCTTTAAATGAGGGATGTCGTTTTGTCTCCTCGACATCGCAAACTTTAAAATATAGGCACCTTGTTCCTCCTCCTATGGTTTCTTCATAGGCTCGGGTGGCTCAATTTTCATGTCACCATCCAAACACAATGTTGAAAAATGATTGGAATGAGGTCCAATGCGCTTCAATTCTAAAATTGCATTACTTTTGACACCCTCACTTACACAAACACTAGAGTCCTCAAATATGATGTTTTCTTTTTCCTCACTTGACTCTAATGTGATTTCCTCAACTTCGGCATCATCAACTAATATTAGGTCGAATGGTAGGAATTCCACTTTTTGCTCCTCAAATTGGCTTCTAAGCTCTTCTATCTCAAATCTACTATCCACAACAACTGATAATTGGGTATTAGACACCTCAACCATATCACTCAAATTCGTCTCCAAGTCGTGAATAGTCAAGCCAAATTGGTCGATCTCTTGTCCGAGCTCCACTCTATCTTCCATAAATTGCCTCGTCATATTTGTTAGTTCACTTCTGAAATCCCCATAAGCTTCTAAGAGTTTGGCTTGCTCCATTAGCCAAGTTTCGCTAACAACCTGCACTTTATCGCTCCTGTCAAACTCACAAACATCATTAGAATCATCGCAAAAATTATTGGGGGAAGGAGCATGACACTTAGGACAATCATTCCACTAACCACCACACAATTTACAAAAATTCCAATCAAAGGTGGTGGAAAATTCAAATAACCAGTCTCGTAGGGTTGAAAGAGTTGGACAATTTTCCCAAAAGTGATGTCCTCCACAAAGTAGACAAGAATCAATAAAATTTGAGCAACCATCATTCGACCCATTTTTATTAAAAGATGCCATGATAAGACAAGTAACACAATACTAAACTAAACAAAAAATTAAACCTGAATAGAGAATAAGTAATCGTTCAAAAGAAAACAGTCAATTATTTAGTCCCCGGCAACGGCGCCAAAAATTTGTTGCTCCCAACGCACACGCAAGTATACGTGGTCGACAAGTAATAAAGTGACAAGTAGAGTATCGTTCCCACGAGGACTATTCAGACTGAATCCTAGCAAACAATTTCTTAAAAACTATTCAGGGATCTTTTTCAATGATGGTTGTAAAAGTTACTAACTAAAGAAAATAACTAAAGACAAGTAATTGAGATCAAGTAACAGAGCAAATTCTAGGTTGTTATCAATAAGAGAGAAACGGTCCAGGGTCAGAGCTACAAACAATCCAGTTGAGTTTTCCAGTTGATTCCACTTCTTGATTTCCTAGATTGCTAACTAACAGGTTAATTATATTCGTGAAAACCTTTCGATTCTTCACGAGTCTATGCAAGCTACTCTAACGCCTATATTTCTATGGAATTAAATCACATGAATGCATTAAAGAACTCTGTATTTACCTAAGCAAGGCGAATAGGTATATGTCTATTCTACCCGCAAATTGATTCCCTGATGCCCAGGTTCACAATCAAGCCCTACTCTTTCTTATGTGCATTCACAAGTTCCCTCTGTCGAGTTCAACTTGTGAACCATAGATAGTGTTCAATTATCAGGCCTCAATAACCAAACAATTAGGCTCAAGAAAAAATAAACAATCTGTAATGGTAAATTAATAGGTAGAATTCAACTTTCAAACATCAACCTTCATGTATTTACCCTAACCCTAGAACGAACAAACTATAAAATTAAGGAGAAAAATAAGAGAAAGAGAGAAAGAACTTGTTTAGAAGACATCTAGGGCTCCTCCCCTCTCCTCCAAAACTTGCTTTAAAGTCTCCCTCTCTCAAAAACTAAATAAAAGAGTATTTATAATGTTTACAAAAGCCTAGCAATTAGTTACGCCTAAGCCTAGACGAAATAGGACTTCGAAAACCGCTCCAGGGGCGCTATAGCTGGTGCCCCACGCCTCAAAACGCGCGCAACAAGGCAGAGTCCGTCGAATCTTGCACGCAATGGCCACGCCCCGGGCCACAAAACGCGCCAGAAAGTGGGTGCTATAGGGGCGCGGCGCGCCAGGAACCGTGCCAGGCCAATTCCCTGCTTTTGTCGTTCGCAGCTTGCTTCGTTCCGTGCCTTCGTGTGCTCGATCCAATCCTCAATCAAACTCCAACCTTTTCTTGCTCGATCATGCTCTTTAAAGCTCCAATTGCACTTCATAACAACCTACACACATACGACATAGAATCAGTGCAAAATCACATCCATTAACTAGAAAACGCGCGAATAAAGTACTCAAACGTGAGAAAATATTAAGGAAATATAGGCATAAAATGCCAAACATCACCTTTCTTCCCAAAATCCTTTTCTTCCCAAAATCCATCTTCCAGAAAAAATGATTTATATGATTTATTGTCTTCATTTCCTACTTGGAAACCCTTTTATTGTTCATCGATGAAAATTTCAGTTGATGATATCGGCTCTAATTACACTCTCTGCGCATTTTTCATTTATTTAATTTTATTCCTGCTAAAGACATGCACATCTCATTCCCTTTAAGACGATGTATATTTTGAAACAAAATTACTAAAAGCTCAGTTTCATAGATCACATTCTACCATGATGAGACAATAAGTTCCCATACTGAAACAAGCTAAAGAAGAGAAGGGCACAATGTCTTAATTACTGTCTGCTTTCCTTATTGGGAAGTACTATATCTTAATTGAAACTTCACTCATTTCCTTCTGCATTGCTGCCTATTCGAGAGTCAAGTGTAACTCAGCATCAAGAAGAAGATATTTTGTTTCCTTTTCCAATAAGATACACTATAAAGTATAAACTTTTTACTAATTTAATACTACTAGAAAGTAAGATAATCTTCCTTGTAGTTTGTTGTGCCCTTGATTCTTGTTCATAGAGATTTTGGATACTAGTTGAACTCCGTCGCCTACCGAAAAACTCCTCCTTCCAGACATGTCCCTTTTGCTTTATTAGCACATTCTACGGAAGAATTATGTGACTGCATATATTATATGCATACCTGTGTGTGTGTGTGTGTCTGTTTTGTACACATTAATATTTCTCTGGGAAAGACGATTTGGAAGAGCACCTTGGAAGAACTCCTTCCAAAAAAAAAAAAAAAAAAAAACTACAATTTTCTTAATAGTCCAGAAAAAATGACACAACTCTAAATTAGAAAAACTGTTTAATTTCAAACTTTTCATTTTAATCTTGAACATGATTTATTGCTATTCAAATATTTATGGATCACAAGTTTCAGAAGTCTTCATTCTTGCTTAAACCTTGTGCGACGTCAAACTATGACACATATCGGAAAGGATAGAGCAATATATTTTAGTTTTCCTCATGCTTATAGGAGCAAGCTTTAAAAAAAGTCGATTAAAAATAATCTAGCATACATAACCATTAGAGAGGACTATGAAATAATAACAGAAATCTAGAGAAATAACACAGTGACCTGAGTAGCATATACGTTCTATTCAAATACCAAGACCCTTCATAAACTAGAAGTTCTTAGCTTCTCAAAACTTTTTGTTAAACTCCTGAAATATCAAGTTAATATATGAGCTTATAGTTGATGTCAGGTGGCTCCCAGAGTTCCCCAAACACTTCAGTGGGTATTCTTAATACCCTTCCAAGTTATGGTATTTATAAAATCCCAATGAAGTGATCAGGAGAACTCAAGGGAAACCTGACTTTTTGAATGATCTTCCTTTACTAATTCCTAGTTGATAGGAAATGAATATGGTGCTCTATGGATTGGCAAGTTAACCTATTTATAGAGAAGCAAATAAGAATTCATGTAGCTAACATGTGTAGCTTTAAGATAGTAATATCCTTTCTGACACCAAGAATACACGATAAAAACATATTGGTCAGATTGAACCAGGTAATTTGAATTGGTTATATGTATACTCATTGACCATGTTATTATTCCAATTAAACTTAAGTCATGCCAACAAATTCTAATAAAAAGTGCAAAAACTTCTCTAAATTTTCTAAAAATATAAATCTCTGAAGGCTAAATCATACTTAGAAAGCATTGGTAACAGTTGCATAGCCAGAAATTATTCTAAAAGTGTTAAAGTTTGAAAGAAAAAATTTTTATTTTTTTCAAAATGTACAAGCTAGGAATCAATTCCGAGTTGTTTAGCTACTCCTTAAGGTTATCTGTTGTATCATACACTTCTTGCATTTTGGCAGTTGGCAAGGAACTTGATCCCCCCCAAAAAAAAAATTTGAACACCATGTGCCATTAGGATAGCATCATTAGTTGTGTCAAGGATGTTCATAACATAATATTTTATCATAAATTATTAAACTTAACCTAACTGTACGGTATAATTTTCTGACGAAAGGTGGTAGCACTAAGGTGGCTAAGGCACTGATCGGTAACAAACATGTCTAAAATGTATTCTCAACTAATAATAAGTAGAGCCTATGTGGTTCTTTTTCTTCCATCGTGACATATCTTCCCCTAAGTTTGGATGCATCCTTTTCCAATAAACGTAAGTCTTTCGAGATGAGTGACAATTTTTTTAATATAATTTTAGGTCGACCTCATCCCTTTTTAACACCCTTTACTCACCATGGACAATCGCCTATTGTTGCTCCCAACGCACACGCAAGTATACGTGGTCGACAAGTAATAAAGTGATAAGTAGAGTATCGTTCCCACGAGGATTATTCAGACTGGACTCCTAACAAATAATTTCTTAACAACTATTCAGGGATCTTTTCCAATAGTGAGGATTTAATTAACTAAAGAACAGTAATTAAGAGGGTAAAAGTGAATTCAAACAATAGAGCAAAAATTGGTTGTTATCAGTAATAAGGAGACGGTCCAGGGTCAGAGTTACGAACAATCCAGTTGAGTTTTCCAATTGATTCCACTTCTTAAATCCCGAATTACTAACTAACAGAGTAAATATACCCGTAAAAACCTTTTGATTCTTCACAGTCTATGCAGACTACTTCAATCCCTATATGTCTATGGGTTGAATCATGTGCACGCCTTAACGGATTCTGTAATTAGTTAAGCTAGGCGAGCAAGTATATGTCTATCCTACTCACAAATTGGTTCCCCGATGCCCGGGTTCACAATCTAGCCCTACTCTTTCTTATTGCGTTAATAAATTCTCTCTTTCGAGTTCAATCTAAAAACCATAGATAATGCATAATTATCGGGCCCTGACAATTACCCAAGTGAAATCAAGAAATGATAAATAATCCGTTATGGGATTCAATTAATGGAAATCAATCTTCAAACATCAACTTTCATGAAATACTCTAACCCTATAACGTAAGAATTAGCCACGCATATTCATAATCACAAGGCAAAGAATTGATGAAATAATGATGTAAATGATTTAATAGATGAAAGATTAGGAATAAACCCTTGTTCAATGAAGTATGGTGCTCTCCAATTGCTCCAACGTCTGAACTCCTATCAAAAACTAAGTAAAAGATTATTTATAGGGTTTACAAACGCCTAGTAATAAGTTACACCTAAACCTAGACGAAATAGGAAGTCCAAAAATGCTCCAGGGGCGCAATAACTGGCACCCCGCGCCCCCGAACGCGCTGAGACAAACAGAGGACGTCGAAATCCGGGCGCCTTGGCCACGCCCCGCGCTAAGTAAAGCGCCAGAAGCTGGGGGCGCGGCGCGCCTCTCAAAGCGCCAGGCTTAATTTGCCTTGGCTTGCTCCACAGCTCGCGTCGTGGCATGCCTTCGTGTGCTCGATCCAATCCTCAATCAAAATTCAATCTTTTCTTGCTCGATCATGCTCTTAAAAGCTCCAAATGCACTGCATAACAACCTACACACATACGACACAATATCAGTGCAAAATCACATTCATAAACTAGAAAACGGACGAATACAGTACTCAAACGTGAGGAAATATTAAGGAAATATAGGAATAAAATGCCAAACATCACCTATTCATATTAATATTTGAATCTCCGCAACACTCTTATCTTTTGGATGTTTTGATCTTTTACAGCTCAACATTCACACTTATAATATAACATTATTGGTCTTCTATTTCTTCAAGAGAACTTATATTTCATTTTAGGATACATATATCCTTCTATCATATAACGTCACAACATCACTTCTCCATTTCAATTATTCGATTTTGATTATATATGCATAGCATGTTTATCTATCATTCTCCTAGAACAATGAACCTAAATATTTTAAGGGCATCTGGTAAAAAAAATAAAATTACGATAACTGCAATTAAAACATTAAAGCATGTTATCACTCTATTTTCTGGATAATTCTGGGTTGACATGAAAAGTTACTTGTCAACTCTAATTAGTCCCATTATAAACTAAGAGTCATGTAGATACACTCTCTTTTCCTAGTTGGGTGAGATGGTCTGGGGGTACATTAACATGGCAAAGAATGTGGACGCCAACTTGCATACATACTATTTGTTCTGCTCGACATTGATGTGGCAAAGAGTGTTAATCCACTTTAGTTTTCTTTTAGATGCGCGTAAGTGCAGATAAATTGAAGAGTCAGCTATCATGTGGAGTATCTTTCAGCTGTTAATTATTGTCAAATAGTATACTATCGTCTATGTATTCCAATTATGTATTTCTTCTTAATATGAAATGCATATTTTACCTCAAGTTTGTACTTGAAAAATTAATTCTTATTTTGTTGCCATGGCTAGTGGTTCCAACCTTATATTCTCATTTTTTTTTCGAGCCAAATGTGTCATTTAAAAAAAGAAAAGGCACGGCACATGTGTTTTATTACCTACTTGGACTGAGATCGTCCATGGGGTAAAGGCTTCTAAAGAGCCAAGTTCAGCGAGGTAATTAGGATTATAGATAGTTTAGTTATGCCTTGAATGACAAGTGACAAGTTTAGGGAGTAATGAGGTGCATTCGGCCACTTAATTATAGTTTGGAGGTCTACTCAAGACATGGCACATGCATCTCAATAGTGACCTTTATCTTATTTATACCCCCCTCTGTTTCACTTTTTGTCATAATTTGACTCGGCACAAAGTTTAAAAAATAAAGGAAGATTTTTGAAATTTGTGGTGTAAAATAAGACAAAGATATTTGTGTGGTTGTAAATCATTTCAGTAATGACAAAACTGTAATTTTAAAGTTAAATTGTTACCAAATTTAGAATGTTGTTATTCTTTTTGGAACAGACAAATAAAAAAATACTGCCACATAAATTGAAACGGAGAGAGTATTTATCAAATCTATTTATGCATTATATCCCATCGTTTTTGTTCAAGTCCAACTTTCTATGGCCACCCATTTATCTTAACATCTATATTTCACCAGCATTCAAGATCTCGTGGATACGTACTGGGATGGATCAATGTTGAATTTTATCTAAATAGAACTTCCAAAAATTTCTTGGAAGATCATTAGAAGTGTTGAAAATTTGAGGCACTAAAGTGCCATTTTGTTTTTTGTTTTTTTTTTTTTTTTCATTAGATTAACTTCGAATAAACATCTAAATATTGGGATGTATAAAAATCTGAATATTAGATAAGTAAAGATCATTTATTTTCTCAACATCTAAATGTATAAAATTTATTAGTAAATTAAAAAATATAAATTAATCTAATACTATATCAACCAAAATTATGTAAACTATAAATTTATAAGGTGGTTGTGGTGTGGTGATGGCTAATGATTTTATGGTTGTGGGTGCTGACTTGCCCGTAGCTGATGATGGTGGTTGTTGATATCTCAATCGTTTAAGCCAGTGTAGCCTTTCGAAACAGACTTAGTTCAGTTGCATAGATCACATTCTAAATTAGTACCAGATGAATTAGTTTTTTTCACGCTTATAAGACCTAGTTTAAAGAGTTGGTAAAAAGGAAACTTAGATAACCATTAGGAAACAAAAATAATAGCAGTGACCTGATCAACATCATATACCAAGCTCCCTTCAAGTACCAAGACCTTTTTATACACTTGAAGTTCTTATCTTCTCAATAAATTTTGCTCGTAGAATATCAAGACAATAACCTTATCGTTGATGTCAAGTGTCTCCCGGAGTTCCCCCAAACACTTCAGTAAGTATATTTAATACCCTTTCAAATTAAGGCATTTATAAAATCCCAATGAAGTGATCAGGAGAACTCTAGGAGAAACCTGACCTTTCTTATCCATTCCTAGTTGATATGTTCTAGCGATTGAAAAACTACCTATATATAGAGAAGCCAAGAATTTAATTCGTGGCTCTAACATGCATACATGGGTAGCCTTAGGATAGTAATATCCCTTCTATGATACCATGAGAACTAGGAAATTAAAATGCAATATCGTCAGATTGAACCTGGTCACAATGTTGGGCTGATACTTGATATACAAGAAATGGAATCATACTTTTAACAAGTGACCACAAATCTCTACCTTTTGTTACATCACTGTCCAAGTAATTTCTGTTTAACCATACTGTAATTAGTGTAAGTTACAAAACTTTGAATTTATTCCAATGAAGAAAAGATCTTGTAAAACCTTATGCACGCGGTCTTAAAAAAGGTGGAGTGAAGATAAATTATAGGATCAAAATGATCACACGTTGTCTCTATTCGATTATATTCTCAGCCTTCATCTAGCCTGTAAATTGGCCTATATTCAAGAATAACATAGTATATATGTTCCATACATTTCTTTAAAAAAGAAAAAGAAAAAGAAAAGAGGAATTTTGACCTTTGTGATTCCGGAATTGTGCGACAATGAAGAAAAGCTCATCACAAGGAGGTAACAATATGCCTTATTATTACGCCCAGCATGCTGGTACAAAGAAAATAATGGAATTAGCTACGGGATGTTTTCCGAAATAGGATCATCAGTCGCAATGTCCGTCGCTAAAACCAGTTTTGTTTAATTTTTGTAGTGAAAGATTTACAAGGAGCTGGATATGACCATATCAAGCTAGCTCCTAGTACAACAACAGAAATGTCTTGGGAACTAGCTAGTCGATCGTCCGGTTCCTTTTTGTAGTGACTAGCTTTTTGCTTTAATTTAATATATCACTACTAAAAAAACACAGTTATCCCACCACCACTTGTTTAACCGTAATTTCGTTTATTAGGTTAATTCACAATTAAATTTATAAAGCGGAGTCACGATCAATAATCAAGATTAAATGCTTAAAATAAATGACTGCAATAAAGGCAAGGAGATAAAGACACAATTAATGCGATGTAATAAGTGAAGATTAAATAGAAGGAACCGTATTCAGGCCGTACAGACTTGATCGAATTCCTTCCTCGTACTCTTTATGATACTTAAGCGACAGAATAATAAATGAGATCACTTGATTGCAAGTAGTAGTAGTGAATATTGACAGAAGGTAGAGAATCGGATATTAATAATTGGAATACAGATGTGCGTTCAGGGGGAGAAATTAGATACAATGCTTGTGATTCAAACTACAATATATAGGCAACTAAGCATCTGTTCACGAGCAGTTGTAACTCCTTGACTGAGCAGTTACGTTGCTTGAGGATAAGACTTCTATTTGAAATTGGCTTGATGACGAGTTGCGACTATTCTGGCCGTGGTGACTGTTCCTCTGTCCGTTATAACTGTTCATCTTTGATTCTATCCGCTACCTTTACGCCCATTCATGGCCACGTGTCATCTGTACGTCGTCCTACGTGGATGCTTAGTCACCGACTTTGATGACGACGGATTTAACCCAATACAGATAGTCCCCGCACTACTCGGGCAGAGAATCTGGTCGAGGAGTGGAAAACGAATTTTGAGCGGGAAAGAACTCTTTTGAATTTTCCTTAGATAATACACTTGAGTCCTTACAGGATGCTGCCCGTTGAGTTGATCGTTATCCCATCAGTATAAGCATTAAATGCTCTCTCAAGAGCTTTTGATTGACTGGCACCCTACTAGTACAGGCATTAAATGCTCTGCTAAAGACAAAACGTGCAAGCTGTCAATTCCGCTCCACTTTTTACTGAAAAGTGACTGTTGCGTGTTCCGAGACTGCAGGAATGATGATTGTACTGCGCCTACTCACGTCTTGCACGTCCCAAGGCGAAAAACCGTCACTTTTATTATTTTATATTTTAGTGGCTGGGTTTACTTCTTGCACGAATGCTTGACACGTGTAGGTGCGGGTCGGGTTTTGCCAACCCTATAAATATGACTTTCACCATCTGGAAATCTTTTTACTTCACTTCCAATTTCGTCTGAACCTTCAAAGCTTCAAAACGACTTTCCAAGAATCTCTAAAACGCACAAAATCCTTCCAATCTTCTAGTCAAAATGTCTCCAAAAGCTAAGAAAAGTTTGAATATGGACGCCGCGGCTAGTACTTCTTCAGCAGCAGGTGGTCAATCCACAAGTTCCTCAACTTCTGTTGCTGATGTGATTCCAAAACTTTGGGGGAGCCTTGAAAATGATTGTTCAATTAGCTCTTTCAGTCATTACGGCAATATAAGGTCGTGGCCTTCAAGCCGTTTTAAGAGTTCAATCACCCCTGACCTTTTGCCTAGGGTTAGGACAGATTGTGGCTGGGATGACGATGTTATGGTTTCTTGCCCCTTTCCAATGGAAAACATCACGTCTGTGAGGCCCGGATGGACAGCCATGTCTACGTATCCATTCACAATAGGTCATACGCTCCCGTTGCATCCTGTTATAGAGGATATTTGTAAATACTATCTTATCTGCCCGGGGCAGCTGTGTCCAAGCGTTTATAGGATTATTTCCCTGCTGCAGTGGTTCGCCGACGAGACTGAGCAGGATTTTGAATTTAAGCATTTTATCGCTTTGTATAGTCTTCAGGTTGCTAGAGACGGGTATATTAATGCCCGTATGAGAGGAAGAAAAGCTCTAGTGAGCAATTCTGGAGACACAGGGGATAGGGGTTGGATGCACAGGTATGTTTATGTGCCATCTAAGCTCCTCACACGCAGCCACAAAACTAACCTCCGCGAGGTGTGGAACAAACCTCGTAAGTCCCCGAGTCTTTATACCGAATACTCTTTGAATTATATCTTTGCACTCTCTAATTTCTACTCTTTGTTGGTTAGCTGACAAGATTCCCTATGACGGCCTGATTTCTGAGGGGGAATTGTCCGCTTGGGTTGAACCTATCTTGGAAGGTTTCACCCACGAGCAAAGGCAGTGGCCCTACTACGCTACTCAAAAAAGTTTGTCAAACCCTAGCACCCATGGTAAGCTGGTTACCTGAGTTCTTGCTAATTTAAGTGGAACTCTTCGTGGTATTAATGCGACTTTACTCTCAGGTCTAGGTACTGGTGGTGATTACTTTCCCGCTCCTCCTCCTGTGGAGGAGACCGTTGACCCCGTGGCTGAGATCAACGAGGAGGCAGCTGCCATTCTCCAGACTGCTGCAGCTGTTAAAGCCAGGGAAGGTGGTGAGGAGGTCCTTGCGAGTTTGAAGAGAAAGCAAACTGACTCTGAAAAGAGTAAACCCAAAAAGAAGAAGAGGACAGCTCGCAAGACTCCCCAGTCTTCTGAAAAGACAATTGACACAAATACTGCTGCTGCTGATACGCCCAAAGCTGGGCAAGAGAGCGTTAAAAGCTCGGCGGCCGCCCCTGAATCTGCTGAGCCTATGGTGGTTGTCCTTTCAGATTCAGAGGCTCCTGATGTGAGCTTGACTCGGAGGAGGAGGGCATCTCTTCGGGGTGATAGGAGGAGGGATGTAGAGACTTCTTCTTACGCCTTCGAGGAGAGTCCCCGAGTTGGTGATGGGGAAGGAGATAAGGCTGGG
Organism: Petunia x hybrida; assembly: GCA_037355625.1. Lineage (NCBI taxonomy): Eukaryota > Viridiplantae > Streptophyta > Magnoliopsida > Solanales > Solanaceae > Petunia > Petunia x hybrida. The sequence continues at coordinate 1,161,796 of JBBBVM010000006.1, read as the reverse complement.
GAAATGGGGGAAGAAAGAATGCACGAAGGTTTTGCATTCTTTCCTGAGGACCTAAAGCCGGACGAGCCTGAACGGGTTGGTAGTCAACAAGGCGAGCCTGAGCAAGCCAGCTGCAGGCGTCCAGGCAAAGAGCCGATGAGAGAGGAGGATGAGGAGAAAGATGAGGAGGTTGGTGATCAGAGGAAGGCTGGGGGGAGGCTGAACCCCAGGTTTTTTACTATAAAGACATGATGAACTTGGCTGCTGATGGGGTGGCGCCAGTTTATCTGCAAGAGTGCGACACTCTGGGCCCCGACGAGACAGGCGACGTCGAGGTTTCTCGCACTAGGCTTACCAGGCGAGTATCTTTAGGAGGAACGATTGGGGCGTACTCCGTTAAAGGTATTCGCCACAAATTTGGCCCCAACTATCCTTCGGAACAAGCGAGGGAGCCCAGGCCGTGTATGAGGGAGTGTGACTTCATCATCCCTCCAGACACGGATTTTCTGACGAAGCCTGGCCACTTGGTCAAGGTGACGTCCAACCTGATCGGCCCTCGCGAGGAGTGGAACATGCGTAGCATGAATGATGAGCAGCTGGCTTACGCGATCGCTGAAGACACTGCTCGGGTTCATTTTCCCTCTTTACTCCCTTTGCTTTATCGAAAACCTTAGTTTTAATTACCTGCACGTTTTTACTTTTTGCCAGGCGAGTATGATGGCTACCGAGCTCATGTTCCGCTCCAGGTTGAACAATCAGGAACAAGTCCTTGGCCTGAAGAAAGATCTTTTGAGGGCTCTTCGAGATAATCAGGCCCTGGAAGAGTAGAAACAAGTTCTGATCGTGGAGAAGCGGGTCCTGGAGGGGAAGCGTGGCTTTTTTGAGGACAAGATAGACAGGTTGGAGAAATCCAACACTGAAGCTAACGACAAGATAAATACGCTCCTAGAGGAGAGGGACCGCCTTTTAGACGAGAAGGAAAGGTTTGCGATGTCTTTTGAAGAGCTGAGAACCAGGATGGATGAGCAAGGTCGTCAGATTTCTCAACTTGCCCATGAGCTTAACCTGAAGGAAGTTACCTTGGAAAGCATCCGTAGCGCTTCTGATCTGATGTTGAGGAACTTAAACAAAGCTGAAGCTGAATCTCGGGCTGCTCGAGGGGAACTTCAAGAAGCCAAGAATCGGGCTGAGGAATCTGTGAGGACCCAAGAACTATTGACGAGGGAATTGGCGAATTTGAGGGATCGTTATACGATCGACTCCAAATTGGAGGCCCTCGAAGCCAAGAAGAAACTGCTCATCCAACTGCAGCGTGGCCAGATTAATGCCGACTCTGTCCTTGATCAGACCATGGCGGCTATTATCAACGTCAAACAGGCCTTGGGCATGGAGGTAGGGGCTGACGATGAAGATGATGAAGAGGACGAGGAAGGCAGTGAGGATGATGAAGATGAAGATTTGGGTGGGGATCCGACTGATGGAGCTAGTGCATCAGGTCGAGATCCTGGCCCAAACGATGACTAAAGCCTTATCTGGCCCTTCTTGTAAATTTACTGGATGTTGTTAATTTTGAATATTGCCAACTTGTGAACAAATGTATATTTTGACTGTTTTTGTTCTTGTTTGACTGGCGAAGCTTGATGACCATTTTTGGTTTCAAGTTTCGCTTATATGAATGATGTTGATACTTGTTATCTAATTGAGGTTTTCAGAAGTCAGAATTATGTTTCAAATCCTAGTGTCTGAGTTCCCTTTTTGGTGTCAATCTGCGCAGATGTTTGAGATAAAATTTGATCATAACCAGGTTAGGTTGCCCTTAGTTAAGATAGATGAAGTCAGGCCCTCTGGGCTGGTCGAAACCGGGCCACTTAGGTTGACTGAAATCTGGCCGTGTAAGATGGCCTTGCGATAAACTTTGCTTATCATATTTGATAATTGAAAGTTTTCACAGAAAATTTTGTTAAGGTTGAGGTTTTACCCTGTTATTTCTATTGAAAAGAATAGGTAACCCAATGACCAGAACACAAGGTTGTTTGGTCGTAAAGTTATAGAATTTGGGCGGATACTGGCCGCAAAGTGTAAAAATAACGTAGCACAAGTAAAACAGTTCTATTGAACTTACTTGGTTCTGCTTAGTCGTGGATTTGGCGAGTGATCGTGACTTTGTTCTGCTCAAAGATCACTCATGTTAGCCGGGACTTTGGCCTACTGGGGCCCTCGCCACCCCCCTGTTTTTATGTCAAAATTTCGTAATTTCAGACATGAAAAGACAATGGGTAAAACGCTGAATCAAGGAACACATATAACCAAAAGAGGAGTGTGTCCGTTGTGGGATTTGAACCCACAGCCGCGAAGTATGAGGACTTCGAGCTCTACCAGTTGAGCTAAACGGATCTGGTTGAAGACCGTTAGTACCATTTAGACAAAGATAAGAAAGCAAAATAACTTAAAAGAAAGCAATAACAAGTAAGCAACAGAGAATGGACAGAAACACTAACCCACGTACTACTTAGAAGTAGTATCTCTTTAGGTGAATCATGTTCCAACTGCTAGGTAGAAGCGATCCATCCGGTCGTGCCAAACGATATGAACCCTTGCCAACGGATGCGACCACCTTGTAGGGACCTTCCCAGTTTGGACCAAGTTTACCGACGTTCGCTTCTTGCGTATTTTGGGAGACTCTACGCAACACAAAGTCCCCGACTTCAAAGTTACGCAGCCTAAGTCCCCGATTATAATATTGTTCTATCCTTTCTTTCTGAGCTACTACTCGTATAAGTGCTAATTCTCTTCGTTCCTCTAGAAAATCCAATTCCTCGGAAAGGTTGACTGAATTAGATTCCTCAGTTGCATGAGCATATCGTAGACTTGGCTCGCCAATTTCGACCGGAATCAACGCATCAGAACCATACACTAAGGAATAAGGCGTCTCCCCGGTGCTCATTTTTGTAGTTGTTCTATACGCCCAAAGAACCCCGGGGAGTTCTTCCACCCAGCACCCTTTGGCCTGCTCGAGACGTTTTTTTAGAGAATCCACTATTATCTTGTTGGTCGATTCTGCCTGCCCGTTTGCCACTGGGTGATATGGGGAAGAAGTGATTCTTTTAATATGCAGATCCTCAAGGAACCTTGTGACCTTCTGACCAATGAATTGAGGGCCATTATCCATGACAATCTCTTTGGGTGCTCCGAAGCGACAGATGACATAACGCCAAAGGAAATCAACTACTTCCGTTTGACGTACCTTTGAATATGCTGCAGCTTCGACCCACTTTGTAAAATAATCAGTAATAATTAACAAGAAACGTACCCCTCTAGGTGCAGTGGGTAGTGGCCCGACGATATCCATTCCCCACTTCATAAACGGCCACGGGGAGATGATTGAATGCAAGGGTTCTGCTGGCTGATGGAGGAGATGTGCGAACCTTTGGCACTTGTCGCATTTTTTGACAAACTCGTTAGTATCTTTTTCCATTTTGTCCCAATAATAGCCTGCTCGTATAAGCTTTCGTGCGAGCGCCTTGCCTCCCAAGTGATTTCCACAGCAACCCTCGTGAACTTCCCTCATCACATACTCAGTTTGGCTGGGACCTAGACACTTGGCGAGGGGGCCTGCAAAAGTCTTACGATAAAGGATACCATCTATAATTGTATACCTGGCAGCTTTTATTTTCAGTTTTCGAGCAGCCTTAACGTCTGATGGTAGGGTCCCATGTATTATATAATTGATTATCTCATTCCTCCAATCCCAAGTCAGATTGGTCGTGTTGACCTCCATTGCATCTTTATCGATTGTTGTACCTAGAAGATGAGCCACGGCCACTGAACCTGGTGCTCCAATTTCTGCAACTGAACCCAGATTTGCCAAGGCATCAGCCTCGTGATTCTCTTCTCGTGGAATCTGTATGGCTTCCCAATTGTCGAATTGTGCTAGCAAACCAGTGACTCGGGCAAGATACCTCTGCATACGAGATTCCCTTGCTACGAAGCCACCATTTATTTGATTGATAACCAGGGCAGAGTCACTCTTAAGGTGAATTCTGTCTGCTCCATAATCTCGAGCCAATTTTAATCCTGCAATTACGGCCTCATATTCGGCCTCATTATTTGTAATAAAGGGACATTTTATGGCTTGTCTAATGGTCTCCCCCGAGGGAGCGGTAAGAACTAAACCTAGCCCCGATCCTTTTACACTCGAGGACCCATCAGTGTATAAGGTCCATGTCCCCGACTCCGATCCGGCGAAAAGAACCGCCTCACGTTGAGCATCAGGGTACATAGTAGCACTAAAATCCGCAATAAAATCTGCTAAAGCCTGAGATTTTATGGCTACCCGGGGTTGATAAGATATATCGAACTCACTTAATTCTACTGCCCATTTTACTAACCTGCCCGAGAATTCAGGTTTGTGCAAGATATTGCATAAGGGGAAGGTAGTAACTACAGCTATTTAATGACTTTGAAAATAAGGTCTTAATTTACGGGCAGCTATTACCAAGGCTAGTGCTAATTTTTCCAAAGGTTGATAGCGAGTTTCAGCATCTAATAAGGATTTGCTAATGTAATAAATTGGAAGTTGCTTACCTTTGTCTTCTCGAACCAGCACCGCACTTACCGCAGACTCAGACACGGCCAGGTAAAGTAATAGTTGTTCACCTGGTTGGGGCGTTGAAAGTAAAGGCGGGTTTGACAGGTATCGCTTCAAATCCTTAAGTGCTTGTTGACATTCAGGGGTCCAATCGAACTCCTTGTTCTGTTTCAGCACGTCGAAGAAACTTTTGCATCGATCAGATGAGCGAGAAATGAATCTCCTCAGTGCTGCTACCCTCCCGGTTAGCCGCATTACATCCTTTCTGTTATGAAGTACATCAGGGATGGCTTCAATTGCTTTTATCTGGGCGGGGTTTACCTCGATCCCTCGCTGGGAAACGATGAAACCAAGAAATTTCCCTGAACCTACTCCAAATGCGCATTTCTCCGGGTTGAGTTTCATGTTGTACTGATCAAGGATTCGAAAGGCCTCCTTTAAATGTGTTAGGTGATCCTCTGCCCGTTTGGACTTGATCAGCATGTCGTCGATGTAGACCTCCATGGTTTTGCCAATGTGATCGTGGAACATCCGGTTGACTAATCGTTGGTAAGTCGCACCTGCATTTTTAAGTCCAAAAGGCATTACTTTATAGCAATACGTACCTCGGCAAGTAATGAAGGAAGTTTTCTCCTGGTCGTCGGGATCCATTAAGATTCGGTTATAGCCTGAATATGCATCAAGGAATGTAAGCACTTCGTGCCCGGCCGTCGCATCGATTAGTTGGTCAATCTGAGGTAGTGGATAAGAATCATTTGGGCAGGCTTTGTTCAGATCAGTGAAGTCGATACAGACCCTCCACTTGCCATTTTTCTTTGCCACTACGACCACATTGGCCAGCCAATCTGGATACTTGACTTCTCGGACGGAGCCAATCTTGAGCAGGCGGTCAACTTCGTCATTTATGATCTGGTTTCTGAACGCTCCTTGTTGGCGCTTCTTTTGCTTTACCGGGCGATGGTACGGATCCACGTTCAATTTATGACAAATAATCTCCGGGGAGATCCCTGTCATATCTGCATGTGACCACGCAAAGGTGGTGTTGCTCCTTGAGGAAGTGCAGGATATCTTTGCGCAAGTCTTTGTTTATCTCCGCTCCCAAATATACTTTTCTTTCGGGCATGCTATCGAAGAGTTCTTCTGGCTCTAAAGCTTCAATAGTTGGCGCGTACTCTTCTCGTGCATCCAACTTTGATATGAATTACGGGACTTGGTAGTCTGATGCTTCATCGTTTGACTTTGATCCCGGGTTCTTTGATTGCTATTTTGCCTCCTCGGGGAGTTTGACTGCAACTGAGTAGCAATCTCTAGCGCAACGCTACTCTCCCCGAACTTCTCGTATTCCCCACTCTGAAGGGAATTTCATTACTTGATGATATGTTGATGGGACCGCTTGCATATCGTGTATCCATGGCCTCCCAAGGATTATGTTGTAAGCCATGTCCCCATCAACGACATGAAACGTTGTTCGTCTCATAACGCCTTCGACCAGGGTCGTCAGAGTGATTTCTCCCAACGTCTTCTCGCTGGAATTATTAAATCCTGAGAGAACACGAGAAATTGGTATGATCTTATCGTATAGTTTCAACTCCTGCACGACCCGAGATAATATGATGTTCGCTGAACTGCCTGGATCAACGAGTACTCTCTTGACATCAAACTCTTCCACCCGTAGTGTTATTACTAAGGCGTCCGTATGAGGAAATTGCAAGCCATCTGCATCTGTTTCTTCAAAAGTTATCGTATCCTCAAGTCGTGGTCGTTTGGTCTTTGTAATGGATACTTTGGCGTATTTCTTTGCTGTGTATGTGACTGCATCAACCTCAATACCACCAGAGATGACGTTGACTGTCATTTTTGGAGACGATGCTCGGGGAGGTTCTGATTTATTTTGCTGGGCCTTCGCGTGAGTTTGTTTTCCTTTCTCTGTCAAGTACTCCTTGAGATAGCCCTGTTTCAATAAGTTAGCGACCTCGTACCTTAGAGCCTTGCAGTCATCCGTTGTGTGGCCGTGATCGCGATGAAATTCGCACCACAAGTTTTTGCTGCATTTGCTGGGGTCACCCTTCATATCCTTAGGCCATTTGACTTTTTCGCTCATCCTCTCAAGCACCGCTACAAGTTCAACTGCTCCGATAGTGAAAACGGGCAGGGTTGGAAGTCCACCAGAAGTTGAAGCGGAATCATTGCCCCTTGCAAGGCCTTTGTTGTTACGACCGCGTCCATTTGAGTTGTTACGCGACCGATTGGGATACGGCTCGTGCCGTGCGTCTGGTTTATCTGTCTCGATCTTTCCCCCAGCGCCACTGATGCGAGCCTGGCTCCGTCCCCGGGCACCTGTGCCAATCAGTTTATCTTCGTCTATACGTACCTTTGAATTATAGCGATTGTAGACATCCGACCAGTTTGCTGCAGGATATTCTCGCAGGGATTCATACAATCGTCTGGTCGCTTCAGAACTTTTGACGTCCAAGCTGTTAGTGAATGCAATAGCCGCCCATCGATCTGGAACTTTGGGTAGCAACATACGTTCGCGCTGAAAGCGATCCACATACTTCCGGAGAGACTCCCCGGGCAGTTGTTTGATTTCAAAGATATCTTCAACTCTTGTTTCTGTTTTCTGAGCGCCTGTGTGTGCTTTGACAAATAACTCCGCCATCTCGGCAAAAGATCCTATTGAATTGGGTGGTAACATTGAGTACCATCGTAGAGCGCCATCTGCCAAGGTCTCTACGAACTTTTTCAATTGTACTGACTCGATCTCTTCGTCGGTGAGATCGCTTGCCTTTATGAAGTTGCTAAACATCATCAGGTGGTCGTTGGGGTCAGTTGTTCCCCGGTATCTTGGTATATTTGGCATTTTGAACGTTTTGGGTATTGCCTTTGGTGCCGCTTCTTTCTTCCAAGGCCTTTGAGTATACCGTTGAACGTCAACTTTCTTCAAAGTGGGTGGTGCGCCAGGGATCTGATCAATCCTCTCGTGTAGAGAGCGCTGTAGGGCCTCCTGGCTTTCTTTGAACTGCCTAGTGAGGGTTTCCATAACTTCGCTCATTTCCGTTGGCACCGCTGACCCTGCATTCTGATTCTCAGCGCGCCTCGAGGCATGGGATGGTGAAGCATCCCTTGGATTCCCTGCGTTTGGCAGGTTTTGTCCTCGCAGGCTGTCGATAGCTTCCCGTATTTGCCTGTTGATTTCAGCCTGTTGCCGTATGAATTCAAGGACAGCATCTCGAGAATTCCTCGAATTCCCAGGACCGTTGGGTCTTCTAGATCCTCCAAGCCCTTGATCGAAGTTTCCTTGGCCAGGAGGGCGGCTATGTCTGCTACTCTGCTGGTTGTGCTCGTTTTCCTGTTCTGCTGGGAGCACGTTCTCGTCTTCTGCAACGGGGATTACGTCGTCGTCTGCAGGAATAACATTTTGCTGATCGTTCCCGGCCAGATTCAAGTCTACTTGCTCCGCGGCATTAAGGTCTTGTTGCCCGTCAATGTGAGCGTTGTTGTGTGAGTTGTCATCTGCCATTTTGACAAAAAGAAAACAAGGAGAGCCAACGAGCAAGAAGCAAAACGAACAAAGAATAAAATACGATAAGCAATTTAACCTACGGAAGTTATTGACCGGCTCCCACTGTGGTCGCCAAATTATTTAACCGTAATTTCGTTTATTAGGTTAATTCACAATTAAATTTATAAAGCGGAGTCACGATCAATAATCAAGATTAAATGCTTAAAATAAATGACTGCAATAAAGGCAAGGAGATAAAGACACAATTAATGCGATGTAATAAGTGAAGATTAAATAGAAGGAACCGTATTCAGGCCGTACAGACTTGATCGAATTCCTTCCTCGTACTCTTTATGATACTTAAGCGACAGAATAATAAATGAGATCACTTGATTGCAAGTAGTAGTAGTGAATATTGACAGAAGGTAGAGAATCGGATATTAATAATTGGAATACAGATGTGCGTTCAGGGGGAGAAATTAGATACAATGCTTGTGACTCAAACTACAATATATAGGCAACTAAGCATCCGTTCACGAGCAGTTGTAACTCCTTGACTGAGCAGTTACGTTGCTTGAGGATAAGACTTCTATTTGAAATTGGCTTGATGACGAGTTGCGACTATTCTGGCCGTGGTGACTGTTCCTCTTTCCGTTATAACTGTTCATCTTTAATTCTATCCGCTACTTTTACGCCCATTCATGGCCACGTGTCATCTGTACGTCGTCCTACGTGGATGCTTAGTCACCGACTTTGATGACGACGGATTTAACCCAATACACCACTGTGCGACCGAAAATCGGTCTGTGCAGTTGTGCGACCGATTTTCGATCGCACAAACCACGGAAAAAAATAAAATCAAAACGGGGTCGAAGTGGCGACCGATTGTGAGACGCTGAAAATTAAATTTTTTAGTCAAAGCTATGCGACCGAAAATCGGTCGCATAGGCGGTCGCCTAAATCTGTATCAAAACGGGGCAGCAGCCCTTCCTGACCCATTTCAAAATTCTCAAATCCCCTCCAATCCCTAAAAACCGAACCCCCCCCCCCACCCCATAACCAACTATCCACCATTACATACCCCATATAACTTTAAATTACTACTCTATACTCTCCAACATAACATCTAACACAATCTACACCTACTAATTCAAGGTAAATTTCATTTTTTAGTAATTTTTGTTATTTTTTAAAAAACTCAAATAATGACTTTTTAATTCACTTTTTTTTTGTAGTTATTGGGTTGATAGCACATTGGTGAATCATAGTTACATGCGATTGGATTCCAAACAAAGTTGAGGTAATTTTTTTTTTGGTTTAATAATCCGAATTTATATATATATTTTTAAATAATTCGGCCTATATGTTGTTTACATGTTAGTTGTTAGTTATAATTGGTTTATTCTATCTAATGTGATGTCGAGTAAGTTGTTTTGGGTTGATGAACTTTAAATATAGGGTTGTGATGTTTGGGATTAATTATGGTAATTGTTGTGATTTGTTGGAATTGTTTGGTAGAGTTGTTTGCAATGTGTTGATGCCTTGTCATGGGTTGTAGTGTTTGGGATACTTGCTATGCATTTAAAGTTAGGGTTTTGGTATTGTTGTTTGCACTCTTCATGTTTGGAACATTTTATGCCTAAACCGGATAACTTGTATGCGTTTTGTATTGCTTTGCTAATAGTAATTAATATGGAATTCAAACGGACCACCGGATATTAAAAAAATGCTATGATTCTTAAAAATCGTACCTATTAGATTGTTCTAAATTTTGCAATTTTTGCGTAGATATGGACTTTAATGCACGTCGTTTGTGGATGGACAATAGACTTTTCCCCGGTCGGCGAGGGATAAGGCTTGAATTTGAAGAGGGTCTTCAGGAATTTGTTGCTTTAGCAAAAACAACCGAACCTTTTATAAGGCGTGGTACAATTAAGTGCCCGTGCATAAATTGCAAATGCTGCACCCTCCAAGATATAACGACCGTACAACTGCATCTGTTAGATAGGGGGTTTATGCCAGATTACTATATTTGGCGTTATCATGGAGAGCCGTGGGATTTGCAGGGGCACATTCAAATGCTTCAAAATATTCATGGCACTAGTAGTTCTCCGGTTTTGGAACCAGACCGTAATGATTATAGAATGGATGATATGGTTCATGATGCTTTTGGTATGTACCCGGATAATGATCCCATGCAGCCGGGTACATCACAGCCTAACACTGAGCACATTCCCAATGCCGAGGCAAGTGAATTCTATAAAATATTGGAGGAAGCAAGTCGTCCATTCCATGAGGGCTCGGTACATTCCAAGTTGTCTGTTGCTGTCAGATTGCAAAGTATCAAATCAGATTATAGTATTTCTCAAGCTGCCATGGATTCCATCATAGGCCTTATGAATGAACTAAAGCCGACTAACATGGACTTACCAACTTCTTATTACTTCACTAAGAAATTGGTGTCCTCATTAGGCCTTACTTCTCATAAGATTCATTGTTGTGTTAATGGTTGCATGTTATATTACAAGGATGATGCAGAGCTCGTGCAATGTAGATTTTGTGAGGAGCCTCGATACAAGCCCGAGAAAAATCAAAAAAAGAAGCTGAAACCTGTTAAGTGGATGCATTACTTGCCGCTTATACCCAGGTTAAAGAGGTTGTATGCTTCGATGAGTTCTGCTCCTCACATGAGGTGGCATCATGAGCGGACCAGGCAGGCGGGTATTCTATCACACCCCTCAGATGGTGAGGCATGGAAACACTTTGATCAAGTGTATCCGTCATTTGCTAGCGAGCCGAGGAATGTAAGGTTGGGGCTGTGTTCCGATGGCTTCACCCCTTTTGATGTCTCGTCTACGCCATATTCTTGTTGGCCCGTATTTGTCACACCATACAACCTGCCTCCCGGAATGTGCATGACCAGTCCATATCTTTTTTTAAATTGTATAATACCTGGTCCACATAACCCGAAAACTTGTATTGATGTATATTTGCAGCCTTTGATTGATGAATTGCAGACACTTTGGCATGAAAGAGTGGAAACCTATGATGTATCAACGAAACAGAACTTCCAAATGCATGTTTCTTTGATGTGGACTATAAATGACTTTCCAGCTTATGGGATGCTGTCTGGCTGGTCCACTGCAGGGAAGCTAGCGTGCCCATACTGTATGGAAGATACAAAGGCCTTCACATTGAAAAATGGAGGTAAAGTGACATGGTTTGACTGTTGCCGTAGATTCTTGCCAATGGACCACCCTTTTAGGAATAATACAAATGCATTCAGGAAGAATCAGGTTGATTATGAGGAGCCTCCTCGCAGATTAACAGGGATAGAGATATGGAACAGGGTTAAGGACCTTCCTAAGGTAACTGAAAACTTGCAAACTAAAACACCTGGTTTTGGGGTCGAACATAATTGGACCAAGCAGAGCATTTTCTGGGAGTTGCCTTATTGGAAGGATAACCTTCTGCGCCATAATCTCGATCCAATGCATATTGAGAAGAACTTCTTCGAGGCAGTCCTTAATACTGTGATGGATGTCAAGGGTAAGACAAAGGACAACTGGAAGGCACGGTATGACATACAGGAACTTTGCAGGCGACCCGAGCTACATGCGGTCCGGGATGGCAACAACATTTTACTTCCAAAGGCTTGCTATACATTCGACGAAGATGAGAGAAGAATGATTTGTGAGTGGGTGAGTAACTTGAGGATGCCTGATGGATATGCATCTAACTTAGAAAGGTGTGTTGATATGACAGGCGGAAAACTCCATCACATGAAGAGCCACGACAGTCACATTTTCATGGAAAACTTGATCTCAATTGCATTCAATGGGTTGCCAGATAAAGTTTTGAAACCAATAACAGAGACAAGCCTATTTTTTAAAGAGCTTTGCAGCAAGACTTTGAAGGAAGAGAGTTTGAACTTGTTGGAACAGAACTTTCCTGTTGTGTTGTCTAAGCTGTCAAAGATCTTTCCACCCGGCTTCTTTAATGTGATGGAGCATCTACCGGTTCACTTCGCTGAAGAGGCTCGGCTAGGAGGCCCGTTGCACTGCAGATGGATGTACCCTTTCGAGAGGTAAGCTTCCATATCTTACTCAATTACTTTATATTTTACGCAACATAATTCTACTAACGGATTACTTTTTGTAGAATTATTGGTAAGTGTAAGCGGGATGTGAAAAACAGAGGCCCAATCTAGGGGTCGATATGCGAGGCATATTTGTCTAGAGAAACTTCACATTTTTGCTCATACTACTTCGACAAGGATGTTCCATGTATGCGCACAAGGCCGGATCGGCATGATGTGGGAGATAATAATGATCCCTATTACCATGAATATGTTTAAAGAAAATATTTTGATATACTTTCAGGGCAAATGTATCTGGCATCAGGGTCTGGATTATAACATTCGTAATATCTTCCCCAAGAAATGTGCTTCGTTATTCAAGGGAACATATTACAATGCGCGGCATAAAGGTACAAGGCCCGGCTTCCTCGATGCTGCTCAGTGGGCGGAGCTGGATGAATATTGGCAGTCGCCCGAGTTCGAGGCGAAGAGCGAACAAGGCAAGGCTGCGCGAGCGTCGGAAAAGGGTGGATCACTCCATACCGGTGGCTCAATTAGCGCGGCTACACAGAAGATGCGCTTGGTACAGTTATTTAATTGATTGATTATTTACTTGAACAGTTGATTTTTTGTCTAACATATTATGATTTTTAATTTGTAGGAAAAGAAAGAAAAGCGCACTATTCCCGTGCTCGAGCTGCACAAGATCAGGCATACAAAGGGTGCCAAGAAGGGCGGTGGAGAGTGGGTCGAGCCCCGCGCAAAAGATGTTTGGGTAAGTTTGTAAAATTCGATCTTTAGTCGCGCCAATCCTTCAACGTTTAGTCTTTCTATTAACATCATTAATATATTTATGTTATTCAGGAAAAGGCTACAAAGGCTGTGGAAGAGTGGACATCGACTCAAGCATCGGACGCCGGAAGCAGCACCCCGGCTCCCTTGACGTTCGAGAAAGAAAAGCAAATATGGGTCGATACTGTTGGAGGGCCCAAGAAGGGGTCTGCTTATGGTCTTGGATCGCTATTTGCTTCGGATAAGCATAATGCTCGCTTTTTGGGCACTTCAGCTACTTCTTCTCCGTCGAGCTCCGTTGATCCTACTGAAATGGCTCAAATGAGAGAGAAGATCGAACAGCTGGCGAGAGTAAATCAAGAAACGCAAGACATGATCAAAAAGCTCCTTGCCAAAAAGGAGAAGAAAAAATCGAGAAGAAAGCATAAGAGCAGGCATCGACGCAACTCCTCTTCCTATTCCGAGTCCGGGTCTAGCTCTGCCTCGACCGAGTAGTCTTTTCTGAAAGTGGATAACTGTCTGTTAAGCTTTATTGTTAACAATTTCAGGATATAACTAATGTTGTTGGATGTTTTTGAAATGTTATGTTTTATTGCGTTGTGTTTGAATTACTGTTTTTATTGTCTTCGAAATGCAGTTTTCTGTTGATTCCATCTGGTTTTTGCTGTTGCTACTGCCTGAAAACAGGTTTTTTATTGCAGGTTTTTTCCAGTTTGGCGACCGACTGTCAGTCGCCAAATCAGTCGCACAAAATATTTTTTTTTACGACCAAGTCAGCAACCGAATATCGGTCGCATAGCGGTCACAGGTAATTCCCACACCTTAGACCAAGTATGTGACCGATTGTCGGTCGCATATGCTATGCGACCGATTTTCGGTCGCCTAAACGGTCAATGTTTCTATCCTATTATGCGACTGAAATTCGGTCGCATAGAGGTCGAAGTTTCGACCCAGTTTCGGTCGCAGGGCTTTTTGTTACCATTAATTCTCTGACCACCCGTATCGGTCGCCGATCGGTCGACTTGGCGACCGATATGCGACCGATTGGGTGGTCGGAAAACTGTATTTTTTTAGTAGTGTTAGCTTTCTTTTACATCATAAATACAACCTAACCATGATGTGATCAAAATTTGGAGGACGACATACTAATTAAGTATAGTCAAACGTTACCATTTTATCTATGATCAACAGAGAATATCTAAAGTTTGGGTCTCTAACGCTATTGATTAGACCTATTTTAATCCAATATCTAATGTTTAGAGTTGTCTAACAGTATATACACAATCTCTCTAAACATACTGATCACAAAACTCCTAGCAAATACCGGACAATATAGGCATAGCAACGCGATTATAGCTTGATCTCAACTGGTTGATAACTTGATATTTCCTTTATAAATCTAGAGGATTTTCCGAAGGCAGCTAATGATGAGCTTCCAATAGGACTATGCATATTTGGCCTAGTTCAAGCAGCTGCAGTATAATGGAGATTTTAGGGCTGATTATTCATTCGACAAGAATCAGTATATCATTAATTTAACAACCAACCACAACATGCATGATTTTGATCCATTTGGAAGAATGAAGCAATTGTATAATGATGATGAAATGGTGGTTGTAATAGAGAAAGTTACAAAACCCAGATAATTGTTGGTTGAACTTTTTTCTTTGGGATAATTTACCGCCATAATAATAATAATAATGATAATAATAACAATAATAATCCTATTTTATAATAATAATAATATAATTATTATAATTATAATAAATTATAAAAGCATGGACTCAAAGAGTTGAAAACTCAGATTACTAAAATACCCTTCTAAATATTCTAAATACCTTAGATATCCTACTTTAAAGAAAAACTGAAGTATGTCCATATGTTCACTGGTCGCAGCTCTTCACAAAAACTACCTAGATTCCTATACGACCGTTAAACAACTTTTCACAAAAGTCACCAGCAGTTTATTTTTGGAGTTATGGGAACTTCAGTTATGCAATGATAATAACATAAATGCAAACAGTAGAGAGCAAAATTTGAACGCCTACAAACAATTGTTCATGTCAATGTTGCTCTCGGCATACACTATAGTAGTGCAACGAATAAAGACTTCAACTCTTGCAAGAATCCATTCGATTTCTAGCATTTACAAACAATTTCTCTACTACACAAGTCAATCCCATCGCCATGTCTATCTCTAGAATTCTAGAATGAACACTTACTGTGTATGCGAAATATGTCTTGCTCATAACTACGTTACTTTGATGATTTCCTTTCTGACGAATTGGTTTCCCAAGAGGAGTTGCTCAGGTTAATCGAATTAGTACACCTCTCATTCTTTGTCTTCTTTCTTATGTTTCTAGAATATCAGTTCTTTTTACACAATATTTAATTTTTTTTCTAGATGTATTAAATATGACTGTTATTGAAGGATTATACAATCCATGAACACAAAGTTCACCCCAAGATCATACAGTATTTGTTTCACTAGTCGACAATACAATCACATGTTCTATGACACGAATTGTAAAGATTTAGCCACAATCTATGACGTACCTGTTACAGAATCACGTTCCAATTTGTAGAAGAGCACTAACGTTCTTCATAAGGAATCCTCCCCAGAAGTTCTTCACCATAGAAGAAGAGAGTTTTTCTTTCTTGTTGGAGGGAGAGAAAAGGAAGCATTTGTTTTCTTTTTAGGAGTAGTCACGTTGGTTTCTGACTAACAGAATCTTTCTTTTATATTCCCAATTGGATACAACTATTCAGGAAATAATCCTAACAGTTGTGTCTCTTCCTTTCCTTTTTTATTTATTAATCCAATAATCAATATAACACATTATATATATTTATTATCAGACATGGGTTCGGGTTGACCCACATGGGTGGCCCGAATCCAATTTCCAACATCTCCCACTCACACATGGTGGGTCAACTCTCATTCCTATTCTGTAACTTTCATACATAACGACTAGACCGTGTGACCAGTGCATACTTCGAGAGCATAGTTGCTATACATCTGTTAGGAATATATAGCATCTCGATTAACGGAACCTTGGAGTAGATTGTAGTATGCAGTACCCTAGATCATTTATACATCCACATCTCTCACAATCTCTTTGTATTAATTTGAGTTCATCATTATGATCTTGTCTCAAAGACGAACATAATGGACATGTCAATGAATACAATTAATGTGATAATACTCAATGATCTTCCTCATCTCAAGAATCTCTTAATCTCAATCTAACTTGCTTTTCTAGAAATATCCCGCCAGACCGAATCATCCATTATCTCTTGGTAACATCCTAAGATAGCAAACATCAAACTGAATCTCGAGAAACTGGTCAAAGTAATGAGGGTACAAAGAAAGAAAATTACTTATAATTTTCAGGGCTTCACACGATAAACAAGAAGAGATTTAAACTTGTATCGCCCATAGGTCATTTTTATGCATACGTGGTATGAATCACGTATCACAGTATTGACTCCTTTCCCATGGAGCGTATGTCTGTTCAATAATAAATAAATACTGTGCAGATGATAGTTCAGACAACCTATGTCTAACTTTGAGTTCACAAATCTACTCATACAACTTATCCTTCAGAACTCACATCTGGCATTAAGACAGACTGCCACATTTAATCATAAATGATTAATCATAATCTAAACGACATTAATATTATAAACTTCTAGCTAGCTCTCTATTATTATCACTTCTGATAATAACAAGTTTATAACTGTCTCATCCCTATTAGTCACCTAGACAATAGAGGTGATTGCCTGTGTGAATAGTCCAATCTTTTTGTCTGTCCGACATACTTCAAATTTATGTACTAAACATAAAAAAAATTTATGTATATGAACCAACAACAATCAATTTAGGCTTCAGCTACATAAACTCCAATAATGTCGTTTTATGTGAACATGTTTGGGAAAAGTTAAAATATAAATAAATCGACATCTACGCAAACCCAATTTCTTCACATATCATTCATAAGCACCAAATGCTATGAGTTTCATTATCGGATCTACTATCATATAATACGTAGAGATGTATTTCATGTTCACTTTTCTATGTACAACTATGTCTCTAAGGAAATTATACTATTTATCAATATGTATTGTCTTCCAGTGATACTTGGGATTTTTGTGTAAACTATTGAGACTTGACTATCACACTTGATTGTCACTAATTCAATAGCACTATCAAACACACCCAAATTTATCATAAAGACGTTTAAGCCAAATAGCTTCTTGCACAGTTGCTGAAAACGCTACAAGTTCAACTTTGTTTATAAATAAGGCTGATGATTGTTTCTTGCTACACAAATAATATACACATCACTATTGTTTAGCAAAGAAGACATAATTAGATTTAGATTTTCTCTCATCTAAATCTTCTTTTCAATCATCATACGTATAGCCGTTGAATTGCAGATCATTTCCTTGATAACACAAGGAATAATCAACTGTGCTTTTGAGATACCTCAGTATCCTTTAACTGTTTTTCAGTATTCCTTTTCATATCATATTCTTGTGGATTCACGAGGACACATCCTCCCACTAGAAACTTCACCTCTAGAAATAGGAGTATTAATGGATTTGCACTATTGCATATTAAACAGTTCAAGAAAAAATTCTTAATATAATATTTTCCTGAAAGAGACAACAATCTCTTCGAGCGATCTCTTGAAATCTGAACTTCAAGGATTCACCCATATTTTTTCGATACTACATTAAGTCTTTCACGAATTTTGAGAACCCCTTTGTTCTCAACGACGCTATGACCCATTAGTAGATCAACCAATTCCAACTCTTGGTTTGGTTTCACTAACTCTATTTCATGTTCCATTGTTCTAGATACTTATCCTTAGCAGGGTATTTAAGAGCCTCATTTTATCTTTTGTTGCTCTTGTTCATCTTGTAGAGTAACTATATATGTTTTCCCTTCGATCTCAAATTGACGATGGGGAATATGTAGACGACTCATTCGTCGAGGTTGAGATTGATAAAATTGATTTATCAATTGATAGTTACTCCCACTGGGACCAGCAATATTAAATAAATTCTTTTAGTCATCTTGGTGCTACACGGAACAGATCCATTATCACCAAAGTGACTCTTACTCGAATTCATTTGACTGTCATTAGCGGAAGCAAATTGATCCACAGTTTCATGAAGAGACAAGTCATAACCTATCTCACCCTACTTAGAAAAAAACATTCGCTAGGAATGTAACATCGTGATTCAATTTCAGTTACTTTGCCACTTTTGTCTTGTTCACTTGTGAACATACAACCCGCAAACTTCACGGAGTATCATAAAAAGATACGCATCGTTCCCCTTGGAACTAGTTTTTCATGTGGAAAAAAAATATGTACAAAAGCAGCACAAACCCAAGAGTCAAATAGAATTGGATTTTCATCTATCCATAACTTATATGGAATATAAGTAACTGACTTAGAACAATCTCATAATTTGAATCACAAATGTCATAGTGTACTAGTTACAATGGAAATATAATATCACTTTCAGGAGATATCATAGACATATCTAGAGCCTCTTACTCTTTTTGGACATACTGAATTTTATTGTCTCTTTAACACTTTTGTTAAACTTGTGACAATATTCTTAAAGCAGTTGACGTATTGGTATAAACTTATTGAGACAACTATGTACTTTCATAGAGCCTAAAATTCATATACATAAAATTACTTAAAATAATTTAACTATGTTAATATTAATTTCACATTAGATCCGGAATCGAAAGCTCACTATGTTCCCAATCATCATCCAAATTCTAATATTCGATAAATCTAACATAATTAATTATTAAAAGAACACCGTCTTAAATTACTTAAATTCAAGACTAATTAATCATAAATTCTATAACAAATATAGAAATGCACACTAGAAAACATAACAGATAACATTACGTTTAAACTGATATAAGTACATAAGTACACATACTTATAATTATATGAAACGTTTATCACATAAACAACTAACAAAAAATGAAGACCCTGACTTTATTTTATTCTGTAACATATACAGATTTTATTGGTGGATAAATTTTGGCTAGTACATAAATTAGACAAGAAAACAAAGTTATCTCTTTCCTTGCCAGTTGCCAATAACACAATAATCACATTCTTTTCACCAATGAAATTGTGAAAGTAAGCTTATTACTTTCAAAGTCAGCGGAGACTTCTTGGTGATACTGTAGGTTCACTTTGTAGTCACACTACTAACTATATAACTCAGTTGTATCCATTTAGTTTCATGAACAGTGTATCCACCTAGACATAATCTATCTTTAACATATAAAGAAAGACTTCAACTCACCATACACATATGCGCACACATATATACAAAGAGGTGGCATTAAAGTTTACCAATTTTTGGGCATTTTTTTTTGTAACATATACAAAAGAAACTGAAGCACATGAAACAACTTAAGTTTCTGTAGACTTTGGCATTGATGCCATTTGTTAAGAGCCAATCCAAAAGAAATTTGAAGGATCATAACAACTATGAAGCCCACGTGGTCTTTACTAAAAAATTCCACCAGACCATATGTTTTAGTTTCTCGGCAGTGATGAGAAAATTTTCAAGAACAATGCCAAAAAACTGAAAAAATATTTTCCGTTGTGCATCTAAAAGAAATTTTAAATGGAGTTAAGGAAAAAACATATCTCTTCAATTTTCAAACCATCAATTGGTTCTTCCTTTTTTTTGAAAGAAACATCTTACTGCAGCCCATTAGCCAAGAGTTTCCACCCTGCTTTGATTTTTTTTTATATGTCCTACAGTGATGGCTTAAAAAAAAACAAGCCAACTTTCAGTTGGTAGGAAAAATTTGGTATTAACCCCATTTTGAAACGAAGCAGTTTGTTTTCATGAATGATTTTGATAATCTCACACCATGTCTTAAAGTAGTTATGCCAAGATCTTTCTGTAACAAATACAGAAGTAAGTACTCACCATGAATTTGCACTCATACACGGTCACGTATTTGTCTCTTTATTATATACACACATGTATATATGAAAATAAGTACTGCTATTTCAATTTTCTTGCAACATATACAAGAAAATATCCATAAAGTTATACATCCAAGTGTATAACAATTAATATGGAATAAAACTGTGATGAGATCTATAGGCATGTGGTTGAAAACACTACCCATGTCACCAAATACTCAAAAACAGAAACTTTCAATCTTACATTAAGAAACACGTTGTTTCACTGTCCAAAAACTTATCAAACTTATATTAAGAATATGTCTCGCATTAACCAAGTTAATATGAATTGATTGTGTTTTGAAGACTACATGGTCAAGCCGACAACAATGGCAAATTTTTAACCACAAACCAAAAGGAAACACCTCCCAGCAATTCAAACGAACTTTCATGCAATTTTCTTGTAACAGTAATGACACACCGATTAGGAAAACAAATAACTCGGGCTCTGATACCAATGAAGGATTATACAATCCATGAACACAAAGTTCGCCCCAAGATCATACCGTATCTGTTTCACTAGTCGACAATACAATCACATGTTCTATGACACGAATTGTAAAGATTTAGCCACAGTCTATGGCGTACCTGTTACAGAATCACGTTCCAATTTGTAGAAGAGCACTAACGTTCTTCATAAGGAATCCTCCCCAGAAGTTCTTCACCATAGAAGAAGAGAGTTTTTCTTTCTTGTTGGAGGGAGAGAAAAAGAAGCGTTGGTATTCTTTTTAGGAGTAATCACGTTGGTTTCTGACTAACAGAATCTTTCTTTTATATTCCCAATTGAATACAACTATTCAGGAAATAATCCTAACAGTTGTGTCTCTTCCTTTCCTTTTTTATTTATTAATCCAATAATCAATATAACACATTATATATATTTATTATCAGACATGGGGTTCGGGTTGACCCACATGGGTGGCCCGAATCCAATTTCCAACAGTTATCCACGGGTGGGATTGATATTCAACCGTAGTTATGTTTCACAGAGAGTAGAAATTTCATTTTTAGAAATATACAAATCCTTTAACGAGTTTGCACCCAAGGCAAATTATAGAGTCGCTGTGTCAAATATCAACTATCAACTTGGTATGTTAAATCAATATATGGAGTACATATTAATTTTTTTATGTCTTCCCTTGTTTGTTTATAATTGTGTGGAGTGATTTTATTTGGTTGAAAATCTAATTGCATGATGAGAGAAGTAGACTGATGTACACCAAGTGTGGAAGAGCACACTATCACTTGATGATGATTAGTTGTATTTGATAGGTTCAAGATGAAAGGCGGACCAAAATATAGTATGTGTATTGTAAAAATATATCAATATTATTAAATTTAAATTCTGGGTAAATTATTAAAGTACTGTTTCTGTAATTGTCAATGTGGCTTTTTCTATACATGATAACTTGTTTGTCGAGAACACAAAACTTTGCAGATGGATGATTAACTTAAGAGAGAGAAAAACTCTCCAAATTTTCTTTTCCCACTTTGGTCCGCCTTTCATCTTGATGCTTTTTTTCCTCCTTTATAGTTTATAACTTTATATTCATTGTCATCAATAGATTAACAATATAAAAAAAAATTGAATTGGTTAAAAGTTGATCTCCATTTACAATTATTTACCAGCTCATTTTATTTGGACACTTTCACCGTACATATAATTTAATATAACTTTGTTTGAAGTGATTGGAATTGGGGTACAATATGTGAAGGGATGAGAATGAGAATGAGGTACAGTGATAGTAGTCGACAGTCGTTTGTTGTTGTTGGAAGTAATTAAGTTCTTAATAACTAAAAGTCTTCTTTAATATTTATGACTATACGTACGACATAGGAGTAATATGGAGTATATATTTGCTGAGATAAGCACATACTATTATTTTCAAATAACTAAAGTTTTTTTAACAAAAATTATCTAATTATTGGTTCTATAAAGAATCAAAAACAATGTCAAAGTCCAAATCTCTATACTTTCTTTCAATCCAAATTAAATACGGATATAATTGGAATGAAATAATTAGATCTCATATATGCAAATTAATCCGGATCCGTTTTGCACTCAATTTGGGAATATTTTACGCTAATTTTGTGTCAAAGAGGGAAGATACTTAGCTAAATGGATGAACCAAAATGTTAATCTTTTACCTTATTTACCAAATTAACTATTTTAAAATAATTCGTTGTCTAACCACAAAAAATAAAGAAGAAAAATAAAATATAACCAGATATTTTTAGCTAATCAAATATGTTTAAATAAATAATATAGAAGCATTTCATAATCCCAGTAGGGATATAATTTGAGACTTGGAAGGAAAGAAGATCCTAAATTTCATTAACCCAAAACTCACTTGAACTCAATAATTCCTATCATTAATCCTACCTCCAAACCTTTATATATCTCATCATTCTTACGTTCTTCATTCTCTCATCAATTTCCCTTATTTCACATGCATATTCAAATTCATCTAAATCATTATCCAAGATAATGAACCAATCAGTGAAAATATTCATGCGTTTTCAACCAACTTTCTCATTAATATATTCATTCTTAGCTGCCATTGAAGCTTTTTCTGAACATCTTTGATCCCTCCTCCTTTTCTTGATTCTAAAAAACTTTGAGTGCACGGTTCGAAACTCGTAATGAAAACAGCTGTGGAGAAATCACCATGTGGAAGATTTATTAGGTATGCTGATATGTTAGGTGAAGGAGCTTTTAAAAAGGTGTACTTAGGATTTGATCGTGTTCAAAAAATTGACGTTGCATGGAACAGAGTTGTTTTTCATGGAGAAGAAGCATTAGAAAGTACACCAGAAACCTTGTTTTCCGAGGCTATTTTTTTAAGATCATTAAACCATGAGAAGATTATGAAGTGTTTCTCTTATTGGTTCGACTCCAAATCCAAAACCCTAAACATGATCACTGAGTTATTCCCTTTAGGCAGCTTGAAAGAACATTTAAACTACAATGAAAGTAGTACCGCCGGTGTTGAGTTGGCGAATATAAAGAATTGGGGTAGGCAAATTCTTGAAGTTTTACAGTTTCTACATGCCCAGAGCCCGAAAATCATACATAGGGATATCAAGTGTGGTAATGTCTTTCTTCATGCTGGTGGGAAAGTTAAACTTGGAGATTTTGGGTTGACGATTCGTCTTAACGAGGGTGATTTTGCGAAAGAGATTAAAGGTACACCTGAATTCATGGCTCCTGAGTACTATGATGAGGAATATAATGAACTGGTTGATATATATGCTTTTGGGATGTGTCTTCTTGAGATGGTAATTGGTGAATGTCCATATATGGAGTGTAGCAATGTGGTGCACATATTTAAGAAAGTGATGACTGGTGTAAAGCCTGCAGCTCTTGAAAAGGTAAAGGATTCAACAGTGAAGGATATTATTGAGAGGTGTTTGGTTCCAAGGTCTGTTAGGCCATCTGCTGAAGAGTTGCTGAAAGATCCATTCTTTTTATACAACGGTAGATCAACAATGGAGGCTTGTGCTCCCACTGCAAGTTTTGAAAACTCAAAGGGCAAGCAAGTGAAGTGCAAGCTAACTAATTGCAAGGGTTCTTTTAGGGGATTACATTGTTTTGCTAAGTTTTTTAAGAACTTGTGTTTGGTTTGATGATCTCATTAGGATCAATCAGAACACATTCGAGCTTAGGAAAAAAAGGTGTAATTGATTGATGATAGAAATTCTATGTTCTGAAAGCTTTAGAGTATTAGCCTTTTCTTTGTCTAGAATATGATGCTAATATTCGAGTTTAGTCAACTATCTACTGGAAAAGTAAATATTAGTTGTAGTAAGACCACTCACATTACATTCTCTGCTTGAGGCTTTCAAACAATTTTAAACTATACTCATTTTGATTTTGTTCTTTTGGCATCTAAATTCTCTGATCTTTGTAATAGTTGGCTGTGCTCTCTGAAGTTGGTTGGTTATTACATATAGCTGATGAATGAGTACATACAGCAGTGAGCGTGACATGATATATAGCCCTTTTACAAATAATCTCTCATAGATTTATTGGTGCTGCACTTAAAGACACGTCTCAATCCCTTTAAAGCCAATATTGTAGCTTTTGAAAAATTACTTAAGTATAGTTGCATTAAACCACATTCTGAATTGGTGCCAAAATGAAACAATTAATAACTTCCCCCATTAAACAAGCTTAAGAATAGAAGCAACTATTTCCTTCATTTATTACTCTCTGCATTCCTTTTGTTGAAGTATCTGTATAACTAAACTGATTATAACTTTATTAACCTCTCAACTATATAAATTTATAATAGGCAAATCAACCTCGGAAAACTTGTTTCATCGTTATAATATTATTCTACAAGTTGCAACGAATAATATAATTGCCGATTGAAGATACAACTTGGCTCCCATGCAGAGCACTTAAAGGTCCATTAGGATTCACATAACCTCTCTTTTTGTTTTAATAATTGCGTTCATGTTGGCTACATGGCCATGGATAGGCAGTTGATCTTCATATAAATTATCTAACTTGATGACCAGTGTGGAAGTACAATAGTACATTCATTGCCTTTTGCACTTGTACCAGCTCCAAGAGTCAAGTTTAGCTCAACTTCAAAATTGTTTTTCATTTTATGATAAGATCCTTCTTGCTTCATGCCCATAGAGAACTTGAATTCAATCTCGTGCTTTACCAACACGCTCAATGAAAGAATTGAGAGAGCTGCAAATTTAATTAATACTCCTCTGTTTTATTTTATGTGAAACTATTTGACGGTTAGAAAAAAAAAATCTTGAAATTTTGTAGTCTTAACCTGTTGAGACGTTTATAGTTGTATTATTCGCAGATAAAAAAAGGCACGTCATTCTTTTCAAATAGACTGAAAAGGATATTATTTCACATAAAATAGAAAAAAGTACTTGATACTTTGAGAAAGAAGATTTAAATAGAATGACGCTTTGAAAGTAGTATATTTTAGCTTTCCTCACGCTTTTAAGACATATGTAGCTAAAAAGTTGGTGAAAGAGGAATCAGGTTAATAGCCATTAAATGGACAAGTAAATAATTACAGCTATCTAGAGAAACACATGCATACAATGACCTGAGTTCTGAGTAGCATATGCCATATACTAAGCCCTCTTCAAACGCCAAAGCAAGTTCTGACTGCAAGTTTGGACATAACTTCAAGTTTAAAAAATAAAATTTAGTACATATTTGAAAACTACGAACTATATAAAAAGTACTTTAAACATAAGTACAAGTAATAGTAATTCACAATATTTAAAAAAAATTAAGCAAAAAGTGGTAAAAAAGAGCAAAACTAATACTGCCACATAACTTGGAACATATGAAGTATGATTGATGTCAGATGGCTCCCGGAGTTCCCCCAAACACTTCAGTAGTTATATTTTATACCCTTTTAAATTAGGGCATTTATAAAATCCCAATGAAGTGATCAGGAGAACTCTAGGGGAAACCTGACGCTTTTTAATGTATCTTCCATTCCTAGTTGATAGGAAATGAGATATGATGCTATATATGTTGATTGGAAAATTTACCTATTTATAGAGAAGCCAAGAAATAATTCACATGGCTGGCTCTAACATGGTTAGCGTAATTTTAAGAGTAATATCCCTGCTGACACCATGAAAACTAGGAAAATATTTCCTTTTGGTCATGCATGTTGAACCTAGTTACTATTGTGGGATGAATTCAAGAAATGGAATCATATTTTGTAACAAGTGACCACAAATCTCTCCCTTTTGTTACATCGCTGTCCAAGTAATATCTGCTCGAACTTGCTCTCTAGATAGTGCATGCAGAAAATATTTTCGAAATATATCTTAGCTTACAATCTTTCAATGAATTGGTGAAGTTGCAAATTTTGAATTTATTCCAAGGATAATGAGAAAATGCTGATTCCTTTTGCGGCTGAAAGAAAAAGTGTTAGATAAATTATAGAAAAGCAAAATGATAACTTTGTCTCTTTGTTTCTCACCCTTCATCTAGCCTGTAAATTGGCCTAAATTCAAAAACATCTATTTTTTCCATCCATTCTCATTTTTCAAAAAGTACTAAGTCGAACCTGACCTTAGTTTTGCAACTACGTGTACTATTATGCTGGTAAAGGCGAGAGAATCCAACTGGTTTATTTTTCGTGTGTAAAACTTGAGTTTCAAGTTACTATATACATTGAGAAAGTAACAATATTAATATCAGTGACCCGGTTAAGTAAGTTGCAATATGGAAATTAATTATTGTTGTAGGTTGAATTAACGTGATAAGCTAATATTATTTCCCTCTCCTTTTAATCCCCTGTAGAATATGGACATGACAGTTATCCACTTTTACACTTGCACCAAACCACTATATAAGTAAGTACATGATTAGAATGAACATTTGACGTACAAAAGTTCGAGGGACAATATAAGGTCAGCATATTGGAAAACAAAATGCAATACTATATATGTCAAATATACGAATACCACTATATATAGTAGCCCAACAGACATTATATATATTCTAGTAAAAGAAGACAATGAAGTAGCAAGTGATCAGGTTTCCCCTAGAGTTCTCTCAAATCACTTCATTGAGTTACTATTCCTTCTTTTAAGGGGAAATGAATCTACCCACTGAAGTGTTTGGGGGAACTCCTGAGGTTTCTTGGTTCTTTCAAACAATAGAATGTCAAAGTGACAATGTGAATTTGTCCTCATTTCAAGCTTTTTCCAGTCTTCCTTTTTTTGGAACAAGAAACTTTTTCTGTTCTTCCTCATTGTGTTCGAGTTCATTTTCATTCTATTATAATGTTTGTGTAGCCTAGCATCTTTCTATTTTGATGGTATTCAAACCAGTTTGAACACCTCAACTATTTCCAAAAATACATATCATCTCCACCCAGTTTTAGGGTGTGTTTGGTATGGAGGATTATATTTTTTTAAAAATGTTTTTTTCAATTTTCTCATATTTGATTGTAAAACATTTTGTCTTGGGAAGAAAATTCCTTAAGAAATGCGAAAATGACTTTCCTAGTGGGTGTAGGAAAACAAGTGCCATAGATATGGCATTACATGCTAATGTCTCCTCCTTATCCCCCAACACCCACCATCACTCCCACACCCTCACGTCCCACCCGCTTCCTCAACCCCATAATGTGTATTGGGGAAATTCTATGTCAGACACGTGGTGATCGGAGCGTGAAGCTCGGGGGTGTTTGCCACGAGAATATGTTTGAGGATACCGGAGACAGGTCTTGAGGTCATGATCGCTCGAGTCCCAAGAATGCAGAGTGTCCGAGATATGCAGCTCAAGCCCTCAATAACTGAAGCAGCCCCATGATCTCAGCATTCAATGAGGAGGAGATCGTGGGCCACCCACGACCTGAACGTGGGATAATGGATTAATTAATGGTCATGATCACTCCAATTCATTGTACTATAAATAGTCCGTGTATATCAAGGTAAAGGGTATTCACAAATAAATAGCAAAACTCTGCTTATTTGTAATCTCAGCGTTGTCAATATATTTCATTCATTCTTGCCTTCTATATTGTTATTATTTTTCATTATTTACACAATTGCTGCAATCTTGATACAATGAATTGCTTGTAGCCCAGTTACAAATTCAATTATATGTTAAGTCGTATTTAGAGTCGTACATAATGTTTGCTTAGATCATACTATATGAAATGTTCTTCGGATTGTATCTAATTACCAAACACCAAAAATCAAGTAAGAAAACCACTTATTTTCAAAGAAACAAGAAACTCTTTTCCTTCCTATATATATCAAACACATCCTTAAATATCAACCTGTTGATGTATCATATACAGGTCTAAAGAAGCAAGTTCGACAAAATGAATTGCCAAAAGGACTTTATTTTTACTAGCGCAAGTCATTAGTCACAAGAGTTCCCAGAACTTGAAAGCTTTTCTTCCCAAAATCCTTTTTTTTCCCTCATTTTTTCTTCCAATTTTGGTGCCGAAAATTCTGATAACTTCTCTATAATAGTGTTTAGCAAATTATATCAATCCAAACACTTCAAAGCAAACATTGACGGAACAAACAGAGATAGATATTGCCTCAAACACCCATGGACACTATATCAGAGCCAAACTGGCCTAAAGCCTTGACAAGCCAAACCTATCTAAAGTCTAGCAAGTACAAACTCATAGTTTCGACTCTAGCAATATTTTCCAAGCAAAAATGGAAAGACAATAAAAGGCACACCACCTATATCTTATAACTTGATTCCTTTTCTAACATTACAAGAGAAGTCATATGGACAAAATGAAGTTTTGTTCTGTCAGTGATCCCTTTCTTTTAACTTCTTGGGGTACTACTTTTCCTGTTAGATCTGATCTTGCAGGTTAGCGCTTCCATTCTGCTCGATTCATCTTATCTGAGATTATGAAGCAAAAGTTAATGGCATATCGTCAAATAGAAGCATGGCATATGGGTGTGTATGAACTACATAAATGATTGGACTATACATCTTAACCAAAACTCAGGAATTTAAGCTAGCATTGATTCAAGTCTTAGAAAATTTCTTGGTTTTGGTCTGTTAATGCACAAGTTTACTAATATGTCTGAAGTTCAGAAGACCTCACAACTTGGCAATCTTAGGAAGACTCATGAACAAGGATTATATTTGTTCATTTCAAAAGACATACTCCATGGAATGAACTAATTAATTGAAAACTCGAGCTTTATCAAAGAAAACCACTTGCCACTTAAATACTCACCAGTACCATCCCTTGAAGATGATAAAGATCTATCAATCTTGAATCCTTCTTTTCCACTAGCTTGGACCAGCCTCTGCACCCGTGGTGATGAACTCAGCTTGCCGTTCATAGGGGAAATAGGCAAAGAGTGACGTCTGGTTAGGCCATTCTTCTCAGCCACATCTTGCCCAAACCTTGGTGAGGCTTGTTCTTTTAGTTTAGCCTTAGCAGACTTGGTTGGAGCCATATAGCTGGGCACCTTTCTTGTAGTTTGCATACCTGTATCCACATCATGCTTTGCAGGTAAAGAAACTCTTCTGTTAGACTTGTTACTCTCATTTCCTTCTTTACCATGGCTAGTACAAGAGTCTTCATTTGCAACAAGAGTATCCTCTCTGCTATCAATGACCGATTTCGGATGCATATCAGACAGAGAAAAGCTATCCGCAGCATCCACAGGTGATTTGTGATGTGTATCAGATACAGAAAGGTTATCTAAATGAGTGATAGTATCATCCACCGGTGCCATTTCTTGAGGTGCCTCGACATTTGTAGAAATTTCAATTGTGCCTTCTGAACTTTTCAATGGTTCATCTGATGTCATGTTCCCCTCAGTAACCAAAATACTTGATGATTTGTCATGATGTTGACTTTTTCTCTCACTGTCAACCTCAGCCTGAACAGGTTTTTCCAATAAAGGGCTAGACACTTTTTTCAAATTCTGCTTTACTTTCTTAATCTCACTTGCCGGACTTTGAGAAACAGAATTTACAGAATGACTTGATTTCTTCTTTTCTGACCCTGAGCTGGAATGGTTTGAACCATTCTGTATCTTTCTAGAGTGCACTTTCCGTCCATTGTTCTTTGACATAGCCATGCCTGCTTCAACTTTTTGATGTTTTGTTTTTGAAAGCGTTTTGGCTTTAGAGCGTGGTCGCCAAATATGTGATCTAGTCCAACGGACTAGCCATTCCTGACTAGAATTTGGTTCCTCTGGACCATATTGGAGGTGTAGAGGCATTATAGTAGGTGATGAAGCAAGTAGCTGAAAATACCAAATGACAAGCATTGTTTGATCAGTTAAACAGTCAACTATAGAAAAAATGAGATAAGTTCAACTTTTAATGAAACATTTTGATAGTTTATGCTTGAAATCTTAAATTCTTGATTTTAGCAATAACGAGAGTTTGCATGTCCGATCATATATGGAGAACTTCAATGTCTGGGTAACTGCTCTCTGGTTATTTAGGGACAACTGTTTGTCACATAGGCATATACTTCCCTCCAGAGATCGAGATAATACAGCAAAAGTATGCAAAACCGTCAGTGCAAAAAAATGGTAAGTAGTAGAATGCATACCTTTGTAGTAAATTCATTCTTGGATAGCTCAAATCCGGGTTTGGATGCATTATTTCTCTGAAAATCCAATTGTTTAGCATCCTAATGATGAAAGATATCATTAAAAACTGTAAACCATCAAGCAAGCTATAGTAACACAGTTAAGATGTTGCATCGAACATCCTCTGCAGCATACAACGTAAGGCAAATAGATTTGTGGATGCTGTGATTGCAAATCACATTACACCTTGATAATATAAAGATACCAAAATTGCAGATCTTAATAAGTAACATTAGAGTAGTCTGTAGTCAATTAGGCGGTTCACCTGTTGTCCTAGTCCTCCCTTAGTTATCACTTCACAGCCAATACTGGAACGCCTAGCAATCTGGCCACGGACACGTGCTTGAAGCTTGACAATGCCATGTATACAGTATAATGTAGCAACAGCCTGCCTTCTGACCAGATGCCCACGTATGACAGCTTGTAGGCTTATGATTCCCCTGAGCCTAAGAAATGCTCGGCGAGCCTTCAGAGAAACCATACTGTTATTAGTGCAGATTAAATTTTCAAAGTTAAATTAGAAATGAGTTAAATGCCATAATTATGTTATTGAACATCAACGTAGCGAGACTACGTCAAAGGTGGAAGTAGCCAGCTCCTTTAGAAGACAGAACTTGTGAAGGTAAAAAAAACATAATTCACTAGACAAATGTGTATTAGGAGCTAAAAGAAAAAGGAAAAAAAAACGTTCGGGATACCATGTAAATCTTTATGGGAAGAGTAATTACCAGATGACCCCTAAAAATAGCCTGTGTTTTTGTAGCAGCTTCCTCAAGCCTCGTTTTCTCAGTATCCTCAACTAAGGTAAGCTGTGGGTTTTGTTCTTCATCTTGCTTCGTAGCAGGTAGAATCACCTCATTGGTGACCATTCCTTTTCCAAAGTTTGAATCCTCTTTTATTCCACCAGCACTACCAGCAACTGGCTCAGATACCAAAGGCAGATGGACAGACGAACCGGATAATGTCGCATTGGTGGAAATTACTGATGCTTTCTCATTTGAAGATTTCTAAAGAAAGAAACAGAGTAAATAATATGAATAAAATAAACCCCAAAATAAAAAAGAGGACAAGCAGCATGAATATGTAATGCGTGTGGAAAATCCTTGCATTTGAAGTGGCTTGATTCAAGTTTATTGCATTGTGACGATAATACTGCTTTCATGGTAGCAGCATGTCACCAGTGACACATAGGCATTGACATTTAGGCAGAAGACGAGGTTCATTTTCATGAATGGTATGCACCAAAATAATTAGACAGCTTGGCTTATGGCTTGCCTCAAAATAATGTCCACTTTCCGAAAGAAGTAAAACCAGGCTGACGAAAGATTTTAACTTTTAAGGACACAAATCGTACACTTCTCAATGTGAACCTTTTCCACTTCAATTACAAATGGAACGAGTAAGTTTCGAATACACTAAATATTAAAGAAGCACTGCCAATTTTAAACTAGCAAATACTTGCAACTCTTGACAAGTCAAAGAGATAGATGGGTAAGACCACTTTATTGTAAAGTAGACAGATAACGAGGGGCAGAAACAACAGGAACTTCAATTTGAAACGAACTTGAATGTTATCTCTTACTTTTGATGTGCCAGATTTGGGAGACTTCTTCCCTGACAGCAAAGACCTGAACCACTTTCCAGGAGATCTTCCCATAGTAATAAGTTATGTCCACAATGTAAGAACCTAGTGATAGAAAGCCTGAAAAGTTTAAAAGAACTTTTTATCATGTAAGTACATAGTACAAACTTGCATTAGTAAATAGGTGTGAAACCATGGTGAGTGTAGGTGTTAAAATGGGACGAGGTATATGTAAAATCACATGAAGGAAACTACCTCAAAAGTCTACAAATTACAATCTCTTAGAATCCTTGAAGATTGAATTTAAAATATAGCACTGGAAGATCATAAGATATACCGATTATTGGGAATCCAGTTGTACTCCAAGGTTGGTAGTCACCTATAACACATTGATCTACAAGATTTTTGACCATTGACTTCTGTATGTGCCTCATCAGTTCAGAACTACATCAGCACATCTATAACAATTATTCTTGTCGACATAAACCTAGTGCTTTATACGACATTCGAACTAAGAAGCACCATTCTCCATCACCCCCCCCCCCCCCCCAAACCCATGCCACAGCCAGGGTGATGTTATGTTGCACAAAAGAATTGAGAGTAAAAAACCCAGTTACATTAAAATGCTTCCCTTCCCCCAAAGAAAAGGTTATGAGCTGCCAATCAACTAAGAGACGATCCTGCCAGTGGCATCTGTCGATTTCCCATGGACTTCAATCTCCAATCAGATTATATTAAGACGCACTGTGTATAAGCTTTGTCTGCTCTACGCACCCAACATCATTCTAATTGAAAAAATTGCCATTCAAATAAAAAAGCTACTTCCAGCATCCTCAAAAACAATACTTCCATAAACCGTTGGTTACTTTGTTAATATATCTATTCAGCACTGACTATAACTTAGAAATCAAATACTGATCATACTTTTAGTCCATCCAGTGAAAAATATAACAGGAATGGATAAACAAGAAGCCAATGATGTGACACATTTTTTATAGCCAGGAAATCCCAGAGGGCCAAAGGCTCATCTCGGTGATGGATGACAAGCTCGGCCCCCTACCATTCTCCACTTAAATACCACGCTTTTGTCTACCCGATATAAATCTGTAGAGATTTACAGAAATAGGACACTTTAGAGCCACTACTCTCGCACTTCCGCCCCCCATTAGAAAAAGCATTTGACTTTTAGCCCAATCGCCAGAAGTTAGCGGACACACCTAGCAAATCGCCAAAAGTGTATGAGTGGCGTGCCAGAAGGCTACTGGGCGTCAATTCTTGGAACTTGTGACGTGCGTATAACTCACACATCACAAGTTGAACTCTTACCACTAGACCAAACTCCAAAGCCTTGTGGCACAATGTGATACCTTTACTTCCTAATTATTTCTAAAATTTAGCAACTGGAGCAACATTTAGAAAACTAAAATAAAAAATCACACACGCCTCTCGACAACAACATACCCAGTATGACCCACAAGTGAGGTCCAGGGAGGGTAGGTGTACACAGACCTTACCCCTACCTCGAGTGAGGTACATAGGCCTTTAGCAGAAAACCCTATCACCAAAGAACTGCCCCAAATGCAACAATGTGGAAACAGCTAAGTTTACACATTTTAACCCTTAAACACAACAAGATTTAAAATATAACCACTTTTATCAATTAACTTAACAGTAAGCTCAAGAACCCAACATTTAAAAAACAACATCTAAACTACATTGGATCTAAAACTTACCTCAACACAGCAAAGACTTCAACTTTAACAAAAACCCTTCTTTAACTGCAAAAAATAAAGCTAAATTTAACAAAAGAACTTCAAGAAATGAAAATGGTCAACCTAAAAAGTGCCGAAAAACATATAAATAAATAAAGTTTGATTCTTTTAGCTGTTTTTTTCTTTTTTCTTGTTTTTTTTTAACTGAAAGATCTGAAAAGTGAATGCTATGAAGAGAGAGTTTTCACCATTTTCATAGGCAAAGGGCAGTTAGCAGCAAAACAAAGAAAGGGTAAAAAGTTTTTTGAAAGCAAGCACCTGGAAAATTGGTGCACTATAGTGTCTGTATTTGTTTTTTGTCTGTTTCAGTTTTCAAGATTTTGGAAATTATCCAACATGCCAATTTCGAATGTAACGACAATTGTGTGTATTGGGCTTAGCTGGGCTTTTGATTCGGGAAAGTGCACGCGTAGCCATCATTGGGCGTGTCATCATAGTTTCAGCCATTTGTGGAAAGGCACTGCTTAGAACCCATTTCTGTGTACATCTCACATTTCTCAAACCTCACTTGTAAGATAATGCTAAGTGTATTATTGTTGTTGTTATTCTTGTAGACTATTCGGATTAAATTTCAAGCATATTAAGCTAAGGTTAGTCCATTCTGGTTTGAAGTTAAAATTTAGTACTATTTCCGCCTTTGTTTTCAGAAAGTGCATGTGTGGCCACTTTTGGTCGACCTAAGCCACATCCTTACTGCTGGAGTGGGGTCAGCCTCCAAACCGTATGTGAGACGATTTTTTTGCCTCATACAGCTTGGGCCGAAGACCGGAGAAGTTTAGAAGGGATGGAGAAACCTAGTAGCTGTAGGTCGGGGTGGGGCGATATTATTGTTTCAGTCATGTTTAGGTGTGTCTTTGCAAAGGTTGGCTACTTTAGACCAAATTTTCTATCTTCAGACCATTAGAATTGAAATTCAAGATAAATTAAGTTAACCTTAGCCCCCATTGGTCTGAAGTTAAAATTTGCTATTTTTTTCTCTCAATTTCAAGTTAAGCCAATTAAACACTTTTGGTTTGAATTTGACTCATTTTTTGACTAAATAATTTAATTTAATTGAACAGTCACGCTATGGGCTAAATTAAATACATATTTTAGCCTCGATGGTTACAAAGTGGATAATTATGGTTGCAATATTTTTTGAAAAGTAGCTAAAATTTGAATGACATGGGTAAAAATGGTTATACATCAAAATTTTGCTTTTTATTGGGATTTGTACTAGGGTGATTTACAGAAATAGGACACCTTAGGCACATCGTCATATAAATGGCCCCTTATGGAAAATCTTACAAATCTAGCCCCTGTAAGAAAGTTCCTGGCGATCACCAGGAATTTTCCTCTGCCAGCTTCCAACAACTTTCCCTATTAAGAGCCATTTTTGAAAGACTTTTCTTGTGGGGATCAAACTGTAATAGCATCTCTAGATTTGTCTATTTTGTGCAATCTATTGCTTTGTGAAGTTGAATCCTAGCCCAATTGGTTGTCTCAAATTTGGCCCAATATTGAATCCTCCATTTTTTACTTAAGAAGTTCCAATTATGTTGGATACATCTAACATCAATAATCATCCAATGTCCAAGATTTACTGTCTTGAATAATTCGAAGTCACATTGTAAAAAGTCTTTTATGAGATGTTTTACACTGCCTATCAAATTACATTTCAAACTCGGTCTTCTAATTAAGGATGAATGATTCTTTATTATTTTGTCGCACCTCCTAATGGCGAGATCCTCTAACCTGACTAATTGAACATGAATGGCCCCAAGTTTCTATGTAAAGTCAGCTAATGTTTATCATAGTCTATTTACTAAAATTTTCAGAAGGACAAAAAAATGCGACTATTTGAAACAAATAAAGTACTTATACATAAGACGAGCAAACTTTGAAATCAATGATTTACTTTTTTCTTTCTCAATGTTGGCCTAACATGCCAAATTAACTTGACCTAGATATTACTCTCGTATATCTTCACATTTTTTTCATTTTTTGTGTACAGCTTTCAATAGTTCTGTCATTCTGTGATAAATTCAGGAAATGGAAAGAAGAAAAACATTTTTATTCTAAAGAAAAAGTTTGGAAGGAATTTATACCTTTTATGGATTTTTATTCCATTTATATTTGTCTTTTTTGACTTCCAAGTCTGAATAAACAGCTAATACTGTATTATTCCTTCTTGTTGGAGTATCATTCTAACTAAGATATAGTATAAAAGAAAAAATAATATTCTCCAATCACAACTAATCAAAGATTCTCATGAATTATTTATAATATATCATACATCTAAGAGATTCATAGTCTACTCATTTCAAATTGTATGAATAAGTATGATCGATGTAAGTAGTAATTTAATTGAAAAAAGTTCATCGATAATACAGATCAATTGTTGGATTTGGCATCATATGTTATGTTTAAGTTGTTTCATTTTACTTCAAATTTGAAGTATAAGAGTCTTTAAAGTCCCTAAGGTTTACAGATTAGTTAATATTAATGAAATAAAAAAGAAAGCCTCAAAGTCTTCTGACACTTCTTAGTTTAAACTTTAACTAATGATGCTTCTTAGCTCAAACTTTCATTAAGCTTAGTTTTTATTTTTATCAAATTGAGAACTAGCATTTTGACTTATAAGAAACAGCTAATACTACTACTTTTGTCCTTCTTGTCATCATTATGACAAAGATATAGGAAACAAATAAACAATCCATACTTGCAACTAACCAAAGATTCCCATGATTTGTTACTATAATATACTCCTACAATAGTGAGTTTAGTAAGTCATCAATCAGTGTGAACCAATATTTTTAATCAAATGAATCTAATAGAGATTAGAGATTAGAGAGGTTGTTCCATATTTATTTAAATCATGTAATACCATATTTTTATGCTGTTCTCTTTTGACATGAGTTATTTGGGCCTATAAAACAAGAGGGGAAAAAATAGAGAAGTGTTAAAGTAACATTCCTAATTTTAAATGACAATTTGTTGGTTATCCAATGCTATTGAATCAATGAAAAATGTCCATTTCCACCCCATCATACATCACTATCACACCATTGAAAAGAAGTAAAATAAAATGATAAATTATTGTTCTAATTCGAACTTTTCTAAATTGCAAATAGTTCTCCAAGTGGATAAAAATTTAGCATAAGAATGGAAACATATGAAAAGCTCTAAACTTACTAAAATACACAAGAGAAAAAGCAAAGATATAGATGCATTAATAGAATGGCAAAACAACAGTGAATACAGAACTTGCTGCTTCATTTTTTTTATCCTTGAAGATGATATTCAGTCTTACAAACAAAATTTTGTTAGTTTGGTAAATGCCAGAAACAAGATGAGAAGATTAGGTGAGGTATTTTATGACAAAGCCTTGCCTCTTGCTTTGGACCTCTTTCTTAGGCTTTGGGAAATGGGACACAGCCACACCGACACAAAAGCTAGAAGCCTTAGAACTACTCTTTTGTCTAATCTACGTTACAAGGCTACAATTTGAAATGGTAAATGAATATTTTCTTAGGATTGAAAGGTTCGAATGCTCAATTGTTTGGATTTATAATACTTCTTATATAATTTTTAAATATATAAATTTTATTTAAAAATTTCAAAGATTCTTAGCTAGCGTTTGGACATAGATTTGGTTGAAACTTGAGAATTTGAGTTGAAAAAGAATTTTTAGAACTTGAAATTGAGTACATTTCACTTGAAAAAATATTTGAAGTTTTGTGGGTGGAATATACAAAATTTCTCAAAACCACTTTTTGCTTCAAATTTTAGTCAAATACTATAAACAAATAGTTTTTCTCCCAAAAAATTTTCCGAAAAAGTATAAACAAACGGGAGCTTAGTTTGCCTTTACGCTAAAATTGAGTTGTTTGACTTCGTATTGTCGACCAGTTTACCTAAATTGAGTCGAATGAAGTAATTTTTTTTTTTTTATTGTAGAGAAATTTCATAGGGTAAGATCTAAGGTAAGGATTCATCTGTACTCTTCTTTATGTAAGTATTCCTGTGTTTATTAATGGGAGGATCCAAATATATGGCGTGTGTCTAAATCACATTACGTGTTGTGTTTGTTACTATTAAACCAAAATTCAAAGCACTTAATACTCATTGATGCACTTATCTCACCTTCTAAACTTGGTCTAGAGTCTTAATTAATACTAGAATCTAACCTTCTATCTGTGTTCGTTTTTACTAGCAAAAGATCAGTAAACAGTTAAATATAAGACATTTGCTACTCACGTTAACTATACCTATAATAAGCCTTTTCAGACTAATTTTATCCCGTATGTGCAAACAACGCACAAAAAGGATTTGATCAATTCTGTGGAATATGCATATGAAAAACTTTACGTAAAGCAAATGTTTGATTTTTGAAATGATTTATCCATTAATCTGAAAATATCTCCAATGTCAAATATAGAGTCACCACATAAGGTGGAGTCTTCGACAAAATCATGATAAAATGAATGAAACAAAGAGGAGATTGATTTTATCATACTACGGAGTCAGTAAATTGATCAATAAGAATTTCTTCTTTTTTTTTTTTCAACGTAAGAATTAACCAAGTGATACAAAGGCTTTAGGCTGGTCATTCATTGTGTTGTTCCCTTAAAATATCTTTGGTAGAAGACATAGGAGTACTATGATTTTTGAAATTGATTGTTCATTATCAAATAATTATTCTGTTTTGTCCTTTTTCGTACTGTCCTAATTTTTGTAATTGAACAATAATTTTTGTGGTGTCATAGAAGTCTTATGGTCATGCCTCGAACCCATTTCAGGGACCCCTACGCCCTTGTCGAAATAATTAATGGTATACACTTGTTTTTGTTGTGTATTTTTCAAAGAATACATGCACTTGTTTTTGTTTTTTATCTTGCAAGAAATTGTCTTGTGCCAAGAATTGATCTGTAACCGACATCCTCGACAAATTTGATAAACCCCACATAAGATTCGTAGATTTTATGTCATACTCCCCCGTCCCAAATTAGTTGACGCTTTAGCAAGATCCATTTATTCCAAATTAATTGACGCTTTAGGATTTCAAGATATTTTTTGTCAATTCTTTCTAACTACGCCCATATTTAATAAAAGAGTATTTCTAAAAAAACTTTAATAGTCTAATATTAGAAATGTGGCCAGCAGGGATAAAATAGTAAAATATATACCCAATTTATTAATTTCTTAATAGGCGTGCAGAAGGTGAAGGCGTCAACTAATTTAAGACGGAGGAGTATCTTTCTAGCTTGGGAATAACGTAGTTAAAATGGAAGTCTAGCAATTTGTCGAGACTTCAGGTTTTATGTCCTCAATCACAAACTTTTCGAATATAGCTGGCGAAATACAAGTACACTTGCTAAACGAGACACCATTATTGATATTTTCATCTGTTCTTCTTTATTTATGTGATTTTAACGCATAAGCATTGTTACTACACTTATTATTGTGTCAAAAGTCTTGATTAATTTATTTTATGACTCTCAATCTTAATTCCAAACTACTCCTAGTAACTAAGTCATAGGAATCATAACACACAGTATGTACTCCCTCAGTCTCGTTTATTTGTCTTGGTTACTATAAATATCCATCTCAAATTATATGTCATTTTAGCAGTCGTTCATGAAGACTACAAATATCTCAATTATGGGTTAATGTCATGATTGTTCAAATAGCAATGAACACATAAATAATAGTGAAATAGTCAATACTCCTCTTTATTAATGATTTTTTAAGTAACGTGTAAAGAGAAACATGACAAAAACAAAGACGGAGGAGTACCTATTTTACTCCATTCGACCTACAAGATTAATCATGCTTTATTCTTTTGGTGATCCTCCACCTTTCAGATTACAAATTTTGCAAAATTAATAGAACGAGAATTTTTATTCAAGCTCCAATAAAATTCATAATTCTTTGTCCCAGAAATTTAATAAAAACAAAAGGATTACTCCATCATAGGAGTAATTCATAGGTAAAGGGTTTTGGGTTGGGGGGGGGGGGGGGTGGGAGGGGGATGTTTGGAGAATTGGTTCAATTATTGCTAGCTATATTTCGTTATCAAAGAATTATTAGTTGTAATAGAACCCTTTGGGGCAGTGACCAAGTCATAAGTCAAGAACTTTATTGCAAGGTATGAACAGTCAAACAAGTGTAGAATACTAGTTGTACAATAGTACACCATATGAAGTGTTTTGATTTCAGAGCCACTTTTGACTTTTGCATCAACAGCAATACTAACATTCATGCAAGTATATATATAAAATCCAACTATATAAATCCAAATACTATATCTACGTTACAAAACAAGTTGCAATTTTAAAAGATAGAAGGCTCCTCTATCCTTAACCGCAGGACAAGGAATGTG
Source organism: Petunia x hybrida (assembly GCA_037355625.1). Lineage (NCBI taxonomy): Eukaryota > Viridiplantae > Streptophyta > Magnoliopsida > Solanales > Solanaceae > Petunia > Petunia x hybrida. The sequence continues at coordinate 1,122,010 of JBBBVM010000006.1, read as the reverse complement.
CTTTGGCTTTTCTTGTTTGTACATAGGCACCGACTGACACATCCAACCAGTCCATGTTACCATAATTTCACATTCATAGCTTCACTTTCTTTCCTCTCAGATCTCTGACCCTCCCCTCATTCAATTCTCTGCAAACTTTTTAGGAGTAACATTTCTTACCATTTTCTTCTCTTTGTACATTTTTTCGTGTTTGAATCAATTACACGTATCTCGACTATTCTATTAAATACTTGAGATTTTCGTATTGTGGCGGATGTAGTTCTAGGTAGCGGATCAATTCGATCTCAATATTTTTAACGCATGACATAAATATATACGTGAAAAACTACTAAAATTTTAAAAGTACAATGCGTTTAGTTCTAAGAACCTTAAAAATATAACATATCACAAATATTGGATATTTTGATTAAAAAGATAAAAAGAAATCATCTATATAAATGTGTATTTTTTGTCTATGATTTTCACCCAACTCATTAAGTCTAGACCACACCATGGTCTTCATCTCTGCACATTCTTTTCTACATATATACATGGTGTGACATGGTATGGAATCCTTGTCACAAAAGATGTACAGCTAAGCTAGCTAGCAGACAACACATCTGTACTCCATTATAATAATGTAATCATTTAATAGCCTTTTCTCTGTATATCATTACTCTTTTATGAATTCTTGAATTATTTCATTCATTCAACTACTCTCTATGCAGTTAAACAAAAGTGTACACTCTTTTGTATGCTGAAAAGATAGTTGGGATTTTAAGGTTCTTATCTTTTTTGTTTCTCCTTCTCTAAAGATATGTTGAAGTGTTCCAAGTTTCCATGCATGTTCTTGTTTCTTGATCTACTTTTGCTTTTGTTAGTTCCATCTTCTTATGCTCAATTAGTTCCTGCTGAAAATAGAATCCTGTTTCAAATTCAACAACTTCTTGAATATCCACCTGTTTTACAAGGATGGAATAATTGGACAAACTTTTGTTACCTTCCACAATCTCCTTCTCTTGTTATCACTTGTTATGGTAATCACATAACTGAGTTAACAATTGTTGGCAACAAAACCATTGGTCTATCTGGAAAATTTTCCACTGATTCATTTTTCACTGTTGTCACTAAACTTGCAAGTTTAAAGAAATTGTCATTAGTTTCTCTTGGATTATGGGGTCCATTACCTGCCAAGATTAGTAGATTTCATTCACTTGAGGTACTAAATATTAGTTCAAATTTCATTTCTGGTAACATTCCATCATCCATAGCCAATTTCAAGAATCTGAAATCTCTTGTTTTAGCTAAAAACTTGTTCAATGGAACTGTACCTGATCTTAAAGGCTTAGTAGCACTTCAAGAACTGGACTTAAGTAACAATCACTTAGGACCTAAGTTCCCATCTCTAGGAAACAACCTTGTTACACTCAAATTGAGCAGCAATTTTCTTAGATCACTTATTCCTGTTGAACTCAACAAGTTTAGTCATTTGCAGTTTCTTGATATCTCTTCCAACAAACTTGTTGGTCCATTGCCTTCTTTTCTGTTCTCTTTACCAGATATTCAGTCCATTAATGTTGCTAAAAATCAGCTAAGTGGTGCCCTTCAAGCAAGTATATCTTGTAACAACAAACTTACCTTTGTCGATGTTTCGAGTAATCTTTTGATTGGAAAGTTACCTGCTTGTCTTGGATCAACTTCAAGAAACAGGACAGTGATTAATCTTTGGAATTGTCTGTCAAGTACAAATACTAAGTATCAACATCCACATACATTTTGTGAAAAACAAGCATTAGCTGTTAAGCCTCCTCCTAAAACTCATGAGAAGAAACAATCCACAGTTAAGGTTGGTGTTGTCATAGGACTCATAGCAGGCATTGTGGTTGTTTTTTGTGCAATTGGATTGTTGATAGTTTTCATTGTCAAGAAAGTTACAAGAAACAGAGTTGAAGGCTACAAATGTGACAGTTTTGCTTTTCAGAAGAAATCAGCACTTCCCTCTGCTGATGGAGGTAAATTTCTTTAATGAATCTTGAATTTCAAAAAAGACTAGTAGTACTGAATACTGATAGTGTATCTTTATATCTATTTCATTTGAACTTTAGAAATTTCTACTGCATTTTTATTGTAATAGTCAAAATTATGATCAACTCAAATTTGATCAGGGCATGCAAGGAGGACAATGAGGCTGCCATCATTAGGACTGCCACCATATCATGTTTTCACTCTTGAGGAAATGGAAGATGCAACAAACAACTTTGATACAACTAATCTGGTTGGAGAAGGTTCCCAGGGTCAGGTAAAGTTGTTGGAAAAAAAAGAAGCAGCAGGAGTTATATTACTTTCCCGGTCCATATTAGTTGTCGTTTTGTTACATTGAATTTTCAAATATTTGACGTTTTAGAAAAACAAGAAGCATATATATTACTTTTTCTTCAAATTCACCCTTACTAATCCAATTAGTGAAGTGTTAACTAAGCGAGACGATTTAAAACAGATAAAGGGTAAATGTCTTTCTTAAGGGGTGTGTGAAAATCTCAAAAGGACAGACAGCTAATATGGACCAGATGTAGTAATATGGATATGTTTGTCATAAATCTTGGTGAATTGTGACTTTCTTTTTAACATGTTTGAGAAATGTGAATTGGTGATTACTAATGACAGCTATATAGAGGCTGGCTTAGAGATGGATCAGTGGTCCTAGTGAAATGTCTGAAATTGAAGCAAAAGCATTCACCTCAAATTCTGCAGCAGCACATGGAGATGATATCAAAGCTAAGGCATAGGCATTTGGTTAGTGTTCTAGGACATTGTGTCGTCACCTATCAAGATCATCCAAATACAGCTAGCACTGTATTTATTGTTCTTGAAAATGTTGTCAATGGATCACTCAAGGATCATCTTAGTGGTAATTAAGCTATTACTATTATGTCAATCACATCTCTAAAACCAGTCTCTGCTACAAAGCGCTGAATATTTCTTGAGAATTCGTTTCTTTGACAGATTGGAGAAAGAGGGATGTATTGAAATGGCCACAAAGAATAGCAATAACAATGGGCATTGCAAAAGGAATCCAGTACTTGCATACTGGAGGAGTCACTGGAAATGACATAAAGCTTGAGAATGTTTTGTTGGATGAAACTCTTACTGCTAGAATAAACAGCTACAATATATCTTTGCCTTCTAAGGTAATGCTAGTAATCACAAACAAATATAACCACAAATCTTGCGAACACGCGTTTTTGACCTATGAAACTTTTTACAGGTTGGTTCAGAAAGTCCTCTTGCTGGACCAGAACAACTTAACAGGTACTTAGCTGCTTTCACCTCCATTTTCCCTTCAGTTTCTTTGTTTCATGCTATAATTTCTGTATACCCTACTAATATAAACTCCATATACAGCCCGAAAGAAGCAGAAAAGGACGACATTTATCAGTTGGGAAGTATTCTACTAGAGGTTATCATTGGTAAGCCAATCAACTCTCAGAGCGAAACAGAAGACCTCAAACTTCAGGTAACTATAATAAGGCACTGATAACTTTCAAAGCATAGAAGTAAATGTTCCATTTGAGGTATAAGAGTAGTGTGAGAAAGAATTGGAAGAGTGCATGAATACAAATGCCTTACGCTTGAGTAATTTATATTCATACTCTTCGATGTTTCATACATTACTCGATATGGAACACTTGTATACGTTTTTTTACATATTACATGTGAACCTAGTCGATTTACAAATCAAGATAACATCCTCAAATCAAATAATTACCTCTTGTATGACATGCAGGTGGAGACTGGCTTAGCAGAATCACCATCAAAGCTTCGGGATTTAACAGATCCTTGCATTCGGGGTACATTTGCATACGAGTCCTTGAAAACTATGGTCCAAATTGCAGTAAACTGCCTTGAAAAAGAACCAAGCAGGAGGCCATCAATAGAAGATGTCCTTTGGCATATGCAATACTCAATTCAAGTTCAAGAAGGATCAACTAACAGTGGAAACCTCAGTGGGAACCAAAGTGGGAAACTCAGTGGAAAACTAAGTGGAAACCTTGGCAATAAGTTTTACTGATTAGAGAAATGTCATGATATTATTTTATCTTCTTGTTTAGTCACTTGTATGTTCTTGTATAGCACAGTTCAGTAGCTTACTGAATAAATGTTTTGGTCTTCTACATCACAAAAATTCCCAAGTACACAAACAATCAAATCTCTGAGGCTTGATACCATTTTCTCGCGAAACTTTTATTCAGAAATTTGTCTGCGCACTCGCGAGTTGTGGTTATACACAAGAAATTTAAAGTCTGATGGGACTATTGATTGCTAGGAGGCTCGTGTGGAAGCCAAAGGCTATAATCAGCAGTAGGGTATAGACAATGATGAAACATTTAGTACAGTTAGATGGTCACCATGAGGGGGAACTGAGTCGGGGGATATTTTTGTGTTTTACTAATACAGTCTCCAGTTGGCAATAAGAGTGAAAGCTTCACAGTTTTCTCCGCTCACCTCATCTACCTTATATATTACATTGTAGAGACATCAAGGAAAATCTTGCACATGTTAAACTGGTAATATGCTTGTCCTGGAACTGGCTCTTGAGTTGGATTTGCACCGATTCACATACATCATGCTTATTCACTAGCAGATGCATCACTCTCCCAACATTTCTTGTGGAGAAAATCCAAAATAGTCATCAAAAAACTTCGGTGGTTCAAAGATGAAGCAAGAGATGACATCTCTGAGTGTAATAACACCAGTAACTTCATTATCTTCACCAGCTGTGACGTAGATCCTGTGAACTGACTTTGAAGCAAGAGTGTCTATCACATCACCAAGAGTTGAGTCAAGCTCGCATGTTATTGGTGTCGCGACCTTTCTAGGTTCATGGTTTATTGAAGCAACCGTGTTAATAAAGTCCTTGACGACCAACTTCCTGCAATCAGGAAGCAAATTACAATACCAATACATGATAAGGATTAAATTAATACATTGAGAGAGTAAAAAGTGTAGTAGGTAACCTACCTTATTTTCCAGGTTACTAATGTAATTTTTCATAGATGGTTTTCCATAGTATCTTTTAGGTGACTTGATAGCATAAAAATCAGTGAATAAAACCTAAAACTCTAATTATTAAGGTCTCATTATAGTAAAACTGAGAATTAACTTCACGTGTGAGTTTATCAACGACAGTATTGCCTGTTTCTAGCTTAGTTCAACCATGAGAAAGTATCTTTAAAATCTAATTATCTTGGATGTGATCAGATTTATTAAGAAGAACAAACAAGCTGACTCTAAAATATACCTGAAATTGGAGAAGAGTTCAGGCTTGAGTAACAAGAATCTGATGTCTCTTATGCTAACATTGCCAACAATCTTCCTTTTTGGCCCTTCAACAACTGGAAGACCTCCAATGTTGTTATCTCTCATTTTTTGAAATGCTTCCAAAATCAGTTCATCACTTTGAATGCTAATAACCTGGTGCATATTCATATTTAAAAATCACGAACTTGGCGTCATCGATTTTGTATTATTGGAAGGATAATATACTATCAGTAGCTACAAATAGCTAACCTGATCAGGGGACATGTAAGGGAGACCAAGATCTGGTATAGGATGAACGGAAACAGAATCAAACCAATCCCTCCCTTTGCATCCTTGAAGAACCTGTATCGTAGCAGATTGAGTTATGAAGTTCTTAAGGAATGGCTTCCCTGTTTCAATCACGGGTGTTGCTCCCAACGCACACGCAAGTATACGTGGTCGATAAGTAATAAAGTGATAAGTAGAGTATCGTTCCCACAAAGACTATTTAGACTAACACTTAACAAACAATTTCTAACTAACTATCAGGGATCTTTTTCAATAGTGATGAGTTTAGTAACTAAAGAACAATAATTTAAATGGTGGAAATTCAGTCAAACAATGGAGCAAACTTTGGTTGTAAATAATATTAAGGAGACGGTCCAGGGTCAGAGTTACAAACAATCCAGTTGAGTTTTCCAGTTGATTCTACTTCTTGATTTCCTAGATTGCTAGCTAACAGATTAATTGTACCCGTGAAAATCTTTCGATTCTTCACGGTCTATGCAGGCTACTCCAATCCCTATATGTCTATGGGTTGAATCACGTGCACGCATTAACGAATTCTGTGGTTAGTTAAGCTAGGCGAGCAAGTATATGTCTATCCTACTCACAAATTGGTTCCCCGATGCCCGGGTTCACAATCTAGCTCTACTCTTTCTTATTGCGTTCATAAATTCCCTCTTTCGAGTTCAATCTAAAAACCATAGATAGTGCTCAATTATCAGGCCTCAATAATCAAACAATTAAGATCAAGAAAGAATAAACAATCCGTAATGGTAAATCAATATATAGAATTCAACTTTCAAACATCAACCTTCATGTATTTACTCTAACCCTAGAACGAACAAACTATAGAATTAAAGAGAAAAATAAGAGAAAGAGAGAAAGAACTTGTTTAGAAGACATCTAGGGCTCCTCCCCTCTCCTCCAAAACTTGCTCCAAAGTCTGAACTCCCTTCAAAATCTAAGTAAAAGACTATTTATAGGGTTTACAAACACCTAGTAATAAGTTAGACCCAAGCCTAGACGAAATAGGACATAAAAACGCGCACAAGGGGCGCTATAACGGGCGCCCCGCGCCTCGGAACGCGTGAGGTTGGACAGAGGACGCCATAAGCTGCACGCCTTGGCCATGCGGCGCACGCCCCATCGCGCCTAGCCACTGCGCGCGGTAGAGGGCGCGGCGCATGGGCTAGGGCGCCAGGCAAAACTGCTCCTTCATGCTCCAAAACTCGCCTCGTGTCGTGCCTTTGTGTGCTCAATCCAATCTTCAATCAACATCCAATCAATTCTTGCTAAATCAAGCTCCTAAAAGCTCCAAATGTACTGCGCAACAACCTACACACGCACGACATAAAATCAGTGTAAAACCACAGTCACAAGCTATAAAACGAGCGAATAACAAGCTCAAACATGCGGAAATATTAAGGAATTATAGGCATAAAATGCCAAACATCACCACCCCACACTTGAACCTTTGCTCGCCCTCGAGCAAGTCACATCTCACTTCCCATCCTAGGTAAAACAGGTCTGCCTATGACTATGGTTGATACCGACCATTGAACCAATGCACACATGACTACTATGGATCCACAACATGCCAATAATTTACCAAAACCAAAAATATGAGAACAACCACCCCAAAATAGCTCAAATGCACAAACTCAACTTAACGCAACCATGCTCCCACAAAATCACACATATCTACTCAATCAAGAAGCCACGACTTCACCTATCTCATGCAAACCATGTGCCCTCACCAAAATGAAGCAAGAGAGTGTCCCCCAAATATCACACACAACAATGAACATCAAGAATAGAATGGGGACAATAGCATAGAAAGAATTCACTCACTCTCATGAAAATCTCACATGTCACACACGATGTACCATAGGCTTGCCCGTAGTGTAGGACTCCACTAATGTAGGCTCACTCCAATCGGGATTAACTAGGACTTTAAAGGATTGTAATGTAGGCTAAGGGGCTGGTAGGATACATACGGGTAATAGTGACTACCTCCCTAAGCACTTTAATACATCACAATTAATTCAAACACAATTCTCATCAAAGCCCCCCAATCAACACTTCCACACACACACACCTTCTCAACAAGTAGCAATATTTCTTTTCAAGCACACACTAGCAAGGAAGGGATATCTTTCTCTTTTTTTTTTTCTTTTTTTTTCTTCACAATTTTTTCTTTTCAACTTTGCTATTTTTTCTTTTCTTATCATTTCATTTTTTCAATTTCATTAACTTCCAACCTTGCCAATGTTTTTCACTACTTCAAAATTTTCACACTTATTCCCCTTCATTAGCTCCACTCACGAACCTCCCAATATCCAACCACAACTCCAAAACAACAACACAATATTAACTAAAGTGCTTAAGGAGTAAAGGGCCAAAAGAGACAAATTAGAACAAATGGGTAGGCTCGGGGTGTGGGTGCCAACAAAAAGGGTCAAAGAAATCACAACAACAATTTTTTTCAAGGTATATATGTAAGGGTAGGCAAATCAAAAGAATGCCTTGTATCATCTCCCGACTAGAGCAAACCTAGGATTTCGCTTTGCACACACACAGGGCAAGTTCTAGACATTAATATGCAACATGGAGCAAACAAGAACATGCCTCACACACACATTGCACATGATCCACACAAAAAGGTTCCATCAACAACTCTCAACCAAGCATCTAGAATGCAACTTGTGGAAAATTAAGCACTAATGCACAAAGATTAACAATCAAGTCAAGCAAGCGGACTCAAGCATCTCAAGGGGGTTGTTCCATTTTTTCTAGGCATGCATCTCAATTAAAACCCACGGACACCACAAATAGCACATGCAATCAATTCAAGTCCACCGGTATCAAACAAATCAAAAGCACCTAGCATTCCACCTAGTCCCTTCGTCTAGGGCCACCTACAACTAACTACTCTAATCCTAATAAAAATAAAAATTACCCGGTTCAAAGGCCTCCCCGTGGAAAAGAACCGAGGTCATAAGAAAAACCACGGGGTGGATGACATGTACCACTAACAAAGACTAAAAAGAAAATCTTTTTGAAATTTTTCATTGGTTTTCTAATTTTTTTTTCATTTTTTATATATTAAAGCAAGAAACAAATAAAAATAAAGTCAAGTGACAAAAGAAAATCCTAACGGTACATGCATCTCTAACCTCAAAAATAAGGGAGAGTTCCCCACCCCACACTTAAACTAAGCAATGTCCTCGGTGCTAAAAATAAGAAAGTGCAAGGTAAAGAAAACTTCCCTGAAGGCTCTAGTCCTTGGTGCTAGCATCCTCCAAGCTTCCATATAGTATGAGGTACTCAAACTTCCCCCAACAGATCATCAATATTAGGCAGGGGTGAGGGCACCCCACACTTAAACTTGACATTACATGAACCTGCAATCCAAAGAATCACCCAAAGTAATATACAACTATAAAAATAATAATAACAATAAATAAAAGTAAAGCAAACAAATTGGGTTGCCTCCCAAGAAGCGCTTGATTTAACGTCGCGGCACGACAAAGACAACTTCATCACTTTTGTCTCCACCTTGAACTTATGAATTGAATCCCCAACTTTGCCTCAAGTTTACAACTATGGTATTGGGGTGGTGGCAAAAATACAAAAAGACCAAGTAACCAATGTCGCATTTTACACTTTTTGGCTCTTAAATGAGGGATGTCGTTTTGTCTCCTCGACATCACAAATTTTAAAATATAGGCACCTTGTTCCTCCTCCCTTGGTTTCTTCATAGGCTCGAGTGGCTCAATCTTCATGTCACCATCCAAACACAATGTTGAAAAATGATTGGAATGAGGTTCAATGCGCTTCAATTCTAAAATTTCATTACTTTTGACACCCTCACTTGCACAAACACTAGAGTCCTCACATATGATGTTTTCTATTTCCTCACTTGACTCTAATGTGATTTCCTCAACCTTAGCATCATCAACTACTATTGGGTCGAATGGTAGGAATTCCACTTTTTGCTCCTCAAATTGGCTTCTAAGCTCTTCTATCTCAAATCTACTAAGTACGACAACTGATAATTGGGCTTCAGACACCTCAACCATATCACTCAAATTCTCCTCCAAGTCGTAAATAGCCAAGCCAAATTGGTCGATCTCTTGTCCGATCTCCACTCTTTCTTCCATAAATTGCCTCATCATACTTGTAAGTTCACTCCTGAAATCCCCATAAGCTTCTAAGAGTTTGGCTTGCTCCATTAGCCAAGTTTCGCTAACAACCTGTACTTTATCGCTCCTGTCAAACTCACAAACATCATTAGAATCATCACAAAAATTATTGGGGGAAGGAGCATGACACTTAGGACAATCATTCCACCGACCACCACACAATTTACAAAAATTCCAATCAAAGGTGGTAGAAAATTCACATAACCAGTCCCGCAGGGTTGAAAGAGTTGGACAATTTTCCCACAAGTGGGTTCCTCCGCAAAGCAGGCAAGAATCATCAAAATTTGAGCAACCATCATTCGACCAATTTTCATTAAAAGATGCCATGATGACAAGTAACACTAATAAACTAAACTAAATTAAACCTGAATAGATAATAAGTAATTGTTCAAAAAGAAATCAGTCAATTGTTTAGTCCCCGGCAACGGCGCCAAAAACTTGTTGCTCCCAACGCACACGCAAGTATACGTGGTCGACAAGTAATAAAGTGATAAGTAGAGTATCGTTCCCACGAGGACTATTTAGACTAACACTTAACAAACAATTTCTAACTAACTATCCAGGGATCTTTTTCAATAGTGATGAGTTTAGTAACTAAAGAACAATAATTTAAATGGTGGAAATTCAGTCAAACAATGGAGCAAACTTTGGTTGTAAATAATATTAAGGAGACGGTCCAGGGTCAGAGTTACAAACAATCCAGTTGAGTTTTCCAGTTGATTCTACTTCTTGATTTCCTAGATTGCTAGCTAACAGATTAATTGTACCCGTGAAAATCTTTCGATTCTTCACGGTCTATGCAGGCTACTCCAATCCCTATATGTCTATGGGTTGAATCACGTGCACGCATTAACGAATTCTGTGGTTAGTTAAGCTAGGCGAGCAAGTATATGTCTATCCTACTCACAAATTGGTTCCCCGATGCCCGGGTTCACAATCTAGCTCTACTCTTTCTTATTGCGTTCATAAATTCCCTCTTTCGAGTTCAATCTAAAAACCATAGATAGTGCTCAACTATCAGGCCTCAATAATCAAACAATTAAGATCAAGAAAGAATAAACAATCCGTAATGGTAAATCAATATATAGAATTCAACTTTCAAACATCAACCTTCATGTATTTACTCTAACCCTAGAACGAACAAACTATAGAATTAAAGAGAAAAATAAGAGAAAGAGAGAAAGAACTTGTTTAGAAGACATCTAGGGCTCCTCCCCTCTCCTCCAAAACTTGCTCCAAAGTCTGAACTCCCTTCAAAATCTAAGTAAAAGACTATTTATAGGGTTTACAAACACCTAGTAATAAGTTAGACCCAAGCCTAGACGAAATAGGACATAAAAACGCGCACAAGGGGCGCTATAACGGGCGCCCCGCGCCTCGGAACGCGTGAGGTTGGACAGAGGACGCCATAAGCTGCACGCCTTGGCCATGCGGCGCACGCCCCATCGCGCCTAGCCACTGCGCGCGGTAGAGGGCGCGGCGCATGGGCTAGGGCGCCAGGCAAAACTGCTCCTTCATGCTCCAAAACTCGCCTCGTGTCGTGCCTTTGTGTGCTCAATCCAATCTTCAATCAACATCCAATCAATTCTTGCTAAATCAAGCTCCTAAAAGCTCCAAATGTACTGCGCAACAACCTACACACGCACGACATAAAATCAGTGTAAAACCACAGTCACAAGCTATAAAACGAGCGAATAACAAGCTCAAACATGCGGAAATATTAAGGAATTATAGGCATAAAATGCCAAACATCAACGGGCACACTCGAATGCCTATATTTTGATAGCAGCAGCATGACAGTCAACATAGAACCATCTGTAGCCACTGGTACAAAAGGTGCCCAGCGATAGGATCTTACAATGGATCTCACCTGTACGTAAGTTGTCATACATTTAGACATTACTGAAATTTCTACCTACTACATAAACTTTTGGTCTATCAAATATCAGTTGAAGATCTAATTATGTATATAAAAGTGTTGTCTCTCTCACACAATTCAATTTGCAAGGGCAGCTTACCGTTGTTAACTTAAAGGGTTCTTCTTGAAGTATAACTTTGTAAAAATCCTCGCCCAACTTATCCGCAGCAGTTGGAGCATCGTTGCCTATACCTTTTTCTGCAGCCATGCCACCTGCTACGGCTGAACCAACTGCAGCAACAGTTAGGCCAGCAGCAACAGCTGGACCTGTTGCACTCATTGTCAGTGCTCCAAGAGCACCAGCCGCACAAACACCAGTTCCAGCCAATGCTGCTGAATTGGCTGATAAGGCTGCTGCTTCTATCTCTGCACTCTCAAGCACCCAAAGAACAATAGCGGAGTAGTCAAGTGTTCCCAAGTATCTTTTTCTCCAATCATTACTATCCTGAACAGCTGAGTTCCTCACAAGAGCTGACAGGATGTCGGATTCAGAAAGAATTTTGACAGCATTGCCTATCGAAGTGTCCGCATCTATTTCGATCACTGAAATGAAGTTGCAAAAAAACCTTTCTGGAAGCAGGCGATAGGCAATCCTGAGAACACTTTAACTTTAAACTTCTTATTTTTCGTTCACTAACATGTTTTTATAGCCACAAAAATATGATGACATGCTTAAGACCAGAAGCTCCAAAATTCTTTCTTTCTTAAACTTCATATGGAATCAAACACCGTCATATAAAATGAAACAGAGTTGAGTTTATATAACTAATTGAAAGCTGAAATATATAGACCGGAACACCTTTGCCTCCTGGGACTTGAGGGAAGGATGACACTGGAACTTTTGCAAATGCAGCTCTTAAAGATTCTTGCAATTTATGAGGCAATTTCTTTCTGCTTTGCACCATCTCAAAGTAAGCATCATAGCTTGGCTTTGTACTTTTCTCTGTAATTTGTCCTTGTGCCATTCACTACATTATATTCAAAAAGAACTTATTGTATCTACTCTGGTAGTGCGCACACATATAATTAGCTAGAGTTACAAAGTATAGTATAGCTAGTGACCAGCATGTACTATAACAGTTAACTATTAATATGATCAATTGGCATGACAGTATAGGAGGAAAAATCACAATATGCTGTCCTAAAGAAAGATGAATCTTGATCAGTTAACTAGGCCTCAATCTTAAATTAGTTATGTTTAGACAATCTATCATAATTAAACTTTATTTTAATGTTGTTGGTCAATCTATAATATTGAAAATGCTGCTACTCTACAAAAAGAAAGTTGATAAAAGAAAGATGGACTACTTAAAAATGAGTTTTAGTTTTGCGCAAACAACATATAAATTCTTAATATTATCAGATTAAGTTAGGTTGTAATAACACATCTATGATATAAAAGTTAACTACTATAACAATACTCCAACTATTTTTTGTAATAATTACGTAATAAAAGCATAATAGCTTATTATATTAAATTACACATAAAATACAAAAGTTATTTACTATGTTTTATCATTATGTAACTGGAGTTACTTACAAAATTGACCTCTCTATCTCTGCAACACTTAGTTGTCCGAAAGATGTATGGTAGAATTGAGAAGGCTATGGTGTGTGATTTTTGGTGTTATTTGCAAGAAGAAATTGCAGTTTAAATTTTGATGGTTTCTATAGCTCTGCCATGTGTGAGGTCTCACTCTTCGTGGCACTGAACTTGCTCAATTGTTGTGAGCAAAGTGTGTAATTTACTCCTTTTGCTTACGCATATGTTTTCTGGTGATACAAGTGGTTATTGACTGGAAGGTTTTGCTAATAGAGATTCATTAAGTTAATTACTTGATCCGTCGATGAGACATAAATTTCAAATAATCATAACTTTGTAGAAAAGAATTACTCCTCATATCTCAATTTTATATATGTGGCATAAAATGATAATCACACTTTTATACTATGCTTATCATCCTCATCCTACTTGTTGAGACTCCTATCATATAAAAGGTTACCTTTCAGACGAGAGAAAAATATAAATATAAATATAAAATACAACAAAGTGTTATGAGGCAGAAGTCCAGAATACAATGGCTCAAACTGGGAGATTCTAACACGGCCTTTTTCTTTGCTATTATGAAGAATAGGTCTGCCCAGAATAAAATCCAGAGCCTTGTTACTGCCATTGGAAGCATAGTTCAAAGCAAAGAAGGTGTTGAAGAAGAAATTCTGGGATTCTACAAAGAGCTACTAGGCTCTGCAGCCAGTAATCTATCTACCATCAACCCCACTATTATGAGAGATGGACCAGTGGTGAATAGAGAACAACAACTCCAGTTGATAAAGCCTATTGCCAAGGAGGAAATTCTCTTAGCTCTACAGGATATTGGAGACCTAAAATCTCCAGGTCGTGATGGCATGAATGCATGTTTCTTTAAAAAAGCATGGACTACCATAGAGGATGATGTCACAGAAGCTGTCATGCAATTTTTTAGCACAGGAGTAATGTATGAACCTATTAATTGCACAACAGTTACTCTAATTCCTAAAGTGCAGAACCCATCAAGAATAACTGAATTTAGGCCTATATCCTGATGTACAATCCTCTACAAGATCATCTCCAAAGTCCTAACCAAGAGACTACAGAGTGTAATGGAGGATATAATAGATAAGGGACAGTCTGCCTTTGTACCAGGGAGAATCATCACAGATAATATAATCATGAGTCATGAGTTAGTGAAGAAATACATCAGGAAAGGCATCTCACCTCGATGTATGCTGAAAATTGACATGAGAAAGGCCTATGATTCTATAGAGTGGCCTTACTTGGGGCAGGTCTTGCAATACTTAAATTTCCCTGAAAAATTTGTGAGCTGGATCATGCAATGTGTGACTACAGTGTCCTATTCAATCATTATCAATGGCCAGCCTACTAAGCCATTCCCAGCTAGGAAGGGGTTGAGACAAGGAGACCTTATGTCGCCTTTCTTATTTGTCTTAGCTATGGAATACCTGACAAGAGTCCTAAAACAGCTAAGCAAGAATCCTGATTTTAACTTCCACCCCAGATGTGACAAGCTGAACATCATACAACTCAGCTTTGCTGATGACTTGCTATTATTTAGCAAGGGAGATGTAATATCAGTGGAGATGGTGTATAAAGGTTTCAAAGAGTTCTCGGATGCCTCCGGCCTTCAAGCAAACAAAGAAAAAAACTCTATCTATTTTGGAGGGTTCAGGAGGATAGTTAGCAAGCTATACTGGAGAAGTTGGGATTTGTGAAGGGTGAGTTGCCATTCAAGTACTTAGGAGTGCCATTAAGCACCAAGAGAATAACTGTTAGCCAATATGTTATTTCCCATGATACACCACTTTACTGTTTTAAGGACCAGTTCCTTAAAATGTGTTCCTTTACTAAACTATATACGGAATTAAAACTGTAAGTAAATGAGCACCAGATATTAGCGTGGAAAAACCCCTTGACTCGGGATCAAAAAAACCACGACCTACTTCTCAAGTAGGATTTCAACTTCACTATGTAAAAAGACCCACTTGGTTACAAGACTCCTTCTTACTAACCTAGGACTAACTCTAATCCTTTAGTGATCTTTCTCACGATCAGTGAAGTTGTGTCAAGTCCCCGACTTGAACAAGAAAAGATACAACTCGATTATACTTACTACAGTTGAACTAAGACTTGAACTTTTACAAGATTCAATCTAAGGAACAGGTTCTAACTTAGTTCCACTGTAGCTAACTGATTACACAAATAAGCTAATGACTCTTTTAAGCTTTGCTCGATGCTCTCTGTATTTGTGCACACTTAAATGGCTGATATGCTCCACGTTTTATAGCTCCAGCAGCCAAGAAGTCTTGAACAATTAGAACTCCAAAGCTCCCATGAGTTTGAGTCCTAATTGGATTCTTCTCTTTAGTATCCGGATCTTCTATCTTTATCCTTTATTTATGCAATCTTTTCATATCCGTTTAGACCTGCATAATTATCAAGATAAATATTAGTATTAGGATAATTAATAATATCTCAGCTTAAATGATTTTGCATGAATTATCTATTTAGCTGCAGTGATTCAAAGGAACAGGTCCCTTGAATCCTTTCCTTAATCATCAGTCAAAACTCCAAGCTTATCCAAGCTAACACAATATCAACCATTGTTAGATAGAATGATGCAAAGAATTACCACCTGGACAGCAAAATACCTGTCCTATAGTGGCAGGATTCAACTGATCAAGAGTGTGTTATTTGCTATACAGTCCTACTGGTCTCAAATATTCATCCTACCTAAGAAAGTGATAAAGAGGGTAGAGGCAATGTGCAGGTGCTTTTTGTGGACTGGTAGCAACAACCCATCCAAAAAAGCCTTGTTGGCCTAGTCTAAAATGTGTGATCCTAAAGCTGCAGGAGGAATTAACATGCTGGACATTCAGGCCTCGAACAAAGCTGCAATAGGCAAACTGCTCTGGAGTCTCAGCAGGAAGAAAGATAGGCTGTGGATTCAGTGGGTGCATGCTTACTACACTAAAGGAAAAACAGTGTGGGAAACTCAGGCTAAACAGGCCTCATGGATGATTCAAAAGATCATAAGCTCTAAGAGATTCATGGAAGCGGCTGGATATAGTGAGGCAGACCTGATAAGAATGGACATCTACTCTATCAAGGATGCTTACCTGAAGCTGAGAGGTGATGTTACTAGAGTCCCTTGGAGAAGACTGATCTGCAACAATCTCAGTCCCCCTAAAATGCACTTTATATTGCTCCTGGCTATCCACAATAGATTGCCTACTAAGGACAGGCTTATGAAATGGAGGATTGTTAATAATGCTACATGTCCCTTATGTGAGATGGAGGATGAGTATCATGATCATCTGTTCTTTAGCTGTAGCTATGCTAAAGAAGTGTGGACTCGACTACTAACATGGCAAGGCATCAAGCGGCAAGGGTTAACATGACAAGAGGAACTAAAGTGGGTAGAGAGGAATGCTAGAGGCAAAGGAGCTAAAGCTGAACTATATAGAATGACAATGGCAGAAACTGTCTATCATATCTGGTTAGAAAGGAACAGTAGAGCTTTTGAACAAAAGAAGTGTGAAGTTGGAGCAATGGTAAGAATTATCATCCAGGAAATACACTGCAAGGGGACCCTCTATGGCAAGCTGAAGACCAGATTAGCACAACTAGATTTCTATACTTAGATAGGTATTTGCTTATGCAATCTTAGAGAGTAGCAGTCTAGTACTTAGATAGTTATGAGAAGATAGCCAGTAGGAGGGGTCTGTCCCCTACTGGTAATGCATAAAGCTTAGTCCTGTAATAGCAATTTGGTAATAAAAAGTTCAGTTACCAAAATAAAATATAAATATAAATGTGAAACTTCCATTCCATCACTACTCACTTAGTTGTTGGAGTAAAAGGCAATTTTGAAAGCGTTGAGTGAATTTAGTTTATACACGAATTTTTTTTTTTTATTTCTTAAATTCAAAAGTTCACTTCACAGGTACAAGATTGAGACATAGAGATCATTCTTGATTTAATTAGAAAATATTTTAAATAGTATATAAATTAAAATGAAATAAACACGAATAAAAAATTGGATAAAACAATTCGCACTGCGACTAATTTGAGAATGTAGACTGATCCATGGTTTAGACATTTTTATAGTGCAGTAATGACTAGTCGAGTGGGTTCATTAAAGGGGGACTACTGCTAGGACACGAATTTTTTCACCAGATGCCCCTTTGATGAGGTGTTATTTAAGTTTTGTCACAGAAGTGTCAATAGTTGTGTACAACCTTATCACAAGTTTGATGTATCCATATCAACAATATATTTGTTCATAATATTTGCCGAATATATAGGCTAAACTTGAGGACCTGTTTGAAAAATATAAATTTTGGTGATTAGGTAAAAGTTATGAACAATTGACACAAATCCTTCTTAATGACTACGTAACTATATTGTATAACCTGTCAGAATTTCTCAAACACCTCAATTTCATAAGAAACTGAAGATGCAAAGGTTTATCCAAGACTCAGAGCCCCTAGAAATGACCATGCATATGGTTGAAGCAATGGCCATGCATATGGTTGAAGCAGGAATCTCCTCCGTCTTAAAATTATATATACTTTGTATATATATATGCATAACAAAACAAATATTTTTGCATGTCCATAAATTGTCCAATTTTCTGACATGATGGAAGATACTAGACTACTAGTAAAACAACAAAAGTGGTTCAAAACTTGCTTCAGGTCAAAGGTTCAAATCCCAGGCGTGACATTGTCCTCAGCTGCAGTCATGTTGTGAGTGTTCTTTGAAATGAAGGGCTGAGAAAAGCATGGCCTCCCAAGATATGAATCAGCTCCCATTTGGCTTTTGAAGTTATTAGACAATGCAGTATAGGAATCAAAGGAGGAATTAGAAGGTGGTACTGATGAGGAGAAGTTGAGAGAAGTGGAAGAATTATACCTATGGGAAGAGAACAAACTTGATGAAGAGAATAATCTATGAGTATTAGATGATGATGATGAGCTTGGGACATGACTAGTGAAATCAAGAGTGATTGTAGGGTGTGATTGGGATGTGGAGATGGATGTTTTAGGCAAGTGGAAAGTTGGTGGTCTAGTGGCTAAGTTATTAGTAGTAGTATTGTTTGAAGTGTTGAAGCTAAAATTATTATAATTGTCGTTGTGTTGTGATGTTGATGAGGAGGAGGTGCATCTAAGCATGGAGGCAGCTGCAGAGGTGGTAGAAGCCATGGCAGTAGCTGAAACTGGAAGAGGGTGATTGTGTGTTCCTTCATATGTGGTGGTCAAAATGGACATGTCTTCAAAGCACCTTTGAACCTGTATCAAAGAAACTTTAGTTTATCAGTGTACTTTAATCTATTATAACATGCAAGCATTTGCGATTATTAATCACACTTATAATGAACAGTTTACTAGTTGTAGTAATTTTTAAATAATCTTATAGGGTAAAAATATTTTACATCATCATGTGCAGTAGTTAAACAAAGCAAAAAATGAGAGGATAATTAAAAAGAAGCTAATCAATAATTTCTTGTTGTAACCTGTTTTCTGACTGGGCATGATGGTGAGACAGTGCATCGGTAGTATGCCCTAGGACATGGATTTCCTTTTGCTATTTTTTGTCCATATTTTCTCCATTGACATCCATCATTCATCTGCATTTGCATTATATAGCTCCATTATACACATCTTACTCTAATAATTATAGAGTATAAAATTATGCCTGCTATAGACAATTACGGCATGTTGCGTGTTGCTTAACCTGATTTTGCAAAATAACTTTTACATAATCAGTGTATATAAATTAAATAAATAATTCTTTTAGAAGGTTATGATTTTTTTGTAGTCAAATCTCTCTATAATCGTTTGTCTAGATTCTTTTGGATGCTATAGTGAAATACTATGAGAGAGAAACATATTATATATTATAGCATAACGTGAAAAATCAGTTCCAAATAAAACTTGAATGCTATAGTGAAATGTCGTTAGAGAGAATAGTTTTTATGGAGAGGTCTAAATATGTATACAAATGCAATGAATATGAACTTACTGTAGTAGTGTCGCACACGGCTCTTATGGAAACCCTAGCCTTCTTGAGAGGATTCTGCTGCTGAAAATCTTCATCATCATCCCCAGCCATTTTTGAACTAGGATTTTGTATTATAAATGGTTCAATTGTATCCTCCTTCTTTGACTCTTCAAAGCTATTTTCTGGGCTATAAATTTTCATATCTTCACTAAAATGATCTGGACTAAAGGACCTGCACTCTAATCCCAACTCAAGCCCATCAAATTTACTACTATGCTTCTTATCCTTACACTCATTTTCATATTCCTTTTGATCTCGTAATTGCTTCATGTCTCCAATATTTCTCCCTAGGCTCAGAGAAACAAGTTCCACTTCATCTTCTTCTTCAATAGTTCTTGCAATACTTTTAGATTTATGAAGTTTTTCATGTTGAACTATGCCTTTAAAATGTATTTGCAAGGATTGATAATCCCTCATGATTTTAGATAAGATGAACTTTAACCTTTCGTTTTCTTCTTTTGCTTCATCAATCTGATGTTTTGTTGAATTTAGCTGATCCTCCTGAAAGATATAAAACACACAAACTAGTGAGCAATTTAGTAACAAGAAGATTATTATTTGAAATAGTACATTATAAGAGTCAAATTTTTATGAACTACAACTTTTTAAGAACATGATGAGCTTAAATTAACGGTTTAATTTCTATAATTAGAGAAAATATTAACTCATATACACTAGACATTGCAAGAATTTTTAGATAGTGTATGTTAACGTGTCGTAGCATTTACCTATCTAGATAATATATTTTAAACGTTAATAATCTTATAATGAATAGTTGAAAACATACTGAATCGAAGAAGAATTGAAAGTTTTCTGATTGAGGATTGGGAGAGACGAGAGAGAAAACTTGGGGAGAAAGGAAAATGAAAATATCTCCGGCTGACCCTTTTGGTCTAGGCCCATTACTATTTATACTTGTGTTCTCAGCCCAATGGACTAAAATATACATCTGGGGGCTATGACCCAAATTACATAAGTAAAACAAAAGCTATATCAATTATACAAACTATACAAACTGAGACTAATACATAAATTACAAGTGTATGACTAACAATACAGTGCATTCCTCTTAGGTGCAGACGCTAAGTATGCTGATAATCCAACAATAGTTACATGTAATAACTTTTAATTAAGCCGACATGATAGTGTAAAAATATATACAATGTCAGCATATAGTAGTAAAACTCAGAGAACCTCATTTTACAAATGATACAAACATCTGTAAATTAAGGGCAATTCCATTACTATTAGGGTGCAAATGAGCAAGCTATAATATATAAGCAGACCTCTTAAGTCTTAACTGAATATATACCTGATTCTTCTTATAGGTTAAGAAAGAGTCTCTTGAATTGGTATTCATTGTTGTTGTTACAGTTGCCTGCATGAACATGGGTTAGTTTATTTCAATACAGATGAAATTTTGGAATATTACTTATGTTATGTAGAAAGAAGTTGTAATTGGAATATGTTGTTTTCTTCTGGAACTGGTGACCAGTACAAGTTGACTATCTCTAAAAACTACTTATAATACAAAGTTGAAAAACCACCACATGGTGTAATCTTAGTACTAATAAATAAAATGAACTTTGACCGATGACTATTAAACAATGCATTAGTTGCCAATAGTTCCAACTTCCAAACAAATTGCAGATATTTAATTGGAGAAAAATAAAAGGAACTTTTCCTCTCGATCTTGATCTCTTCCTCCTCCCTTTGTCTTTTCCATTCCTAATTTATAACTCCTCTACATGTTTAAGCAAAACAAATAGAGTATATATTTTTTTTAATCATTTGATAACAAAAATTCAGATTCACGCACCATAGGTCAAGATGAAATTCATCAAATTAAGGTCTTCAAGCATGAAATCTTAAAATGAAAACCATATATATATATTGTTGATTTACACGGCTCTATTTAATTAGTATTTTCAAAGAGAAAATTTTGTAATGAAATCGTGCAACTTATGCATATCGATCAACAAAAGATGGATAATTAATCAATAGTATAAACATCAACTATATATGCTGGTGCATGGCTGCAGCATATATAAGAAGAGTACTGCACATATAAAAATGATCACTTAATATAACAAGAATCAAAAGATGAAGAAATTTAATCATAAAGAAAAGACTCTGAACTATAATTACATTTAATCTTTATTTTTACCTTCTTGGCAGACTCTAATAACTCTTCTTCTTTATCATTCATTGTAGTAGAATCCACTGCGCAATCATTCCTAAGCATAGTTTGCTTCTCATTGAGAACTTCTTCTCTTTGGCGAAGTCTTCTTATAGGAAAACCACCATATCTTTGACAACTACTTTTGTCTTTTAAAAAAAAAAGTAAACGAAACTAAAAGGCTAAATTATTGTTATTATTACCTTGGCATGTTACATACTCCCTAAATAATATGTCTACTAGTCAACTAACCAATATTTTCAACTGTGTTATTTGTCCATTCTATTTTATCATGCAAAACTTCAAATGGTGGAATGATTTTTCTAAGTCTAGTTTCAACGCTTAAGAGAGAGACAGAGAGAGTTTTATTTGCCGCCACTGCTTTAATTACTTTGAACAACCATTCTAATGGAAATATTCGTACGCTAAACGGACATCACTCTTCTTGACTACATGGGGTCTCTTGAGATATATATCTAGAATTTTGATATGAGGGGTTCAAATTTTAATATTTTTGGTACTAATTAAACGCATTGCTCTTTTGAATTATGAGTTCCATCTACATGTATTTCTATGTGTTTCATGTCGAAAATGATTGGGTTCAGTCAAACTTGTCAAATATATCTGTTGTCTCTGATGCCACTCACAGTATGATTTGATCTAAAATTCAGAGTCGGTAATTGCCAAATGTATGGTCGACTGATGCCACTGTCAGTATGATTTGATCTAAAATTCAGAGAATAATTTTAAGGTGGCGTGATTTTTTTTTTTTGTTTATATATTTTAAACCTTTTTACACGCAGAGAGAGATTTACTACTAAACTCACTACCCATATCCTAGATCTGATCAGATGTGCGTGCCGATCACAACTAAAATAATAGAAACAAAACATAATTTGAGAGAATTACTATTTAATTTTATTTAATATATATATATATATATATATATATATATATATATATATATATATAGTATTTTAAGATATGTTAGTATATATGTCTTGGAGACATTTAAGCGAGATTTGCTTTTGTTTAACCAACCGTTTTTTGGAACCATTGGCTCAATTAAACCTATTTAATACTACTAGCAAGTGCTCATTACCACGCATTTTTCTCCCATGTCGCTAAAACTAGCTGGCAGATTGAGATATATTCTTACAGATCAAGAAAATATCAAATGGCATTAGCTGCCTGCTTGGGTTCATGAGAAATTATGAAAGTCGGTTTCTAGAATATATATTGTCGTTGAAAATAAGTTTTGTAAATTTATTTCTCTACGAATTGATAAAATAAAACATTTCTGCGTAGACTTCATATTCAGAATTCCCTTCTCTTTTCTCAATTTTACATAGTCTACCTGGATATCTTTTAGCTAACGTGATAGTACAAATAATTATTCATGTTAATTATGTATTTAATTAATCTCTTTGAATTATGGATTCTCAGTGTATCGTACTAAAGACAAGGTTGGTAATTACTTTGAAATTAGAGTTGATCATGCTGCATGCATGTAAACAACGAAACGGTTCCTCTTTAGTCACCACTAGCTTCATTTATGAGGAAAATTGTACTTTTTGATATGTATTGTCAAGTGTGAAACCTGTTTATGGTATTACTTAAAATAGGTCAAGAAAAAGGCACATGCCTTTTCTTTTCTTTCGTTTATTTTTCTATCCGGAAACTTGGAATCTGCTATAATTGGAAGGGAATATTAAATCCAGTAGAACTTGTCTCTTACTCCAATAAGATGTGTAGATTAAATTGTGGGCAGAAGACTTGGAAGTTGAAGTGCGTGAAAATTCAAGAAAATGATTTGATTTTGTGTCTATCATGTCATGATTCCCAATTCCTTCTGCTATTATAGGATTAGCTAATCACAGTGCCAACAAATTGAAATGAATAATTAAGTTGTAGTCTAGCAGTTGCAATTCAAATTTCAAGTTTTTTCGAGAGCCTTTCTTTCCTTATGAATCATGGCCTACCCTCTCTGGAAAAAAAGGAAGACTATTAACCATAATATATACAACAACGTATTATATGATTTTCATGAAGATAAAGATATCAATTAGTTCTTTGTCTTTTACTAGAAAAACTGTATTAGACTGCATGATACATTCAGTTCATATTTGGTAGAGTAGTATTTACAGTGGTCAATCCTGCGAAAAGTTCTTCACAACTTTCAAACTTGCAAAAGGGCAGTTAATCATCTTCCAATACAAAAATATTTTTCGATATCTAGAAGATTATAAGGTATAAGAATATAAACAAAAACTCATTTTCAAGTGGTCTTCATAAATAAATTAATGTTGCCGGTAAACAAAAACTTATACTACTACCGTATGAAGATCAGAGTAGATAGACATCCTAAGACTAGGATTACTTTTACTAGAATATAGGAATAGTATTGATACACCCATTACTACACCCCCCCCCCCACCCCTATTAAGAAAATATAACCCTCTTCTACTCCCCTAACTTATTGCTAATCAGAAAGTAAAATATGAAGGAACGGGACATGTTACTTTACCTCCAGTACATAAAAAGATGAATAGACATTGCTCATTCACATATGATACATATACTAAAACTATGTATATATTGACATGATAGATGACTTATCAGTTAAATATATTTGATGTAAATGATGGATATTACATGCTTCTTATCTAACTTGTCAACGCCTCTAGCTAGGTCGTCAATAGCACGACTCTTTGTTCAACATATTGCACTTTGAAAGTTGCTCAAATAAAAGAGGTTCCAGTTGCAATTTATTAGGATATCAGAGCCCTCAAATTAAAATTTTGTTGATTAGCTAGAATTTGCTAGGATTCGTAATAAATTAAATGACTGGTCCTTATATATCAGAGTGGGTTAACTAATGCTGATTTAGTAAAACTAAAACTTAATGGTTTTATTTAGCACTTGTAAGTTAATATTGACCAATGACCTAACCATGCTTATAATTAAGACCTTATTCAGGGTATTAATATTTTAATTTATCGCCTATTTTTGCTGCATATATAGTTAAGCAAATTCTCTGTGTATACAGTCAAACTTCTCTATAATAATGTCGTTTGTCTAGATAATATGCAAAAATTAAAAAATTCTAGCATAACTTCTACAGTAAATAATGTTATGGAGATATGTGACTATATCAACATATTTTTAGTCTACTCTAGTTTGCGCCAAACTTCTGACCAGAATGGAAGTACTGCTAAAGAAAACATGATAAATTTAATAATTTATTATAATTTATTTTCTTATTAGTAGGAAAATGGTACACTCTTGAGTAACTTAAGGGTTTCTAATTTATTTTCTTTTTATGTGGCTAGGCGAATACCAAATGTCTCAAATTATCACGACGCATGAAAAGTTGTCATTGCTTTTGCCATGTTTGTTTGCTTATATAAAACCAAATTAATGGTAAAAATATGAGAAATTATAACACAAATTCATTCATAAGTAGTTCATTATTCACCCACCATATTTCAATTAGAAGATGAAAAAATTGATCCATGAAGATTTTCATCAATAATTAATTGAGGCGTCGGTGCAAAATGCGATAAATATTTTTCTTATCGTTGGATCCAACTATTAATAAGAAATGTCTTTATATTTAGTAACTTAGGTGGGCAAGTAAACCTAAATGATTAATTTTAATCCGTTATCTGTAAAGTCTAACCATTTCCTCTTTGAAGAAAGACAAACCTTAACATATGACGATTTGGAGTGTGATGGTCAATGAGTTAGTAGATCCTACTCTATGTTTCAACTAACTGTAGTATTATATGTTAGCTGTTTGTATAATTATCTTTTAACTCAGTCACACTTTAGAAAACAATGAAAGCGCATGTAATTTAAAAACTAAGATTCCTGAAGTGATGCCTGACAAAAAACAAACGTATATTTTCACATATAAAACAATTAACGAACTCATCATGTGTACGGTTGTTGTAGAATGTGATGTTTGCAAATCATCTACTATTCGTTTTTGACTTTCATCCAGGGTGAATTATTGCGTCTCTCATCATCACTTTCTATATTTTGTATGTTCAGATAATAATTTCAGTTGTTTTATGTCCAAGGACCAATAGAACTTCAAATACGTAGGTCTAATTGGTGTAGCGTTTCAGTAAAACTTCAGATGATGAAAATCTTAATCTGAACAGTGTATCCTAACATTTTTTTGACTTATAGTTGGAAAAATGTTGGATTACTAGCGTATTTGGCCTCTGGCCCACGTAAGAAGTTGTGTAATAATTAGTTAGGTTATATTTGTAATAGTTAGTTCAGTTAGTCTATACTTGCAAATAGATAGTCAGTGTTTGTATTCTTTTATTTATGTAAACATTGACCCATTATATAAATAGAGAAAGGCCACACAAGAGAGGTGGCCGAGATAATTTTCCCTTATTTCACAACTCTGTTCTCTCTCTGGCTCACACGTAACCCTAATCAAACTCATCCGAATTTGCTCAATCTTTGATTGTTAACATGGTATCAGAGCAGGAATTTTCATAGATCTCGTCTCGCTGATTCTTCCGATCATACCCTCGACTGGTTTCACCGGAGTTTTGCTCTCCGACGGTTCAGCTCACGGCGGTTTTTTTTTGTTCTTCGTCGCATATCTCGGAGCTTTTACGGCGGAGTTGTTGGTTGATTGTTTCCGGCGATTTTGCTGCGTGGTTGCTGCAATTGTTTCTCATTTTTTCAAGGCCGTTGCACTTTCCGGTATCCAAAGTGACTGGTAACTGCATTTCTACTCCCATCTCACCTATAATTGTTGTGACTTTGTCGAAACCCTAATTCGTAATCATGAGCAACAGTACTACTTCTATTGACCAATCGAACCCCCTGTATCTCCATTCATCTTACATTCCCGGAGTTTCTCTAGTCTCTGTACCGTTCAATGGCATCGGTTTTGGTGCATGGAAGAGGGATGTCACAGTTTCACTGTCGACCAAGAACAAGATCGCATTCATTGATGGCTCTTGTTCGAGGCCAAACGACGATTCCCCTCTTCTGAATCAGTGGAATCGTTGCAATAATTTGGTCATCTCTTGGCTGACCAGTTCTCTCTCCCCTACTATAGCCGATAGTGTTAGGTATTCAGATACTGCTGAGAGTATTTGGGAGCAGTTGAACAAAAGGTATGGAGTAGTTAACGGAGCAAAAGTGTTTGAATTAAAGAAAGAACTTGCTCATACTCTTCAGGGAACCCTTGACGTAGCCTCATATTTCAACAAACTTAAGAAATTATGGGATGAAATAGGGGCTTTGTGTAGTCGTAAGAACAAGGCTTGTGAGTGTGCTGCTAAAGATGATATCAAAAAGGAGGAAGAGGAGGATAGGTTGTATCAGTTCCTTATGGGACTGAATGAGAGTTATATAGGTGTGAGAGGCAATGTTTTGATGATTCAGCCTTTGCCTTCTCTTGATACTGTGTATAACATTCTTCTTCAAGAAGAAAGTCAAAGGCAAGTGTCTAATAACACTCAATTCAATTCTGAGTCAGCCTCCTTTCATGTTAACTCCTATAATAATCCAAAGACATATACTACCCCAAATAGGCAGTATGATCAGAGAACCCCTCTTAACCAAAACAGATACTCTCAAAGAACAAACTTTGGAAATACTTCTGGCAGAAACAATCACAAATCCAGCTATAATTCACAAAAGGGGAACCAAAGACACAACTATGACTCTTTTTGTAGATATTGCAAGAAGTATGGTCATTATCTTGATGGGTGTCCCCTGCTGGAGCAAAAGAATTCTAAAGGTAGAGGAACTACAGCCAATGCTACT
The DNA here is from genome assembly GCA_037355625.1 of Petunia x hybrida. Taxonomy (NCBI): domain Eukaryota; kingdom Viridiplantae; phylum Streptophyta; class Magnoliopsida; order Solanales; family Solanaceae; genus Petunia; species Petunia x hybrida. The sequence continues at coordinate 1,094,720 of JBBBVM010000006.1, read as the reverse complement.
GCTCAGAATGAATACTCTGGTGTGGGGTCTGAGGCTGGAGACTTTTCTACCCCTGTCACCACAGCTGAGCAACTTTACACAGTTCCTGGACTTACTAAACAGCAGTACAGTCAACTGATTCATCTACTGCAGCAGTCCCAAGTATCTGATTATAGTCCTGCTCTCATCAATTCTGCCAATTTTGCTGGTACTCTTCTTCCTGGACTTTTAGAGTCTGATTCTAAGTCTTGCATGTTGTCTCAATCCACTAAACTAACCTGGATAATTGACTCTGGGGCCTCTGACCATATGACATCTAATAAAGACCTTCTTTTCAATATTGCACCACTACCTGTTCCTTTTCTTGTTAGTCTTCCAAATGGATATAAAGTTAAAGTCACTTACACTGGGTCCTTTGCTTTAACTGATTCCATCATCCTTCACAATGTGTTGTATCTTCCCACATTTCAGCACAATCTCATTTCTGTGCATAAGTTGATTCATCAACTTCAATGTACTGTTCAGTTTACTGCTGAGTCTTGTTTCCTACAGGGCCATTCTCTGAAGAAGCCTCTGGAGCTTGGTAGATTGGACCAAGGACTCTACAAGTTTCAGTGGCAAAAGTCTCCATCAAACTTTACTATTTCTACTGAATGCAATAAGTGCAACCTGTCACCTGCCTGTGACTTTCCTTCTCCCTGTACACGTGTGAATAGTTCCATTTCTACTTCATCTTCATGTAATCTGCATGCTACTTGTAATAAGATTGCACAACTTAATATGGATATTGTTTGGCATCAAAGACTTGCCCATGTGCCTTTTATCAAACTAAAGAATATATCATTCATCTCTGATTCTATTTCTTCTAGGCAATCATTCCCTTGTCTTGTATGCCCCATGGCTAGACAAACTAGGTTGCCTTTTCCTGATAGTAGTATTCAGACTACTAGACCTTTCCAATTGATACATGTGGATACATGGGGGCCTTACCATACTCCTACTTATTCTGGTTCAATATACTTTTTGACTATTGTAGATGACTTTACCAGATCTACATGGACCCATCTTATGACCTCTAAGGCAGATTCTTTTCCACTTCTAAAAGCTTTTATCTTAATGATTCAGACTCAGTTTCAAGTTAGAATACAAAAGGTGAGAAGTGACAATGCCTTAGAGATGGGGGCAGCTCCTCTGCTAAGTCTTTCTTTACAGATCTAGGCATCATTCATCAAACTACTTGTCCTCACACTCCTCAGCAAAATGGAGTGGTAGAGAGGAAACACAGGACTCTCCTTGAGGCTTCTAGAGCCTTGTTGTTTCAGTCAGGAGTTCCTTTAAGGTTTTGGGGTGACTGCCTACTCACTGCCACATATATCATTAACAGAATCCCATCCAAATTATTACACAACAAATCACTATTTGAGCTCTTGTATGGTAAGGCACCCAGTTACTCACATATGAAATCTTTTGGTTGCTTGTGTTATGCAACTGTCCCTATTCCTCATAGGGATAAGCTGCAGCCTAGAGCTTTACCTTGTGTCTTTCTTGGCTATCCTTATGCAAAAAGGTTACAAGCTCTACAATTTGACCACTCAGGCCTGTTTTGTCTCTAGGGATGTTATTTTTCATGAACAAATCTTCCCTTTTGTCTCACCTGTTCCTTCTCCATCTTCACCACAACCATCATTTCCTTGTGCTGATGATTCCCCTACACATATTTCCTTTCCTCCTGCCACCACTTCTCCCAGTTCTCCTGACCTTATTCATCCCTCTCCAGCTTCTCCTTCACTACCAGTTTCTCCTTCTCCTCCTCCTAATCCTCCTGCACTTAGGAAATCTACTAGGAATCACTCTATACCTTCCTATTTGACTGACTATGTCTATCAACTTCCTGTTTCTTTTACCTGCTTCTCTGTTCAACATGCAGACTTTGAGCCTACTCATTACTCTCAGGCTGCTCCAATTCCTGCTTGGCAGGAGGCCAACAACACTTGGGACATTGTAGAGTTGCCTAGGGGTAAGAAACTTATTGGTTCAAAGTGGGTTTATAAGATAAAATACAAGTCTAATGGGAGTGTAGAAAGGTACAAGGCAAGGCTGGTTATAAGGGGGGATACTCAGGTTGAAGGGGTGGACTTTACAGATACATTTTCTCCTGTAGTCAAGATGTCCACTATCAAATGTCTTATTGTTGTGGCAGTTAAGAAAGGATGGTCCTTATTCCAACTAGATGTAAACAATGCCTTTCTTCATGGTGATCTCCATGAAGAGGTGTACATGAAGCTGCCTCAGGGTCTCTCTATTCCTTCTTCTTCCTCTGTTCCTCTAGTTTGTAAGTTGAAGAAGTCTTTATATGGTTTGAGACAAGCCTCTAGACAGTGGTATGCTAAGATGTCTCAGGCTTTGTCTTCCAAGGGCTATTCTCATTCCCTCAATGATTACTCTTTGTTTGTCAAAGGATCCCCTGGCAATCTGGTTATTTTAGCTGTTTATGTTGATGACATTATCCTCACTGGTGATAATGTCACTGAGATTACTGCCCTCAAAGCCTTTCTTGATGCTGAGTTTAAGATCAAGGATTTGGGGCACTTGCATTATTTCTTGGGTATAGAGGTCAATTCTGTACCCAATGGTGTTCTGTTGAATCAAAGGAAATTCATCCATGATATGCTGCTAAGCTTTGATTGCCTGGATGCATCTCCTGTAGTCAGTCCTCTGGAGTTAAATACAAAATTGAAGGCTGATTCTGGTGAGTTATTGCCTCATTCTGATAAATATAGAAGCCTGGTTAGGAAGCTTTTATTCCTCACACACACTAGGCCAGATATCAGCTTCAATGTTCAACACTTAAGCCAGTTTCTTCAGGCTCCAAGGTCTTCTCATTTAGCTGCTGCACTTCATTTGTTAAGATACTTGAAGGGTATTGCTGATCATGGTTTATTTTACTCATCTACTCCTGACTGGTCCATCAAAGCCTATAGTGACAGTGATTGGGCAGGCTGCCCTGACACTAGAAGGTCAGTAACAGGTTTCTGTGTATTTTTGGGTGATTGTCTCATAGGGTGGAAATCCAAAAAGCAACCTGTGGTCTCTCTTTCTTCGGCTGAGGCAGAATACAGAGCACTCAGTAAGGTGGTGGCTGAGCTGACTTGGGTGGCTCGTATTTTGTGTGACTTATCTGTTCCTGTTTCCCTGCCCATTTATGTGTTTTGTGACAGCCAGGCAGCCATTCATATTGCTAAAAATCCGGTTTTTCATGAGCGGACGAAGCACATAGAGATTGATTGTCACTTTGTTCGTGAGAAGCTCATGGATGGTTTCATCATTCTGTTTCATGTCTCCTCTGGCAGCCAGCTCGCTGATGTTCTAACCAAACTCCTTTTTGGTGTATTACACAACTCTTTTCTGTCCAAGTTGAAGGTCTTGTCCCCCTTCAACTTGAGGGGGGGTGTTGGATTACTAGCGTATTTGGCCTCTGGCCCACGTAAGAAGTTGTGTAATAATTAGTTAGGTTATATTTGTAATAGTTAGTTCAGTTAGTCTATAATTGCAAATAGATAGTCAGTGTTTGTATTCTTTTATTTATGTAAACATTGGCCCATTATATAAATAGAGAAAGGCCCACACAAGAGAGGTGGCCGAGATAATTTTCCCTCATTTCACAACTTTGTTCTCTCTGTGGCTCACACGTAACCCTAATCAAACTCATCCGAATTTGCTCAATCTTTGATTGTTAACAAAAAAAAAGTGATTTGTGCAAAAATTACTCCATGTTGATATTTTATTCTATTTAAGCATTGTGCGAAAATAGACTCGATTTTCAGTGAGTACGGGCAAGTTAAAACTTCATCACAAATTTGGACGGATCGATAAAAGTTCAATTGTTCACAAATTTTGCTGAATCGCCAAACTTGCTTGTAAGTTTTAAGGGAGTTCAAATGTTGCCATTGGAAAAAAGCTTGTGAAAAATTGGACTGTAGCCGATCCGCCAAAAGAATTGTTCGCAGCTTTTGGCATATTCCTTAAAATTGAGCAAACTTGAATAGAACTCATTAAAAGGGACATTAGGTGAAAATTTTCTGCAAAAAGGGCTGTGCATTATGGAGTTTTAAGAGCCATGATATTTCTGCAAGAAGGGCTGTGCATTTATGCTGCTGCTGCTGCGTCTTCTTCTTTCTTCTTTCTTTTCTTTTCGTATCAAATCGTATCATTGTTGTATCATGGTTGTACCCTTTTGTGTCATTATTGAAAAATTATACTTATTGTATCATGTATCACTGTTTTGTGTCATTGTTGTTGATGTTGCTTTTTCTTTTCTCTTTTTCTTTTTGCATCTCAATTGTATTTATTATATATTTTTATACTTTTTTGTATCTTAATTGCAATTTTTCAATGTTCTTGTTTATATGCAATATATCTTTGCACTTTTCTGCTCTTTTTGTACCTGAAACAGAGAAAAAAGGTATCTAATTGAAATCCGGACACTTTTTTCTCTTCTTCTTCTTCTTCTTTTTCTATGTTGTATCTTTTTTGTTTCCATTGTGTATCTTTGTATTTTATTTTATATTTCATCTGTATCTTTTACTTTTTCTTATATCCCTGTTGTTTCTCTTTGTATTTGTTGCATATCTTTTAACTTTTTGATATCTATGCTATATTTCATGTGTATATTTATAATTTTTATCTTGTTTGTATTTTTTTTTTTTTTGTGTATCTCACTTTTTACATTTTTTGTGTTTGAATCTTTGTGTATCTTTGGTGTATATTTTTGTATTTCCTAGTATGTTTATGTAGATTTTTTATCTTGAAAAAGTCCGATGGTTTTTCGACATGGGCAGTAAAAGGGTAGCACTTGGGTATTATGGGGCATGGAATGAGAGATGAAGGCTAGGGTTTTGATTTAATTCTCTTTTTTTTACCCACTAGTATACAGTCGCGTACACAGGATTTTTTGTAAGCAGTGTCACTTAAAAAAAAAAAAAACTCTAGCGCACTGTGGAACAACACTAAGGCTAGTCCTTTTATATAACAAAACGAGGCAACCAGATATTAGAAGAAATAAGGAAAAACCAAAAAGAGAAATAAGCTAGTCTCGAACTCCTGTCCCATACCAAGCAAGTGATGCATCTAACCTATACCTGTCAATCAGGCCAGGACCGGCTCACCGGTCTCGGTACCTGTCCGGTCCCGTCCGGGCCATTACCCGTCCAGTCCAAACCGATCTTTTTTTAAAAAAATTTAAGTCCGGCTCGGCCCTTGCCCATTAAGCACTGGTCCGATTTTTTTTTTCATATTTTAACTAAGCCTGTCACTTTGTACTTGTAATTGGAAGGACATATAATCCTATATAAAAAGAGAAGGAAGGTGAAAGCAGTAAAGAAATGATTAAAACATCTTGAGAATCATATACTTTGACTCATTGATTGAAATCAAGTTTAATCACTATGTTAATTTGATGAGATAACCAAGTTTGACATATGGATAGAATATGATAAATTCAACTTTTATTTCCCTTTGCCTTTGACGAGATAAATTTGATTTTGAAATACTGTAATAGAAATTAATTCGACAATTTTCCTTTTCAAACTCCATCCACGTATATACTAAACTCGGAAGCTAATTTAACACTACCAAATCACCTTAGTCATGGTGTTGTGCTATTGCCAAGAGTTTCTTATATTGAAAGGTATAAGTTCAATTATCATTTATTATGTCTTTTTTTCTTTCCCTAATTCCTATGTAAATGAAAGAATAAAAAAGTTCACACAATTGAAACAATAAAGAGTCTACAACCACTTCTCTTTATTTATATTGGTCAGATTGATAGACTGTCTCAACCAAAAGAAAAACTACAATTTTCTACTATTACAAAAAAAAAAAAAAAAAAAAAAATTATTTAAGTCCAACGAGGACTTAAATTAAGCACACAAATCGGTACATCCACGTTAATTAAGCATACAAATCGGTTCGGTCTGGTCCGGTCCACCAGTAGGCCAAAGACCGGTCTTTTACTGATCCCGGCTAATCGGTCTTTTTTCTTAAGCCCCGCTCGGCCCGCAGCCCGCTTCTTCCTTCTCCCGGACCGTTTATAATAAACCGGTCCGGTCCGGTCTGAACCAGTACCGGGCTAGTCCGGCCCGATTGACAAGTATAATTTAAGCAACTCAACTGGGAACTCTTACCGACAAGAAATGTCATTTTATCATACTTGTACATATTTTTTATTTTTTTACTTTGCTAATTCACATATTAAGTAAAAAATTTCCTACCAAGTCGTGTCACGTGATTCACCTTGGCATTAGGTAGTTACGCCCTGCTAGTATATAAAAGGTATTATTATATTTTGTAAGAGTTAATGTTATTGCTATTCTATGTAGAAAAGATTTTAGCCTTACATATATATGCATAAAAGATCTTCTTTACGTTACCCCTATATAGTAATGTAAAATCCAATAAATTTTAACGTTAATTAGGAGTTTAGATATGAAATGATACCCACATGATGCTGGAAATTTATTGGCTTAGTAATGGCTACAATTTTTTACCCACAATAACCTTGTCTCTTTCCCAAGCTCAAATTAACCACCTTTAAGCTTCAAATCAGCTAAAATAAAACTCAAACACAATGATCAAATCAACCATCAACTTATTTTTTTTAAATCAAATGGTAGTGGAGTAATAGTGGTCTTCATATGGTGTTTTTGAAAGTGGATATAATTAATTATTATGGTGTTCATCTATTTAGATAGACGAGAGACGGTGGCTGAGAAAAATAAAATCTGGACCATTTTGCAATATTTAGGGTCAAAGCTAGACCATTTTGCATCGCTCAAGAGCAAAATTCACGTCTTTCTTTTTATAAATGTTGGAAATTGGAATCGGGTCATCCATGTGGGTCAACTGGGATCCATATCCAAATTAATTATTATATTAATAAATATAAAAAAGGAAGAGACACAAAAGGCCCGATAGTTGCATCTGTCAAAGAATATAAAAATGTTTATTTATTAGAATAAACTAACCCTTCTTTTCCTCCTCTCTCTTCCTCTCACGCTTAAAAAATGTAACAGAAGACTCTCTTCTTCTTTATGAAGAACTCTGTGTAGATTCCCGAGAAGAACATATGTGATCTTCTACGATTCGGAACAGTCTTCTGTAACCAGGTACGACTTAGACAGTAGCTTTTATGGTGTAGTTCGTATCTAAATACATGTGATTACACTATCGACTAGTGAAACAAATACGGTTAGACCCTGAGCGAATTGTATGTTCTTGGATTGTGTGTAATCCTTCAATAAAGATCCATAACAAGCTTCTATCATTAGTAAATAAGAGCATATTGGTCCAATCTTATAACGTCAGAGTTTTATTTGACCACAACTATTAATTAAGGGAAAATGTAGACAATTTCACAAAGTTTACTGGCGATTTTTACCTTTTTCTTTTGATGAATTATGTCTGTGATGAGTTGGAAAAAGGTTGGAATGCCGTTAGCATGTTACGAGGAAGAGCTTTTGGTAGTAAATAGGGGCCGGCCTGCGTTGAGCTCGCGCCGTGAGCCAGCCCTGACTATAAATATTTTGGAATTTGAACAAAGATTGAGATATCATCAATTGTGATCGAGAAAGGGATAATACTGATTAGATCTCATGCTAGTTGTGGTTGTTATTTGATCTAGTTATGATTATCGAGTTTTTCTTATGCTTCAATGGCTTAAAATATATGCCTGTGAAAGTTAAGTTTTTAATTTGTTTATACTGTGAATCTCTCAATATTTTCTAACTGAGAGTGTTCGTCTTGATGTTTTATAAAGCCATATGATGGTTAATGATGGGATTTATATATCTTAAGGGGAAGAATTAGTCTCCCCGTTAGATGTGTGATGGTTCACACTTATTGCAGCTTTAATTTATAGGCTAAATTGAATTAGAAAAGAGTCACTTCAATATATGGATTTTCAGAGTTTGAAATACTATATGGGGACAAAACTTAAGCAGCACCTGCCAAAGGGTTGTCTGGTGAATTTTTCAGAGTTAGAACTACTATATATGATTACACGGCTCAATGCATCTCAATACATTGGGTTTTATTCAAGGGTGATGGATTTATTCGATGAACCATGATCCTAACCAGGTAGAAAATGTCGCTATGGCTAGGGAATAACTGGTTCAGAGAGAGAATTTCTTCGCCAAAAAATGCTTTCCAAGTATTTTTCGATTAAGAAGCAACTGTCTCTTGTACAAATCGTGTTTTAATCTACTATAACTCTTGCCATAGTTAATAAAACAAAATTAGTTTTTTGGATAGGTAATTCCCTCGCCAGTTGAAAAAAAAATTACACCTCATTGGAGAGGAAATTTCCTCGCCAATTAAAAAAATTAAATGTGCACTTGGCGCGGGAATTTTCTATCTGCTCCATAACAAAAATTCACACTTCCTCAATTTTTACCCGTCCCCCACACAAATTTCTTTCCCCACCTTATCAAAAAAACACTCCTTCTCCAAACCTCTCCCAGAGACACCGGCGACTGTGCCACAAATACTCTGTCCTGCTACTATTGATTGTCCTCCTCTTCCTTCAACCCATTTCAAGCAAGATAATGCTATCAATGTGTAAAAGTTAAATTCATAGATTTTGTAAATTAGCTTGAAAGATTCCTGTATCTGGTGGGTTTGATTTTACTTCCCACCCCGTCTGTTCCCCTTTCCCTTTCTCTTCCCTGTTTTTTCCCTTCCAACCCCGTTACACAGTGCCCGAATTAAATAGCCACCGTATAACTCCATTTAACTTCTTTTTTTTCAGGGATACAAATGTATAACACTGTCACCGAAATTATTGTTAAAGGTATATTTTTTTTTAAGTTTATTTAATTATTAATTTTTTGTATTTTGTTAAAAGTTAACTATATTAATTTATTTGATAAAATTTAACGGTGATAGAAAGATTAATATGTGCTCACTTGTGTTGTAGAATTGTGTTTATAAATATAATTGTGTTTAATTAAGTTGTTGAAAAAATATTGTTGTTACCATATCATATCACTACTAGTGTAAAAGTGTTATACTCTTTTAGCCGTCATGGGAAAAAACACCCCTATTCATTAGAGATCGCATATTTGAATAGTTTTTGGTATTATTAACTATGGTATTTTGGCAGTTGAATAGTAAATATTATTTTAAGTTTTCATTTATATTATTACGTGTTTCAGAACAAGTGTTCGTTGGATTCAGCATATGATGACCTTGTCCGGGGAAATTTTGAGAGGAAAGCAACACAAAGGCTTAGTGATGGATTATCAAAATATAGAAAGAAAGGAAAAGTTACGTGGTGGATTTATCCTCATAATTGGGAAAAACTCAAAAAATATTGGCAGACACCGGAACTCATAGCCCAAAATGAGCAAGCTAAGGAAAACCGAGCCTCGGCAAAAGGTGGCTTGTTGCACACTTATGGTTCAGTTAGTTTGGCGACCCATCGAGCTAGATATGTAAGTCTGTATAAATTTTGATCCAATTATAATTTAAGTAAACGCTATTTTTAATTTTTCTTAATCTGTTTGCATTAAGTAGGAAGCAGAACATGGAGCTATAAGCGATATTGAATTTTACCGCATTGTTCCGAAGATGTTATGACAAAAGATGGAAACGTAACCATATGGGTCGAGCCACGTGCACAACAGCTAGATGTAAGTATTTACACAATTTTTGAATTATTTAACACATTTCTTAAAGTAATTATGGTAATCTTATATTTTGTTATAGGAAAACTATAAAGCTGCTTACGAACAATGGGTTGAAAGCTAAGGATCAGGGGTTGCAGAACGCTCTCTTAAACCTACCCCGGAAGAAAAAGCTGCAATATTCGTTGAGGCGGGTGGTGGCCACACTAACAAAAATCGAGCCTATGGCCTTGGTTCATCATGTTACAAAAAGCCCTCCCGTGTAGGTATTATTAATGCTTCATGTTCTTCTTTTTCTTCTCGTATTCCACAGAATGTGGATCCTGCTTTGCAAGCTAAATTGGAGGAAATGGAGAAAAGATTAGCGGACCAAGAGAAGGAACGCCAAGCAGACCGTGAAAAGATGTCAAAGTTAGAGTCCTTGGTGTCGAACTTTATCATGGGATCAAAGGGACATGACAATGAATCTCAGGGGACGGAGTAGTCTCATGGTTAGTTAAGCCTTTGTCAAATTAAAATTGGTAGTGAAACGTGTTAAGTAATTTGGTGAATGATTTAAGTGTTTTTGTTGTTTGTGTTGAAAAGTTTATGAAACAAGTATGTAGATTAGTTTAATTGCCCGGTGGTGGCTTTGTTGTTATGTTAGACAGGTTGTGGTGCCATTTTAATGGCTATTTTAGTTTTTATTACAGCTTTATACATTGTGGTGTCATTGTAATGACTATATTGGTTTTTGTTGCTGCTTTATATGCTGTTTCTAATGTTTTATAGAGCAGGATTTATATACTGGAGAGGGAATTCCCTTGCCAAACATAACAAAAAAAATTCTAAGGTTGGAGAGGGAATTCCCTCGTCAAACGTAACAGGAAAAATAAAAATTTCTAAGGTTGGAGAGGGAATTCCCTCGCTAAAATAAAAAAATAATAATTTCTGGTTAAAATTGGCGAGGGATTTCCTTAGCCGTATACACTGATACACTTTTTGCGAAGGGGGCCTACTAGGCAATTGGCAAGGGAATTTCCTGGCTGAAAAAGTTTTTCTACGAAGCTCTTCTAAGGCGCATGCAGCGAGAAAATTCCCTCTCTATCGCCCTTTTAGAGGGAATTCTCGCCAAATTCCCCAGCCAACAGGTCGTTTTCTAGTAGTGATCATTGCTTGGACATAAATTTTAGTCCGTCAAAATCTTCCCAAAGGAGACAACATATTATATTTATCTTCACTACTGTCTCTAACTTATGAAATGTTCAGTAATCATGCCTCATACACAAAATCATAATTTATGTTTGATGGACGATGAATCTCTTATTTTTGAAGATTTTGTTCAGCGGGGCTAAAAAGTTTCAAGACCACCCTTTGTCTATTATTTGGGAAAAAACATAACTAGCTTCCCATTTACTACAGGTTACCTTTACCGAACTTTAACATAATCTAGCCATAAATTGGGAATAATTGGCTGAATTTAATATATTTTCGATAAAAATCAGAAAAAATATTGTAGCTGTAATTAAAGAGCTTGTTTGGCATTGCTGTCAAAAACTATTTATTTTGAGAAGTAATTTTGGCATAAGTACTTTTCAAAGAAGTACTTTAGATATGGAAAGTTTACATAAATATCCGTCCATCAACAAATATTTACATTTAATTGTCCATAACTTTTTCTATCCAAAAAATTTGTGTTTTGACAACTCACTGATAAAGTACTTTTGATGAATAATTTTTATTTGGCTAATCTTTACGAAAAGTACTTTTGAGTGTTAAATTACGAAAGGGACATCCAAGTTCATTTTAGATTTAGATTAATAGAAACAAAAAAAATAATTTTAATTATTTATCATAAAAGACTTGAACTAAAAAAATAATTTAGTTAAAATGCAACACATAAAGTAAAAGATATATATTTAACCTATTGGACAACATAAAATATAGTTAAATCAAAGTGATAGAAGTACCTAGAAATAAAAAATTGTCCTAAGGGAAGGGGGAGAGAGAGAGGATTTGTAAAAGTAGGTATAGTAGGAAAAAAATAGGACAAAGAGAAATATAATTTTATTTTGAGAGAGATATTATTAATTAATAAGGGATAATTTAGGAATATGGATTTTTAGTAAGGATATTTTTGCCTTAAAAAATTAATAAACTAATTTTATTTTTGTATTTGTCGTTTCTCCCTAACAACAGAAAAACTGCTTCTGCTTCTACCTAAAATTACTTTTTTTTTTTGTTGCCAAACACCTCAAAATTTCGAAAAAAAGGTACTTTTGGCTTTGGAGAAGCATGCCAAACAGAATATAAACTCCATCTCTCTCCTATAGATTAATTATTTTAGGGCGCATGTATATGTAGTTATGGACAATCTTATTTTTCCTTAATAATTTATAACTCAATAGTTTAGATTTTAATTCCATCTATACATATAGATGCAACAATTATGACATACAAAATGTTAATAATAAATGAATACAGAATAAATACAAAATTAATATATATTAAAATATTTAAATAATTAGCTAATGAAAAACACGTAAAATATAAAATGTATACAGGCTACCTATCATGTTAATAATATATAAATATTGAATAATCGTGAATAATTAATGAATACATCATAAATATAAAAAATAAATATATTACAATGTTAAGTGAATAAATATTAAATATATAGTATATATAGATTGAATAGTTACAAAATTATTGGCAGCCATAAATAAATGAATATGATTTATATATCAAATGGATACACAACATAATAATAAGTCAATACATGATAAATGAGTGATTATTTAATCCACACCATATAAAAAAGATATTTTCCTAAATTCAGGTAAAAATCCTCAAAGTATTTTGGTTCTAACATTTGATCTTTTTTGTCCCATTAAACTAAAACAATTTTGTCTGTTTTTCTTTTTCGTCAATATAATTTTGTATGTCTAATGCTCATAAGATTGGAAGTCCTGATTCTCTTACCATAAGAATGAATTTTCTTTTTTATTGTTTGTCCATTACAATTACAGTAATAATCCGGTCAACAGAATCTTTGCAAAGATTGAACTGCTCTTAATGCTTGATAGTATTTTCAAAATTAAGTACATCTATATTTAGAAGACAGGTAATTAAGAGTACTATGTTTGCAAAATCATCTTTTCCTTAAAAAGGAATTTAAAAACTATAGAAGCTAAGAAACCTCTTTATTACACCAAGATTCCTGTCTATATGGAAAGTTATTAAATCTTTTTCTTTTCCTTTGACTAGTGGTTACAATTTACCACTCTATATATGAATATGACTTTATCATTAAGAAAGGGCTAGTTTTTTTACAAGATCACATATTATAAGATCTTTTTTAATAATTACCTATTAATTCTCTCTAAATTAATATTTTCTCAAGTTTGAAGATTGATTTAAAGATGTCTAAGAAAGTAGTAGTTTCTTTCTTGTTAATGTTGTTCATGTTTTTTGGCTTAGCAATGGGGGTTAATATTTATAGAGTTGGTGATTCAGCGGGTTGGACAAACACTGGCAAAGTTGATTATAACAAATGGTCATCATCTAAGCATTTTCAAGTTGGCGATTATCTTCGTAAGACATTACATATCCTTTTTTTTTTTTTTTGGTCTTTATTTTCCATTTTGAAATTGGATTATTTATTTTTAATTAGTATGTATCAGAGTTTATGGATTCACACATTTGCTAATTATTCCATGTGCAAAAACTGATTAATATCAGATGTTATAAAGGAGGACATGTGTTCTCGAAAATTGTAGAGAACATGAAAGGAATGGCTTGAAAAACATCTAGAATATCAAAAAAATTAAGTAAGAGTTTATTTTCAGTTCGTTTGCACCTAAATATTCTTTAGGGAGATAATTTTTCGTTTTTATACTCTTTTTTTTTTTTTAATTTACAACTTCGTTTTATACTCCATTAGAAGTCAATTTACCATCAACCCACACGTTAAGGTGAATACAGAATAGCGGCGAGCCTTGTGACGAGGGGGAGCAAAAATGTATGGTGCGACCTGACGGGCGTAGGTACGGAAAGGCGTAAAACCTACGATTTGGAGGTATTGGGACTTATGCTTAGGCGTTGGACGAGTCTTGTCGCGTAAATTTCATTAAAAAAAATCCAATTTTTTTTTTTAAAAAAAATTATTTATAAGTCCTCTATAAAATGCTAACTTCCTAAGTAAATTCTCAAAAAAAAGTTGTCAAGTTGTCAAAATCTTTTATTTATTTTCAGCTCTACGTATTTTTTACTCTTAGCCTTACATAATCTTTCAAATTTCTAGAATTTCTACGTAATTTTATCCTTTTAATATGATTTATTTATTTTAAAAATATTTATTTCAATAATATTAATTATAAACTATTAGCTATTAAAGATCTGTGGGCTTACGCCCAGTATTTTGAAACTTACTTTTCGCACTATCAGATAAAATGTCTTCCTTTACGCTCTCGCCTTTCGAAACATTGGTGTGACCACTATGGTAACCAAGACTTTTTCATTTAAGTATCTACTTTTCTAAGGAAATACTTTTTGTTTTCTATTATATGTGGGGGCGTTGTTAATTATGTCATGTGTTACACACTTACAACTTAAGTTATGCAATCAGATCACTTATACAGTAATTATATAAGTAATTCTCTATGTTGTTCACAGCAATTAAAACTTGAAAGCCTGCTTTCAAACCATGAATAGCACTAGTAATACTGATTTTTATGTGTATGCAGTGTTTGAGTTCGATCCAAGATATGATAATGTGGTACGAGTGCTAAAGGATAATTTTACTGCATGTAAAGCCTCATCCCCTTTTGGTACCCCAAGCACTGGCCAGGACTGGTGGCTTCTTGATTATGAAGGCTACGTCTATTTTATTTCCAGTGTTCCTGGCCATTGTCAAGCTGGTGAAAAGATGGAAGTTAGAGTTTTTTCTGCATCAACGGCAGCACCTTCCACATCTCCGCCAGCACCTTCCACATCTCCGCCAGCATCTCCCATCGTGCCACCGCCTATACCGGTTCTAGAGCCACCTACGATTAACCCATTGAGCCCTCATCAAGGCCCTTCGGGTTCACCCTCTAGCGGCTCGGTTTTGCTCACCTCAAGCTCTTGCTTGTCCATGGTTTTACTTGCATTTTCACTATACTTTGTTGGTTGATAATAGATAGTCAAGCTGAAATTAAGAAATTATATATTTCCTAATTAGTTCAATATTGCACTATTGAAGACAAGTGATGAATTTAATTAGATACATTTGTGTTTTACTGTGAACTTTTTATCTATTAGTAATTGTGTTTGAGGTCATTCTACAAGAAAATTGCCATCAATTGTCCACACTAAACTGAATCTGTAAACCGAAAGTAACTAATTTGTTGCAGTAGACCAAATTACACTTCAGTGTAAGTGGATAGATCTTAATTAATTAATACTATTCAAATATAGTAATTACTACCGTGTATGTGTGCATATTTAATGTCCTATTTTTTATCAGAAGTTGCTTGAATTGTGCTGAGTTCATGAATTAGCTTTTGGCAGGCTGTGTCGCTGTGACAATAACTTTTGTCACATCTCCATTGTTTTGGCGTAGAGTGCAACATTAACATCTCCTTTTAAAGACTCGACGAAACTTGCCCCGACATTGCTGCTAAGGTTGCATGCAAATTGGTTATAATACCATATGTAATAGTCCAACTTACTTGTGATATTGTTGCTTTCAGCTTAAAACCGCATCACTCTAAATGCGTCACTACGGTCTAAGTTGTCCTTGCATGGATGAGAGCATGCTGAAGATTAATACAATTTTGGGCAAATTTCACTTGTTTTGGTACACTTGAATACTTACGAGAACGTGCGACACAGTCGACAAACCCCAAGTATACTTTGGACCTACCAAATCATAGCGCTTTGCACAGTGTGCCAACCTCATTCTTGAGGCAAATACCAACTCACAAAGTTCCTTTCGAAGACAAGTTCGACAACTTTTCCTCTTCTGATTGTAGGATAGAGTAGGTGGACTAGCACATAATCTTGGACCAAGGACATGAAAGAAACCAAATAGGTTCACAAAAGCTAAACTGATTCACATCCAACAAAAAAATCAGTAAATGGGAACATCCACTGGAATATGGTACATAATAAGACACCTAAATATAACAACATTAAATCAGCACCGCCGGAAGAGTTGATACAACTATTGCCAAAATTTCTGGGAAAGCACTCCCAATCAAAATCCCTAAGAATATACTGGAGGGCAAAAGTCAAAGGGGGTCATACAAAAGATCGAGCTAAGGGCCAAAGGATATCATGACCCTTAATCATAGTACATGCCGACGTGCTTTAGCCAAGTTAAAACTATCTACTCCATTCAAAATCAGCACCGGATCTTGGATTTGCATTGTTTGACCGACTGGTATCTTCAGGCTTGAAGGAATTTACGGCAGTGTGCCAACCTAAAAGGTATGGCACAACAAACTGCACAAATTCAGAGAAACGAGTTAGAAGAGATGACCATCAACCAGAAAGAAGAGCCGCCTTAAAATGACTACACAGAGAACGATCACAAAAGGTTAGCTAGTCACCGATGTTTCGTTTTAACAAGAGGTTTCTTAGAAAAAAATTCTGTGGCAAAAAATGATGCCTTGTAGATCGCATCATTCTAAGAAGTATAAGACGAGATACTTTTCAAGAAGCAAGATTCAGCTTCCACCACATGCTGTTATTTCAAGATGCAGAGAAGTAATAGGACAAACCGTATCACCTCAATCCCAGACTTCTGGAACAAAGTAATCTGCACCTGAATGGTCACTTGCCCCTGGTGAGATCCAGCGGGGGGGGGAAGAGGGGCTAGGTAAGAAAATTTAATTCCTAATTTAGAAATACTATAGGAGTCAGATTCTAGTTAGGAAGCCAAGTTCTTAAGCATTCACTCTGCTTAGGAAATTTGAGCAAAAATAAAAGGGACTGAACCTATACACCGCATAAACAGCCAGCTATCTGCATTCCTAAACTTTGGTTAAATTCCCACTTTAGCACCACAAAATTGAGGGAAAAAAAAAACTTAATGGAACACTACACGGGTGCAAAAATAATCAAAGAAATTGGGCGACCAGATTTATCTTACATTGAATGCTGAGACAAGAACTGCAAACTCTGCCTTAGTAACAGGTATGTAAATGCTCTCATCCAAATTAATAAGCTTGTTCTGAACGCCTGCATTCATTTAGAAAGGAAGCCATGCTTTATTGTTTAGAGATAAATTTCCAATTTTCACAGAGACGTAAATCAGGAAAGAAGGCGATTACTGAGATTGAAGAAGTGACCAGAACCATCTGGAAGTGGCTCAACCTTCAACACCTTCCTGACTTTACCTTCATCACTGTAAAGCACACATAAGATGCCCTTTAGAACTTAAACTGATGAGCACACATATAATTCACCCTATAATGATTGTCAATACAGTATTCTACCAAATAGTGTATGTCTATGCGTATAAATACATTAAGATCGACAGTGTATGGCTATGCGTACAAATACATTAAGATCAACAAATCATAATCATACCACCAATTAATAGATGATAACTGAAGCTAATTGCCAAAAAGTGATTAGTATAGTGTTCACATTAGGAATCAATAGCACTAGGTTATATGACCTTTGAAAAGATGTAGGTAATACCTTCTTCCTTTGTTTGGATCATGGAAAAATTCACATGAGTCCTTTGCCCCGAGGCTGATAATAGATCCGATTTCAGTCACTGACAATGAGAAGACCTGAAAGCGCAAAAATACCGAGAAAGGCAGTTGGAAATCAACAGAAGGAGAGCAGAAATAATGCCCGACTCCATGGCATACTCACCATGTTAGCAGATAGTGTCACGGGCATGCCTGACACAAATCACAACTAAATATTGTACTATCTGATTGATAATCAAACCTTTGGCCTCACCGCAAGGGTAAGAGAAGAACATAAAAAAGATGTATCCTGCAGCGGGGCAAAGAGAGGAATTCGAATGATCATTACCTGCTTTCTACCCCAATCATATTGGCGAACACCAGCAGCAGGTGCAAATTGAAGCAGCACAAGACCCTCTCTTGAAATCTTGAAGGCCCCTGACTGCTCATAAATTCACAACAACTAAAAAAGCATTAAACTATCATTTCCTCAAGGGCTAATACAGATTAAGCAAAAGAGGAAAAACTCAAACAAACACACGTGGAAGCATACATCTAATGGTGAGAACTCTGGAGACCGAGGCTCGATGGTGAGAGCTGCCTTCCCTTTGTATATTGAGTATCCAACAAAAACCTTAGGCGTAGATCCCCCTAAAAGAACAAGAACATTTTTAATTCCTTCATACCATGGATGGCTCAAAATCAGTAACCAAATAAATTTTTACCTTATTACTACCAACCAAGATACTATGATTGCCCTTACTCATTTTCAAGCACAATGTACTAGAAAGACGAAAACACAAGGAAGAAGGGAGACAACCTTATAAGTGGGAAATTTTCCTTATCAAATAATTAAATAAAATAGTGGAGAATATTTCTGATATTTTTGTTGATGACTAGAATTGAAAGAAACTATGAACTAATTTCCATTTTCATCTCAATTCCTTAATAAAACCAAATATCCACTACAGGACCTCACAGGCAGAAGCATATCTAGTAATCTAGCCATTCACAGCGGGTTCAGCCAGACCCACAATTTTCAATTTGTACTATGTGTACTTATGAACTAAAAATTCTACATATAAAATACACTGCAGCCACAACCAACCACTATAATTCAAGCAAAAAGTCGCGATTTTGAGTTTAACAAAAGAAGCAATTATGGAACTCTTTGCAACAACTCTCAATGAAAGTCAACCATTCTTTACAACCAAAAAATCCCCAAAGTCAGTGATGCATGGTTTGAAACTTGGTGGATAATGGCCCCCCCTTTATCCATCTCCGCTTAAATACTACTCTCCGTCCAATTTTATGTGAAGGTCTTTCCTTTTTTATCAGTCCAAAAAATAGATACCTTTCTATTTAGTAACAACTTAACTTTATGACGTAATTCACAGCTACGAAAATTTCTAATGTTTGTTTTAAACCAAAAGTTTCTAAAGTCTCCCTTTATAATAAAACTCTGTGCCCAATAAACCACATTCACATAAATTGTGACGGAGGGAGTATTACTCTTTTGTATGCAACATGGTTCGAACGTGTGACATGCACCTAACCCACACTGATACGAGCGGGGATTAATGGAGTTGAAGAAGCTGTAAGAAGTTGTACGTTTTGTTTCTAGAGTTGTTCCTAGCCGTTAAGATAGTTAAAATAGATAAAAGAGTGGGAATTGCTATTTAGTCCTTACAGTTTTGATATAGAGTTTTAGAAGTGACAGTTTGGCCCGGAGATTAGCTGAAGGGTCCTTTTCTAGTCCTTGTCAGAGTTTGTTAGAGAAGATGCCTTCTTATCTTATCCTTTTAGCTGATTTACCAATTAATCCCTGCGGGGATGCTATTTTTGTCTAGTATAAGTATTGTACCAAGCCAATTTGGGCAGGTTATCAATCAAAATTCACTTAGTTTTAACCTAGATAGCTTTTCTTCATTTTCTTTTGTTTCTTCTTCTTAGCTGCTAGCCTCAGCTTGCATCAGTGGTATCAGAGCAAGTTCTTGCTACTGTGGGCAACTATGTCAGAAGAAATGAATGAGATTCGTAATATGTTGCAAAGGATCTCGATGGAGATGGCTAATTTCTCAGTCAGGCAAGACCAGCTGGAGGTGAACCATGAGAAGTCCCTGCAAGAGCTAAAGGAATCGATGGTGTATGGGAGAAGACCAGAAAGGGGAAAAGATCCAGCTTGTTCTTTTGACTCCGGTGAGTTATATTCCCCTTCAGACCCTGTGTCACTGCATGATTTAGTTTCCCCATCCTCACAACCCTTGAATAATATGGTTTCATCATCAAACACAAGCCAAGGTATAGCCACTACTCAGTCACTTAAAGCTTCCCAGGCACAAACTAATGCTCCAACCTTACCCCAATACCAGAACTTACATTTACCGGTTTCTACCCAGATTCCTAGCTCCTTCACTCCACCAGCTGTTTCTGGCCAAAACACTCAAACCCCATTTGTTTACCCACAATTTTATGGCCCCCACACTCCTTATCACAACTTTGGTAATGCTTACACCCACCCTTATCAGTATGCTCAAACTCCCTTTCCTACTACTGCTTACCCCAATGCCAACAGTAGTTCTATGCCCAGTCCAGGTGTTTTTACTAGAATGACCAAAATAGAGTTTCCAAGATTTAATGGGGATGACTTGAGGTCTTGGTTGTACAAGGTGGAACAGTTCTTCTCTATAGAAGAGGTTCCTACTCATCAAAGGATTAAGTTGTCTGCAATACATTTTGATGGTGTTGCCTTACAATGGCATCAAGGGTTTTTGAGAAGCAGACTAGCTGAAACTCCTCTCACTTGGGAAGAATATGTGTATGCCTTAGCTGATAGGTTTGGAGCTGAATACTCAGATCCTATGGCTGAATTGGTGAGTCTTAATCAGACTGGCTCAGTTAAGGACTACCAAGCTGCTTTTGATGGTGCTCTAACCAGAGTCAATCTGTCTCCTGAATATGCCATTAGCATTTTCTTGAGAGGATTAAAACCTGAATTGGAAGATGCTGTGAGATTTGGCAGACCTTATACATTGCCTCAGGCTTACTATATGGCCAGGGTGCAAGAGGGGTGTTTTGAGAAGCAAAGTAAGGCAACTGAGGCCAGGATTAGAGGAAGAGCTTCAGGGTCTAATCAAGGCAGTTACAGAGCTGAAAGTCATCCTCCTAGAACACAGAACAACTATAAAAAGATCCCTGCAGTTGGCTTAGATAACAACAGGAGAAGAAACCTAACACCTGCTGAAATGAATGAGAAAAGAGCTAAGGGGTTGTGCTATTTCTGTGATGAAAAGTTCACTGTAGGGCATAATTGTAGAGCTAAGAGGCATTTGTACTCCATTGAGTTGTTTGAAGAAGAAGGAGAACCAACAGAAGAAGTAGTGGAGGAACTGGGAGAGGAAGAAGTTATAGAGCAAGAAATGGAGCACTCTGTGGAGAATTGTGCAATCTCATTACAAGCTTTCAATGGAACTCTGGGATATAGGACCTTGAGAGTAAAAGGGTTCACTGAGAGAAAGCCAATACACATCCTCATTGACTGTGGCTCAACTCATAATTTTATCAATGAGGGAGTTGCTGAGAGGTTAGGCTGCAAGACACAAGGGATCACTCCACAAAGTGTTAGTGTAGCTGATGGAAGGAGCATTAACTCTGTCAAAGGGTGTAATGGGTTCCAATGGTTAATGCAAGGGGTCATGTTCCAAGATGACTTTTTAATACTTCCTATAGGAAATTGTGATGTGGTTCTAGGTATCCAGTGGCTATGCAAGCTAGGGGATATCAAATTCAACTTTGAGAAGTTGATGATGGAGTTTGAGTATCAGGGAAGAACTGTGACATTGCAGGGAACCACTCCCTCCTTTAAGACAGTAGAAGCCAAGACCTTGAATAAGATCTCTGTGGAGAACTCCCAAATTTATATGATCAAGGTATGTCCTGAGCTTTGCAATAGTGAGGGAAACTCACAAGACAAATCAGAAGAGCCAACAGAGATAAAGGAGTTGTTGCAGGAATATCAAGATTTATTCAGTGAACCAAAGCAGCTGCCTCCTTCTAGAGGAGTATTTGACCATCATATTCCCCTTATAGAAGGAAGTAATCCAGTAAATGCCAGGCCCTACAGGTACTCACCCCTGCAGAAGGATGTAATAGAAAGATTAGTTCAAGAAATGCTGAGTCAAGGGATAATTCAGTACAGCTCTAGTCCCTATGCATCACCTGTTGTTTTAGTAGGGAAGAAAGATGGCTCTTGGAGATTTTGTGTAGATTATAGAGCCTTGAACAAAGTGACAATCAAGGATAAGTTCCCCATTCCTATAATTGAGGAGCTGCTGGGGGAACTAGGAGGCTCTAAAGTCTATTCTAAGATAGATTTAAGAGCTGGATATCATCAAATCAGAATGGCACCTGCTGATGTGTCAAAAACAGCCTTTAAGACTCATTCAGGTCACTATGAGTATCTAGTCATGCCCTTTGGCTTGACTAATGCCCCTTCTAGCTTCCAGGGATTAATGAACCATATTTTTCAGGATTATCTGAGAAAGTTCATTCTGGTGTTTTTTGATGACATCTTGATCTTCAGCAAGAGTTTAAAGGAGCACTTGAAACATCTTAGGATCACTTTTGAGTTGTTGCTGAAGCATCAGCTCTTTGCTAAGATGAGCAAGTGTGTGTTTGCAGCTTCCAGAGTAGAATACTTGGGGCATTATATATCAGCAGAAGGAGTAGCAACTGATCCTAAGAAAATTGAAGCAGTGCAGGCTTGGCCTGAACCAACTAATGTGAAGCAGTTAAGAGGATTTTTGGGACTTGCAGGATACTACAGGAGGTTCATACAAGGGTATGGGATCATCAGCAAGCCCCTTACTGAGTTACTTAAGAAGGATGGCTTCATGTGGTCAAAAAAGGCTACTGAGGCATTCAGCAAGTTGAAAATAGCACTCACCACAGCTCCAGTGTTGGCTTTACCAGATTTCTCTCTACCTTTTGTAGTAGAAACTGATGCTTGTGCAGTAGGAATTGGGGCTGTTTTAATGCAAGGAAGGCAGCCAATTGCCTATTTGAGTAAAGGACTATCCCCACAGCACCAAACATTGTCTGTATATGACAAAGAGCTGTTGGCTTTGGTCATGGCAGTTAATAAGTGGACTCAATATTTGACTGGAAGACCCTTTGTGGTGAAATCTGACCAGAAGGCCCTTAAGTTCTTGTTAGAACAAAAGCTGCATACAGGCTCCCAGCTCAAATGGATAACCAAACTCATGCAATATGACTTTGTGATTGAGTACAAAAAGGGCAAGGAAAACAAAGCAGCTGATGCCCTGTCTAGATTACCTATGGTGGAGCTGGCAGCAATGACCCTCTCTACTGTCAGAACTGATCTTTTGAAAATGATTAGAGAGAGCTGGTACTTGGATGATGAGCTGAAGGGCATTATCAGCATGGCCAAGGACCAAGCACATGAGGTTCAAGGCTATACCTTTGTTAATGAACAACTGAGAAGACATGGGAAGTTGGTGATTGGTCCTGATGATGAACTTAAGAAGGATATCCTTCAGTTATGGCATGCTTCCCCAGTAGGGGGTCATTCTGGCATTGAACACACCTACAGGAGGATATCAACACTTTTCTACTGGAAGAATCTGAAAGAAGAGGTCCAGAACTATGTCAAGGCATGTGATGTGTGCCAAAGACACAAGTATGACAATGCCCCTTATCCAGGGCTGCTACAACCTCTTAAACTACCTGATGCTGCTTGGAGTAGCATAAGTATGGACTTTATAGAGGGCCTACCAAAGTCAAGAGGCAAAACTGTTATCTGGGTTGTGGTAGATAGGCTTACCAAGTATGCCCACTTCATAGGCCTAGCACATCCTTATTCAGCACATGATGTGGCCAAGTTGTTTATGGAGCATGTGTATAAACTGCATGGAATGCCTGAGGACATAGTAAGTGACAGGGATCCCATTTTCACTAGTAAGTTTTGGCAAGAATTGTTTGCTATGTGTGGAGTGACTCTCAATACCTCTACAGCCTATCATCCACAGACAGATGGACAAACAGAAGTGGTAAACAGATGCTTGGAAACTTACCTTAGGTGCTTCTGTTCTGACTCTCAGACTGATTGGTACTCATACTTAGCAACAGCAGAATGGTGGTATAACACCACCTTTCATTCTTCCATTCAGACCACCCCATATGAAGCATTATATGGCCAACCACCCCCTATGCATTTACCCTATGTTGCGGGTGATTCAGCTATGGAAGAGGTTGACAGAAGTATGCTGACAAGGGAGTTCAAGGTGCAGTTGTTGAGGCACCACTTAAAGAGAGCTCAACAAAGAATGGTGGAACAGGCCAATAAACACAGATCTGACAGACAGTTTCAAGAGGGAGACTGGGTATACTTGAAGATACAACCTTATAGGCAGGTAACCTTAGCTGGAGCTCATTTCACCAAGCTCTCAGCTAGGTACTATGGACCATATCAGATATTGAAAAAAATAGGAGCTGTTGCTTATAAGTTGTCCTTACCACCTCAACTCTTATTGCACCCCACCTTTCATGTGTCCCAACTGAAATTTTGTTATCAGTTACCAGCTGAATTCTCACACCCCCCAGTTCTTGACATCTCAAGTCCATATTGTCCAAAACCACAGAAGATACTGGACAGGCGTATGATACAAAAGGGAAACAAAGCTGCAGTTCAAGTGCTTATCCAGTGGGATCAACTACCTGAGGAAGCAGCTACTTGGGAAGATTATCAGGCACTTCTTGTTCGATTTCCTGAATTCCTTCCTTGAGGACAAGGAAGTTTTTAACGAGGGGAAACTGATACGAGCGGGGATTAATGGAGTTGAAGAAGCTGTAAGAAGTTGTACGTTTTGTTTCTAGAGTTGTTCCTAGCCGTTAAGATAGTTAAAATAGATAAAAGAGTGGGAATTGCTATTTAGTCCTTACAGTTTTGATATAGAGTTTTAGAAGTGACAGTTTGGCCCGGAGATTAGCTGAAGGGTCCTTTTCTAGTCCTTGTCAGAGTTTGTTAGAGAAGATGCCTTCTTATCTTATCCTTTTAGCTGATTTACCAATTAATCCCTGCGGGGATGCTATTTTTGTCTAGTATAAGTATTGTACCAAGCCAATTTGGGCAGGTTATCAATCAAAATTCACTTAGTTTTAACCTAGATAGCTTTTCTTCATTTTCTTTTGTTTCTTCTTCTTAGCTGCTAGCCTCAGCTTGCATCACACACATCACAAGCTGAGTTCTTACCACTAGACCAAACCCCCGAGGGCCGAGGCTATAAGCCATTTAAACCTCAACATAAAGGCACCCAAAACAAAATCACAAAGAAAGCTACAATTTTTAGCTAAATTGGTTCATAAAATAAAAAAATACAAGCAAAATAGTGCAACTAAAAAATACCAAGAACATGAAAAGCCATTAAAAAAGAAACCAACTTTACAAAACTTGATAAAATTTACCCTGTTGCTGTTGCTGTTGTTGAGGTTCAAAGTAAGCAGAATTTCGGCATTTTAAAGAAAGATTCTTGGGAAATGCTTTAAGGGTGTAACTAAAAGGGGTTCTTGAATTGAAATTATTAGTAAAAGGGGTATTGAAGGAAGAGGAAAAAGATAGATAAGGGGTTTTAGTAGGGTTTTGGAAGTTAAGGCTAAGTCCTGTACAAGTAGGGGAAGGAGAAAGAGAAAGGTTTAACATGGCTTTCAATAGATTTTTTGGGTTTTGGTTGTAATAAAGGTGTAATCTTTATAAGCAAATTTTGTTGTCCAAGAATTGAAAGTGGAAAGGTCTTTGTTCTTGAAACAAGCTTGCTTTCAGTTCACTGCTGGGGAAAGGGAAAAGCTTTGTTGTATTACCTAGTTTTTGTGTTTAATTGACTTTAACTAATTGACACAAACAATGTGAAAATATGAAAAATAATGTTATTGCAACTTTACCCTTAACTAATTTGAAGTATGCCCTTTGAACAATTGAAAAAGTCCGAGTATATTTTTTGGGACATTCACCTTAATGATACCATTTTTTTTAAAAATAATAGTAGTGTCCGGACCAGCTTACACGCACATCGACTAATTCAACTACTAACGGTCACCTCCCACCAGTAATATAGGTATCAAGTTACTCTATTCCACTGAAATTTGAACCTGAGACCTCATGGTTTTTATCCACTTCATTGATCATTAGGCCACGTCCTAGAGTGCAAGTTAAGCCATATTTAAGATGAAAAATAAGTTGGTGCTCTTTGAATCGAAAGGTAAATGAATGACGCATATATGACAAATCAAATACGTTGAAAATAAATTTAACTATTTGTTTCGGTAAGAAATTATTCTAGTCCAATTTAGTTATGAAAACTAATAAAGTTAAGTCTAAATAACCAAAAAATGCCAAACTAAATGGGAGTAATTGAACATATGCATGGGTCGTATCATTACACATATATATAAACAAGAGTTTAAGTTGTAACTTGTATGCACTGATAGTTTGTATAATATTTTTTTATTTTGACATACAACCAGTTCCTATAATAAGCCTAATATAGTAAGATGAAAAATAGAGTATGTAGAATAATTTTATTATCATCACATATTCAAAAAAAAATTTGCATTTACTCCATTAAATGGATTTTTCCCCTGCTTATTGTAAATTTTGGCAGTCGTGTGATTGCCATGCAATGCAGTGGAGTAATCTGAGCCATCCATGGTGAAGTATGGAGCCCATTATCCAAAAATAGAGGATAACACAATGGAATCTTGCTGTCTACTTTGCATCCACATGCCTTATCTATACTCCATTTTAAGTCTCTCTTTGTTGTTTTAGTTCAAGAAAACATATCTTTGTTTATCCATGTACTATAGTAAGAATGTCAACAGCAATATGTTCATCATTCAGGTTAATGGTGTCTCAATGGAGATACAACAGTAACAAGAACTTGCATTACTGGATATTACCACCTTCAAAGACAAAACTTAACTTCCTTTATTTTCCAGTTTTCTCTTCTTTCAATCATGAAGATTCTATCTCACCAATCAAACCAAATCAGGTAAATGTATTTTCATGGTATCTTCTGATTGTGTATAGACAGACATCTACAAACTTATGTCAAAGAAATAAAGATATAATGTGGCTGCTTTTTGAAATATGTTAGGAGATCCGATTACGTAAATAAAAGTATGTTCTCTCTAACAACTTAAGATGACATACTTAAGATGACATGGTCATTCACTTTAATGTGGTGCCATTCACAACAAAGGTCGTGCATTCGAGTCTCACAGTCGACCATTATAGGAAAAAAAAATCCATATGCCTGGACCATTAAAAAAGATGTGTTGCTGAAATTATAATTAAGTAAAGAAAAGTATGTTTACTATGAAAGTATAAACTTTTAGATGAGATGGTCACGTGTTTTAATAAACACTATCAATAGAGGGCTTACTTTTTCGATGTTCTATTGACAGGTTATGTATGACCCTTCAGAGGAGCTCTTTGGACTTGCTGCAGATTTGCAGCCAAGGTTCTAGCTTTTTTCTTTTTGTTTCTTTTTAGTTTCTTGCATTAATTCAAGGGCTATGGTTTCTTGCTGAAGTAGTGTTTCTATTTGCATTCTCTGTGATGATTGAAGAGCTTGCCAACTGTGTATCCATAATAATTAAAAGTGTGTTCTCTCTCAAAGCTTGAGTTTTTAGAGGATATCGTCTCACATTTCACCGAAAAGCTAAAAACACTTCCACATATTAAGGCCAACGCGTAAGAGAGCGTGTTGAGATATAATATAGGAGTAATTACTTTGTATTTTATTGTTTTCCAGGAAGGTTGTTTCTGGTGCATCGAGTCCAAGATCATGGTTTGGCCCAAATGGCCAATACATAAGAGAATTGCCTTGCCCAAGCTGCAGGGGAAGGGGGTACACTCCATGTATAGAATGTGGAATAGAGAGATCTAACTTAGATTGTTCGTTGTGCAATGGAAAGGTAATTGCTTTTCTTGGACCATGTATATTTTAAGCTCTAAAATTAACCTATATATACACTTGACGTGTCAGTCAGAATATCTATATGATGCTCATTTACATAAGAGCTATGTCCTTAACAGAAGTTTTCATGTATGGCAGGGTATGATAACTTGTCATCAGTGTGGTGGAGATTGTGTCATTTGGGAAGAGTCTATTGATGAAAGGCCTTGGGAGAAAGCTCGATCAAGGTAAAGATGTACTCAGGTTTCAATCAAATTTCAGTTTGCCAAAGCCTTGTGTTCTCGACGTCTCGTTGTAATATTATCACATCAGGCACAATGTCTGCTCTATGATTGAGTTTTCATCTGCGCCATTCAGTATGTACCAATATGCTTACCTTGCCACATTTGCTTAAGTATGGCATTCTGTTTAATGTAGTCAAATGAGTTAAATAACCTTTGTTTATGTTCTGTACCAGGCATCTTGTGTTGTAATCTTTCTTTCCTCCTATTTTTATCAGAGAAGCAATGTCTCTCTGCATAGTTAGTTAACTTTGCTCATTTTTTCAGATCCCCTTTAAAAGTTAAGGAAGATGATGAAGTGGACAACTTAGACATAAAGCTTGATGTGAAGAGAAAAAGCAAGCGAGTCTACCAATCTCCAAACACAGAAGTCAATTTGAAGATCAGCAGATCGCTGAAAGTTAGTATTCTTTTTTCTGTCAGCACCCTAGTCGTCCCCTCCACAATACATAATTCTTCTCCAATCAAAACTTTTTCACTTGGTTTTCTTATTTTAATGCTGCTCTTTCACCATTATCGCGACAATGTATTGAACGTTTAAAATCTGAGAATGAGGATGTCTAATGTGTCTGGTTGCTGTTAGGCCTGCAGTTTTCTAGACCTATGCAAAACCTTAAACTTGTAAGTGATTCACCAGTTCTTGAATATAATCTTCTTTGTTTAGTTGGATGATTGCAGAGCTTAAATGCCAAGACTGGACTATTTAGTAAGAGGATGAAGATCATCCATCGCGATCCTATGCTTCATGCACAAAGAGTGGCTGCTATTAAGGTTTGATATATATCATTCTAATGAATAAGCTCATATTATATCCACCATATTGCCCAGGGAGCGATTTCAGGTTCTGCTAGCTCATTTTTAGTGACTGCATAGCATGCCTCTTTGATTCTACTCCAACTTTTTCTTCGAGAGAAGTGTGAAATTCTGAAAATTTCATTACAAGTTGTCAATTATGAAGTAAATCTCATCGAAATCACCTTATGTGCATTTTAATGAAAGGGGAGGTTATTTTCTCTACATCGCTTCAGCCAAGCCTAAAAGCTATAATTTGAAATGATACTCCTTATGCAGAAAGCAAAGGGGACAGCTGCTGCTAGAAAACATGCTTCTGAAGCCATGAAAAATTACTTCAGTGATCCAAATAACCGTCGCAAGAGAAGTATATCCATGAAAGGTCTGTTTAACTTTTTTTTCGTGTCACATTTATATTACTGGTGGTTTTGCTTTTTTCTTTGGATATATCATAGATGTAGTGAAGATGTCAAAAGCCACCCTTCTTTAAGGGTCTTCAAATATTCAGCTACACCAAAGAAAGTGATTAGTATAAATCATTATATAATGATTCTAACACATTTGGGCTAGAAGATAATAACTGATTTGTCTAATTGCAGGGGTGAAATTTTACTGTAGAAATTGTGGACAGGAAGGACATAGGAGTAACTACTGTCCAGAAAATCAAGACAATCTGGATAGACGCTATAGATGTCGATTATGTGGGGAAAAGGGTCATAACAGAAGAACCTGCTTGAAGTCCACCATCATTGCACCAAAGGTGATGGTTAAGATTAACCATCACTGCAGCAAGTGTGGAAAATCTGGCCATAATATAAGGACGTGCAACCAAAAGAATGAATTAGACACTAAAGTAGTTGCTACAATCAAAAGTTCTGCTACTCAAGCAAAGAGAACTTACACCTGCAGTGTGTGCTCAGGACAAGGGCATAATGCTAGGACATGTCTTCATAAAAACAACTCCAAAAGCAGATAGTTCTGTGTAAGGAAATCCCTGATGTCTGACTTTATCCACATATCTCAGTTAATCAAATATTCTGGTTCTTTTCTTGCGCCTCTCGTTCAAATCTGACAGTTCTTCGTTTTAAACTTTGTCGATTGAAAACCTTGTCAATTTGCTCTATAGACATGGAAATGACATAGATTGATTGTTGCATGAGAACATGTGTCATCAATGGAATGTAAATATCACACAGGAGTTTGCTTCATTTCTGTTCTTGAGATCCACAATTTCTTAAATAAAGCATAAATTTATCAGCATTAGTCTTTATACTATGATAAAAGAATAGGTAGTGTATTACAATGATATTTCACTCTTGGGGACACATGTAGCCTATATTTCAAACAGGGAAATTTACATTTATTAGAATCAAAACTTTTGTTACAAAAATAAATTGTTCTCTCACAGAACCCACTTTTTTCCTTTTCTCCCCCCTCCTAACTGTCTCCCTAGAGAGCAAACCAGCCAGGAAAAAGCAAAAAAAAAGCAAAACAGTCGAAAAAATGAGAAAACAATGAGACAACAGATAGATGTCTCAGCCATTTCTTTCTTCTCTTACTGTAAAAAGAAACCCCAAAAAAATCTTCGGCTCCATGTGAACCCCAAAAAGTGAATGTACATAAGTTTTTATATATTAGTATTATGTACATAAAGTTAGAGCATTCACTAGCATGCTTTGCCAATCTTGCACTTGATTACACCAGCTTTGCGAGTGAGTCTGCCTACGAATTTAGCAGGCTCAAACTTGATGCTGGTATGTTCTGTAAATGGAGTGCGCTTGATATCTGGTCCAGACTCCCTAAAGAAGGCTCCATTCAAGAACATATCACCCTCAGATCTCCATTGCCAGTTTCTCCACAAAGATTCTGGGGCGCCATTCCGGTTTGTCACCTGTTCATTTAGCATAATTCATGTTAGCTGGCCAGATAATACATCAAATAGTTTCATAATGATCAGGACTTGGAAGGGTTCCAGTCATCATGTTTACTGCAGGTTTGTCTAAAAGCAACATACTAAAGGGGAATGATCTCTGCAATGTTTCAAACTGAACAAGTGCTTATGTTGGCCTTATGCTACAATCTACTAGAACATATCAAAAATGTGATTTGACAGAAATGATATGTAATTTTTTTGTATCTGCTTAAGCCTTAGTGGCAGAGTTATCTGGTATATGTATTGGTTGGAGGTATTAGGTGGTCGGTGAAATTATCCAGGTGGGAGCAAGCTAACTCGCGTACACCATCATCATAAGAAAGTATGATTGGAATGTTAAGCATACCTCTTTAGTGTTTGGATTGTTGGAAGCCTTGAACCGGTTACCCTGGCTAATAATGGTAGGATTAGCAGTGCCACCAATTGCATACATTTCCCATTTAGCATAGTCATTGTTGACAACATGGAAAAATCCCCACCTACACCTTGGCATCCTCTGGATACATCCCTTTCCAAACCTATTGAATGCAACTGTTACTTGCATGATTTTATCTTGAGGAAAGGCATCATTTGCTCCCAAAAGCATCACCTGAATCATGATGTAGCATTATCAGGCCAAATACATCGACAACCCCTTAAACGTGCCAGGCCATTTCAGTCAGACATCTTATCTAAGGGTCAGTCTATTAAGGGTAGCAGAAAAGAAAAAACTTACATCATTATGATGATTGAATTTGCAGTTAGAAATGGTGATAGCTGTTGAAGCCATGATTGCATCAACAAGACCATCAGCACCCTTTGTCAAGGTACAATGATCAATCCAGATACGGTTGGAACCAAAAATGGAAATAGCATCACCATCACTCACTGTCCTAAGACCAATATGGTCAATAGAATCTCTGATCATACCACCAGAGGTAGAAAGAATGTGATGAACTCTAATGTTGTGGACAATCACATTGTGCACAAACTGTATGGTTAGTCCAGCTCCATATGCAACATGAACAGACACTCCCCTTCCATCAATAGTCTTATCATTATTGATCATCAGTTCTTGCTTCAACCTGATAATCATCGACTTCTCGAAGATAATCCACAATGGCTCCTCCTGAATAACAGCGTGGCGAAGGGTTCCAGGCTTTGGCTCCTCCACATTGTCATCAGAGGGATCGGTGACAACGTAGAACCTGCCATCTTTACCACCAGTTGTGCCATGGCCAAATCCCCTAGCACAATCTGCTAGTGCCTTTCTATTTTTGGCCCAGTCTTTGTTACATCTCCAGCATTTGTCAATTGGATTGTATGCCTTACAACCATCATTGTCATCATCATCTTTATCTTCCTCCTTTAGATGCCTCCTTGTACCATTTAAAAGTGTTCTGCAAACATTGGACATGAACAAAGTTTATTTATTTATAAACAGAAAAAGCTTTTGATCTATCCATAAAATAAGAGGCCCTTAGACCATCTAAAAACCATTTATTCAAGAAAACAAAAAAACAAAACAAAGGGGTCGCTTGGTTGGAGGAATTAATAATGGTAGGGTTGGTTGGAGGGATTATGAAAAGTAATCAGAATTGTGTTTGGATGGACGTAATTATTGCATTAACTAATGCAGCGTTTGATTGATGGTATTAAATAATACTCGCATTAAGTTATGCATGTATCAATAGACCATTTTGTGTGGCATAAGAATACATATGTTAGCAATACGGTGACATAATTTCTTCAAGATTCTTACATAAACAGTCCATAAACATGTGCATTATTCTTCAAGGTATGACAATCTCCACATTATTATCTACGTAACAATTCCTTCATTATGTATTTTTTTATCATATAAACAAAACAATCTCTTCATTATATGTTATTTATCGTATAAACAATCCTTACATTATAATCCGTGCATAGCTAATATGTCAACCAAATCCAAAAAGTTATAAAAGAACTTACTCTCCAACTTCTTTGTTGAAAGTTTCAGTGAGTTCCTCAGGATTCTCATTGTAAGCAGCAAGAGAAGACTTGAGGGCCTCATCAGCTTTTTTTTCCAAATAAGGGTCAAATTCAGCAATGCTGGCTTGCAAGTTTGGGATTAAAGAAGCAAAAAATAAAAGGGAAAAAAGTAAAATAGCTAAATTATTACTACTAATGGAAGCCATATTTTATTTTCTTTTCTTTTTTTATCTCTTCCAGCTTTATTATGGTAGCAGAAATTTTTTTTTTCCTTTGTTTCTTTCTGCTACCACATGCAAGCTTGGAGATTCCCAAGTTTTGCAGTTGATTTTTTATTTGCAAAATGAGTTTCCAAAGCTTAGGAAAACAATAAAAGTAAACACATATATACCACTAACAAGCAACAGATAGGAGTAATTTTTAACGGAAATAACGGATGACCAAGAATTGGTTTGAGGTTGACATTTAACTGTTTTTCTAACTAACTTTTGAATTTTTTTTGTGAAAAAAAAAAAAAAAAAAAAAAAAAAAAAACAAGTTAAGGGATGTTAACAAATAGAGAAACAACATAAGCGGATCTAAGATATTATTCAATTATATTTTTAGGTCAAAGTAATGAAAATGTACATATTGTTGAAGTAGACTTTAATTACTTGTACTTCTACAAATAATAACCAAGAAGTCACAATTAGAATGAAAACGTCAATCAAAGATATGAGGTTTACAGAATATTTTTTTGACTGAACAATATAATTAGAAATTTTATATTATGTTAAGATCTATGTATTCCGACAATTTTTAATAGTGCAACTTTGATATCTTGAGTAGGCATTGTATCCTCGGGATGGATTTTCTCGTTAACCATTTGCATTATGGGGAGAAAATTACTATCCTAAAGATAGCTTCCTGGAAGTGCCTTGTCTACATTCCTTTCATGTTTTTATTGAACTTTCTTGATTGATTTCTCTCTTATAGTTTATAGTTTCGTTTATTTGTCTTGCACAATTGTACTCCATTAAATTATATCCAATATTTTACAACAGCCAGAATATCTCACTGGCCCCAGGCTTTGGTGTAGTAGCAAGAGCTCAACTTATTATGTTTGGATTTAGGCGAACGTTACGGGTGTAATCACCTAATTTTGGCACAAAAAAATTCAAAAAATGCTTGAAATATGTCAAAATAGCGGAGCTAACATTTTAAGATTGTCACCAAATTTTTCTAGACTTTTAGTCTTTATTTAAGCTAAAATTTGTCACTAATTGAGAAGAAAAAATGTGGAAATTATATATAAAAAAAAAGTTGATTGTGTTGTGTTCAATCGTGATTTTACGTTTTGATTATGATATATTACAAAATTGGTGTGGTTTTAACTAAGTTAATAGTGTATGCATTAAATAGATTGGAGTTTTTAGTGGTTATTTGTGGGGAAATTTTTAGAAATAGGCAGCCCACAACCGAAAATTACAAACAGCAGAGCATATTTTTTTTCATGCATAGCACCCATCCTAAAATTACAAATTTTAACACTCCTTCAAAAAAAAAAAAAAAAAACCCCTAGCTACCAAATCTCCCCCTCTCCTGCCACTAAGCCGCCAGCAGATACCCTCTCCCGCTAGTGGTGGCGTTACCTTTTTATATTTTACTGAATTTATGTTGTTGATTGCGTCTATATCATTGTTTTGGACAAGTTTATACACACAAATCTCTCCCCAAAAAATCAATTATACATGAATATACATATATAAATGCATACCAATAAGAGAAATACAAAAATATACACAAAAAAAATTAAAAATTCATATAAACATCCTTAATATATAGATTTATTCACTCGCATATAAATACTTATACAAATTTATACACGTGTATAAAATTGTATAAACTTGCGACAGACTGCTATCTAGGGAAAAGGGTGACAGATCGGGTAAGATCAGAAAATATGAACCATTTTTTGTAGTTTTTGTCTTTTGTTTGTATTTTAGTGTAATTATCCTTTAGGTTGTAAATTAAGGGATAGAAGCAAGTAGCCGACTCCGCCGCCCCAAATAGTCGTCCAAGCCCAGAATATAAAAAGAGATTTTTACACTCTATACTCATGAAATTTAAAGCATTTACAAGTCATACCCATTAAAAATTATACTACCCATAAAACTAAAAGTATTTACCCAAGCTGCCTATTTATTATTGTATACCCTTGTTATGCCTTGTTATGCCTTATAGGTGTATACCTTTAAGGTATACTACACAAATTATGGTATAAAAGTTTGGAGGGCCATTTATTACTATATACTTTTGTTATACCTTATATGTGTATAGCTTTATGGTACACATGCATATGCACAACAAATTTTACATGTGACATCCAACCTTGATTTGGCACAATTGAATTACACACTTGGAACAATTTAAACTTGTTATTAGTAGTAGTATTTATTTATATGTTTCAACATGAGGACGCCGCCTCTGCCACCTAGATCATTGCTCGTTTTCTCCAATTCCACCCTAGCTAGTTCTTCACGGCTTCTCTATTATATTTCCCGCTTTGCTTTTGGATCAATATAATAAACCGTACGTCCAAGTCTTTTATCAGATCATATTCACGACAAACTCTCCTTTCGCTCTTGTCTGCCTCCATATATCTGAAGGTTTGCAAGTGGCAGCCAGTGCATTGTACTCCTTCCGTTCCAAAATGGGTGTCATAGTTTCCTTATTAGTCCGTTCCAAAAAGAATGGCACAATTCTAAATTTGGAAACATTTTTGAGTTGAAACTACTACTTTACCCTTAATGAAATGATTTATAGCCACATATTTATGTATGACTTATTTTGGACCACAAGTTCCAAAAGTCTTACCACATTTCTTAAACTCCGCTCCAAGTCAAACTATGACAACCATTTTGAAACGGAGGGAGTACTTGTTTCTTCTATAGCGAATCACCGGCCTTAACCCTAATTTTCCATATATACACACGTTCATCTCACACTTATTTTTGGACCGAAAATAAACTATACTTGTATTGGGATCTATGTCTTTGTTTGTATGTATTGGAGTTGTTTACAAGTCCGTGTAGTAGTGATATAAAACCAACTACAACTATGTACGTTTGTATCGAACTCCCCTTTTTACAAATAGTATTTAATAAAAACATGATGAATATGTAGTTAGGAGTTATTTGTTTAATATCTATGTCCTATGCACTTCAGCATTTGTTAGTGTAGTTTTTTGGCAAAAACCATAACAAGTCTATTTCTATCCCTAACAGCTCCACCTAACTTTATAACCCTATTGCAAAATGGAATTTACTTTATACTTCAAAATTCCGTAATTGTTGTCTATTTTTATGATCATCATGTCTTGTAAGTTGTAACCATCTAACTGCATTTTCTTCTGTAAACAGGTTTAAATAGGACTATCGTGAATTTAAAATAATGGAACCAAGGTGGAAAGGAGATGTGGCAGAAGGAAAAGCTCTGAAGGATTATACACAATCCAAGAACACACAGTTCGCCCAGGGTCTATCCGTATTTGTTTCACTAGTCGATAACGCAATCACATGTTTATAGAACATGAACTACGTCATATAAGTCACAGTCTAAGTCGTACCTGAGTTACAGAGGAGTTCCAATTTGTAGAAGATCGATCACGTTCTTCGTAGGAATCTTCACCCGAAGTTCTTCACTTGAAGAAGAGAGTTCTTTTGTTTGTGAGGGAGGAGAGAAAAGAACTGTTTTCTTTTTCTCTGACTTTTCAGAAAAAGAAGCGTTGGAAAAACTAGAGGTCCCAATGAAAATTGGACTTCTTTTATATTTCTTTTTTAGACACACCTCTTCAGAATAGTTGTGTCTTTTCACTATTTTCCTTAATGTATCTTTTTATATATAACTAATTATATATAAATATTTATTGGATAAGGATCCGGGTAGACCCACATGGGTGCCCCGAATCCAATTTCCAACATCTCCCACTCACCCATGGTGGGTCGACTCTCATTCCCAATCTGTAACATCCATACATAACGACTAGACCGTGTGACCAGTGCATACTTCGAGAGCATAGTTGCTATACATCTGTTAGGAATATATAACATCTCGAATGACGGAACCTTGGAGTAGATTGCAGTATGCAGTACCCTAGATCATTTATCACATCCACATCTCTCACAATCTCTTTGTATTAATTTTGAGTTCATCATTATGTTATTATGTTCTTGTCCCAAAGACAAACATAATGGGTCGACCAATGAACACAATTAATGTGATAGTACTCATTAATGATCTTCCTCATCTCATGAATCTCTAAATCTCAATTTGACTTGCTTTTCTAGAAATGTCCCGCCAGACCGAATCATCCATGATCTCTTGGCAACACTCTAAGATAGCAAACATCAAATTGAATCTCGAGAAACTGGTCAAAGTCATGAGGGTACAAAGAAAGAAAATTACTTATAATTTTCAGGGCTTCACACGATAAACAAGTAGAGATTAAACTTGTATCGCCCATAGGTCACTTTATGCATACGTGGTATGAATCACGTACCACAGTATTGATACCTTTCCCGTGGAGCGTATGTCTTTCACAAATGAAAAATACTGTGCAGATAATAGTTCAGACAACTCATATCTAACATTGAGTTAACACATCTACTCATACATTTTGTTCTTCAGAACTCACATCTGGCATTAAGACAGACTCACATTTAATCAAATATGGTTAACAAAAAATCAAGCGACGTTCTTATTATAAACTTCAAATTCAAGCTCTCTATTATTATCACCTCAGATAATAATAAGTTTATAATTGTCTCATCTCTATTAGTCACCAAGATAGTAGAGGCGATTGCCTGTGTGAATAGGCCAATCTTTATGTCTGTCCGACATACATTAAATTTATGTACTAAACATAAAATTATTCTATGTATATGAACCAACAACAAGCAATTTAGGCTTCAACTACATTAACTCCAACAATGCAGTTTTAAGTGAACATGCTTGGGAAAAGTTAAAATATAAATACATCGACATCTATGCAAATCCAATTTCTTCACATATCATTCATAAGCACCAAATGCTATGAGTTTCATTATCGGATCTACTATCATATAATGCGTAGAGATGTATTTCATGTTCACTTTTCTATGTTCAACTATGTCTCTAACGAAGTTATACTTTATATCAATATGTTGTCTTTCAACGATACTTGGGACCTTTTTGTGTAAGCTATTGAGACTTGACTATCATACTTGATTGTCACTAATTCAATAGCATATCTAACACACCCAAATTTATCATAAAGACTTTAAGTTAAATAGCTTCTTGCACAGTTGATGAAAGCGCTACAAATTCAGCTTCTACTGTAATATAAGGCTAATGATTGTTCTTGCTATTCAACAATATACACATCGTTATTGTTTAGCAAAGGACATACTCATATTTAGATTTTCTCTCATCTAAATATCCTTCTCAATCATCATAAATATAGCCTTTATCGACTGTGCCTTTGAGATACCTCAGTATCTTTTAACTACTTTCCAGTATTCCTTTTCAACGTCAGGTTGATATTTGCTAACTAGAATAACAGATATCAAGCTTCATGACATAAATCATATTCTTGTGGATTCACGAGGACACATCCTCCCACTAGAAACGATTCACGAGGACACATCCTCCCACTAGAAACTTCACCTCTAGAAATAGGAGTATTAATGGGTTTGCACTATTGCATATTAAATCATTCAAGAAAATTCTTAATATAAGATTTTTCTGAAAAGAGACAACAATCTCTTCGAACGATCTCTTGAAATTTGAACTTCAAGGATTCACCCATATTTTTTCGATACTATATTAAGTCTTTCGCGTATTTTAAGAACCCTTTTGTTCTCAACGACGCTATGACCCATTAGTAGATCAACCAATTCCAACTCTTGGATTGGTTTCACTAACTCCATTTCATGTTCCATTGTTCTAGATACTTATCCTTAGCATTTATATGTTTTGTTGCTTTTATTCATCCTGTGGAGTAACTATATACGCTTCCCCTTCGATCTCAAATCGACGATGGGGAATATGTAGACGACTCATTCGTCGAGGTTGAGATTGATAAATTGATTTATCAATTGATAGTTACTCCCACTGGGACCAGCAATATAAATGAATTCTTTAAGTCATCTTGGTGCTAATCAGAACAGATCCATTATCACCGAAGTAACTCTTACTCAAATTCATTTGATTGTCAATAGCGGAAGCAATTTGTCCACAGTTTCATGAAGAGACAAGTCTTGACCTATCTCACCCTACTTAAGATAAGACATCCTCTAAGAGTGTGACATCATGTGACTCAAATTCGGTTACAGTGCCACTGTTGTCTTGTCCACTTATGAACAAACACACCTTGGATATAGAGTACCATAGAATGATACATATCCTTCCCCCTTGGAACTAATTTTCCATGTGGAAAAAAAAGGATTATGTCCTAAAGCAGCACAAACCCAATTGTAAAATAAAATTGGCTTTTCATCTATCCATAACTTATATGGAATATAAGTAACTGATTCAAAATAATTTCATAATTTGGAATTACAGATGTCAAAATGTATCAGCTACAATGGAACGTAATGCCACTTTAAAGAGACATCATAGATATATCTAGAGCCTCTTGCTCTTTTAGGACAAACTGATTTATTGTCACCGTTAACACTTCTGTTAAGCTCGGGATAATATTCTAATAGCAGTTGACATATTGATATAAACTAGTATAAACTTATCGAGACAACTATGTACTTTCTTAGAGCCTAAAATTCATATACATACTAATCCTTAAAATAACTGATTGCATTAAAATTTATTTCATTACTAGATCTGGAATCGAAAGTTCACTATGTTCCCAATCATCATCCAAATTCTAATATGGAATAAACTTAACATAATCAATTACTTTAAAGAACACTTGTCTTAAATTACTTACATTCAAGACTAAATAAGCATAAATTCTATAACTAATATAGAAATATTCAACAAGAATAGTAGCATAAAGTATTAAAATTAATAAATTTGTATGTACTTGCAAGTATAATGTCAGATGACATTTCAAGTCACATATTAGTCTCACAATTAATTCACAGAAATGGTGAAACATTCCATTGACCAGAAACGCTTGTAGCAAAATTTTCATTCAATATGAAATATGTCAAGCAATCATTACTCTCTTATTTCCTTTTAAATAAAGAGTTCAGTTAGAAAGAATAAGGCCACAAAGTCCTCTACTGAAAATGAGTTTCTTTTACACTTGAGGTTCTATCCTAAGTTGCTCGGATCCTTCAAAATGCAGCCACACCCGTGTCGGATCCTCCAAAAATGCATTACTTTTGGAGGATCAGACACGCACCCGGGAGCATTTACGGAGGATCCGAGCAACATAGGTTCCATCCACTTAGAATTGGCGATAACCAAAACTTTAAAAAAAATGATAATTTGACAACTAATGTCAAATTATTACCAAAACTCATATACACATAATTTTCTTTTGTAACATATACAAAGGAAAGTTTCGACTCACCACAAATACATATATACAACATTATATGTATATCTAGGAAAAAATGTGACATTTGGCGTGATGAGATCAAATAAATACATTATGCAATAATGAGGTTTTTTTTTTCCCGGTCTTTCGGGAAAACACAACTGGTAATCCCAACAAAAAAAATTCCAACTCATCAAACATGGTTTGAAGGCTAATGATGCAAAATGATGGTGAAGTTGCAGGGACAAAATCCCTACGGTTGTTTTCAATATCAAGACTTCTTCTAAGTCTTGTATGAATATTTAACTAATCTCTAAAACATTGGTTGTGAGATAGCAGACTCTTAGGTCTGCAAGTTGTGGAGTTGGGAACCCCTTATGCTCAAGACACTTCTTTTCCCAAGCATTAAATGGTAAAGCCAACGTAGGCTTTCCAAAAAAATAAGAGAAAAAACAATCTCTAACCAGACTAGCACATATTTTGCTAGATCCTCTCATCTTACCTTTTAAAAAAAATAGAAACACACACGTTTCATTACCCAAGACATTCAACAAGTGAAAGTGTATGTGATCTCATTATCTAAAAAAAATATCACACTTTTTCCATCCCTTTGTCCACATCAATATGGACAAACAAAACTCCAAGATACACCAAGAGTAAGTAACAGGATTGTGATGGAATAACAAAGTCCTTCCTTTAATCATAAAGTGAACAAAACAAGCAACATACAGTGAGTATTCGTGCAAATTTTTATGTCATCATTGTGCACTAACTTTTTTTTTTTTTTTTTTTACAAGGTTAACAGATCAAGTCTACAAAAATAGCTAAACAATATTCTGTAGGACAAAAAAAACACGATGGACAGTGTAGAATGTGATCATGTTATTTCCCGGCCACAGCCGCAAATAAAGAACACGATAGAGGATAATCTTAAGACGCCCCATCAACTTCAGAATTGACTTTCGCGCTAAAAAAGGTTCCAATAACAAGAAACGTTAATTGTTTCCACGACAATGTTTTTCAAGACAATATATTTGGACTAGAAAACAAATAACTCGGGCTCTGATACCAATGAAGGATTATACACAATCCAAGAACACACAGTTCGCCCAGGGTCTATCCGTATTTGTTTCACTAGTCAATAACGCAATCACATGTTTATAGAACATGAACTACGTCATATAAGTCACAGTCTAAGTCGTACCTGAGTTACAGAGGAGTTCCAATTTGTAGAAGATCGATCACGTTCTTCGTAGGAATCTTCACCCGAAGTTCTTCACTTGAAGAAGAGAGTTCTTTTGTTTGTGAGGGAGGAGAGAAAAGAACTGTTTTCTTTTTCTCTGACTTTTCAGAAAAAGAAGCGTTGGAAAAACTAGAAGTCCCAATGAAAATTGGACTTCTTTTATATTTCTTTTTTAGACACACCTCTTCAGAATAGTTGTGTCTTTTCACTATTTTCCTTAATGTATCTTTTTATATATAACTAATTATATATAAATATTTATTGGATAAGGATCCGGGTAGACCCACATGGGTGCCCCGAATCCAATTTCCAACAAGCTCTTACACGTAAAATTTCAGAAGTAGTCAGCCAGCTTCAAGCTTCTCTGATCAGCTCAAACTCTCAAGGACTGCTTTCTCATAAAAGTGTGCTTCTTAAAGCAAATGTACAACAAACTAAACTCCTCCAGCATGCATGTTTTGGTAGTCGTATGGAAACATCAGAAAAGAATGGGCAATAGTTTAAACTCTGCATGGAAGAAGCATTTTACCTTCAATATTCTCTCAAATGCATTAAGGTTATTGAACACAATGACACTGAACTGAACAGCGATGAGTTATGGAAGCATATGACATCTCGGGAGAAAAATTTTCCTATCTTATTCAAAGCTTATTCTCACCTAAGAACTAAGAACTGGGTGGTTAGTTCAGGCTCTCAGTATGGAGGAGACTTTGTTGCCTATCATCATCATCCTGCTTTGATACATTCTAAATATGTTGTGCTCGCTTTATCATCTGAAAATGGTAGTGCAAATGATCGTTTGAGGGTTTGGTCTGACTACCACGGCGCTGTTCGACTTCTTGGTAGCGTGGTGAAAACATTGTTAATTCTTCTTATTGAGACCCAAAGTTGTGCAACTTCTCCATCATGCTTAGATAATTATGTTGTTCAAGAGAGAGCAATCACAAGATGGAGTCCGGAGCAAGGCCGTGAAACAAAAGTTAAATTTGACCCAATTGTGTAAAGTAGATCGACTGGTTCAACAATATTGTCTCCTACTTTATCTTTTACTGGTTTAGAAATTGTAATGTTAGCAACCTATTTATTGCCCCCATTCGTTGTAGTTATTTTGGTTGATTTTATGCGCAGCAAAAGTGGTAAAAAAATACCTTGTTATCTCACCTTGGATGCTCTTTTAAGTGAAAGTTGAGCCTATATTACATTTACCACTTACAGAGAGTTGCTACTTTGGGAAGGAATAAACCTGCCTCACCAATTCAATGAGAATACAATGAAAAACACATACAAGATTTACATTCAATTTTCTTGGGGGACGAAGGGGGCATGTGAAGTATGAAGAAAACTTTGTGTTCTAAAAACATAAAAATAACAAACATAGGAAATACATTCAAGCTTTACTGTCTTCTTGTGTGCAAGCTCTTAGAAGTGTATCCTGCTAGG
Source organism: Petunia x hybrida (assembly GCA_037355625.1). Classification (NCBI taxonomy): domain Eukaryota; kingdom Viridiplantae; phylum Streptophyta; class Magnoliopsida; order Solanales; family Solanaceae; genus Petunia; species Petunia x hybrida. Next base: position 1,052,238 of record JBBBVM010000006.1, on the reverse strand, counting down.
TTGAGCTTTCTCCATCCTGGTTTCCCCATAAGACTCGATTCGTTTGTTGTGTCTGAAGGCAGCTATGGCAACCATATTGTACATGATCACTAGAATGATCCATATGACAATGTTGATGACAGATACTTTCTTCCTACTCTTTTTCAAACTTGCCAAAACACTAGCTTTGCAAGAGTTGCAGTAATAGCATAGCTGCTATTGATCATTGCTCCATCTAACACAATCAGGGTCACCTCTTACTATTCCTCCTCCTTGGCTTCATACTGTCTCATTAATGTAAGTATAGCCACATTCTGTTTGGGGCTTGCAGCAACAGCAGTTTTCACAGTTTTCATGCTACTTAGCCATATTCCACCACCTAAGAAACGTGAAGAAATTCACTAGACCTATCAAGTGGTTACTTGTTCTCATGGTGTAAAATATCTTCTTTTTTTTTTTTTGGACTATCTTGTTGTATGAAAATTTTATGGGTCTTTGAGAAGTTTTTGATATATATAAGAGATTTTCGGCTAAGGAAAAGTGGGAGTTTTTATTTAAGAAGGTTGAGGTGGGGATTTTTCATGAAAGTTGCACTTTAGCAGATTTGTACTTCTACGAATAATAACCAAGAGGTCCAATTAGATGAAAACGTCAATCAAAGATATGAGGTTTACAGAACATTTCTTTGACTAAACAATATAATTTCTTTCATATTATGTTAAGATCTATGTATTCCGACAATTTTTAAGAGTGTAATATACTCAATTCTTTTACATATGTAATTTACTCACATATAGTCACATTTGTAAGAATCTGACCAAGAAGTTACAATTTAACGGTCAAAACACATGAGGTCTATGATTGAGCACTTTTTAAATGAACACTAAAAAAAATTCAAATTACACTAAACATATATTTCCTGCTGAAGGATATAAACATGTATATATCACAATAATCTATACTAAATAGATTGTTTAAACATAAACCAAGAACTTACTTGTTGTTCTCGTAAGCGAAAGCGGTAGGATCTTGAACCGTGGCTGGAATTACTGGCCGTCGGTGGTTGTCACGTGCTTGACGGATCAACCCCTTTATCCACAGTCTAAACACTAGCTTATTTGAGAGAGATATTAAGAGTAGTAGAGAAATCTGTGTGTTTTATCTGAGCCTATTACTACTGTATTTATAAGTAGTTGTCCTCTTGTAGGACTCTATCAGATAACTTATATTTTAACTGGATAGACATTAAGAGCACCCCTTTATGGGTGGACTCTTTATTCAGATAAATCCAACATCTCCCACTCACACATAATGGGAGTGCTCTTACAATATGAGAAACATATTCTCATCTCATCTCTACAAATATTCATACAGTGAAATAGACCGTGCGACCAGCATACTGTGAGAGCTGCGTGCTATACATCTGTTAGGAGTATATAGCCTCTCGTCGAGCGCAAACCTGCAAGTAGATTATAAAGTATGCAATACCCTAGATCATATGAATCACATTTTGATATCCTCTCAAAATCTCAAATATCATTTTTATGTATTCACAATTATAACTCATAAGTTATAACTGGTGCACCTGTGAATACAAAATTAATGAGATTCCTTTAATGATCTTCCTCTTCTCACGATTCTCTTAACATTAGCTCAACTGCTTTTCTAGATATGTCCCGCCAGACCGCATCCATTTTCATGGCCTTTTGGAAACACACTAAGATAGCTAACATTAGACTAAGTCTCAAGTATCTGATCGGAGTTACTGAGGGTACATAATTTGAGCCAGCATAAAGGCTCTGGGTCTCACGCAACAGTAAGTTGAGATCAAACTTATGTTAACCCAAGGTCGACATTAGCACACATGGTATGAAACACGTGCTACAACATTTTTCTCCTTTCCTTAAGGAGCGTATGTCTTTCTAAATAATGTTGTATAGATGAAATTCAGACACCATATGTATCTAAATTCGAGTTTCTTAAACTCACATCTAGCTCACTAAGTAGACTAGGTGAACATCCTTTCACCTTAATAACCTTATGTTATTATTTAAACGACTGTATTGATTTTAAGTATATCGCTCTCAAATTATCCATTTGATAATTTTTCTTAAAATCAAGTCTCATCTCCACTTATCACTAAGATAAGGAGGCGGTTGCCTGTGTGAGAAGGCCAACCTCTTGTCTACCCGACATACTAAAATATAATTGAAGAATGTACTAAACACTCAATAAATTATGAATATGTATGTAAGTAAATCAACTTTATTGATTATTAAAGAACATAGTTTTGTGAACAACTGGAAAAACAAAGAATAATACAAAATACTCAAAGTCTACGCAAGCCTTGAGACCTAGTGTGTCTCACAAATGCATCTCTAGCTAAAGGCTTGGTCAATGGGTCTGCTACCATATCTTCTGTAGATATTTTCACCAGGTTCAACCTCTTGCGTTTATACATGTCTCTTGCATAGTTATACTTGATATCTATGTGCTTAGTATCACAATGATGCTTAGGATTCTTGGTTGCATCAACTGCAGCTTTACTATCACAGTAGACTAACACTGGTTCATCATCAGTGTTACCCAACAAGCTTTTGAAGAGCCTATTCAACCAAACAGCTTCTTTTGTTGCTTTTGACAGAGCCACATATTCGGCTTCCATCGTGGATAGTGCTACACATGATTGCTTCTTACTCTTCCATGATATGGCACCATTACTAAGTAAGAAGACATATCCTGAGGTAGACTTCCTCTCGTCTAAATCTCCTCCATGATCAGCATCAGTGTATCCAACTAATCGCAAATCTTTGTTGCCTTGATAACAAAGTGCGTAGTCAGATGTTCCTCTCAGATATCTCATGATCCTCTTTACTGCTTGCCAATGTGCTGGACCTGGATCAGCTTGATATCTACTTACCAAGCCAACTGCTTGACAAATATCAGGTCTAGTACACACCATAGCATATATTAGACATCCAATTGTGCTTCTATAAGGCACTCGCTTCATCTTTTCTGTCTCTTCAGGAGTCTGAGGACACAAATGATTTCCCAAGTTATGGCCTTTGCTGATAGGAGTGTCAATTGGGTTGCTATTCTGCATATTAAATCGTTCAAGAATTTTCTTAATGTAATTCTCTTGAGAGAGATACAATAGTTTCTTAGGACGATCTCTTGAAATCTTGATTCCAAGAATATATGCAGCTTCACCCATATCTTTCATCTCAAATTGAGACGACAACCAGGCCTTTACCTCGTTTAATAACTCCTTATCATTTCCAGCTATAAGTATATCATCGACATACAATGTCACAATTACAAGCTTATTTCTTGATCTCTTGGTATAAACACAATGGTCTTCATCAACCATAGTAAAACCATTGGATATAATCACATTTTGAAAGTGTATATACCACTGCCTTGAAGATTGTTTGAGGCCATAAATAGACTTCATAAGTCTACAAACCTTTTGTTCGTGGCCATTTTCAATGAAACATTCGGGTTGTTCCATATAAATTTCTTCATCTAATTCTCCATTGAGAAAGGCAGTCTTTACATCCATTTGATGTAATTCAAGATCTAAACTTGCTACTATAGCTAGAATCAGGCGAATTGAGTTAAATCGCACAACAGGTGAGAAAGTCTCTTCGTAGTCTATTCCTTCCTGTTGTGTATAACCTTTCGCCACCAGTCGAGCCTTATATCTCTCAACTGTGCCATCAGCCTTGAGCTTAATCTTGAGAACCCATTTTCTCCCAATAGCTCTGTGTTCTTTTGGGAGATCAACTAGTTCCCAGACTTTGTTAACTCTCATTGACTCCATTTCATCTTCCATTGCTTTTATCTATTTTTCCTTTGAAGGGCTTGAGAGAGCCTCTTTTGCATTTTTAGGCTCGTTTTCTACTTGTAAGAACAACATAAAAAGTTCAGCACCTTCGACATCAAATCGTCGACGGGGAATCTTTTTACGTAAACCACGTCCTTTTTGTGATTCTTCTTCGTTGTTCCCATTTGGATCAACGTTGCTCCCACTTGGATCAAGAACATCTATCCTGCTCCCACTTGGAACAAGATCAGTGACCATCTCGCTCCCACTTGGAACAAGATCCATTTGGTCATTGTTTGATGTCAAATGATTACTTACATTCGCATCCGATGATGAAGGAGGTTGTTGATGTGAAACTAATTCATCATCAGTTAAATTTCTCCCACTCGAATGAAGTGATCTTTGTTCATCTTGATCCTCTATCTCAAATAAGGTTAGGTCTTGACCTATCTCTCCCTTTTTAGGAAACTCATCCTCTAAGAATGTGACATCTCGTGATTCAAACTCAGTTACGCTCCCACTGTCTTGCTGACCTATAAACACATAACCCTTAGAGGTTTCTGAGTATCTTAGGAAAATACTTTTCTTTCCTCTCGGGCCTAATTTGCCATATTTGTGAGAAGAATCATGTGTATAGGCAGCACAACCCCAAGGTCTTAATACAGTTAGGTTGGGTGCTCTTCCAGTCCATAACTCATATGGAGTGGTTGTAACTGACTTTGTAGGCACTCGGTTAAGCACATAGGTAGCAGTAAGCAATGCATCACCCCAATAACTAATTGGGAGGTTAGCTTGTGCCATCATTGACCTAACCATTTCTAGAAGCGTCCTGTTTCTTCTCTCCGCAACACCATTTTGTTGTGGAGTATTTGGGATAGTCAACTGATGAACAATTCCCTTTCCATCACATAACTCGTTAAATTGGGTTGACAAGTACTCTCGACCTCAGTCAGTTCGAAGTACTTTTATCTTCTTGTCTAATTGATTTTCCACTAAGCTCATATAGCGTTGGAAACAACTTATTGCTTCTAATTTGTGGGAAATTAAATAGACATAACCGAAACGAGTGTAGTCATCTATAAATGTGATGAAATAGTACGCTCCATGCCTAGCCCTGACATTCATAGGTCCACAGATGTCCGAATGGACTAATTGCAAGGGATATTCAGCTCTAGTCGCTTTACCGAAGGGTTTTCTTGCAGATTTTCCTGCTAGACAATTTTCACAAGTGGACAATTCCACATGTTCAATGCCAGTAAGCAAACCTTGTTTTGCTAACCTTTGCATTCTTTGCTGGCTAATATGACCAAGTCTAGCATGCCATATGTTTACATCACTATCATATTTATGTGAGGAAGCAAACATAGAAAAACTAGCATTATTATTAAATGAATCATAATCCAAATCCATAATAATAAAACCTCCGGTCACATGACCAAAACCAAATAAAGTTGAACCTAAAGTCAATTTGACAGAATTGTCATGGAAAAACAAGCTAAAGCCAAGCCTAAGCAAAACAATAACAGAAATAATATTCCGGCGAATTCCTGGAGCATAGAAGACATCATGTAGTAGTAGGTGTCGACCACCACGCAAGACTAACTTGCATGTACCGATCCCTTCAACAGCAACCTTATTGTTGTTGCCCACATAAATCCACTTTGTTCCACGTGAAATACGCAGAAACTCCACAAAGGAATTGCGTTCCCTCGTTATGTGGTCCGTTGCTCCCGAGTCTACAATCCACAAAGGATTAGATTCAGTCAAAAACACTGAACTAGAAACACAAAGTTCACTAGTTTGAGTTTTGTGAAATACCTTTTTAGGAGGCTCAGAGCAATCCTTAGCATAGTGACCCTTTTTGTCACAGTTAAAGCATTTCACCTTTGCAACATTGACACGTTTGGGACGTTTGTTATTGCCTTGTTGTTCTGCCCTTGCTCTTTTAGCAGGCTGAGACTGAGTTGGTCCTCTTTTCTTAACCCAATTCTTTTTCTTTGAGCCACCTTTGGCCTTATAGGATGTTGCCATATGCAACTCAGCTGTTGGCTTAGTAGCCTCAAGCCGATCCTCTTCAAGCTCAAGAGATCTCCGGACATCTTCCAGAGTCTTGATTAGCTGATTGTGGGTCAAATGCATCTTCATATGATCCCAAGAATTAGGTAAGGACCGTATGACAGCTTGAACTTGTTGCTCATCGGTCAACACATGACCAACATCTTTTAACTCCCCAATCATGTTTGTCATAAGCCTCAGATGAGTTCTCACTGAATGTTCTGGGCGCTTCTTGTATGAGTCAAACTTGATTGTTAAGGATCGTAGCCTTTCAATAGAACAGGTACCAAACCTATTCTTTAAAGCAACCCAAAGACCCATAGCTCTTTGGTGATCCTTAAATTCCCTTAAGATATCATCATCTAAGGTGCTCAGCAACGTAATGCGAGCCAAGGAGTCTTTCTTTTTCCAAGCGTCATAAGCCGCACGATCACGCCTATGCTGAGCCGTGGTGCCTTCCTCAGGCTCATCCATGACGATGTTAATTGCCTCCAGAGCCTCTTGCTCTTCAAGCACATATTGGACTTTTAAGCTCCAGGTCTCATAGTTGTCACCATTGAGTTTCAACCCTTTGTTGAGCTCAGCAACAATGTTCTTAGCAGCAGTAGACATTTTCTTTTAACAAAATAAAAAAATATAGTGAGGATCTAAAGAAGGAATTTCTAAACGCAAGTACTATGTTCAACATACATATTCGGACAATAAGCACTAAGTCGATTAAGTTAATAAACACGTATATTAATAATGGAGTCGAAAGTTCACTATGTTCCCAGTCATCGTCCAAAAATTAAACACATATAAATTAACCTAGTCAACTACTTAGCTTAATGTATTTATCATCTTAAAAAACAACATTTTGTTTTTATGATTAATCCCATATGAATCTAAGTTAAACAAATTAAATTTGAGTTAAACTTAAATTTTATTTAACATATTAAATAAAATAAGTTAAATGTTAAACTAATTAACATTTGTGTATTCGTTAATTAATTAATAAATATATATTTAATATTAAACTCATTAATATTTCTAATATGTTAAAAAAAATTAACAATATTAATTAATAATTAAAATAAATGTTAAACTAATTAACATTTCATTTAATTTGCTAAACTAATCAATAAATATACTTAATATGTAATTTGTTAAACTAATCAACAAATATACTTAATATGTAATTTGTTAAACTAATCAACAAATTTATTTATAGCTTTTAGTAGGCCATATAAACCAAGTAAAATATTTAAATTGGGCCATTTGCCCATCGTGAAAAATCTGCCCGAAATGTAGTGGGCCAGTACCAAATTTGTTATGATATGTTAAGCTGACAAACAAACATAAATATTGTACCCTTTTATTTTGGATTCATCTTCTATCTCAAGCAACCCTTGCCTAGATCTTTAAATGTTATCTTTAAAAAAAATAAAGGAATCTACACTTTTATCCAAAAAAAATATAGACCTCTAGGCTACATGTCCCTTACACGCGGGCCTCCTCCTTTGATTTGTAAAGAAAGAGTCAGTAAAGCTTATTTTATAATTTATATATCTCTCTCTCTCTTTTGTTTTAATATTAATATTAATAAAGAAGAGAGATAAGAAGACAACCTAAAGTCTTATCTTCTTCATCTTCTTAAACCACTGCCACCGTCATTTTGTGTAGAAAAAAAGGACAAACATTATTTCTCCTCTTTATTAAATCTGTTGTGTCTAAGAGCACTATCCTCTAATTTTCTGTTCGCTGCTACTTCTATTGGGTTTTAAAAAAATATGGCTTATCAGCTGCCCCTCGCCGGAGCGTTTTCCGGTGGCAGCGATATTCCATATGGATGGTTTTCAGGCAGCGATCAGGTTATATATACATATATTCTTTTGTTTACTGCGGCTGACCACAGCTTTTCACCGGAGCTTCAATTTTATTCCAGCGGTGTTTATTAGTGGGACTTCGAAACTGATTTCGAATGTATGTATATATATTTTCGTTCTGCCATAACAGACGTTTGATTTTGTTGGCAGCAGCTTATTGCCGAATTTAACAGTTTTACATGAAAAAACTTATTGGAAAACGTATTCCCAAATCTCAAACAATGTAAGAATAGTGCAGTAATATCGCAATTACGAAGACTCTGATTTAGAAAAAAAAAAAAAAGAACAGTTCTAAATCCGTGTTGACTAATAGAACAATAGCATTTTTTAAACCAGAAAACCAACCTATGACATCTGATACCAATGAAGGATATAAACATGTATATATCACAATAATCTATACTAAATAGATTGTTTAAACATAAACCAAGAACTTACTTGTTGTTCTCGTAAGCGGAAGCGGTAGGATCTTGAACCGTGGCTAGAATTACTGGCCGTCGGTGGTTGTCACGTGCTTGACGGATCAACCCCTTTATCCACAGTCTAAACACTAGCTTATTTGAGATAGATATTAAGAGTAGTAGAGAAATCTGTGTGTTTTATCTGAGCCTATTACTACTGTATTTATAAGTAGTTGTCCTCTGGTAGGACTCTATCAGATAACTTATATTTTAACTGGATAGACATTAAGAGCACCCCTTTATGGGTGGACTCTTTATTCAGATAAATCCAACACCTGCCTTTTTACAAAGGTAATTTACTCCCTTCATCCTACTCAATATCGACTCATGAATGAAGGGATTTAAGAGAAAAGTTAGTGCTCGTTATGTTATATCCTAATTTCTCAAATTACATGATTCATCTTAATGAAGCGTTCTCTTATATGAGGACGAAATTTATCAATTAGTTAGGAAAGATTTAATGTTATAATCGTGAATGATCCATTTTATAGACTCAAGCTTGTGGTTATCAAGGGGAAATTTTATTCTTGGGTCCAACAATTATCCAAACCGTCTATTAACAAAGATTAAAAAGAAGTTGCCTTTGAACATCGTTTTGATCAGACACAAAGTAGAGTTCATAAAATTTGGCCACAATATTCTTCTCCCTTGACAAAAGAAGTATTAAGAAAGAGTTTATAAGACTTGTCCATCTTCCAAAATGATTAGTGTTTTCTTCTCAAACTAGGAAACTTTCTTGGACAACATCAGGAAATGTCTTAAAAATTGAAATTTCAGAAACTATTTTTATCAGTTAAACCAAATGTTGCTCTAAGATTATTCTATCTACTGAACCAATGTCAATATTGTATCTAGCATCTTGACATTGCTTCATTGGCTGAACCAGTAACTCCATTATTACGCCACTACCACACTACTATTCTGAGTAAGGTATGCTTGATTTAGTATAATAGAAATACAATAAATCAATAGGTATATTCCAGTATTTATACAAAAACTGTTGTCTTGGTGCCAATATGACAACAAGGTGTACAGAAGCCCTTACATCTACAAAGCCTCTATCTTTTGAGAAGGCAATACAATGGAGTGGTATGTAACTATTTATCATACACATTTTTCACCCGACTGTAAATAGTGTTCATGGTGATTTCACCAAATCTAATAGTAATATTTACTGCAGTAGTGCCTAACCATCACAAAGTCTGCATCTAACTGACTTTTCATACTCTTACAGTCGACCTATTCTTCTCCAACAACTTAAATTAGTAGCCATATCAGGCTTAAGTTGCATCAAAACTAAATGTCGCTTTAGTGCAGCATCTTTTACGACATTAGCTCCTTCCATCACTAGTCATTTGGCAAAAAAATTGCACTGATAGCATTTGCGAATAATTTATAGTCCTTTGGTACAACAAACAAGACTGATTGTGTTCAAGACAATTCCCAAACCTTGTAATTATTACCCTCAGCAGCTAACGACCATTTTCCCTGCCCACTTGGAGGCTCATAGTGGCCTGGTCCTATTTTAACAGCCAGCTTATCATCAACAACTGCTGCATAAACATCTCTTTCGGCCTTTGTTATTTTCACCTGAATCAGACAGAAAGCTTGGTATGTCAGGAATAGTATGGGTTATGCATCAACATTATGAAAAAGAAAATCTCGATAAGGCCACTTAAGAAAAGAAATTAAAACAAAAGCTCATTTGTATGCAGTATTTGAACAAGTGACGATTATAAAAAAACTCATATAATCTCCCCCCACCCCCCCCCACCCCCCGTCATGAACCATGGTGCAGAAAGGGAAATGATTGGAGAAATACCAGGTCCAATGTTGTTAACATTTTGAATATCCTGTCAAATTCATCAATGAAAATACCACGCAGACATCCTTTTGTATTACTGTAACTCTTCACCTTACGACGATCTTATAACCTGATATTTGCAAGAATGAACATCTGAAGTTCCATGTACCACATGGATGTAATATCTATTGTTAATTTTTCTAGAGGTCTTTTTTGATTTATCATGACAGAGCGACTCTAAATGAATTGGTTCCACACTGATTGGTCAAGACACGAAATAAGGCAAGGAGAGACATATGTTGACTGAAGGATCTTATCCCCTTGTCTACTTCCTATTCATTCCATTAAAAAACAATCAACCACTTCAAGCTTCAGAATAGGCTGAAATTAACCTCACAGGTCAAAAAGAATCTGCAGCACTCAAAATGGTTTGAGACTTACCATACTCCGACAGTGGATCTTATTCCGCTGTCTGAGTGACAATAGAGTACCTAGTTCAGATCGATAACCAGAGAAAATGTGATCAAAGAAGACTGATGGGGTTCCAGGGTGAGTCAGAATATAGGCATAACCTTGCATCTCCTTCCCACCAGGAAATCTCCAATGACCCTTCAAGGCAAAGCAAATACACAGAAAAGATATTAGCAATAAAAAGCAAGTCACATCCAATGCTGACTCAATATTATTCAATGATATAAGCTATTGAAACAATAAATTATAAGCCCACTAAGGAGAATGTGTGACAAACCCTACAGATTTGACTAGATGTTTCCAATTGAACTAATATAAGTTTATATTACCCAAAAAATATACTCCTATAAAGATAAGGTTCCATTTGGTTTAATTGCACTGGCTCGCGAGAAATTCTAGATTGCAACTAACAAGCTCTAAGTACTAGCGAAAACGTAAAGGAAGATTTAGAGAAACATTTCCATTGATGTTTATAAGGGACAGAGAAACATACATTTCAAGTTGTTACATTTGTAAGATTTACAGATATCCCATTAATTCATACACTGGCAAAAAACTCAAACGGACGGACTTTATCAATGAGTCCAAATGGAAGCTAAGATAGATACTCTGTACCAAAAAAGAATCCCTATAGACTTCTATAGTTTGTTTTGTTAAGGTTTCGTTAGATGTTTTTCCAAATAAAGGGATTGACAATTGATTTACCATTTATGGAACATCAAGAACATAGAACCTAATAGAAATCAAGGTTGACAATGACAACTAGGCTGGAAGTTCTTCAGGAGAATTATTCTTCCTAATGGTGATCACACCTATGCACCACTGCCACTAGAGATTATACAGGGACATATCTAACTCTAAAAAGCATTTGTAGCACTTCCCAGGTTCAAGAGTACATTGCTCCCACACTTTGAGGTATCCAAGAAGGAGAGCCTTGGAGAAACTGGTAAAGTTGTCTCCGTGTGACCTAAAAGTCACGGCTTCAAGCCGTGCAAACAGCCACTGATGCTTGCATCAGGATAGGCTGCGTACATCACCCCCTTGGGGCGCGGCCCTTCCCCGGACCTTGCGTGAAAGCGGGATTCTTTGCTCACCGGGCTGCCCTTTTAGTTTGAGGTATCCAAGCACATAATGCAGGAAATTAATATTAAATTGACTGAATGTCAAGAAAGGCATATAATTGCTTCAGGCAAGTAGACATGATGAATTACTGCCCTCTCATTAAGGCCCTTTTTCATTGCTTAAGATCAGAAGAGGAGCCTCTTTAGTCCTCAGCCAAATATACCAGCAAAAACAGAATACTACTAGTCTACTACAGATCCTTTTTTCCTTGTTGATAGCCCACTAAAGAGCATGTTTTTACCTGTGTGGAACCTGTATCATGATTCTCTATAAAGGTAACAGCACGAGATGGCCACCACCCAACAACGCCAGGAGGTTTTCCACTCTGATCCGATAATCGCCAGTATTCACATCTATCAATTGCCTAAATACATAGAATTTTCGAAAGAGAGTACTGTTAACAACAGAAAAGTACTTATTTCCAACCACTTGTTAGTTTAATTATGATAGGTACTGCTTGCCAAGTACTTCTAGCTTGCCGGGAGCAAAGTTTGAAACACTTACAGAATGAAGAATTCCCTTTGTTGTCACATCAAATGCTCCAGCAGTTCCATTAGTAGCATTAATCCAGTCAACAATTCTCTGCCGATGTGCATCTTGATTGTGATCCATCTCTCCGTAAGTATAACTGAGGGAATCCCAATACTCGCCCACAGCAAAGTAAGGCTCAGTTTCTTCCATGTAATCCTTCACATAACCACCCCAGAACCCACGAACAAAATCAAGCCTCCATCCATCATAACCGATTTCCTCCCTGCCAAACCAAGCATACTCATAAGAATTTGTTGTAAAATTACCTTTGAAGTTCGGAAATTCTTGAGTGAAACAGGAGACGAAAGTAAGAAAGACAACTTATATTGTATCATATGCAACAAAACAGCATCTTCAGACAACGAGGCAGAAATATCCATGAAACAGATGCAATACCAGCTTAGACAGTTTAACAGTTGTGCAACTCCACTTGGCTCTCAGCGTCTTCTTTATAAGTGGGTGCATTGCAAAAACAAAGGAGTAGATGGGATATAAAGACAATATCTCGTGGACATGGATGAGATACTATTTCCGCTGCTATATGCAAGTGAATAAAGTAAGAGCTACTAATACTGTTTTCTGTTTCACAAAATTGGATAGGTCAGCAAAGGAAACAGCTGTTAACTCTTCAACTACTAATCAAAGTATTTGTTTCTGAATGTAGTAAATGTGATTCATTGCACCTCATTATATTTTCACAATTTGAAACAAAGCACTATTGTGGTGTAACTAATCTAGTCCTTTGGTACTACCATTTCAACATTGACTGCCTTCAATTACTCATGCTACCTTTGAGATATAGGTAAAATTATTGAGAAAAAAATGACATCTGATGTCTTCCAGGATGGTAGCAGTATATGTCAGGTCTTCTCGCTAAGCACTTCACGCTAATGTAAAATTATTGCCAAAGATGCTAGATCGCTAAAAGCTCAGGAAGATGGCATTCTCTTGCTTTGACCATCAAAAAGTGTTCAGATGAAAATAGAACAGAAGAAAAGCGGAAAATAAGAACATCAATATAGATCAAAATCCAAGAGAATTAAACCTCAGCCAGCGTAACCATTCCTTGATATCCTTTCTCACAAATTCTTGTGAATGATCAATGTTAGGAGCAGCATGGAAATTATCTCCGCTACTTTTGTTGCCCCTTCCCTGTAGAAAGAAAAGGTAGTTCAGACATCTGGTTTAGCAGATTTTGTAAAAACACATCATTATATCACTAGGGAAGGGAACGAAAATATTTCCTGCTAGCCACAGGTCTGATTTTTTCTGGCCATATTAGCTGAGTGGCAGATTTTTTGCGCTTTGGCAATTAATACTTGATAGATATTTTTAACCAGTAAACTAGTCAATTTGAAAGAACAAATGAAAATCAAATGAGTATAGCAAGGGCCAAGGTGGACCACCTCACACACACCATCTACTTTTGGTACAGAACAATTAGAAATCGGATAATGCACTCTGAAGGAAGATAAGAGCAACAGGTAAACGAAGTTGCTTTTGAATTCTTTCGCCTGCTCCCCCAACCCCTCAAGGAGCTTTTAAAGTCTCTTAAAACATACATATATACTGACCTTAGTGTTTCATTCAGATTTCAAGATCTTTAGGATTCTAATTTATTGGCATAATAGAAGGCTAAACAAACACATTGTCAGTTTGAAGAAGAATCTTAATTACTCCTACCATGAAGTTCCAACCGATATCAAATCACTAGTCCAACATTACAATGAGTAGTAGTTAGAGACATTTACACCTTTCGCCGTTTCCAACTTCAACAATCCTTTCAGGAAAACTTACTTGTTTTGACATATCAAAAGTATTTCAATGTGATTTCAAGAACCAATAAGGATCAGGTATACAATTCATTTGGTGATGGACAAACATATTCTCGAATATGTTCATGTGCTACCTTGCACCCTCTATGATTTGTGATTACATCTAATCTTTCCGTGGTGGACAAGCATCACTGCAAAAGTTTTCCATCACTAGTACAACAGAAAGGCAAAATCTAAAGAAAAATACGTACTTGGAAATGTGGATCATCAGCAACAACTGCACGATCATCCCAATTTAAACGACCACCAAAGATATTCCATATACCATTTTGATTCCGTACACTAGCACATCTATGATTTAAGACAACATCACCGAGAACCTTGATGCCCACTTCATGGAATTTCTTTACTGTAACTTTCAGTTCATCAAAACTACCATATCTGACAAAGATAAAGGGAAAAAAATGAAAAAGAAAAACTGATACACTAGCAAGCAGATAAGACAGAGATTGAAAAGCAGCAACTTTGCTTCATTTAAGTCTCACTTTAACGGGTATGAACTTCTTTTTTCCTTTTTCAGAATAACAGGTATGAACTATCACTGCTCAAAGGAAGGATAAAGTAAGATGCTAAATACCTGGAATTTAGGTTATATAAATCCCTAGGCATGTAGCCTTCTGGTGACACTGAGTCAGTTGGTGGAGGTAACCAGATGACAGTGAATCCAAGTGAAGATAACTCTGCAGCTTTTTCATGCAGCTCCATGTACCATCTTCCAGATTTATGAGATTCCCAATTAAAACCCTGGCACAAAATTTCAAATCCTGAACCAGTCCCTGAAGATACTTTCACTTCAGGTTGTGAAACCTCAGCTTCAGAAACAACATTTTCTGAAATTGCTGGGATTGAACTTCTGAATATACTATAAGCTTCTGCGGCAAGCTTCTCAATTTCTTGAAGAATGTTTTCTTGCGTTTCCTTGCTTTTTGTCTTCCGATTCTTTTCAGAGGAAATGCCACTCACCAAATTCCTTATTTCCTTTATTATATCATCAGTATACACAGAAGAGACTGCTTGATTCTCCTCAGGCGCACGGTTGAGTATCTCTGAAGAATTTGACTCCTCGTCTTGTTTTCTCTCCTCCAAATGTATTGTGCTAGACTGATGATTGCCACTTGGCAAAGGTATATAAAAGTCATTTCCATTACAATTCAACCACGTATTTTCATCTAGCTTCACCACAAAAAGAAACCCAGAAGGTCCTCCATCCAAAGTAAACAGTCCCGAAGCACCTTTGCCTCCCTCTTTTTTCTGTCATGAGAGCATATATCATCAGTTTATTACTCCAAAAGTCATGTAGGAAGAAATTTTACACTTCAAAATACAACGTTTCCAATTTACATTTTCAAAGCATCTAATTATTACAAGCAGTAGATCCCCAAGGAATAAACAATGACCAATGGAAAGAAAGGAAAAAAAAGGAAGAATAGTACTCCCTTTATCCCAGGAGAAAAGTTATCTTACTCACCTTTTTTTGGATCATCCCAAAACCATGCCCACTTTTCCTTCGGAAAAAGCTCTACTACAGTTTATATACCGACAAAGTTATGTGTGCATCAAGTTTTACTGAATAAAATACAACTTTACTCTCCGGACCACGAAACTCAATTACGCACAGATGTTCCCCTACTAAATACTAAACAATTCACATGTTCAACTCTTTTCTAAATAAATACACCAAATCGGACTAAGAATACTAATTTGGATGGAGGGAGTATAAATGAAGAATCCAGGCTTAAAGCACTTCGAAAAATCCGGGATAGGAAATTAAAATGGACACTAATCTACAATACCAGGTAAGGAAAACCTGGTTGTAGACTCCAATGTCTTTGTTGGTGAGAAACAGATTTAAAAATATTGGTAGGCTAACGTTAAAGGCTTGTAGTCTTGCCAGACTCAATTGAACCACACAACTAAGGTAGAAACCGGAAGTTCGTAAGTCCAAAAATAAGTACCTGCAGCAAAGTTCGCAGTGCCTTATTCTTGAACTTTACTGTTTCCGCTGGATATGGCTTTGAAGGAAGTTCCCAACTTTTAGCATCATCTTTGCAGACTCCCCAGTGAAGAACTACATTTCCAGGTAAGTCAGTATCTATAAACAAAATATTCTTGGCAGTCTCTGGACACTGCTTAACAGAGACACTAACTGTGTTATCAACAAGAGTCTCCTTTACTATGGGGTGCTCTTCATAGAACCCTTCCAGACGCTTCTTCTCTGCAGTAGACCCATCATTGCTGCTTGATTCCCCTTTAGAGGGAGCAGATTCTGGCTTAAGGAGGATGTTTGACAGCTTCCCTAGCGGTCCTGCAATACAAGAAGAGCCACTGGACTTTTACAACTTAAATTTGGGAAGGCACAGAATTACATAGATATAGAAGATCTTTCTTTCCTGGCTGATACCTCAGCTAAGCAGAACAATAGATTTATAGACCTATTATAGCACAAAATACTAATAATACTAAACAGCTTGGAATACCATCCCTGCTTGCAATCCGTGGACAGTTTGGAGAGAAAGGAAGTCAAGATGTTTTGAAGACAAGCCAAGCTCCCACCCAAAAGATCAAAATGACTTGTATTTTGCTAATTATTTTTTTGGGAATACGTAATGAAGCTGAATCATAGATCTTATAGATGCCCTACAAGAATAGGATATGGGTACATTTTGAACAGCTGGATTTGGCTACTGATATAAAAAATTTTAGCAATTTCTAAGAGCTGAATTTAATACAGGTTTTAAGAAGAAAAAATATATATATAAGTCAGCCAGGCTAACATGAAGAGGTGATATAGATTGCATATTACGGCAAAGGCAAGACTTATGAGCATACTCCAGTTTAGCATCGCAACAAAAAGTATCTTAACCAACCTGGCCATATGCCTGATCCCTTTTTAACTCCAACAATACTAGCGTCGTCTTCAAGGTAGTCAATAAGAGGAATCTTGAAATCCCTCCCTCTGTGCTGATACCAAACTCCAGTTTCCTCATCCTGGATCATCAAAATAAACCAACAAAAAAAGAACCATCACAACCAAAAATGTTAACAGTAAAGCAATCAGAGCAGTATACATGAAGATGGGTTTTGTTGATTGTGTCGTAAGCAGCAGAATACATGAAGAAGAAAGCTAAAATCTATAAGTGTAGAATGCTCACCTTCAAGACAAAATTTATAGCTGCAATAGACCACTTAGAACTTATGTCAATCTTCACCTCTTGAAATGTTTCTCCTTCCAAATTCGTGAGTGACCCTTCCAAAGGAGTTTCAATTGCATAATCCTGTAACAGCAATGAAATACACATTTAGAGAGAAAATATGAAAAGGGACATGCAGGAAAACAGTATATGGATGTCTTCACGAAAATTGAAACTAAAGCGAATATATCCACATTAAGGGAAGAAAAATTAACAGAATAGGGACGAGGCAAACTAGCCAGAGAAAGAGTAGTAGACACCTTTATGGCGATTGAACCTGAGGGCCGCATCTCTGGAGGAGGTTGATCCCATTCACTGCCAGATTACAATGTAAAATTCAGAAACAACACAACCAGCATCTCTAAGAATTCAACGACTACTGCAGACAAGTTCATGAGGTACAAACCTCCAAATCAGAACTAAAAGAGTAGATCATCCCCATCCTAAAAAACTAAAGCTTGACATTAGAGTTAAATCTTTTCAATACAAGATCTCGTTAAGTTATTCAGCTAGTTACTTTCTACCTCCAAATTATAAAATTTAGCAGTACTTCCATTATAAAATCAGACTAACCTGCCAGCGTCACCAGCATAGTGTACCCCCCAGTGAAGAATCCATTTCCCTGGCACACTGCATCCCACAGAGAGGTGCCAATTCTCTTCGTCTTTCCCCTTATCTAATCTGACAGCTATCTTTCCTTCAAACTGCAATATCAAAACAAGCCAATCAACATCTCAATGGTTCTTAATCTTTCTCTACTTCACTACAGGGAACAACAAATGACACTTTCACAAAACAAAATATTTAATAGAGAAATCAGAAAAAACTCAAATAATTGCACATCAAAGAACGAAAGCCGAAAATCTAAATTTTCAATTTATCTATCTCTCGTATTTCAAAGCTTGATCGCTCTTCTTCTTCTTTCTTCCACCTCGTTTTTTCCTGTAGGCGGACATCAATGTGAATACTACTTTTATCCCATTTTATGTGACACACTTTCCTTTTTAGTCTATCCGAAACAAAAATGAGTTTTTTCGTACACCGTCAGTACAAATAAAAGTTTACACTACCGTCTACCAGGTCATTTATATGATATTTACAGGTAAGCATCCTGGAATTCTTTATTTTGAATATACGACAATACTTGCTATAACAGGTAAATATGACCTGATAGAGTAAAAATTCTTTACAATGATGACACTTAATGAGATGATAGTCATGCAAAAATTTATGTTTTTCTCATTTCTTAAACTCTGTGCCCAGTCAAACACCGTCACATAAATTGAGACAAAGCGAGTAATTTCTACTTCTAATTTCTATTGATCCAATGAATTCACAAGCAAACAATTACAGTAAATATCTAAATACAAATATTTACCCTTTCCGGTCGTTTCACCGGGAAATTCTCCGTAAAAATGACGTCAGCTTTTTCCGACGTCTCAATGACGGCGGAATCAGTGGAGCTAGCTTTAATATCAAATGTCCGGCGACGGCGGCAATTGTAGAACTTCAAAGTACCGGAAAATGTCCTCCGAGTGTAATTTAGAGAAACATTAGGGGTGCGTTTTGCATTTAAATAAAGTTTAGGGACTCGTCGGAGATTATGTCCGACGAGAGGGTCTATAGTAATAGTAGACATTTTATTTTATTTTATTTTTTTTCCGGTTAATTTGATCTCACCTGAAAATCATGAAAGAAAGAAAGAGAAGATATATTTTTATTTTTATTTTTATTTTTGGATTTGGAGTTATATATAAGAGAGAGAGAGATATTTATGGATAATTATTTAGTACTTTTTCGGGTCTTTGCTGTTCAACCACTTATTTTTTATAAAAATAATCCATTTATGGAAAAACAAAATAAATAATAAAAAGTACATATAAAGTAATCTTAATTAATCGTCAAGCACTTTTCCCTTATACGATTTAGTTTATAATAATCCCAATTTGCGCCCAGTCTAGTTTGGGGGGATCAATATCTAACAAATAAATTTAAATCATAGTAAAAAAGTAGCATGGTAAATTTGAATGGCTAAAAATCGATTTGCTAATGGCAAAAACATAAATACAAATTTTAATTTTGGCTTATTGAACAATTTTAAATCTTATTTAGTACAAGTTTGGACATTTTCGCAAGATAACTTATTTACGATTAAGATTTTACATGATTCAGAAAAGATAATAAGTTTCAAATGTTTCTAAATTGTATTATAGCACTCACACTACTCACCTTGAAAAGTAACGAGGAAAAATATCAGTGTGTTTATATTATATGTACGTATATTGTTACAAATGAATAGTATAGGCACTGATAATAGACATCGAGTGAGTACTTAATTCACTATCGAAGCTTGTGATGAAATGAATGTAGCTTATTTAATTTTTAATAAAAAAAAATTGAATTCAAGCGTTAGGAAGTGAGCACCAAATACGGAGTGAAAATAAAAACTAGTACAACTACATTTTAATTGGCATCTGGATAGATGTGTTCACTGTAAATTGCACAGAACCTGGATGCCGACATGCCGTTATTATTAAAACGATAAAGTAATGGGCAAAATCAGGGAAAAAGAAAAAATTATTTGTGCATTGTTTCAAAGGGAGTGCACTTTCCATCGACTTGGAGAACACTACTACATTCTATAATACTTGCAGCTTTACGTAGATTCCAAGTCTCTATTTTTAGGAATTCGTGGTCCCTAATATCTATAAATATCTTACTTAAAGCCATAAGGACAGGACCTGTCCTTATTTTAACTGGCTGTGGTTTTTCAGACGGTTTAAAATTTTCATATTACAATTTACAATTTACTGTGTCTGGTTTACTTCTTTAGTGTATAAGTTTATTACTCTCTCTGTTCCAAAATTCTTTAGCGTTAGAAAATGAGTGTCTACCTTTCCTATTTTGTTTGTCCCAAAATGAGTGCCTCTTTCCTTTTATGGCAACTCTTTAAATTTAAGATTTGTTTTGGTCCACAGGATTTAAAGACACTGGCCCACATTACACACACCCACAGGATTTAAAAGTCTTCATTTTTTTCTTAAACCCTGTGCCCAGTCAAACCCAGACACTCATTTTGGGACGGAGAGAGTATAATTTACTGTGTTTTGTTTACTTCTTTAGTGTATAAGTTTATTACTCCCTCTGTTCCAAAATCGATGGCATGTTTCAAATTTCGAAAGTCAAACGAGTTCATTTTGACCTGAATTTGAATATATAATTTTTAAATTTTTTCGAACGATATTTATATATTTGAAAACTAAATACTATAAGTCACAATAATTAATAATTCAAAATATTTGAAAGACATATAAAAATATTACGGTCAAAGATAAACTCGTTTGACTCTCGATATCTAAAACATGTCAACTATTGTGGAACGGAGGGAGTACTAATAACTAAATGAGAAATTAGATCAGACTATTTGTCATTGTACTTCAATATGCTAAAAAATGACTGCCAATTTTGATGAGTTATTACATCAAAATCTAGGCATGGAAAGGTAAAAGTTCACATATATTGTGTGTTTACACACATTAAATACATAACATGTATTTGCACATACAATTTCCTCGCTTAACTATTCTTATATATTCTCACAATTGTGATAAATTGGGAACTTTTTTGTAAACACCTGGTAGATGTAGGTTATTCTCACGTGAACTTTCTTGTGTGTATTTTCTTTCCTTTATTATTTTCACTTTCCTATCAACATCTTAAATTAAAATGGTACTTATTAAAAGAACAAAAAGAGCAGCAGAAAGTTGCATGACATTTCAATAGTTCCATCATTATGTGGATCATTGGCACACAGCCGTTCTTCTAATCTAATTTCATTTCAACACTAAAGTAACCTCATTTTCACTACTGTCCATAGACACACAAGCCATCGTAATAACAAAAAATCCGGTAGTGCAAACATACAATGGTAAAAGTCCTGCTGAAGATAGAAGCAACTCAATGAATGAATTCATCAATAAAACTCTTGCAATGGTTCGCGACGTTGCTTTACAACCCAAAATGGCCAATGCATAAGAAGACACTACTAATAACAGATCCCCGCTGCAGAAGGATGTAGTCTTTTTTTTTTTTAAAGGAGTAACTAATAAGTAATAACTAATAAGGCTCAAATATAGATCAATTTGCACACCACTCAACCAATCCATTGGACGACCTGCTACAACATGCAGTTGACAAGAACAAGTGCTGAACAAACTAACTTACCAAGACTTGAGAAGACAACTTACATAAGCTCGCAGAATTTTGTAGACCTATCTTAACCTGGATCTCTAGGTTTCCTTCTGCATCTCAAAAAATACCAAGTTACTTTTGTGTATTTCATCTGAAGATACAGAACACAAGTTATTTCGAGGAAAATCTGTGGCTTCCGTGCAATTGTAGCTCGCTAGTTGGCATCATTGGTCCTTCTACCGAGACTAATTATACATTACAACATTCACCATAGCAGTGTCACTGACTATCAGCTAAACGACAACAACTACGTCTCAACCCCAACCAAGTTGGGGACGGCTATATAAATCCAGATCAAGACTGACATATCAGCTACACAAAAAGCTTCTTTCAATGCTATCTGAGACATACAATCTAATACTTTGCAGCTGGTATGAACTTTTTTGTACAAGCTGCCCAACCAGATCATAGATACTTGCTCCAACTTTTCTAGGGCCGATCTGTCTCATATAGCTTTCAAATTGTACTACCATGGATGACAAATAGTTGGGAAAAGCTAATACTAAATACAACGAAAAAGAACAAATTAACCAAATACTATTAAAACCCCACAAGGATGAAGTCTGGGTGAAGACAAAGAGATCCATCAATTAAGCTTTACGATGGATAAGCAAGTAATCATACTGGTTCAAACCACCAGCTCAAGATAATTTTTTACAGCCAGAAAAACAGATAAAAAAAAGTAACACATAAGATCATAGACTGCATGGTGAAAACGATTATGTGCCCAAGTAATTCTACCTAATTTATTAATCTGGGACAAACGAAAGAAACCTGCCGCATTTACTTTCCTGTAAGGTAGTAGTACCTAACTCAGGGTTTGAGGGCTACAGCCAATCCAATCTTGGCGCTCTTTTCAATTGCCCTAGTGTCCACTTCACCAGAGATTGTGAAGAGGGATTTTGGACGCCACTCATGCTGGATGAGAGCACTTGCCTTACCATAGTTGTTAACCCGAGCCTTCACTGTGGTCAGCGGGTCCAAGGAATGATGTGTCCCAACAGTAAGAGTGTTCTCATTGCTTGAGAGGCTGTGAGTCAACTCTGCACCAACAACTGTATTGGTCAGCGGATTCACAATGTGGTAATAGGATCCAGTGAGGGTATCACCCTTGTCATTCCTGAAAAAAAAAAAAATTCAGTTCATCAGTATTGAAACAATAAGTGACCAGACTATGGCTCTGGACAAGAAAAGAGAAACTAAAGGGACATGTAAACCCCAAGTAATGATCTCCTTCAGATTACAATACAGTAGTCATTTAATTACAAAAGAGCAACTCATCAGAGTACTCTTCTGCCTATTTGAAACAACATGAATCCAAAACAAATACTTTGCCTTTCTATTTGGGTGGCACAAAACCATAAAACTAGCAAACAAAAACATTTTAAAACAAGCAACACAAAAGAAGGGCTAGAATACAGAATATAACCACAAAGAATCCAATTATGTCCAAAGGAACCCCATTAAGAGTACTTACACTGCTAATGAAGCGATCAAATCGGAAGCAGTGTAATTCAAACCAACATTGCATTTCGTGAAATTGCCCGACGAGGTGTCAAATGAGAGATCAGTGCCCAATGCAATGGTATTGTTGGCGGCAACACCAGAGAAATTAACCAAAGGACTTGCTGCAAGTCCAATGCTAGTACTGATTCCAGCATACTCATGCAAGTACTGAAGCTCTACCTGTAAGCAATGCAATTCATTTGCTAAGAAACAAAGCAATTCATCAAAAATATCACGCATGGAAGAAGAAGAAAATACCTTTCCAGATTTTTGATCTGGAACAACAAAGCTGAAGATCGTCTTCAGTCCAGGTGCAGGTTCATCAACAGTAATGGTAGTGTATACCTGTGATATTATAATTAAGTTGATGGTCAAGTGCCACAGCAATCCCAACTCCATTTTTTTTTTTCAAAAAACGAACTTAGCTTTTATACCCTAACAAGGAACAACCGCTGCAACTTTAAAGTCCAGAAGAGAAGAACCACTCTT
The DNA here is from genome assembly GCA_037355625.1 of Petunia x hybrida. Taxonomy (NCBI): domain Eukaryota; kingdom Viridiplantae; phylum Streptophyta; class Magnoliopsida; order Solanales; family Solanaceae; genus Petunia; species Petunia x hybrida. The sequence goes on along the minus strand of JBBBVM010000006.1, from coordinate 1,028,852 downwards.
TCCCTTGAGGGGGGAGGGTGTGGAGAGCAAGCTAGATAACTAAAAATTATAGTGCTCCCACTCAACTCAGCAATCATGATTTGACCTTGTTTTCAAACTCATCCATTTTGATTCTCCAATTTGACATCATCCTTTTTGAACTAAAATTTGCATTGAATTTCCATCCATTTTCTTGAGCATACAACAACTAAGCCCTAAACCCAGCAACATCTCATTTTCTTAAGCATATTAAACAAATAAACATATATATCAGTCTAAAATCAATCAGATAAAGCTGCTTACATTATGACCAAGAGTACTAAATATTGTAAGCTAACATATTGGACATGAATATTTGATAGAATAATAGTCTGCAAGAAGAGAGTGGATAAAGTGCGAGCAGATGACCTAACAAAATACTGATGGACGGAACTCTTATCAACTATATGAAACAGATATTTGCACAGCTATATGCATGATGGACATTGATATAGTAGCTGTCGTAACATTTCAACATACAGCAGTAGTTGTTGGCAAAGCATTTGACAATATTGTTGCACTTTAAAAACCAAGCATGAACTCCGACAATCCCAACAAGAACAAAGAGAAATAAATTGTATATTCCAAGGGCTTGAAGCATTAAATATCCAATTATCATGAAAACAAGAGAAACGGATATTAGACTTCCCACGGACTTCTTCATTTTAGTTTGATGTTTAAAATTCTAAAGAAAATGAAGAGGAAACTGAAATTGAGGAATCGATGCAAAACTTACGTTCGAATTAGTGTCCACTTTTACATCAGTTGTGATATTTTTGTTCTTCAGCTGAGTGTTTACATCAGCTAAAAGGAACTCACCTTTCTTCATACCGGATGAGGTGATGGCCTGAAAAGTCAGACAGAAACTTTAGCAAACTTACTGACTGACGAACTGGAGCAGTTCCAGCTAGCAGTAATCTATTGTTACAATACAATACGCAATAGGCAAGCAAATAAATCTTTTCCAAGATATGCACAACGCAATCAATGTTAATAAGGAAAAGATTAAGCAGTCAAGTCCCACAATATAAAGATGATTACACGTCCCTAATTGCATATTCAATGTTAATATGGCTGCAGAACAAGGCAATAAAAACTTCCAAATGTTAACATGCAAGAATAATTATATCATACATAGAGAAAAGAACACGACAATATGAATTGCAGTTTTAGATGAAACTACTCTAATTCTAGGAAACCAAGCTGCATGCAGCCAAAGAAAGAGAAACTTCTAAATGTTTGTTTTCAACTTGGGAAGGACGAACAGTAGAAGGTAAAGTAGGAAAAGGATAAGTACATTAGATATATGACAACACTTTTAAATCTGAGCTATCAAGAGAAGATGGAAGCACAAAAGCCTGGACTTTGAACACATAAAAAAATTTCTTTAGACTCAGAAGAGAAACATCAACACGATAGGGAGGACTCGTGTGAAACACAACTTTGGGAGGATGAAGTATCAAAGAATTTGATGGAGTCAAATTTAAACAATTCAAAAGCTTATCAAGAATTTGATGGAGTCCAATTTAAACAATTCAAAAGCATATCCTCTTAACAAGAAAATGCATAATATTCATCACATTTCTTCATCATTTGATTGAACATTCCGAAAAGCATACCAGATGGAAAGCTAAGCACACAACCAGCCCATCGGAAAGAAACCCGGTACAATTATATTTTTTCTTCATTTAATTTCAAATAGACTAGGTGAACCCAAAAAAAAAAAAAAAAGATATCATCCACGTATTAACCACAAAAAAACATGCAATAAAATAACAACTCGTTTCTCTTAGATGCACAAGTGCAACAAAGTTTATTTTTTCCTCTCGTTCTCAACTTCTAGTCATATTTTACTTATCCACCAAAAAAAAAAAAAATTAATCTTACACTGCGGTGTGTGGCCTAATGGTCAATGAAGCTGGAATGAACCATGAAAGACCAGAGTTCAAACTTCAAATACCAACAAATGCAAAAAAAAATGCTAGGCTATTCTCTGAATTCCACATATGTCTAAAACTTCTTCTTTTTTAAAACAACCGAGAAATACCCTAAGGACAGTGGCGCATTGTTCGAAACTCAGTGAACAATGGGTCCGTCCCTCTAACCTTCTCCACCTAAATATCAAGAGGTCCCAACATGTAATGTGCGCCTAAACCATATGTCTAACCCTTGGCGCATATTTCGAAACTCGATAGATAACAGGTCCGCCCCACAACCCTTCCCCACTTAAATACATAAGTTTGTACACCTAATCGAAACAAACCTAAACTACTCCAGACACCACCCTTTTAAAACAGAAAAACACTTCACTTTCTCAACCCCGCAATAAATTCTCCATAACATATTCAACAAAGAAAAATATATCAAACAAATAAATAAAAAGGAAGGAAGATACTAACCACACCATTGGAAGTGTAAGTAGTAAGGGTGAACTTATGGTCACTCACGTAATCCCTGTATAAAAGATCTTTTAAAAAAAAAAAACATATTATTACATTTCCATTAATTTTAACAAATACCCATTAAAGGTAAATGGAAAATAAACATGAATTAATTGTTTTTTACCTCTAGCTTTTTTGCCGATGTCTGTGTAAAGGCCTGGACCCTTCACCATTTCTGCTTCTGCTACCGAAAACAGAAACTTCTAGAGAAAAAAAATACTATAGAGAATGAGTTGGGGGCAAATGGTGTTTGTTTTTTGTTTTTATAGTAAGCTCTTTATTCTATAAAATTCAAGTGTTTATCAAGTTGTTTGTTTTTTTCTTGAAACCTTCAACAAATATATTGTTGTTTTTCGTGTCTGCAGAAATATTTAATACGAATAGGAATTGCACTAGGCTGGTTTTTCTACTTCTTTTTTAATTCAATTTTTTTTAAAAAAAAATATTACACTACTTAACTATGAAATGAAAAGTATTGATCCGACCTACTCATTAAAAATTACACTACTCATGCGGTCGAAAGTATTTTTATCCAATCTATCTATTAGAGTATTCTGGGTTTCCAAAGTATACCTCATGGTATACTGGTTTAATAATGGTGTATATTTTTATAGTATACTGCATAAATTGTGGTATACAATCCGGATGAGTAGGGCATGTAAATAGTTTCTGGGTATTCTAGGTAAATATGAAACTAATGGGTATGGGCAAAAATATTTTAATTTTAACGGGTATTTTCGTAAATTGCCCCTTTTTTGGGTAAAATATAAGGTATTTTCTTTTCACTCCCTGTACCTCGTTTAGTATGATGTTTTTTTTTCAATCATAAAACATAACTATTACACAATCGAATCGACCTTGATAACATAGTACTCAGATTGTCATGTTTGAAGTTGTTCATGAAACTTACAATAATGACTGACTTAGGTAACACAGTGTCAAATTATGCGACAGGAAATACATATGAAGGCGGAATTTGATAAATTCTAAGATCTTCAAAAGAAGAGTCAGAGAATATCGAAATCAAACTACGCACGTCGGGTTAAGACTTCCAAGAGTCTACAGGGGGCTACGCCCATGATGTTTTGATCGCCCTTGCTGGGGTGGGGCCGCCCCTAATTAATCGGGTGCCAATACGGAGGGTCGATTATTGTAAGTCATTTCTCTTCTCAAAAGACGGGGCTAGGCCTTTCCGCCCGGGCTGCAACCGTCTTAGCCAATTGATCCGCTGCTATATTAGCTTTTCTGTAAATATGTTTGATTGAATATGGAGTGTAACATGGTAATTAGTGACTTGTTCATTAGGCTGGCAATAGAATTATAAGTAGTGATTAATTTTGGAATGTATTGAAAAAAAAAAAAAAACTAGCATTTTATTGGTACGATAATATTATCGTGATAATGCGCAAGTCACTGGTTTCATTTTTATTAGATGTCCCCAAGGACAATCGATTATCCAATAAATGATTAGTTGTTGATTCTAAGAAATTTGTGCCAATTAACCAACAAAGTGAAATGCTTTTTCATGCCTATTGTTATAAGCTTACTATAATTTGATAAAAGAACATCATGTCAAAGTTTAAAATTTAAATTTTTTACGTTATACTAATAGTTTGTGGGAAAAAATTATACCAAAGACAGAAGAAATAGAAACTAAAATTAGAATTCAGTGAGAAATTACAAATTTGATCAACACAAGAAGTAATATTTGTCAAATACTATTATTTAGACAATCAAACTACAGCTTAATTCATCATAAATTCAATTTTAAACATCATTTCCTTCAACAAATCAATGAATCACAAGACAAAAAAGAAGTCATTTTCATCAAATATTGAAAAATCAATCTTTCTAAAAGTCCAACTAATATATGATTGGCCACAGCACGTCCAAATTTTGTTAGGAGTTTTAGGAGTTCAATTATCCCTTTGGTACAGCTACCACTTCATTCCTCGGGAAACAAAGGCATAAAATCCAGTTCACAAATATGAGGAGACAATTTTTCTGAACTAAAATTCATTTTAATATTGTTTGTATTTCTTTTCAAAGAACATGTCAGAATATGCCATTCTTTTATTAGCCTCTAGAAATAGAATATGCTGTTGCCAATTCCTCAAGATGCTTCATTTGAATTTCCATATCATAAATGTGTAACTTATTCAAAATCCTTTTCTTGACCTTCTACTTTGTGTTTTTTTCTTTTGCAGTACTTTTGCTTTTCTTCTCATACTTTACCACATTAACATTTTAACAAAATGTTGCAGCGTGGTCATACGAGTTACGGCGGTAATTCTTTAAAAATTGTATGTTCCAAAAAGAAAAGTTCTTTGGAATTTGTGAATTTTTGGAGGCATGTAAGTGGAAAAGCGTGGTTATTCTCTACTTATAGTAATGTTGGTGCAAAAACAAAAATAGTTCTCCTTCAACGTGTTGTTTTCAATGTAAAAAAATCGACTGGGATTAAGTTGAACTTCATATCTTCATGTATAAAGTTCAGCTCACAAGAATTGAAGTTCCAAAAAATAACTAAAAACTAAATGATTTTTAAAATATAGTTCCAACTATAAAAGCGAGCCAAAAAAAGGCTATTTCTGCACTTCTCCCGTTTCAATAGGACTATATTTTAGGGGGTTTTTTACATAAATATACAAATTTTCACCCTTAATTACAAGAAAATAGCAATATTTTTGAAATTACAAAGCATAGCAATATTTTTCCTAGCAAAATGGCAATGTATAAATAGTTCTTTTCAACCCTGTTTTATTCATTCTACCCTTCACTAAAACATTTCTTCCTTTTCTCTCTGTTTTTTTCTCTCTCTACCTTTCACTTTCAATTCCCCAAATTACAAACTCTCAATTTACTCTCTTCCTCCCATCCCCCACCCTAACACTTCCCATCACCGCCCACGTTACCATTATCGTTCATAGGCATACAAGTTCCATTTCTATACCCATACAAATGAATCTTCAAACATATTGATTAAGGTGAAATTAAAAGTGAATCTTCACTCATGGCTGTAGTATAAGTGATTCAGTCTGATACACAGCATAGCATGGATCTTAATTCGATCAGTCGATGAATTCGGCTTATCAAAGTTGGACGAAACCTTGGGGAATTGGTCCATCTTCGTCTTTTGAGCATTTTGACGTTGGGGTTGGTCCCTTTGTCCGGCTGGAACTCCATTATCACCCGTGGGGAGTTCATCGGGGTTTTTGTTCTCATTAATTCTCACAATTGAGATGTTGAAATCATCTTATAATTGGCAGTTAGGGGTTTCAAGGGGTGGGGAATCGATTCCATGGCTTTGAATTACCTGATTCTGATCAGAATTGAGCGAACACGGTAGTGGCAATTTTTGGGCGATTTGCGATACTGTAGCAGAATCGCGGAACTCAAATCGGTGGAAATGTGGACTGTTTCTTGGGGAATTGGTTCATGGGGTTTGTGTGTATGAAGGCAGTCCTCAATCGTGCTCTGAATCACTTTTAATTTTCACTCCTGCATTGCTATGCTTTGTAATTTTCACCTCTGAATCTCCACTCCTGCTCAAATTTGATACAGTCTGATATGGTCTGAAACTGCACTGAAACTAGCTGATACAGTCTGAAACTACGCTGAAACAGTTTCAAATTGCAGTGATACAGTCCTGAACACAACCTGAAACAGTGCAGAAACAGTTAGATACGGTGCTGTAGAAACAGTTGAAACGGTGCAGAAACAGTTAGATACGGTGCTGCAGAAAGAGTTGAAACGGTGCAGAAACAGTTAGATACGGTGTTGCAGAAACAGTTGAGATACGGTGCTGCAGAAATAGTTGAAACGATGCAGAAACAGTTGAAACGGTGCAGAAATAGTTAGATACGGTGCTGCAGAAACAGTTAGAAACAGTTGAAACGGTGCAGAAACAATTAGATACGGTGCTGCAGAAAGAGTTGAAACGGTGCAGAAACAGTTAGATACTGTGCTGCAGAAACAGTTGAAACAGTGCAGAAACAGTTAGATACGGTGCTGCAGAAACAGTCACATACGGAGCAAAAATAGTACATATATAGTGCTGAAACAGTCTAAAATGGCTAGGAAAAAATTTGAAATAAAATATAAAATATAATGTGAAACAATGCAAAAAAGGTGAAATATTTTAGAAACTGTGAGAAACAATGCACAAACGAGATGAAACAAATGCTAAAACAATCTAGAAACAGCTAGAAACATTGAGATACGGTGAGATACAACGAGATACATCAAGGATGGGATGAGAAAAAGTGAAATTGGGGGAAATGATAGGAATAAAAGTGAAATTGGAGGAAATGGTGGGAGAAAAAGTGAAATAGGGAGAAATGGGATGAGCAAAAGTGATAGTGTGGGAAATAGGAGGAAGAATGTAAGGGTTTGGTATGTTATGAGAAAATATTGCTATGTTTTTGCTATATTTGTAATTAACTTGTGTTTTCCGCTATATAGGGTAATTTTACTAAAATGTTGCTATGTTTGGTAATTAAGCTCTAAAACTTGTACTTTTATGTAAAAAATCCTATTTTAGGGCAAACATTTCTCTTAGGAACCTATTAGGCGCGCCATTTATGTTTTAGTTAGTTTTTAAGAAATACTTAATTTTTAGCTACTATATTCAAACATGTCTGTGCTAACTTCAAACCTTCAGTTTTGAAGTTAAAAATCGAGGGTCTGAAATCCAAACTGGAGGTTTGAAGTTGAACTTAAGACCCTAAGGCTTGAAAGTAAGATGCGAAGGTATGAAGTTTTTTTAAGAACTGACTTAAATTAATTGACACCTACAACAGGCTCTTCATGTACTTCTCTCGATTTTAGAAGGGGCTGGTAAAGTCGGGTGATTTACAGAAACATGACACTTCTAGTGTTTCGTCACGGATTTGTTTCATAAGGAAATCTTACAAATTTGAACCCCTTTAGAAAGTTCCCGACAATTGCCAAATATTTGTATTAGAAAAGTCCTGGCGATCTCCAGGTCTAGCGTTGCCAGCAACTGTGCTTGGCGAGAGTTTAATTTGTAAGAATTTTCTTATGGGAGTCAAAATTGTAACTGCAGTGTCATATCTGTCTATTTCTCGCAAAAACTTTCATGAAATCCTCATTTTCCACTATGAAAAATCCATGTCGTAGCCTATTTCTAAATTTCCATTTAAAACATATTTTGCAAACATAGTCATTATAAATAAAGTTTTGCAAATAAAAAATTTCACATGGGTCCCAAAATTAATTGGTTTGGAGAGTTAATGTTTAACATGATTTTAGCAAAATGGCCTCCGTTTGGTCAGTAGGCAACATTTTAAGTAATCAATTGACAAGTGTTGCCTCTTAGGAAGAAGTCAAGTGAAGGAACACTTCAAGTTATCTGGAAGAATGCCAGAAGGGAATTGATGGGGCAGTGCTACCTAGGTAACACCTTATCTAGGAGTGTGAGATTCAAAGGCAAATATTTTCTAAGAAATAGGGGTCAAAGGAAAGTGCTACCTCTCATACAATTTTAAACATGCTTGAAAAGAAAAAAAAATAGTGAGTGAGAGTACCATTGTAAATAAAATACTGACATATAACCGAGATAAACACAAAATACCAATAACAATAAGAATAAATAATAGAATAAAAGCATTATATATATATATATATATATATATATATATATATATATATATATATATATATATATATATATATGGGTATTGAACCATTTTTATTCAACCCATTTTAAATTCATCCAAATCCAACCCAATCCATCCATTTGTCACCCTTAGGCTGATTAAACAGTACATGGTTTATCTTTAGATTATTAAGAATATGACTATAAATAGGAAAATATGGAGGTCGAGGATTATGATAAAAAGATTAGATAATATGGGATCGCGTGAATATTATCTAATCTTTTTATCATAATCCTCGACCTCCATATTTTCCTATTTATAGTCATATTCTTAATAATCTAAAGATAAACCATGTACTGTTTAATCAGCCTAAGGGTGGCAAATGGATGGATTGGGTTGGATTTGGATGAATTTAAAATGGGTTGAATAAAAATGGTTCAATACCCAATCCGTTCATATGGGTAAATAATGGATTGGGTTGTTAATGGATGGGTTGAAAATGGATTGATCCATATTGACCCGTATACTTTTTTTTTTTTGGATAAGTTTTCTTAATTTCAGGAAATATACTTTGAATTTTCAAAGGAATTTTTTCAAGTTAAAACAAAATTAACAAGTACATATGCATCAGTATTTGGTATGAAATTATGAGAAAACTATTATATATTTCTGGAAATAATTATTATTTTTTATTATTAAGGAGGCAATAGTTTATTCTCTAGATAGATCAATTATTAAACTTTGATACATTTGGCAACAGGTGGCCAACGTGGTTATATAATTATCCTATAATCAAAAGAAAATCATTTTCAATTGATAAGTTTGAAATATTGAAAATATATCCTAGCTGAGACATAGCACATAACTGAGAATAAACTTTTGTCAAAATATGAAAAAATATTTTAGTACAAAGAGACAAGTGTTATAAATCAAAGCTTTCAACATATGGATGTTTATATTAATAGACATAAAATTGTGTAATATTTAGCCTTATATCAAGTGGATAGATATATTATTAAAATTGAGTTGATATATTTGACTAAGCCAATGGAGAAGTTTAAGTTTGATTCTTCTTCATCAACTTGCTTATGAAACAATTTGTGTTGAGTTGGATAAGAAAGTTATCAAATTGAAGTTTGCTTCTATAGTTGTCATCAAGATGTCAATGAGTTGTAAATATCAAAATACAACTCATATGCAAGTTGCTCAAGTTGGAAATGAAGAGATATAGAGTTGGAAGATTTTGCTAAAAATATAGGATATTCCTTTCTCATTTTTCTATCCAAGTTTTGTATGAAATTCACACTTGATAAAGAGAATAACATTGTCTTTATATTTCTCTCTACATTCTACTCTCTACTTCTTGCAATATTGTATTAATTTTAATTTTATTTTACAACACGTTATCAGCACGAGTCTCTAAGATTATCCAAAGTAGAGTTTGAATTTTCTAAATTCAATTCCAATTATCGATGGTGGTTGATTTGCTATTGTTTATGATAATTGTGAATTTTGTGCATCGGTTAACTAAGCGAACCAGGTATTAAGTTCCTATATTATTCTACTTATTTTTTTGGTTTACAAACTATCTGGCTGTTTTTCATGATAGAAGATTAGAAGTACAGATTTTGTAATCTTCAAATGTTACTTGCAAATAACTTGTGCCATGCGAAGGTAAGCAGTAATCTAACTTTTCTTTTATTTCATGGCAAGCTATAATACCATATGCAATAAAAGGTTCTTTTTCAAAACTTCTATTATATAAAAGATTGAAATAAAATTATTTTCTCTATTGAAAGTGTATGACTTCATACGACACATTTACATGCACGTTCTTCAAATAAAGATGATTTCACATGAGATATATTCATCATGGGTTCTAGTCAACTCATGATATAAATATCGTTCATTTGGACACATGCGCTTTTCTTTTACTGCATCTACATGATTTTGAAATATAGAATGCAATGACATATCGGTACAATGATATATTTGGAATCATTCTAATATTATATGCATCACTAATTGGTATATTTATATTGTCGCACTTAAAACAAAGTGAGTATTTATTTAACCTTAAAAGATGAATTTATTGTGATCATCACCATATAATTCATAGTAACAACTTTGAGCCATGACATATATTTCTTGAGCTTTGGATGTTTCTTTTCGGAACATCAGGTTAGTTCCCCTGTTTTTCTATATATTTGGTGTTGGACAAGTTTTCATAACTTTTAAAGTATAATTTTTGTCGTGGTTATTGATCATAATCTATAAACTTCATTTCGCATAATTTAATTTATTGAAATGAAAAAAAAAGGTGAAAGTTCAATTTCTAGAAACCTTAATAAATGTTGCCAGAACTTTCTGTTGAAAATGGACTCTTTCAAGAGTTAATAATTATGGGATATATATTATTTATTACTATTGTTACAATTATTGGTGATGAAAAAACTTTAGAAAAATATATTCTCTATGTCTCATGCACCAGAACTATTCTTGAAGTAGCAACAGTTGGGAGAAAAAAGGAACTGCATGAAATATTATGAAACTTACTCATGACTATGGCTCTTAACCTATTATGCCATTTGTTGAGTGTAAGATGGTGGTTTAAAATTCCATCACACCATGATGATAAGATATTGGGTTCACAATCAAGTGCACCATATTGGTGATAGAGCAAATAATGAGTTATTAATATAATAATGAAGTCCGTCACGAATATGTTCAGTTCATAAAGGTGAACGTGGGAACAATATATGCTCAATTCCTAAGATGAATATGGGAGCAGGACAAGCTCCATTCCCTAAGGTGAATGTGGGAGCACAACATATGTTCCATTCCTAGATGTGAATGTAGTAGCAACAGATAGTATGCGTGAAAGAAGGCAAAATATTTTGTCTGAAAGAAGGCAATTAATTTTATGTCTGAAAGACAACAAAATAATTACCATGGTTGAGACCATGGTCGTTGACATGACAAAGGAAGAAATAATAGTCATCATTATAAAATAAATAAGAGAACAATAAATGGTTCTCAATTTAACCGTTCAAACGGTAAAGATAATAATGCCATCAATGCGGTATGTGACTATGAGGCAAGTCTAGATGGTTATGGTCCATTCTCTGAAGGTGAATGAGACAATTTATAATAAATATTATGAATGTAGACCCATTTTCCAAAGTGAATGTGGAAACATATGATAAATGATATAAATACGGATGTGCCCATGTGTGGTTGATGAAGTACCAGAACTCACCTCTATAAGAGGTTCAAGTAGAATGAATTTATTATTTATTGTGGCATGAATGGTCATTGCTCTTGTAGAGAACATACATCAAAATTATGTATTATTATGAATTACATAAGAGCAATTGAAACAAGAAATCGATTTTGCCTATAATGACTTAACCATGAGAATAATTATATGATTTTCTTCTTCGAGGAGATATTCACCATATGGATGGTGTCATGAAATATATGGTAGTACAAAATTAATTGAAAGCTCTGGAAGAGCCAATTTATTACTACATGGATGAGTATGAAATTGATGAAATATTTATTGTAGTATGTCTCAAAGAAACTTGTTAAGTTTCAAATATATTTTCCAAAATGTGTATCATATTGAGACTACAAGTAGGAGAAGATTTAATATCTTCATATTACAGTCATAGCGGGTAAGAAATATGTATATAATAAAAAGTTATCCGCTCATTCCTCCAGTTTGTACTACATAAATTTAAGAATGTTGGAATCACATGCATGCCAGAAATTTACTAGATGAATAATATTATGAGTTGACATGAATGGATTGACCATTCCGAATCAAATATGATGCACAAAATATATAAATGAGAATTCACATGTGTGTATACTGAAGAATCAAGAATTCTCTTTGTGCTGCTCATTCTCATGATTAGACAACTAAAATTTGGGATCAGGATTCCCGCATTTCTGGAATGTATAAAAGGTGAATATGGGTCCGTTCACCTGCCATGTGGACCATATAATTATTATATGATAGATGCATCTATGAGAAGGTCACATGTGCGTTATTATAAACCTGCAATGGTACTTACACGATTAAGTATTTGCTCAAATTAATTTTATTAAGAGCATATTTCCAGATTATGTAATCAAGACAAGTTTGCTTAATTATGTTGGCAAGCTGGTTTAGCAGATTCATACAATTAAAAGCCTCAAATTAATGGCTAAACCATGCATATGAGAACAAAGCTATCTATATCCGGTATGAGATATGGTATATCCATAAAGCAGCATTTGTGCACGACATGCTAACAAATGAATTCCCCCTCATAATTGGTTCAGGGTCAGGAACCAAATATTTTTCCATCCAATAATTTTAATGTGATGTGTATTATACATTGCTCCACCACACCGCACAAAGATGGATCCCAAAGAAGGTTGGGAACGAATGTTAGTTTGGCTAACATTAGGGGGAGAAATTAAAGCAGATGAGGAATAATGATTGAATTATCATTGATATGATCCTCGTTTAAAGATGATAATACAAGTCATTTCTAGACGCGTGGGTGACCCAAAGCTAAATATTATATTATAGCTGCTAATGCCCCAATTTGATTTGATGTCCTGGTAGGAAAATCTGCTTATGCAAATGAGTCTAAGGCATGCCTGAAGTGTGGTAGACCATTCGGTTCCGAATATAAAATTATTGATAAAGGAAAGGAGCAATTGATTATGATGGTCAAATGAGGAGGCAGGGCTTTAGAAGAATCTACGACATAACACTTTCTAAAACCTCATCAGGAGATGATCAGGTACCTGAAAAATAATAAATATGAAGATATCTCTATATGTTATGTCGCATTGGGAACCAAAATAATTTATCGTCGACGATATCTTACATATATTATAAAGGTCAATATTTATATGATTATGAGGATCTTGAGCTTATGTTTGTTAGGAATACATACATGAAATTGTTTTCTAAAATAGAGAAAACGCATTCGAGCAGAATGGGCTTCACTTGAAAGATGTAAAGTTTCAAACTTATAGTCCAAACATCTGAAGGTGTAACGCAGTGGTGTACAAATAAGTTTTTTTTTGTGCGAAAATAATGAGAGAAATAAAGTCATTAGATATAAAGTACGACTTGAGGCACTAAAACCTGAAATTGATTATATGGAGATGCATTCTCCTTGGTGGATGTATCACCTTCAGGTATCTTATATGTCTGGCAGTGCATGAAAGACTTGATATGCGTCTAATAATCTTTGTTGCAGCCTTTTATGTGGCTCATTGGAAAATAAAATATTTACGAATATCCTTGAAGGATTCAAAATGCCTGAAGCATATAAAGGTTTCCGGAAACCTATTCAATGAAGCTTCATACATATTTATACGGATTAAAAAAATCCTGCCACATATGGTAAAATCGCCTTAGCAAGCTTCTTGTTATCGAAATATCATATTTAAATGCAATAGATTCATTGAAGTTTCTTGCCAATTATATTCCACCAGTTATAGCTTCTCTGATAAGCTTATTGGCAAGATTGATTTTTTCCCCAATGCAAAGACATTGGAAAAATACGAGATATCTACTTGATCGACATAAAACCTGATATCAACGTGCTATTTATTTACTTGTTGAGGTACAACTATGTTATGACATTTTACAAAATAAACTGTTGCTACCTCATCTTCAAATAGCCATACATGAAGCTAGCCGACAATATGAATGATTGAGATAAAAAACTCAACATATTGAACAACAATGTGGTCTTTCTTTGAAGAACAAGATCCCAATAATATTATATGAAATATTGCATGGATAATTCAGCTAAAAGGAAGATACAACTAAAGCAGATAATATTAAGCAAAATTCCTTTCAATTGTGATCTTCAAAAGAATGATGAAATTAAGGATGAGGAATTCATTCCAATGATAGTTTGGTAGATCTGTTCACTAAATCATGGTCAACCTCAATATTTGAGAAGCTTATTTACAAGATTGGAATGTGTCGTCTTCAAGATGTTAAATGATGTTTTCATCAGGGGGAGTAAAATACACGTTGTACTCTTTTTTTCTTAACCAAGATTTTGTCCCATTGGGTTTTCCTAGTAAGGTTTTTAATGAGGCGGCTCTCAATGCGTATTACAAGATGTGTGCACTCTTTTTCCTTCACTAGACTTTTTCCCATTGGGTTTTTTCTGGTAAGGTTTTTAATGAGGCACAATTATAATAAGACATCCAAGGGGGAGTGTTATAAATCAAATCTTTCAACATATGGATGTCTATATTAATAGACATAAAATTGTGTAATATTTAGCCTTATATCAAGTGGATAGATATATTATTAAAGTTGAGTTGATATATTTGACTAAGCCAATGGAGAAGTTTAAGTTTGATTCTTCTTCATCAACTTGCTTATGGAACAACTTGTGTTGAGTTGGATAAGGAAGTTATCAAATTGAAGTTTGCTTCTATAGTTGTCATCAAGATGTCAATGAGTTGTAAATATCAAAATACAACTCATATGCAAGTTGCTCAAGTTGAAAATGAAGAGATATAGAGTTGGAAAATTTTGCTATAAATATAGGACATTCCTTTCTCATTTTTCTATCCAAGTTTTGTATGAAATTCACACTTGATAAAGAGAATAACATTGTCTTTATATTTCTCTCTACATTCTACTCTCTACTTCTTGCAATATTGTATCAACTTTAATTTTATTTTACAACAACAAGCACATTGCTTCAGGTTTCAAAAAAAAAAATACAAAACAAATAAAAAGTGATCTCCATTAAGATGCCACCTAATTAAGTTGGGATTTAGGAAATTGGTGGTCACAGCAACCATGAAAGCTCATGTTTGGCTTGTAGAAGCTTGACTGCCAACACTGAAATAGGAACTTTGTTGTTTTTTTAATCCATATTTTACCCATTTGCAATCTGCACTCACCCGTCTAAACCCATATTTTCGGTGGATGGATTGTATACGGATTAGTAATGGGTGATATGGGTAGGTCGAAGAAATATGGGCGGCAATTGCCACCTCTAAATCAGCCCCTAAGCTACTTTTCTAGAGAAAATATATGCAAAGTTTGAATGCATCAATTTGTTCATAAAATTTTATAGGACGTATCTGCATATCACTAGTTATGCCTTTTTGTCCCCATTGGTTAAATCACTTTAAACGGAATCAATAAGGCAAAACACTACCTATGGTATCAGAGTTTTGTAAATTGCCCCAATTTAGCATAGCGCAATTTACAAAAATATACAAGCTAACAATCTTCTTTACACAAAAATGTCAACATTTTCCCATTTACAAAACATAGCAACATTTTTTTTTAAACATAGCAACTACATATAAAAAGGTGCTAAAAACCCCTAGATCTTCCTCCTACCACACCCAGCCACCACCTACTATCACTGCCACCAGTGCCGCTCACCAGTGTATTTTCACTATATGGACAGTGTATACATTATGCATACAGTGAAAATACAGTAGATACATACACATACAATTATTGTATGTTTGTATATTCTTTGTATGAGCACTGTATGGACATTGTATGCATGTACATTCACCGTACATACACACCAAAAACAAAATTGAATCTAATTGTATATTTATTGTATGGCAAGTGTATATTCATTGTATGTATGGCAAATGTATATTCATTGTATGTCTGGTGTATATTCATTGTATATACAATGCATACACCACTCGTAAAATGAAAATACACATTTCATACAATCCATATAGTCCACAAACACCAAACATACACCTTAACCATCGTGGTTCCGCCGTGTCCCACCAGAAAATTCAAAAAAAAAAAAGGAAAAGCAACCAGCAGCCGCCTATAACAGACAAGATATCGTCGACTACGGGAGCAACCGGAGCTCCGTTGTCGACCATACAGATCCACAATAGAAGCACAGCAGATCCACAATAGAAGCACAGCAGCGCCGCTGTAGCAGCAGTGGTTCAGATATGGGGAACGACTGTCGGAGACGGAGAAGGATACACCGGAAAACTTTAAAAAAAAAGCAGTTGCGCTGCTGTTGCGGCTTCGACAGTGCAACAATGGGGATGGGGGAGGTGGGATGACGATGGGGATGGGGCGGCGACGACTGGCTGGAAAAATAATAGGGGAGGCGGGGGAAAGAGACAGTGGAGAGAAGAGAGAGAAAAAAGGGATTAGGGTTTTTTTGGTTGTGACATGTTTGGTAGCATTTTTTAAAATGTTGCTACGTTTGTGTATTGGGCAAAAATCGGACGCAAGACTAATTCACGTCAGTAGTTACATGGCAAGCAAAGCTTGAATATCGGAGCCAAGTTGAGTGGCGCAGGACATGATGTCAGCATAGTCAGAGGGATGGATTGGTCACTTCTAGACCGACTGATAGTGGAACAGTGTCAACATCAGGATAAGCTCAGAACAGTCTTATCGCTTCCGCAAAACTCGGGGGCCGTTGGAGAGGATAGCAACGCTCATCTGATAGTAGAGAAACGTGTGTGAAGTGGACATTAACTAGGGTTTGGACTCTCGACATTATAAATGGGCCCCCATTCCTCTTGTAAAGGTTACGTTCTTCTGAACAATAACTTCTCCCTTTAAGCTTTGCTACTACATTCCGCCGCCACTATTTTCATATTACCACAATTACAGTTGCTACGCTGCTATAGTTCTACCATTGTCTGGCTTTGCTCTGGAGGAGGGAATCACCTCTTTCCGCGGAGCATCGATCTTCAACCATAATACAATAAGCTTTACTTTTATTCATTTATTTCTTTATTACTGGTTCAATTGTGCATTGGTTTGCGTCGTCTTTTTGTTATTTGCCTGCTCGTTTATTAACTCATCATATATCATTCGTTTGATCGTTCATTATTTGCTTCGCATAGGTTACCAATTTCTTGCTTCAAGCATACTTAAATCTGAAACCTGTTACGGCGAAGTCATCGCTTACTTATCGTTTAACATTCATTTCGGCTTCAATCGTTAATTTGTGATCGGTCGCTTATCAAGATATTAATCGATAATCATACCTTGCATGACTGTTTGATTTATCCATTAAAACAATTATAAAACGACTGCTAGTTTAACTGCAATTGACATCACCCTGACATCGTTGTTAAGTTGCTTTCTACGACCGATATTGTTACCTGTTCGTTTGCTGTGTTCGTTGCACTTCCTGTTGTCTATTCCATCATCTGTTCTGCCTGTCATCGATTCAGCATCTTTCCAATATTGCATGCTTGCTAACTGTTCGAACTAGTCTACTACCGTGAACTTGATTACGATCAAACCTTGCAAACGTAAACTTGCTGATCAACCGGCTAAATTTCGATACGAAACGGTCGCCTAAGGCTCAACTAAATATAAATTTAATTGTAATACCTGAAATCGGATTTTAGAATATACAGTTGGTAAAGCGATAAAATATTGCTATGTTTTTTTAAAAAAATTTCTAAATTGACATACAGTGTAATTAAACCTTTATTATTAATATCGGGTATTTGGTGCAATGAAATTCCCCACCCTAATAAAGAAAAAAAATGAAGAAAAAGATCCCCGTTTGGGATAAACATCGTACAAAGGGCTTCATTGTTATGTTAATCCAAGACACGTGGAAATGTGTCCCACAAGTACGTAGTTATTCTTCTGACAACTATAAAGTACATTTGTCGTGTCCTAGCTGCTGACACAAAACGTTACTCAACAAAACACTACAAATAACACCAAATTCTTGCAACTCTTTTAAATTCTTAAACAAAATTGTTGATTAATCATAACGAATAATAACAATACAAATCAAACATGTCCTCATTCATCAAATTCCCTTCTTCAATTTCATCTAAGTCATCATTTTTCCCTTCTACTTTCTATTTTAACAACTCCAAGAATTCAGTTTCTTACCCTTTTTGGAACTCTAAATTTCCAATGCAGAATCAGAGTTTTTCAGTTCTATCTGCTTCTAGAAACCAAGATGGAGCTGCAGTGAATAAAGATTCCTCTTTTCAGGTGATCATAATTTTCCCCTATCTCGATACAAGCATCAGTGGCTGTTTCCACAGCTTAAAACCGTGATCTTTTATGTTACGCAAAGACAATTTTAATTTACCAATTGCTTTCCTTTAACTTGTGTGTAATCATTAATTAGCTTTTGTTAAATCAAGTATACTTTTCACTATTATGTATGATAAGTATGCACTATTTTTGTTGAAATCATGTGTTTCTAATAAACATCCCACTATTAAAAAAAATTAATTGTGATGTACTGATCTACTGGTAATTTTTTTTTTTTTGTATGTTTAATCTAGCTGTTGTTAAAAAGGAACAAGTTTTATTTATTTATTTTAGGTATGTGGCACATCCCTTTATTGGTATTTGCATACTGTTGGCTTGAAATGAGTTTAAATGGAGTAATACGGTCAGTGAGAATTTATATAGCCGACCCTAATTTGTTTGAGTTGTTGTATGTAACATGTCGCTTGCGTGCATATCTAATTTTGTGGTGCAAGACTTAGAAATACTTTTATTGATGAGTTGTAGCACGATTCACATGTCCATGTTTTCTAATACTATATTGAATTGCGTGTGCGACTTATATAAAAGCTTAAACAGCCGAGTGGGGTGTGTGTGTATGTATAGACACACACATAGATTTAATTTTCTAATGCGAATTTAGTTTCTTTTTGGGTGATGTTGATTGACTAAAATTCATGGAAGACTTACTGTTCAATTTTGTAATTAGGGAAGTGAATCATTCTTCAGGAGTGTATTGGCAAGCATGGAAGCGCAATATCTGAGTAAAAACCCCACAGCTAAGGCAATTCTGGAGCTAGTTCATTCTGCTGATGGTGATCAAATTTGCTATGATCATTTTGCATTTAGGACCTTTGGGGTAAGAGGATTCTTCTTCGATTGTAGGATTTGAAATGGAGTTCTGAGAAAACTTGTTTATGTAGTGTACTCATCAATGTTGAATTTTATCGTGCTGCTCACTGTAGGTAAATGGCCATGGCATTGATTCTATGGCAAAGTTCTTCTTGGATTTTGGCTACGAACAACGAGAAGAGTTGAGATTCCCTGCTAAGAAGTTGAAAGCTTTCTGGTTTTCTCCTCCTAAGGTTTCAACTTCCTATCGTGGCGGTGGGGTTAATGGGCCGTTACCAAGAATATTTATATCAGAACTTCTTGTTGATCAACTGAGTCCAGCATCTCAGGTATTTCATCACCTTGTTTAATTTCTTAACACAGTGTATTGTATGCTTACCAGATCAAACCTGTCACATTCAAATTTTTGGTACTTTTGCAATATGGTGCGACCCCTAAGATTTTCCCCTATTTGCTTTTCAAGAGGCAATTTAATCGAACATTGGACTTGAATCAGATATTAGACTAAAATAAAACTAAGGGAGTACGTATAGTTGGGAGTGGCAATGGGGCGGGGCGGGGCGGGGCAAGGCTTGACCCGCTAAATTTTTAACTCCGCCCTGCCTTGCCCCATTTAGCATTTAGTAAAAAAATTGCCCCGCTCCGCCCCGCCCCCGCCAGCCCTGCCCCGCCCTACCCCATTTATGTTTCTTTATGTATTTTCTTTATTGTTCACATTTCCCTGTAAATTCTTGCAGAATGCATTCTAAAACACTTGCTAGGAATTGTATAAGCTCCAATCATGTATTTAAGTCTTACAAACATCGACTCTAAAGCATTCATTTAAGAAAAGTCAAAATAATTATTCTTCCTGATACAATTTGTTAATTTCGTTAAAAATACAGTTAATAAAATCTATAAATAATTATAACCTTGACTAACAAAGCAAGATTACATTTTGATATGTAAACAGTGAACCACCGTTTAAAAATAAGAACTAGGTGGAAGAAAGTCCTCTTGTTTGTAATCAATTTGTACTTAGAGCAAAATAACTACCTTGAAGTAAAGTTTTTTTCTTTTTTATAAATGTATTAAAAGAATATATGAGTCAAAGTTGTCTGCCTGGAGCTTTTGTAAAATCTGTATCTTTGAAGTTCATAGCTATTTGCAACACAGCAGTGGCGTACGCAGGAATTTTCGTTAGTGGTGTCGGAATATAGCTTAAAAATAATTTAAGTATGGTGCTGCCACTACTGGGATTTGAAACCTGGACTCCGCAATTAAAATGCATGTGCTTATACCAACTTAACTACTATTCCTTTTATTTTAGTGGTGTCATTTTCTATTTTTATAGGCAATTTTCTGTTTTTACTTAATATTTTATATACATATTTAACAAAAAAATTTATTTAGTGGTGTCGGATGACACCGGTAACCCGTGAGTAGATACGCCCCTGCAACACAGTACGTATGTAGATCTTTGGAGTTATAAGCTATTTGCAAGCACTATCTGACCCATGACCCGCCCTGCTCTGCTATGAACTTGTAACAGAATCACTTTGACCCGCCCAGTCACCCGGTGAATTTACCAACCCTGTTCGACTTCATCGCTACGCCGCCCCCTGACCTGCCTCCGATTACTGAACCCCCCCCCCCCCCCCCCTAAAGTGTTTGCCCTGCCCTGCCCCATTGCCACTCCTACGTATAGTTCAAAAAGTTTTGTAATTGTACTGATCTTGGTAGTTCTGGTCTCATTGCAAGGGACCTTGATGATGAATTTTTCAGCGGACATAGTGTTTTTACTTCGTTGCTGACTTGCTTTAACTGTCATTGAATATGCATGTTCTGAACCTCAAATATGAAATGACATATTGTGACATACTGTAACCCCATTTTACTATTACTTTGCTTCTAAATAATCTCATGGCTGGTCAAATTTCTAATACATGGATTCTTCTTCTTTGCTTGCAGGATATAATTGAAAATTACACCGATATCTCTCGCTGCGGGAAAGGGTATGCCACACTTGCAAGTGCTTTTGGAACTTTGACATGGGAAAAACCCTCATTTTCTGAATTTCAACAGTTGGCTAGGTACTTGTCATTGTCCTCCACGTTTTAATTTCACATTGAATTCTACATATCTGGAGCTACTTGCTAACTTGTGGATCGAATTCAACGTTTACATTTTAATAGATTGTAGCTTACTAGTGTATGATACTATACATCTCTAGCAGAATTAGTGCATCTTTACTTTTTTACAACCACCTAAACTATTCATATGTTTATTTCCATGAGCAGCATCGTCATATAATTTGTTTTTTCTGTGGTGTTTTTTTGAATTACCAGGGAGAGTGAGTATGCTGCCTGGACTCTTGTCAATGGATATGCGCTGAATCATGTTACCATATCTACGCATCGGTTGAGATCAAATCTGAGAAGCATTGGAAATCTAAATCAATTTATCGAGGAAAATGGTTTCAATTTGAACTCTGAAGGGGGTGTCCTAAAGGGTTAGTACAAAGTAACTTTATGTAAACTTGCAATAAGTACACACTGTTTATTTGTTTGATCTTTCTCTACACTGTTCTCTCTAAGTTCAGCATTCACCAGTCCAGCAGCCATCTGAAACAAGATCTTGTAAACTCCTAAGTGATAATTGTTAGTTCACCAGAGGTTACTTTTTTGCCCGCCTGTCTGCAAACCCTGTTTAAAATCTCTTTCTGCTGTGGGATACATTTTCTTTTGATCTTGGATGGAACACATGACCTAAACAAAGTCGGAATAAACTGTGCATGACCAGTTTAAGTTCAGGCAATGCTTGGCTAGTGTTACACTTGAACTTATAGTTCGCAATTTCTTTCGAGATCTGAATTCTAGGTCGAATCAGAATCAGTGTTAAATTAGCAGAAGTAGAAACATTGCAGTGCTTGCTATATTAGCATGGTATGCTATATCTCTACACTCTGTGGAGACTAGATTATTATGTTAGTCAATGTAGGCTTTGGAAAATGAAAATCTTGGTGTATCTGTTAGATACTTCAATCAATGCAATCCAGGTTGAGGAGCTTTTCGATGTTGGGTTCTGTTCTATTGCTCATCATGGTTTTGATATACAGCACATGTACTGATCTGATATTAATTCATTTTCGTCATTAAATTGTCACTGGATACTGCAAACAAGTTTTTGACTTATTCTCTTCCTCACCAGTGAGCCCTGATGGCCTTCTGTTGCAAAGTTCAACAGTAGCAGATTCTACCTCTTTTGAATTTTCAGACGGCGTCACAGAAGCAGTCCCTTGTTCATACATCGAATTTGCTGAACGACTTGTACTACCGCAATATAAAGATTTACCCACAGAAGAGGTTAGTTCTCGTGATCCCTTAGTTTTCTTGCAGATTTCTCAGTAGTAAAAGCAACGAATCACTATATATGAGAAGTATAATATGTGCTGCCACAGTTTCATGAGTGAACAATCATTCTGTACAACACATTGTTTATAACCTGTTTCGTCTCAAGTTGCAAAATGGTGATTTATATATGTAGAGTTGACAAAAATAAAAACATCTGTTATGATTGAATTCAGAAACATGCTTAATGTAATCTCCTAATTCAAAGAGGTTCGATGTTTTGGTTCTTAACCAAATTTATGATGTTGCCCGTCTCTTAATCGCGTTTGTGCTACTTTCAGTTTCAACCATTTGGGGATAAGATCTTATGCCACCATATGACAACATTAAGACACAGCTTGAATTTAAACTAGATTTGCACTCAAAAGAAATGTCCATTTTTCTCTTGCTTCCTACTATGTGCCTATACATCGTAACAATCCATTTTTCTCTTGCTTCCTACTATGTGCCTATACATCGTAACAATGCAATTGTTTTGATACTTGCTTAGGTTGAGGAGTTTCACAGACGAGACGGTTTTGAGGTTGGAAATGCAGACAAGATATTTGAGAGTACATCCACGGAACAGTTAACCCGTCGTGCTGCATGAGAAAGAGTGGTGGGCAGCTGAATTATTTTGGTCGTATGAGCTAATTCGTTGGCATGTTCAGCTGGAAAACTAATCCCGGATTAACCTTTGGAAGATGGATGATATTGTAGCTCGCTAGTGTATTGTCCCATTTTCTTGTAACTCTATATTAAACAATAAACTTGTTCTGCAAAACATGAGATTACCTGGGAAAGACGTTTGAAAAGAAAAAATAACCTTGATAATGGCTTTACATGCTCATACTCATGCACTAGGATGTCCTGAGGACATTGTGTCCATATTGACCTCTGATGGTGGTCATTATCATGTCTTAGCGATTGTTGGACCATCGAACGTGGCTATAAAAGCCGAGTAGACATGAACCAGTCCAATATACTGGTCTTCCGCGTGTAGCTCTTATGTTAAAATCTCCATTTTTACCATCACATTACATCAAGAAAACTACGAACAACATGATTACCATTTTCAGAAACTTGGACGAACGAGTAAGCTCAACTTTAGCTGGGATGATAGCTATCTTTTTTTTTTTTGGTAAACTGGATCATTATATTAATACTAGAGAATTAGTACATCAGATGTGCTACTTGCACAAGCAACAGAAGGCGCTATAGTTATAGTAGTCCTAGGTATAGACATAGTAGTTGTAGTAGCATCTATAGTAGTAAGCTGTGAAGCAGCCATATTGCCAAAAGCAGCTAGTATATTACAAGCTTGGATTGAGACTGTTCTTTTATAAACTTGAGCATTTTTATCAAAAAGAGTTGCTTGCTTGACAAGCTCGATCGGTTCGGCATAAAGCTGCATCTGGTTAGGAGCAGGGAGTTGAAGAGCTTGCTGAGCCAAAAGATGTGCAACTGTATTAGCTTCCCTGAAGCTATGCCGAACCACTGGGTTCTCCAACTTCTTGAACACGTATCTGCAATCATGAAGGATATTAGCATACATATTGTTATCCTTTTCAAGCAACTGAATTACTTCAACTGAATCTGTTTCAATATGAAGAGGGTGGAGGCAATGTAAAACAGCTTGGTGCAGGCCTGTATGTAAGGCCATAAGTTCTAAATAAGTGTGCGAAGGACCCATAACTTGCATTGAAAAGCCTAGGACCCAATTACCCTGACAGTTTCTAAACACCCCACCCACTCCCCCTTTGCATGTAATGGAATCAAAAGCACCATCAACATTTAATTTTAATACATTTGGAGGTGGTGGTAACCAAGTAAAAGAAAGTGTTATACGTTCTTTGGGGGTTTGAGTGCGAGTTGTCGAAAATTTGTATTCCAAAGCAGCCATTTGAACTCTTTCCAAAGATAAAGCTTTGAATGTTTGGGTAAAAACATTATTATTCCTAGAAATCCAGAGATTCCAAATAGCAAATGGAAAAAAGTCAGTCCATGTAATATGACGATTTCCAAAAGTATGATTTTGATGACTTGACCAAAGATCATAGAGCCATTGAGGCTGATGAGTAGAGTGAGTAAAATGTAAGTTAATACTATTCCAGAAGGATGAGGCAAGAGGGCAGGAAAGGAATATATGCTCAATGGTTTCTATCTGATTACAATGATAACAGTGTGGATCTGGTGATAGACCCAACTTAAATAAATAAGATTTTGTGGGCAGCTTATTATGTTGGATCTGCCAAAGAAGGGTTTTTATTTTAGGGAGAGTAGTTAACTTCCAGATCCAATTGAAATCCATAGAAGGGGTGGGATAATGTTGTAGTAATGGGTAGACTGACTTAGTATTGAACATACCATTGGTAGAAAGTGTCCAGAATGGGGAGTCATCTTGTATGGGATGGGGTAAAGCGATTTGCTGAATAGAACTCGTGATACTATTAGGGAGATCAAAAGATAACAAGGAAAAATTCCAAGTATCATTTGTTTTAAGCTGAGATACTGTTAAAGTGTCCTCCTGATAAGAGAGAGGGCCATAAACAAGAGACCTTAAAGAAGGCATGCTAGGTAGATTATAGATCCATCTGTCATGCCAAAAATTAATGGAATCACCCTTTCCTACATGCCAACCAAGAGCTTGGTTACAGATGCGCCACCCTTTTGCGATGTTTTTCCAAACAAAAGAGGGTGGGGAAGGCCTCCTATTTAATTTATATTTATGAGAAAGAATGGAAGCCCAAAGAGATGATGGATGCTGAAACATTCTCCATGCAAGATTAGTCAACATGGCCATATTTTTATGTCTAGATTGTTTAAGACCTAGCCCACCTTGTGACTTGGGAAGGGTGATAGTTTCCCAACTAACATAATGCATTCGTCTTTGAGAGTTAGTGGATCCCCAGATAAAGTCCCTTTGGATTCTATCAATGGAAGCTAACACCTTTTTAGGGAGTAGATGATATTGCATTGTGTGGGTGGGAATTGCATTAAGAGTTGCGTTAGACAAGGTGATTCTCCCAGCTATGGTTAGAAAATTAGATTTCCAGATTGAAAGCCTTGTGTATAGGTTATCAAGTATATACTGAAAATCAGAAGGCTTGGGATTCTTGTTAAGAATAGGAAAACCTAAATATCTCCCAAATGAAGTTGAATTGTTATATTTAAGAATGTTGTTAAGGGTACTCCTAACATTTTGGGAACAATTTGCAGAGTAGATCAGTCTAGTCTTATGGGAATTAATTTTCTGCCCAGATAACTTACAGAATAAAGTAAGGCATTGGTCAATAGAAGTTGCTGACTTATGATTGGCCTCTGCCATAATTGTCAAGTCATCAGCATAAAAGAGATGTGTAATAGAGGGACCATTTGTGGATATCTTGATAGGGTCCCATAAATTATAATCTACATAGTAATTTATCAGGTTAGACAGGAGTTCCATGCATAGTATAAAAATATAAGGGGACATTGGATCACCCTGCCTAATACCCCTAGATGGGGAGAAATATTCAGTTAAGCTTCCATTTACTATAATGGCAATCTTACTAGTGGAAATACAGGAAAGGATTAATTTGATAGTATTAGGAGGAAACTTAAAGTATAATAAAGTACGGTGTATGAAGGACCATTCTAGCCTGTCAAAGGCCTTTTCTAAATCGATTTTTAGCATCATTTTACCTTTGGATCCTTTAATTTTCTGAAAATGAGCCATAATTTCTTGAATTATTATGGCATTATCAGCAGTTCTTCTACCTTTTAAGAAGCTTGATTGACAAGGACTGATGAGCTTATCCAGAAAAGGTTTCATTCTATTAACAATAATTTTAGAGATTATCTTATAGATTGTATTACATAATCCAATTGGCCTGAAGTTTTTGAGATTATTAGCATTGTGAAACTTAGGAATCAAGCATAGAAGGGTCTTATTAAGGTCAGGAGGCACAGAACTAGTAGAGAATACCTTCTGACAGAATTTCATGACAGTAGGCCCCACTTTATCCCAATACTTTTGGTAAAAAAATGGATGTAAACCATCCGGGCCAGGAGCCTTAAAAGGCTTGAATGAGAAGACTGCTGTGGTTACTTCAGAGTCCCTTAGAGGAGAATCCATAGAGGATAAATCAATATGATGAAAACTAGTAGCAGATGTAAGCAGGTTATGTAAGTCCGTGGCAAGATGACTGGTTGTAAAAATATTTCTAAAATAAGTCAAGGCATGAGATAACAATTGATCTTGGCTATCAATCCAGTTGTCATTCTCATCTTTAAAAAAATGAATTTTGTTTGTTCTGCGCCTATTAATGACTGATAAATGGTAAAACTTGGTATTAGCATCACCATCGTTCAACCAGTTAATCCTAGCACGCATTTTCCAATAACTTTCCTCAAGCTTTAGGATATTGTTATAATCCTCCTGAAGCTTTTGCTCTAAAGTTTGAAGGAAGTTGCTAGTGGGGTAGTGTATAGAGTTCTGAATTCCCCCTAACCTAGCTAATAACCTCCTTTTATTTTGTAATATGTTCCCAAAAGTTTCAGAACTCCATATTCTAACTGAGTTGATGAATGTAGGGATAGCATTTTCTAAAGGCCTATCAGTCCAACTTTGATCAATCAGCTTTGGGAAATCAGCATGTGTACACCAAAATGATTCTAATCTAAAAGGTTTGCTTGTAGTTGCTGAGTACGGGTTAATGATTTTAACTAGTAAGGGAGTATGGTCTGAATGGGTCTTAGGAAGATGAGTAATGGATATCTCATTGAACAATCAAATACCAATTTTGATGTAGCAAGAGCAAAAAATAGAAAGTTGCAAAATGCAATCAAACTTATGATATTGAGAGAGAGAGAGAGAGAGAGGTACATCGACACAAATATTTACTCAATGAACATGAGCTCCGCTTACAATACATTCTTTTCAAATGGGAGTTCAGCATTTTCGAAGATCACAACTTAAATAAATTGTGTACTCCTTCCCTTTTGTCAGTTATCCAAACGACAATGGGGGAGCCAACAAAATATATTCATAGCTAGAGGAGAAAGAAAAGAATGGTAGGAACAGATAACTGCCAATCCAAAATACTAACTTTTGCCATTTGGTTTGGGTGAATTCTGAGGAAACTGATGATGGTATGGAGAAGCATGAGAACCATTTGGAATTGAAAGACTTCTAGGATGTTGTTGTCCATTCTTCGAGAACGATCCCTGTGTTCTAACGCCACTTCTTGTACTCGGACTAGATCCAACTCGGTCTGCTTGCATGGTCTGAAAATAGTAGGATGAGCTAGCCATGTCTTTAAGATTTGGCAAAGGCTTCAATGCTTCAACCACTTCACTCATCATAGGCCTGGCTTTGGGGTCGCGGCTAAGGCAGCGAGCAGCCAATTGTGCAGCTTTCTGAGCTCCTTTTATAGAAAAATGGCCTTCAAGTCTAGGATCTATCAATCGGTAAAACCTTCTTCTTTCACCCAAATGTGGCCGTGCCCACTCAACAAGGTTGTGTTCCCCATTTGGTCGGTTCTTGTCCATCGATCTCCTACCTGTTATCATTTCAAGCAGAACTACACCAAAACTGTAGACGTCACTCTTTGACGTCAGATGTCCTGAGATAATGCGCAGGAAAAGTTACAATCAGTATGACGTACTCATCAGCCAGATTAGCCTCCAACTAGGTCAATGATACATAGAAAGTTGATAAAAAGTTGACTTGACCATCCAAATTTAACATGGTAACTAATGTAGGAATTATGAGAGCAACCAAGATCTCAGGCCTACCTGTCATCACATACTCGGGAGCTGCATAACCATATGTTCCCATGACACGAGTGGAAACATGTGTCTTGTCACCCTCAGGACCGTCTTTGGCAAGGCCAAAATCAGAAAGTTTGGCATTGTAATCCTGAAAGAAAGTGCAATTAGAAAATTTCTCAAAAGGGCATGATCTTTTTCAATGTATTCAAACATACCGCATCTAACAGAATGTTTGACGTTTTGAAATCACGATATATTACTGGTCTTTCTGCTTCCTCATGAAGAAAAGCAAGACCTTTAGCAGCACCCAGAGCTATCTTCATGCGGATAGACCAAGGAAGAGGCATGGATCCTGCACATAAATACATTATTAGCAGCGAATTTGATGAACACAGACATCTTCTGCAAAAGTACAACCCCTAAATTTTACAAGGCTACTGCACCATCATAACACTACATTCAGACTGCTGTTTTAAAGAAGGAAAACTAGTAATTTTATATAAGCCCATCAAGCATGCTCAAACATAAACCAGGAATTACAAGTTCGATTCATTTATCTTCCCCAGGAACACCATCCCCTTTGATTTCATTTATCTTCCCACGAACCGCCATCCCCCTCCCCAACGAATTTACTTTCTTCTTCCAACGCAATTAAGTGATGCTATTAATGGCTGAACCACATTCCATCTCAAAGAAAGGTATCTAGAGTACTAGTACCTACTATAACAAATATCAAGAAATTTTAGCAAGTCCATAGGAAGCTGATCCCAAGTCAAGGTAAGCCATTTTAGTGGTCTGGCAATGCTTTACCTATGCCATCTCAATTTAGTTTTCCTAGGATTTTGGACGACGCCAAGCCGATAGATTAAGATGTCTGTCCAACTCTGTTACCTTTTAATCTTCCTTCAATTGCTATGTTTCCGATTGGGATCAGTAATTCCTAGTACAGAATATGCTCCCTCATATAGAAACCTCACTCAGGGTACAATATCTCATTTTCCTTGATTCCAGTTGGTAGACATCTCAGATCCTTCCTCTTCCCTCCCTATCTGTAACAGGAGCTAATCACATCCCTTTCGCTCCATCTCAAACTCAGCCAATACAGCTCAACTCCTGCATGTCACTCAAATTAGGTCATGTGACTGCCTAGACACTTGCTCATCCATATCTCACACCCCTCCACCATCAGCCACAACCTCAAAGGTGAAATCTTCTCCTTGTTTTTAACTTCATTTGTCAGCATTCACAAGAATCAACAGCCACAAAGTTCCTCTAGAAAAGAAAAGGACAAAGTGGATAATGACCACAGGAATTTTGACATAAAGGGGGAGACTGCTTTCCTAAGTTTTTGGTATTAGAAGGAAAAGGTGCATAATCCAGCAACAGATTTTCCATTCTATGGTTGATGTTCGGAGATAGATTGAGTTCTTTGAGGACTTATTTGCATTGATTTATTAGAGATTGTAGTTCTAGTGCCCTATGCAACTATGCATTGAGTTTTGCAAAGAATCATGCTGACTAGACTGAGGGCTAGCTCACGTTATAAACGCCCAGCACGCAAAACTTGAACCTGAACTTGTATGCTCAGTTACTCTCGAGGTTGCTAAGTCTAGCTAAGCTGAGCTAGCATAACCTTTGGTGGATTGAGTATATACAGCTCAATTGTAGCCCTATTATACAATATAGAAGCCAGAGAATCTGTAGCCTAAAACAAGAAATGTGACTCGCCATATTATTCCACCCTGTCATCACAGTATATCGAACCACAGCGATAACCAAGGCAAGAGCAGTAACCTTTTTCTTTCTCTGTTCTCCATTTCTTTCTTTTTTATATGTTGGCCACTTTGTTTTTTTTACATTGGAGATTGAAGTTGGTGGCTTGGTGCAGTTTGCACCAACTGTAGTACAGAATCTTGCTGGTTGGGCTCAAGGCCAAGATCAAGTATGACAATCTCCTAAACAAGCAGAAGCTGAACCTAAACTTCTAGGCTCAATTATTTACAGCAAGCATCATCAGTTCTCAAAATTGCTGCTAAATATTTTACTGTAACTGAACCACATTTCAAAGGAGGAACCTCATGTGTGTCTTACTATTTAAGTATTATTTCACTCATTTTGCAGGCATAATACTCTAGAGCAACACATTTGACTTGACACAACGAAAATGTTTTAAAACGGGAAAAGAAAAAGAAAGAGTAAGACCAGCACAATCACTTCAAATGCCACCAGGATCCAAACAGAGGACTGTTCTATCTTGGGTCAATTTAACATTAAAAGATTGACATCAACAGAATGTAGGTAAAAACGATCTCCATCCTATCTGAAGGCAGCAAATTACAAGCTAAAGTAAAAGAATTAATGGTTCTGTATAGTGGGTTGTGGGTACAAAATAAGTTAAGAGATGCAAATATTTCTATACATGGAAAGCACATCTCTTTTGGGCTAATTAGATTTATGCGGTGAGGTACCTCTTTGAAGGTGATCATAGGAATCAATGACAATAGTGTGAATGATAGTTGCTAATAGATTCTTTTCTTTGTTTCTATTTTATTTATTTATTTATTTTATTTTTTTTGCATTGAAGAAGGTAATAATAATAACCGCTGCTGCACAGTAGGGGAAGACTGCGGTATAAGGATGTCCATCTGTTGATGGCTAGATTGTAGTCGCAAATATTGGACCCAGGTTTGTTGATGGATCTGCTCTTGTCAACAGGTCCGGATCCGAGGTTCGAACACAAAAGCCCACTAGCCGAGCTGAACTGGTTAGTGATGGAAGCAATTCCCACGAACTGAGAACAAAAGGATGTATTTGACCCCTTCCCCAGCCATTACCGCTCATCCAGCGGTTTTTATTAAGAAATCCTGTCTTTGTCTTTCCAGGCTGTCTTCAATGACATAATTCGTGCAATTGTTCTAACACCGGAAGTATAAATACTGACTTTAAGTAAAATATGTTTCCATGATTTTATGGAACCAAACACTAGAAACAGAAAAAATCTTCAATCAAGCCTCTCTGTCCTACCAAACCAACCTAGACATGGTTAAAAATTTTCTTCCTTGAAACAGTACAGTGGTCTGTAAACCTACCAAATGTCAGGTGGACTAACAGAAAGTCAGAAATGTAAGGTAGGACTAGAGACGGGAAAAATTTGCAAACAAGCGTTTCTTATAGCAATTCTCACAAACAATGCAAGCAACATGCACATTAACAGTTGGTGTTCCATTTACTCTTCCAAGATTAGCTAGTACACTCACAAAATTTTGCTCAGCACCATCAACAACAAACTTTCCAGTAAAACCACTATGAACTTTTTTTCTTTTTCTCTTTTGTAGATTAATCACTATAAAATATTTTTCAAAAATACAACAAATGAAGGATCAGGTACTTACTCCTGAACAGATGGTTTTCCAAGCTTCCTCGAGGCATAAATTCATAAACTAGCAGCCTCTGATCATCTTCAATACAGTAACCAATCAATTTAACCAAATTAGGATGAATGAGATCACCAAGGAAATTTACTTCAGCCTGCCAAATGAGACAACAAATATTATACAACCAAAAATAAAAATAGAAAAAGAGTACACCGAATTAAGGCTTTATAAATAAAAATCAAGAGAGTAGCAAACCAGCCATTCTTTGTGACCCTGAAGTCCATCATGATTCAGAGTCTTCACAGCAACTGTAAGCCCTGTACCAGGTTTAACAGGTGCTGTTCCATTCTCTTCAATCCATCCCTTGAAGACACAACCAAATCCCCCTTCACCAAGAAGGGATTCTGGTCTAAAGTTTCTCGTTGCCATCTTCAAATCATTAAAAGCGAACTTTCGAAGCCGAGAAGAAACTTTAAGTTCCTCTTCAAGTTTGGAGGTGGATGAATTACTTTCTGCATTACTAGTCGTTGTAGATGAGATGATTGGTGCAACGGGCTGGTCTCTGCTTGTGTCATTTGTAGATTTACTTTCTGCTGCATAAGATGTAAGAAGTTAGAAGATAGGCATATTTCTCTTACATGGAAAGGTAAGACGTTAAACCTCATCAGTAAAGTGTTTATACAACTCTAATCAATCCAGTAAAATGCGCAGAAGATGCCAGTATCGGCACAACTACAAGTTCAGAGGTAGTAGTCCAGCAGAAAATAAGTCCACAATGTCATCAAAAATTTATTGAGTTGATATCATATGTCAAGAGATTTACTGATTTTTGTGAAGTATTTGATTGGTTCTTCTGTCATTAAGAGATAATTCACGTGATAAAATACCAACTTGGACCTAACTTAACCCCATAAGCAAGCTCATGAGGTGAGGACTGTCAAATACCATATAAGGAGACAACAACACATTTCTTCAAATACCACCAGCAGCACTGGACATTTGGAGCATGGATATAGTAACATAATATAGGGGTGCAAGATTAGGAAACGCCACAACAAAGATAGATCTAGCTCTAATACCAAGTTAAGAAAATAGACTTAGGACCTAACCCCCAAAAACTAGCTCATGAAGTGAGGATTGTCCAAGACCATAAGGAGACAACACTCCATTCTCTCAACCAATATGGGACACTCAACATGATGTAACAAATTTGCATTAGTACAAAATTAGTAGATGCTAGAAGTTGTTGGCTTAATTGCAACAAGCAACATAAGAAAAGGAAGACATTTAGTTCCATTGCAACCAAACTATTGTCCTCATTCTGTGTACTACAGTTGCGTATGATCGTACAACTAGACTTAGCAGGACTGAGATGAACAGAAAATATAGAAACCCAAAGACTGATATGCTAGGGGTTTTACCGAACCAGGACTCAACTGAAGTGAAAAGACGGCAACTCAAAGACTAAAACGACTGTGATGCTACCGAACACCAAATCAGTTGAAAGTTGCTGCATCCATCAAAAAGTTGCTACCTATTCCAGAAAGTCATATTCACCAAGAACAAGGATGTAACTTTCCACCTCTATTTATCAACTAGTGTTTGCATACCAACTAACCAATCTCAAAGCATTTCACTTGATAAAAGCATGAGACTAGTTAACACTTCAATAACCAAAACACTAAACATCTTGAGCTAATTGGACAGGTGAACTATCAAACAACATTATTCAAAGAATCCAAAGGAAATAAGGGAATTAGAATATCATATCATGACAATTTACACACAACGTTCTTCGATGCGAATGAAGAGTTACCACAGTTAGTACTGCTGATGCCACTGATGGAGCTATCAACTTTAGATCTTGAAGAAATACAGCTACCAATAAACCACAACTTAGTCCAACATCCAGTCTCCTCTTCACCATCATCAACAACAACAACTTCTTTCTTCTTCTTCTTCACCTTTGATGATTTCACTACATCCCAAGACTCCCCTTTTACACCTTCATCACCTAATCCCATACTTTTTACAATCACACAAAGACTTCAACTTTCAACCCCACCTCCCTCATCCACCCCCCTACCCTCCTAAAAATGTCAACTTTACTCTAATCTATACCTTAAAATCTCCAAAAACACCTAAAAATCAAACAACTAGCTAAACCCCACTTCCCTAAATCACTCCAAAACATGAAATACACATAATTTTTCCACTTTTTTCAAATCCCAAATTCCCAAAAACCTCATAAATAAACAAAAAAAGGCTAAAAATGTCAACTTTAATCTAATTTATACCTAAAAATCTCCAAGAATCAAACAAATAACTAAAACCCACTTCCCCAAATCACCCCAAAAATAGAAAAACACTAAAATCCAAAGAAAAAATTCAAACTTTTTAACAAAAAAGTCCAAAAAAAACAGATTTTTAGCTAAACCCAAGATAGAAAAATCAAGAAAAAATTAACATTAAAAGTTTCTAAAAATAGTAAGTTTGATTCAGATCACATGTTTTCTTGAATTAACATAAGCAAGAACTAAACAGTGTGTAAAAGCAAAGGTGTAAAAATCAGATAATTCACACTTTCCAAAAATGTTTTTGGTTTGTTCCCTTTAAAGATATATTGAAATCTCAAACAAAAAAAGACTCAAAACACAAATATGCTGAGTGCTGACCAGTTCTTTGGCTTCTCAATTGGAAAAAGTAAAAAAGAAAAAGAAATGATTTTTTTATTGTATTTTACTACAGTATATTTTTGTTTATATCTAATGTGGAATATATGTTTGTGTGTTGTATTATACTTATGAGTCGTTTGGTTTGAAGGTAAGTTATGTGAGTATGAACAGTGTCGGGATTAGCTTTGTTGATAATGTAAGTATTAGTTATGCATAGATTAATAATACGAGTATTAGTTATCCGAGAATAAATTATTAAAAGATTGTAATGTTTGGTATTTTTATTGAATAATTGATATATTATAAATTAATATTCGACGTATAATTAAAAATATATGTTTATTTGTAAAAAAAATTATTTTTATTAATTATTATGAGGATTTTGTTATTTTAAATTTTTAATACATGTATGACTAATTATCATATTCTTATCTCACATACATATACTTTCACATTACTTATGCACGTATTAAATATGAGAAAGACAAAACGGTACCTGAACCAGCTAGCCTACGTTTCTCTGTTTTATTGGTATATATTCTTACTTTTATACTAAAACTTTTTTTTTGCTTATTAATATATTACTACATATTTAGCAAAAAAATTTAATTCAGTGGTGTCGAATGACACTGCAAAGGACTAGATAGATCCGCCCATGCGGCGTATAAGCTTATACAATTTTCTATACGGGTATTAGCTATGCTAATGAGCAAATCAAACGACCCCTTAGTACTTAGGAGTATATAATTATTGAATATTAATAATTCGAAAATGAAACATTAAAGTAGAAATAAACCTATGAATTATCGGCGCTTTCACCTTTTTCTTACAAAATAGAATCGAAGACCGAGAAAAGCAAATCGGGCATCTGCCCGTAATATACGGTCAGGAATGTTGAGCTGACCGAAAT
Source organism: Petunia x hybrida (assembly GCA_037355625.1). NCBI lineage: Eukaryota > Viridiplantae > Streptophyta > Magnoliopsida > Solanales > Solanaceae > Petunia > Petunia x hybrida. Next base: position 993,800 of record JBBBVM010000006.1, on the reverse strand, counting down.
GCCCATGTGGAAGTTGAGCTATTTAAGGAGTGCTCCTTTTTAGCATATAATAAGTAATAAAAATAAAAGGTAGTAGTATTTAGCATGAGATATTTTAAAAATATTTATAGTGTAAAGAGCTCATGTGACTTAAAAATGTGTGAAATCAAAACTTTATTGTATGAAAAATAAGGTATGGATATACGAAAATAATTTATTCAATTTCAATATAATGTATTCATCATCTTACACTATTGTATTTTTGTTAATTAACACATGAAAGGTTAAAATACTCAACTGTCGAACTACCCTTGGTGGAGGGGTTTATTTGAATAACCTTAGCCGAAATTGCACTGTGTAGAAATAATAAGATACATTTTTGTATAGATGTAAATTATCGTATCTCTTTACCATAAAAATAGTATATTAGGTATAATTAGGGGCGAAGCTAGAAATTAACAGAAGGGATTCAAGAAATATTAAAATGTCATGCTTGAGATTTGAACTTATGACCGGAGAAGTGAGGGTTGCTTAGAAGGTAATCACCCTTCACCTACATTCAAAAGGTTGTGGGTTTGAGTCACCACTCTGCCACTTTTTGCTCTCTGAGAGGGGGGAAGGACTTGTGATCGAGAGTAATTTTTGAATCCCATGACATTAATATATTTCTTTTTGTCAAGGGAGTTCAATAGTATGAATATGATGAAAACTACTCATTTTTACTTAACTTGCGCCGTATAATTTTTCAATGAAGGAAGTTCAATTAAACCCTTTTGTCAATACATAGCTCCATCCCTAGGTACAATAACATTTGTATATGTTTAAATTCTATTACTCATATGCTTAGCTCTTCTAACCTATTATTTAGATTAACTAAGTAAAATTCTACATAAAAGACATATCTCACGAGTCACATTGATGCATGAACTGAATCTAAGTAAATATTTTTTGTAAATATATTATTAGCCGTAAATATATGTTCGAAGTAACGACGTGCAATAATATGAAATAAAAATACTAATATTTTCATAGAAATGATTAAATGACCTATGTTCATAAGTAAACTAAAAAGAGATGAATAACTTCCAAAATGATTTGTTCAAGCAAACAAAATTTTTAATACCAAAAACACTTCAGTTGAAAATAAAGATGATTATGTGGTAATTTAGGGATTTTGTATCTCAAAGAAAGGAAAACAAAAAAAAGGGGGGGGGGGGGGGGGTTCAGTTCGAGAGGTGGGAAAGCAGGGCAGCGGGACCCACCATATCTACGTGTCAATCATTGATTTGCTAACCCAAACACGCGCGCTTTGGTGATATTACCGGTGCTATTGTTTAAATATATATATATTTTTTTGGTTAGTTACATTTTATTTTTGTGATAATTTTCCTTTTTTCCCATATTCTCTAACTTGAAGCAAGTACCCCCAAAAGAATTTGCATTATTTATTCACGTACCCCTTAAAAATGATTTTGTACCTCCGTACCATTGCAAGCTTCTTGTATTAGTATTAGATCATATATAGCTTAAGCTTGTTTAGTTTTGACTCTCTCATCTTATTTAAACAATATACTACTTATTAACTATTATTTTTTTGGCAAAATCTCGTTTGCTTATTGAAAGAATCAATTCTAAGCATTGACGACTATGCATTAGTTAATCATGAAATTAATTATTTTAACCAATTCTTTAGCACATTAGAAGGCAGTGTATTAATGTGTCAATAGTATCAATTAGGAAGGAAGGAAAAGTAGGTTATTAAGCTTAAAGTTGGTGATACCAAATGGTACAAGAATTGGTTGAGACTTCTAAATATAACATACAGTTTTATCTTATTATTAATATTTTCGTAGCAATTTTCCAAGTGGCATTTTATGATAGACAATACATGCATGAAACGGGCTCAAGTAGTAGCGAAGAACGAATAATCGATCTCGATTAATTTAAAATTTGATTATACTTGTTGATTTATCAAAGACATCTGACGTGCTAAATAATTAACATTGTGAAAAACTTCATGAAAATGTAAGTTTATAACTTTATACTTTACAAAACTACTTTCTTCTACCACTACTTTTTCACTGTGCCCTCCTCTTTGAAGTGAAGTCCTCGTTTTATACCTGATTCTTTTCAGTTTTTTTTTCCTCCAGGATGATTATCCATACCATTTGGAATATATTCTAAATAAGAACACAACTAAGCTAGCATTTGGATATAGATTTGGTTAAAACTTGAGAATTTGAGTTTTTGAGGTTGAGTTGAAAAAAAAATTAGAATTTGAAATTATGTTTGTACATACATTTTACTTTAAAAAAAAGTTGAAGTTTGTGAGTAGAAAAAAATATTTTTCCTAAAAATTCTCAAAAACTGGTTGAATCTTGGAATTGAAAACTTGCCAAATTTTATAAACAAACAATTTTTTCCAAAAAATCCCCAAAAATTGACTCCAAAAACTGCCCAAAAACTATAAACAGATGGGGCTAAGGGTCGTTTAAGCTTAGGTGGAAAAAGTATGAAGCAATCATTTTGTACATAGGTAATCAAATACCCCTAGGTACGGTGGTGTGTCGTGTTTGAAATATTCTCTTATCTCATCAAACATTATTATTACTCCCTCCATCCCAAATTATGTATCACTTTTCGTTTTTCGAGAATCAATTTGACTAAACTTTGAAGCTAAATTGGATTAGATTAACTTAATATTATAACAATAAAATTTATATATTTGAAAACTACTTGAAACGTACTATAAGTTACAACTTTTCTCATATCATTTTGGTGAAAAAATACATCTAGAAATATTGGTCAAAATTTATGTAGTTTGAATCTCGAAAAGCGAAAAGTGCCACATAAATTGGGACATAGGGAGTATATAAGAATTGTGATTTTGCCTTAATTATTAGGATGTTAGAATATAAAATCAACGGCCGGTTTGGAATATATCAGTAGTTCAATATCTGCAAATACTCAATTTCAGTATATATTTAGAAATATTACTGTAAGTAGTAGTATTACTTAGTAATTAGTATATATGAAATCTACAAAGAATGACCTGCAATATTTGAGTTTGGAGCAACGAAATATTGAAATGCTGATCTGATCGTCTATTTCACATGAAATATAAATTTTCATTTACAAAATTTTAATTTCACATTAAAATTCTACAAAAAAAATTATTTTTAAACACAACTTTAAATCGACACATTTTTATATAATTTCAACTCAAGTGCACAATCAAAAGTACGAATTGCAACTCATTTTTTTAAGGACAAACCGTGATATGCTTTGGTCAACGTTAGTGCGAGTACCTGGAGCTTAGCTAAGGGTGTTTACATTAAGGATAATTTAAGAAAATATTTTAAAAAATATATTAAATCAGAACAAGAAGACCTTTTGTTTTTTTTTTCTTGCATGACATACCAAGTTCAAATAATAATTTTTTTTATATCACATATGACACATACTTTAGTCGCTATTGTCATTTTAATGGTGCGGCTAATTGTCAACTCATATGTTCCCATTACTTTTTTCTTAGTTTCAAACAGTAATCTTCCACAAAAACCTAACATCATTGAAATCTTCATTATATATATTGATGACTTAGCCTTCCAGTTGTCAACAACAGAGTCGAAATGCTTCATGAATTTTACAATATATCTAGTGCAGAATTTCATAGATCTGCAAGTGTTCGAACCACTTGGTATGAAGCTGGAATGCATAATTTATACTGTGGGTGGTATAAATCAATTATTTAGCGGCTACTATTATTCAACACTTTGTATGTAGATATGGATCCGAGATTTAAAGTTTATGTTTTTTGACAATCCTTTGCTTGTCACCAAACTGAACCCATTTATGCTATTGAATTTATAGTTTATTATGTATAAATATTTAGTAAATTTTTCAACACATATAAGTACGATGTCACTGAATTCGACAAAATCCATACCATATGCTCGTTATCTAGTTTAAACTTTATCCTTTAGGGGTCGTTTGGTATGGTATATTGCTTAGTTAATATATGTATTAGCACTTTTTTTAATGTTATCCACTGTTTGGTAGGTTTTTTTAAGTTGGGATAACTAATACATGTATTAATTAATACACCAATTCAAGTACTATCTAATACCTAGCTCACCATGGTATTAGTAATACCATGTTTACTAATACATGGATAAACAATGAAATGACTAAAATACCTACCCTCAAATCCTTGTTTTTAATACATGGATAAGAATTCAAGGGTATAATTAGAAATAAAACTTTATGCACTTTTATACCAAACACAAATTTAAGTTATACAATAATTATCTCAGTTTTAATACAATGAACCAAACACATGACTTAAAACAAGTCATACATTATTAATCCCTGCATTACTAATCTCTGCATTACTAATTCATGTATTGTTAATCCACGTATAACTCATTGGAAAACCATTGCAAGAAATGGGTTATACTTGTATTATATAACACAGACATCAGTGTAAACGTGGCTACAAATACAATTTTATATGGACAAGTAACCAAAAGAGAAACCTTAGTTTAATTTTATTTGCAAATTCAAAGGTAGTTTCGGCCACGCACTTAATTAAATGTGGCTCGTTATTTCATTTTCCAAATGTCAGCAGCCTTGTGGAAAAATCACCTGATGATCAACCCAGCTCAACACGACATAAGTAGGTCATGTGTTTATCTACCACTGTACTTTTTGTCCAATTAGCTCTTCTTCCAATTGACACGTCAATTTTCCTTACCTTTGTTTTTCAGTAATTGAACTTTAGTCAATAGAATTTTTGGTTAAAGTGGATAATTAAAATGTTCACTCTAAGTTGGGAAACCAGGAAGGCAAATGATGGAAAAGTTCAGATTGTGATCATTTTCATTTTATTCGGTCGAAGGGAACGATAGTGACATGATGATACCTCTATTAAATTAGTAGAGTAGAACGTTTGGTTATTTTTCTTGAAATTAAATGAAATATATTTTAGCATAACAAATAGGACAACCTTTCAATAGAAAACAATTAATGCACAAATTTTTTATCTGTTTATTATGTCCAAACATTTATCTTCATTTTAACAGAAAAATATCGAACGATAATGAAGAGCGATCGATCATCGACTCCAATCCGAACTGAAACAAATGGCTTACTAAGGAGTATGAGGCACGGAATGATTCTTCACTATCACTCAAAGAGCTACTAATTTGCAACAGAGTTTAAGATTCATGTCTTGATAAGTTGTAAAAAATATTCACACAAGTAAATCACTTATATATATGGACATCTCTATATTAAGCATTAATTGCTTTCATAAACCAAAATACACTGATACTATAAAAAAATCTGTACATTGTCAGCATGCATAGGTTAAATCCATAAAAAGAACCTTATTCAACAGGTTGTTGTGCAAAAGGGCAAGAGCAGTAACACTAGACGTATATCAAAGAATAAAGAACGAAGTAAAAATAATAGATTGCACACACACAAACCAGAGAAGCAAACAATTCTCCAAGAATCTGAAATGACCTGACCATCTTGGTGGATCAACTATGCTTTCGGTTCTTTAGGAACATAACAATTATACACATGAACATGAAGAATCTTCCTTTTGCTTCTCGCTTTCTCAACTCGGGGGTGTTTCAAATTGAACATAAAAAACATCTACAATAAGGTACACACATAATCCTTTCACTTAATCCATACTCCTTTAGTTCATCAATCATATGCCATCCTAAAGGCCGGTGTATGAAACCAGATACACAAAAAAAAGATCTATGCAAAATCATCGGACAAGGGATTCCTCAAATTTACATCTGAACCGTGCATCATCTACATATGTCACTAGCAATATGAGTATCTTCCTCTCCACTTACAATCTAGTGTGCAAAACTTGTAAATAGTCACCTTAGATGATCCCGGTGGAAATGCTTGAAGTAGCATTAATCTTCAGAGAATGCTCAGGAACATATGTAACACCTGCCAATGCAAAACAATTGTCTCATTAAGTTCATTCTCTTACATCGACTTCAACTTGCTCTTTACTCGAATGATCACCACAAAGACAATTAACAAGCAATATCCAAGAGCAGCACATACAAAACATTTCCACATAATGTTGTGAAACTATAGAGGCCAAATACACCATAGGAAGGGTTCACCCCTGTTTTTCTCGCAAATTACTTGATTAGTTCTCAGATCCACAGTACTTCATAGAAGCTAACACAGCAGTTCCCGTACTTTCCCTCTTAAGTCTCAAGTGATCTCATTCTGTCCTTCAACCCAAATAAACTCCATCACCAAATTGTCCAGGCAACTGTAATTCATTCATATACAACACCATAATTTTTGAATAATAATTCAATAGTGGGAGAAAGGAACCCAAGAAAATAGGATCTTAATAAAACTTCCTGATATTTCTTAATTTCAAGTGAAAATGCTTAAAATAAGGCTCCTCCATTTCCTAACTTTTGCAAAAACCAGCATTCCATGCCTTCTCTTTTTTGGGGGGCAACCTTTGACGATATGTTCCATATGTTGTAATAGGATGGACCTGTTTATTCATAATTCACTAGGCATTGAGGAGGTTAGGGATGTTTTTTTGGACATCCGGGGTTTGATGCTAAATCCCATCCCCCCTCCCCCCCCCCCAAAAAAAAAAAAAAAAAAAACCTCAATGCAGTTATTTTAAAAAAAAGGCAGGAAACAGATTTGATAATCTGCGCTCTCCTACTACCTTTCTCCTTTACATCAATCTGCAAAGAATCAAGTGTGATTATTCCATCTGTCAGGGGAAGTACTTCAAGTTTGATGGTTGCTGTAGATTGAGCGGGCACACATCTGAAGCCACCAAGAGTTGAGTGTAAGCTTAAACTCGGACTAAGAATTAAATAAAATTTACAGATTAATGCTCACCCTAAGGGAACTCTACTCTGCAACCATAAATGTGTACAACCCAAATCGCCACTTGGAAGCACATCAGGTATGGGAATGGTCCTCCCGCTAAATGAAACTGATTGAGAAAGATTCTTCTCCTCCGGTGCTTGACTTACTGATACCGCGCCACTGCTCTGAGCAGCAGTAATTTGCTTATCAATGCTCACTCTGTCAGTGAACTCAGAAGAGCCAACAAAAGGACTCAATGGTGATGTTGGAGAAGTACTCAATGACACCATAGAAGGTGGGGAAGTAAAGGAAGCTGGAGCAAGCACTGTCATTGTTAGATCTTGTGAAGTCAGATTTGATGCCTGAAGCGTTAAGACCTGACAAATTGAACCACTTAAGATAAAAGCTTCATCTTGTTAAGTAAAAACACGTATTCCATATTATGTACAACCTGTGCTGGAAGCTGAGCACCTCCTTCAAAAGACCCAAGGGTTTGTTTTGTCATTTCAGATGCAACAGAGATCATAAGGTCCCTGGAAATTCGTGGTCTCCAGTTTGTTGGTTGCTTGAAAAACAACTTTGATTCTACAAGTATCCACAGAAGATTTGAGAACTTAAAAAAAGTAAAATCCCATAAATATATATCTGATACATGCACCTAAAAAGAGTTCCATCTTTTTCTTTATCTTTTCTTTATCTTTGGATAAATATCAAACAATTCCTACCTGTATAGTTGCATCGACATGAGACTAGAACTGCATAGCGGTCACTAGGAGATCCAACATTTCTTCCCTCAATATTGGAAAAATGGTGCCATGTAGATGCAATACTTCCACTATTTACTCGTGAAGACCGGGAAGATTTTCCACTATGACCGTTGGAACTCGTCAAGATAGGATTGACTGGTCTGAGAATAAAAGAATGTTCTTCACCTCTCCTGCAAAAGGCATATTGCTTTTACTCTCTTTGGATTTGCAATCCGGCAGTTATAACAATTTCAACAACATGTTAGCCATCACTGGAATTGAAGCTAGCAATAAAAGCCTTAATTCAGAATCACCTACCAAGTGATTAGTGGCGCTTAGTTTAAACATGCTTGGAAAAAAGTAGTAAGATAATCAAAACTTCCTCCAATGTCAAAATTCAACCTTGATTAGTGGTCATTGCCGCCAAAACAGCAGGCTGAACTAAATTCCACTTAAGCTCTATTTTAGTATTTGCAGATCTCTTAAGAAGACCTCTCTCAATTGAGGAATATTTTTTTCTTTTGATGGTCAATATATGTTTCCAGTTTCCGAGTAAAAAGAATAATAAGTGGTGATCTGTTGTCAGTCAGCACATTAGTGCTATCCATAATAGTTAGATAAAGAAGACAAACAAGAGAAAACCTGAGGGCCAAATTTGGCAAACTATAGTCATCCCCAGCTTCAATGCATGTGATTGGTAAAGATAAAGGAGGCCCACTTTTTGAAGCTTCTTCAAAAATGATTGTTACGGCATCTATGTAGACAACAATGTCGGGTGCATGTGCTGGACAAACATTCTACAAAAGAATATTGATTTCATGTTAATCATTTATACATGACTAGGCCATAAGGTGCATTAAAACCCAGTTTACATTCATGCATATATCCAATAACAGGTTTCAATACGTTAATGATGAAGGAGCTGGTGAAGTTACTCAGGCTAATGAACAAACCCACCTTGATCTGGACACAAAGGAGATCATCAGTATTGCAGTCAGCAGGAAAAGAAGTAATTTCTACCGGTTGAATTATTTCGATTTTCCTCCTCCATCTCCTTCCGGGAATGAAAATACCTTCTAAACCACAACGAGCAGAAAATCTTTCCGGCTCTAGTGATACACCTCTAAAAGATAAAAGCCCTTCATTTCCAGTCTTCTCACTCTTCACTGACCTTTGAAATGAAAAACGTTCCCAATCTTCTGGATTAAAACTTGGACCAGAAGTGGAGGTCGTAACAGATGGAGGTGGTGTACTATTTGGCGGAAGTGAAGACATGGAGTAACTTCTAAAGTTACCGAAAGAAAAGAGCTGTGATCCAGAAGATCCAGATAATGTGGGCTTTGTGGATGTACTACGAATGCTCGCACTTGAACTTAACTGAGGAGGGGATAAAGGCCGTGCTGCAGGAGGGATAGAATTATCTATAGGAAGTAACCATTTCAACAATTCACCACAGGGATCCTGTTTTGCATAAGTCAAATTCTCCTCATTCATAGAAGACAAACTTCTCTCTTGATACTTCTCAAATTGAAGAATTTCCAGCACAGGATCTCTCAAAAGCTCAACACCGACATTTACTTGTAAAAGTACCTGCATCCTTCCAGACAAGAAAATTGAATGGACATCAGTTGTTCTCCAGGAAAAGACATACCCAATAAGTCAATTTTTTAAAAAAATAAAAAATAAAATAAAGACTACCCAGTAAGCAATATAATAAATACTCTATAAGCACAGAACAGCAGGAAAAGAGGAACTGCTTTTCATACTTTGGTTTCAATGTTCACACTGCTAAGACTATACTTGTCTAAAATCTGTAGTTATGATTGTCTTCATTGGACATTATAGATATTGAATAATGAGAAAATATAACGACGGAAGGGATCTGTAGAATCCACTTTGTCACTTTGCACTACATTGAACAGTCAAACCATTCTTCTATAAACTAAAGAACCCATCATAGCCTGGAGGAAAGAGATTCACAATTCCCAGAATTTAAAACTCCCATCACCCTCACCGAAACCCAAATTTTGCTAGCGATCCCATTCAGCACTACTACCACCTTCCTCCAGGACCCTAATACTGCTCACTTGTAAACCACACTCTAAATCCATCATCACCCCTTCCCAGCACCCCTTCCCGAACAACTTCCATCCCTGTGGACCAGCTTATGTAGGAAGACCACTATCCCTTGGATCAGAGCAGATTTTTTGCCACATTTGTAAACTCAAGCCGAGTACGGTTGCTTGCAACCACATCCAGCCTCTGTTGTCACAGTTGAGATTTCCCACAACCAAGAAACTATGTTTCTTGTAGAGCTGCCAACCATATGCTGAGTACAAGGGAGCAGGTTTATATGGGCATAAGCTCAATATAAAAACAGAAACATGACAGTGGAAACCAAAGTCAACACTATGAAGCAAAGAGAATGCCTTTATACAAGTTGAGTAAAAGGTGATGGTGTGTGGCCATTTCTGTATACATTTCATCAGAGATTCAGTGTAACAACAAACTGTACAATTTTTGCGGAACATACCACTATATCTCCATTTGGAAGGGCACAACACTTGACAGCATTTCTTGCCACTCCACCAGAGGTTCTAGCATCAAAATTTCCCTTATCAGTGGAAGCACTCAAAGATAGCTTCTTTGTAAGTGTCTTTCCTGTTTCTGCGCCATCGGATCCAATCATATCAGAGACTTCCTCCATAGCTTTTCTTTTTGACCACAGAGGCTCATCAGACTCAGCAATTCGAGCGAAAAAGTGAGAATTGTTAAACCTTTGTACCAATGATTCAGTTTGTCTTTTGTAATCTTCCAGTCTCAACAGAGATTCACCAGCGGAAACCTCCTTTTCGGGATCAATCTTTGCCTCACCATTCTCACTAACACCACTACCATCAGTTGCTACTCCAGGGGAACCGGACCTGGAATTACTCCCTGTGCTACCATCTTGTTTATGGTTGCTTTGTCCAATACCATTTTTATTCATGACGGCCGCAACTTTAAACGGCGTGATAATTTCTGTATCCTGTTTATAGGCTGAGAGGCATGCAAGTATATGGACCTGTTCACCTATGATTAAAGAACACTTCTGAAATAAATTAAAGAGAAATCTGGAAAAAAGGTGGAAGATGATATAGAAAGTGGGGAAGGGGGAGGAGACAAGATGAAAAGGACATTAACACTAGTAGGTACCAGGTATAACAAAAAAGCGGTCCAGTGAGCACATGGAAGATACATCTGGTGCCTCACTCCAGTTATCAGGAAGCTTATCTGGAAAGGTATGCCAAGACTTAGTAAATAGTTCCATGAGAAATAAGTTTGGCATTACTAAACAATCGTTTCAATATCAAACACCATCTTTTGAAGCTGAAAAAAGCTAAAAAAATAAAAAGCTCAAGTACATAACCTGGACTTCATCCAACACACTATTACATACATGTATGAAACAATAAATATATTACCATTCAGAGAATGAAAGAACAAAAACATTAAATGAAAAAAGAGGTAGGCAGATTCACGACTCCTTGAAATCGTTCTATATACCAAAGTTTGTATAGTCTCGGTACTTGCAGAAAAAGTAGAGATGAACTAGAAGACAAACAAAGTACTCTTCATGAAGCAACTTTTCAGTGTTAATCGCGGATCTTACAGAAAAAACTTTTGAAAGTTTAAATCCTAGACAGTGGTTTAATCCAGCTAAAACGTCATTCCCAAGCATGGCTACGAATATCAGACTGCCTTAGTTTAAAAGTTCAATACTTACAACAGATTATGATCCAAAACTATACAATACGATCAGGAGAGAACTTCGAATAGAAGAAGGTACAACACCCTGCATTCTTATCAGAACACAGCGACAACCGACGAAAAAGTAATGAATGATAGTCTTCAATCTGAACAAGGAGGGTGAAAGATGCTAAACTTTCTGAATATTAGATTTAGATTACCGTAACTTGCTGAATTGGATACTGGTAGCAGATAGCCAAAAGGACTCTAAAGGCAGGCCATCATTAGGTAGAAAAGATGACCACCTGCCTCCCTCTTATCAAAACTCCAAAATGTGGTGAAGATAAGTGTCGTTTTTACCAGTTATACACCAAGATGAAAATATCTTTGAAAGTGTCCCTTTCTCTCCTTGACAGATTGGACAACCTTCCCATAGTAACTACTATACTAAAGTTTGGAGTGGCTATTGAGCCAGCAGGACGCCTACAAGCAAGACCTAGAGAGCTGGTGTAGACTAAACTCCTAGCAGAATTCTTCCGCACAACTTTTGGCAGAGGGACATTATGAAATTAGGTATAAGCTACTATTCCAATGGGTGGTGGAGATGTTGAGGCAATAAGGTTTCTAACTTATAGACAAATGACTCCACAAAGACTCACAAGTAGTCAAGTCAGTGAGTAATAGGAGTCAACACAATCAAGGAAACAGAAATTTCCAGCAGATGTTGAACAAACTCCCAATCCATAGTATACAGGTGATGCAGCACGTCTCCTCATTAATAAGCATACAGGTACATATATCAAACATCAAGAGCAAGGCGGAAAACAAAAATGAAATAAGATACTTTGGGAGCAAAGGAGCAAAAAGGAAAAGATGTTACCCTTTGGAATAGTTATCCATCCTTCGTCCTCTTTAACATCAGTGTGGTTAGCAACAGATTGAGAGTTGGTCTTGTCGTATGAGTCTGCAAGATTTTCATCCTCATTCGCAAATTCATCGTCCTCACCGTTGCGTTTCTCACTCTGTGGAAAAGGATCTTCAGCAATAAGGCCCTCTAAAGTAACACTTGGTTTGGGAGCATGATGGGGCTCTGATTGAACTTCACGAGCAGGTGAACGCTCGGAAGCTGCAGTCTGATTAGACCTCAGCATCAGGAAGTTCATAATTTCCCCTGTAACTCCCTACATTAATAAAATATTAGCTTTTAGCTTTCAGTATCCAAACTTAATCCTCAAAACCAAAGGACAGAAACCAAAATGAAAACGGAGTGGTTGCGCCTCTAAAAATACTCTCTCTCTCCTCTCCTCTCCACTCCTCTCCTCTTCTCTCCTCTCCTCTCTTCTCCTCTCCTCTCCACTTTTCTCTCTCTCCCCCCTCCCTCCCTCTCTCTCTCTCTCTCTCCCTTTGTTCCAATAAATGTGGCACCTCTGTTTCAAGAAAGAATGCCATATTTCTCAATTTGAAAATAAGTTAACTTAAACTTCCCATTTTACTGTAATTGAGAAGCTTTCATAACCACACAAATGTTATGACATGTTTAAGGTTGCACCTTTCAAAAATCTTATAACCACACAAATGATATGGCTAAACACCACAAGTTTCAAAATTCTTACTCCTCCCGTCCCAATTTATGTGACACTCTTTCCTTTTCAGTCAGTCCCAAAAAGAGACACATTCCTATATTTAGTAAGAAATTAACTTTCTGAGATGATTCACGGTAACACAATTTTCTATAGTTTGATTTAAACAATAAGTTTCAAAAGTCTTCTTTTATTTCATAAACTTCGAGTCCGGTCATAAATTGGAACCGAGAGAATACTTTGTTTCTTAAACTCCATGTTGACGCAAACTATCTCACATAAAATTTTCATTGCAGAAAAACAAAAATGCATGCTGAGGCAGAGTGTTGGATCCACCTCTGCTCAAAGCATTGCATTTTCTACTCAATTATGATCATATTCTACAATACAACTCATTAGAATGTGAATAATTTGAAAAACAAGTGTGCTATTCGTGTTCGAGCATCGAAAATCACGACTACATTCAACTAAATAAGCACTTAGGAAAATAAAGAAAAAACTAATAAGCACGAAAAATCATTAGTAACAACAACAACATACCCAGTATTATCCCACAAGTGGGGTTTGGGGAGGGTGAGATGTACGCAGACCTTACACCCTCCAAGGTGGAGAGATTGTTTCCAATAGACCCTCGGCTAAAGAACAACAATTTAGAAATCATATTTACAGGAATAATACTACTGCTAATATGGCAAAAATTGCACTGACTACTAACTAACCTTCGGCACTTATAATCGACCTCCATGTTTTCCTATCTATTAAAATACTACTGCTAATATGGAAAAAATTGCACGACTACTACCTAACCTTCGACACTTATCCTCGACCTTCATGTTTTTCTATCTAAGGTCATGTCCTCGGTAAATAAGTACTAATACAGATAAATTCAGTGACAGTAATAATTCTGGAAAATGAGAACAAATGAAGTACTAATAAATCAAAAAAATAAGAGAGATATACAAAAAGTGAAGAATCGGATCGCCATTTAATAGAAAGTGAATGAGGAAATGAATTTAGAAAGTGAAGAGTAACCTGATCGGAGAAGTCGCCGGAGAGGTGGTTGCGATCGGTGGTGGACCGGCTGATACTGAACCGGTTAAACCGGGTTTATAGTTATAGTGCTTTTGGATCTGTGTCAGAGAGATTTTCTTTTTATTTTCAAGTACTACTCACTCTTTGAGTTCGATTCCATTCTATGCATTTTGGGGATTGTTTGGTTCCGAGAAAAGTTATGCCGGGATTAGCAATGTTGGCATCATTAATGATGTTTAGTTGGTGGTATTGGAATTAAAATTTCACAATAAAAAATCAAATAAGATTTTATCCAATATTTGGCTACTGGTGTAAAATAAAATGGGATATTAGCTTTTTCACATTTATAGTATTAACTTATCCCAAATAAGTTTTCTCAAATTTTATCCCAACTTTAATCTAAAGATATGATTTATTTCAAAATATAAATTATGGAATATCCCACTTTTAATGACATTATAATACGGGTTAGTTATGTGGACATTGAAAATTAGCTATATGTAAATTTAGTAAGCATGGTAATGCAAAGATTATTTCTTGTTCGATCATTGATATAATATAAAGGGAGAATTACATAAATATACAACTCTAATAGAAAATTTACAAAAAATACCGATACTATTCCATTTTACAAAATATAACAATAGTTTTTTTTACATAGCATATACAATCTCCATTAAAGCTATATAAATGCAGGATTTACACTTCCCCAAGCCAACTGCCAGTGCTGCCGCCGGCTGCTGGTGGTAGGTTGCCGGAAGTTTTTTTTTTTGTTTTTTTTTTAAATCTGGAAAACAAGCTTATAACATTCAAAAACACACAAATGAAAATACATAAACAAACATAAAACTAAAAAATACAAAACATACATTTATTTAAACTACAAATATAAGATATTCAAAGATATTTTACACAAAAATATGACACGCTCATACACATAAATACTTATATACAAAACTATACAAAATACATATCCAAAAAATTGCCACACACTTGAAATACCAAATACACAAACATACAACAATATACAAATAAAACGAACTACATATTCAAAAAAAACTTAAATGTATTTATACACCAAAACATACACATACACATACACATACACATAATACAATTTTTATACATGTATATACAAGTAAATACACATACAAAATCAAAAATCAAAAGGAAAAAGAAGAAGTTGATCTGCATATATAAATACAAAATACAAATATATACATAAACATATGCAAATATACACATACAAAAGGGAAAAAAACAGACCAGAAAACACAAAAATCGCCGAAAAAAAATCAATCGAGGTCGTCGCCGTTGCAGTGCAGCAGCGCTGCCGCAAAGGAGCGACGCCGCTACACTGCAGCAGCAACAACAACGATGAGCAGTGATGGCAGCAACGCCGGAGAGAGATGAGCAGCGGCACCGGCTGGTGTTCGATCACCGGTGGAGAGAACGGGACGGCAGCGGGGTAGGTGGGTGGATGGGTGGAAGAGGGAAGAGAAGGAGAGAGGAAGAATCTAGGGTTTTATGATTAGGGTGAGTGTGAAGTGAAAAATGGTATGTTTTGTAAATGTGTAAAACTATCGGTATATTTTGTAAATGTGTAAAAATATCGTTATTTTTTGTAATTAGCTATTAGGATTGTCAACTGGTGTAAATTTTCTTAATATAAATTAATATACAATGTTTAATTAAAAAAATTTGTTTCTCAAAGGAATAGAAAAAATCTACTATTATGAGCGTTAATTTTGTCTTTTTAGATTTTAATACATGCATTGCTATTACTCGCACTATTATTCCGCATAAAATGATACATGGATTCCCGCATGACCAGAGGAGACTCGAAATTGGAGGCTTAAAGCCAACATCTAATAAGATGCCATAAGATTCATGTATATTTTAATTTAAACTTTATTCTTTTAATTCTTTGAGCTGAAAAGCTACAAATTGATCTTTATAAAAATTAATTGTTTATATATTCTTAATAATTAAATAGACACAGTTGATTAAGATAAATGAGTTAAAATTGTAGTGATAACATAATAATGTACCAAAAAAATCAATTTTTTTATAGAATTCAAGTTTTTCGTAGTAGAACTTAGTTTAGTATTTTAGAACTTATAATTAAATTACTCAAATCTTTAGATTCGTCAATATAATTTTTGACAAATAGAATTGATGTAATATATTTAAACAAATGGTTAATATTTTGTTACCTTACAAGAACAAATAT
Source organism: Petunia x hybrida (assembly GCA_037355625.1). NCBI lineage: Eukaryota > Viridiplantae > Streptophyta > Magnoliopsida > Solanales > Solanaceae > Petunia > Petunia x hybrida. The sequence continues at coordinate 977,616 of JBBBVM010000006.1, read as the reverse complement.
CAATATAAATAAAGATATGGATCAACCGTTGATTTGGGAGAAGCATCATGTGTATTACTAGGTAGGACTTCACATCTATCAATTGGTGTTATCTTAGGCAAAGGTAAATCTACATTAACGGGTATCTTATTAGCATCACTTGCAACAGATTGAGTAAGAGAAGTAATATGAACTTGAAAATCTGGATCATGCAACTCTTCACCACTCATTCTTATGTCTCCTACACTTTCAGAACTGTTCTGTTCAACCCTGATATCATCTCTATTCATTTGACCAGCACCACCATCATTTCCCATAGCATCAACTTGATCACTTCTAGTTGTGTCCTAAAAATAAACTAGAAAACCAAACATATAAGAATCTGCAAATATACTGTAGCAAAATAAGAAGATTACCTTAGAATCTAGCATCTATCACACACTTATCATCGGCAATTAAAGCAATTACTTGTAGCACCTACAGGATCGTCATGTCTACATATTGTTTAACCTAGTAAAATATTAAAATATGTAAGTTGCTACTAGGTTAAACTATATTAATACAAAGAGCATATGCTTTGTGTAACAACCACCAAAGAAATAGAAAGGAAAGAATTAAACTAATATCACACAAAAGTTAACAAATATAGAATAATAATATCACACAAAAGTTAAAATAATGGCCGTTTGTAAAATAGAATCACCTTATTAACATTCGTCTTTAATGAAGTAAATTCATCTTCCACATAAAACACACCAAAAAATGTAATATATATATATATATATATATATATATATATATATATATATATATATATATATATATATATATATATATATATATATATATATATATATATATATATATATATATATATATATATATATATATAAAGTAAAGTAACTTGTAATCATTAGAAAGAAACCCCAAAAAAAAAAAAGCAAACAACAAAAAAAAAAACAAAAACAAAAAAACTCATTATATTTGCTTTAAATCGGCAAAGGGACCATTCGCAATACCACTGCTTCTCTAAAAAGGCCATTTGCTACTCCCCTGCGTACCGTTTGTAACACGACCCGGAATCCGGCTAGGCCGTGCGGGCACCCGACATCCTCCCCTAGACCCGTCGGGCGAACCCTTACCAATTAAATTAGAAAAATAAATATAATTCAATTTATAAATAAGAACAAGACTAAAAAAAAACACAGACATACTGATACCTCTAAGCTGTACAAAAGAAATTACAGCTGACTACCCAACATACTAGGTTTAGGGCTATCCAGATTAGACATCTAAGAGTACAAAAGAAGACAGATACCTCCTGAAGGGAGCAAAATGCAACTGAAATAATAAACAATAAATTGGTGGCCATCCGGAATAAAAGTTGGCTCACCCTGATAGCTGAAGTCATCTTCGCTCCTTCACAGCGTGGCGAACTCAATCCTGAAGTGAACCTGCCGAAACGAATTAAATAGACAAGAAACAAACAACAAACAACAAACAACAAACAAGGGTGAGTCAAAAGGACTCAATAAGTGGGGCAGACTAGCCATCTCAAAGAATAGAATAGCTAGTCAGGGAGAAAAGAAACAGATAGACCAAATTCCTCTTATTTAAATTATAAAAAGGCAGAGCCAGACAATAACCGGAAACACGTAAGAAACTATAAACTCAACCAAGGATGCGATCCAGAAACATATCAACAAATAAGCAATGCACATATAAGCAGAACAGTAGTCATGTACCGCAAGTCTACACAATGGTATGAAATAAAATGTAATGAAATGAAATGAAATATGATGCAACGGGTCACATGTGCTAAATGAATGGAGCGAAATCCTCCTGCTCCGAGGGCGGAATCCTCCTACCCTTAATATGATGCAATGGAGCGGAATCCTCCTGCTCCGAGGGCGGAATCCTCCTACCCTCAATATGATGCAATGGAGCGGAATCTTCCTACTCCGATGGCGGAATCCTCATACCCTCAATATGATGCAATGGAGCGGAATCCTCCTGCTCCGAGGGCGGAATCCTCCTACCCTCAATATGATGCAATGGAGCGGAATCCTCCTGCTCCGATGGCGGAATCCTCCTACCCTCAATATGATGCAATGGAGTGGAATCCTCCTGCTCCGAGGGCGGAATCCTCCTACCCTCAATATGATGCAATGATAACCCTTCACCGGCGCGGGACTCTCATCGACTGCCGGGAAGTATATGTCAACTCACAGCCAGGGTACAATGCTCAGATTCTCAATGCAATACCAACACCTGTACATAACATATAATATACAATGTAAATCCAAAGCTGAGGCGTAATGAGTACGCCTATCGGCAGCTACACACGTAAGGATTATATGGTAGAAAATCCACGAGGCCAGGTGCCTTTAAAGAAATGTATATAAACACTTACCTTGTTCCAAAGTTAACACTGCTACCCAACAACTGCTTTATCCTTTGGTTTCATTGCCAAATGATCGCACTTTATTCAATAAACAGAAAAATATATCAAATTAGGCTAAAGGCTTCATTGCTCACGTCTTAGGGCAATCCGGTTAGGAACCTGATACCCTATTCGCATACGCAGTACGCAGGCCAGGCCTATGTACAGGGTTTATGGTCACATAACCAAACCCTAAATAAATTACATTTATATGTTGCCCATAACTCACTGAGTATGAATATATAATCAATTCCATTATCGGGGTCCATTTGACCCTCTAAACTATTAATTGAACTTATTAAAACGATGTCTAATATTCCAAGTTTTACCATTAAAACATATTCAAACACACGTAATAAACTCAAATAATGCATTAAGATCATTACCTGAATATTTCAAGGTAAAAATTCTACTTTTCTCTGGCTCTTTTCTCATTTTTTGGCATTTTTTTTAATGATATTTTCTCTGCTTTCCTTCGTTCATGTTTCTGTAATGTTCCATTTATGGAACTTTAAGGGATTATATAATCCCTGGCTGCCCACCGCCTTTTTTTTTTTTTTATATTTTGTCCTTTTCCTTTTTTTTAATAATTTCTTTTCTTTTCAAAAATTAAAACAGTACCCTATAATACTCGAAATAATTCCAACTTTTGCATACAATATATACAAAATATATGTAATATACTTTCTAAGGCGGATCTCAAATCGGACTCCCAAAACTCGATATACAAATTAAATGAAAAAAGTCAAATTATTTAACTTTCGGCATTTTAGCGGAAACTAGCCGAACAACATCGAAATTCACTTTCGAAAAATCACAAAAGTCAAAAATAATCATACGAACCTAAAGGCGCTTTCAGATTTCGAATCAGAGCTCGTTCACCAAAACCGAGCTCGAAAATCTCTTTTTAATATTTATCGACTAATAAAAACTGAAACCTTCTTCCGATGCCTACCAAACGAGGTCTGATTTAGCTCAAATTTTACAGACAAGTCCTAATGGATCTTACAAATATTTTAAAATTATTGGCACGCCAATCGAAGTCTTAACTTCCAAAACGACTGATCGAGGTCGTTTCAGTTTGGCTTCATAAACAGAAAGGCAAGAACGTCTTAAAGAATAATAGATTGAGACATAATAGTTACTCATCAAATTAAAATATAAATATATAAATGGAACCTTCTAGTATATAAATAGTAAGGATGGTAATGCAAATATTATTTTTTGTTCGAGCATTGACATAATATAATTAATATACAATGTTTAATTAAAAATAGTTTGTTTCTCGAAGAAATAGAAAAATCTACTATTGTGAGCGTTAATTTTGTCTTTTTAGATTTTAATACGTGCATTGCTAATACTCGCATTATTATTCCTCATAAAATAATACACAGATTTCCGTATAATTATAGGAGACTCGAAATCGGTGGCTTAAAGCCAACATCTAATAAGATGCCATAAGTTTTTAATAATATTCATGTATATTTTAATTTAAAATTTATTTTTTTAATTCTTTGAGCTGAAAAGCTACGAATTGATCTTTTTAAAAATTAATTTTTTATATATTTTTTATAATTAAATAGACACAGTTGATTAAGATAAATAAGTTATAATTGTAGTGGTAACATTAGTAGCGTAACAAAATAATTAATTTTTTTTATATAATTCAAGTTTTTTTATAGTAGAACTTAGTCTAGTATTTTAGGATTTCTAATTAAATTACTCAAATCTTTAGATTCGTCAATAAAATTTTTGATAAATAGAATTGATGTAATATATTTAAACAAGTGGTTAATATTTTGTTAATTTAAAAGAACAAATATCAATATAAATAAAGATATGGATCAATAGCTGATTTGGGAGAAGCATCATGTGTATTACTAGGTAGGACTTCACATCTATCAGTTGGTGTTGTCTTAGACAAAAGTGAATCTACATTAACTGGTTTCTTAGAAGCACCACTTTTAATAGATGGAGTAAGAGGAGTAAGATAGAATTTGAGAATATGGATCATGCAACTCTTCACCACTCATCCTTAGGTAAATACTTACCTGCACCGGGTGTTTACACAGTTTAGTTAAGTTAACCATGAAAAAGTAATTGAGTTATATTTGGAGTCTTATTTTTAATAAAATAATTTTTTTTTTGAAAAAAGTAATAATCATTACTCAATGTAAACTGACGTTAATCTAGGGTTGCCACTCTTCTTCTAGCGTTCTTGTTCTTGCTGCATCTGTTCTTTTTTATTTTTCCATTGCATATCAAAAGAATTACTCTAAAACTACTCAGACTATAGAAAAACTAATGCACAGTATATAGTTTGTAATCTGACCAAGTTTTTTATTGTCTTTATAAAGTAATGAGAAGTAGTTAAGTACAAATTTTGTTTTGGAGATTAAGCGTGATAAACATTTTTTATAGCAGAGTGTTTTTTTTTTTTTTGTCAATTAAAATTTGTAGTTGTTTCGTGAAGATTTTGATATGAATGTGTTAATCCATGGCATTGTCTTTTTGTTAAGGTTAAAATCATGTTATCGCTGACTTACAACACAAGGTTAAATCTTAAAAAGAAGAAAGAAAGAAAACGTAAGCTAAGACCAAAAGAAAAAAAAACCTCAAAAATAGAAGAAGCTAAGTTACTAGGAAAAGTCTTTAGTTGGACCTCCGAAAATCAGCTTAGTTAGATAACAGAATAGTAAGTTAAAGTTAAAGTTATTAAAAAAATAAAGTTAAAGTTATTGACGTATTTTATATTATTATATTATTAAATCATGTACAAAATATATGATGCTAACTATAGTTAAGTATTAATAATTATAGTTAAATAGGGGGCATGTATCTTTTATTTATTTGTCGGGTGTAAAAACTCGATGTGGGTAAGTTTTTACCCTCATTCTTATGTCTCCTACTCTTTCAGAATTGTTCTGTTCAACCCTGATATCGTCTCTATTCATTTGATCAGCACCACCATTATTTCCCATAGCATCAACTTGGTCACGTCCTAGAAATAAACAGAAAACCAAACATATAATAATCTGCAAATATACTCTAGCAAAATAAGAAGATTACCTTAGAATCTGGCACACGCTTACATCTGCAATTAAAGCAATTGCTTGTAGCACCTCCATGATCCTCACATCAACATATTGCTTAACCTAGTAAAATATTAAAATATTTAAGATGCTACTACGTTAAAGTACACTAATACAAATAGTATATGCTATGCATAACAACCACCAAAAAAATAAAAAGGGAAGAACTAAACTAATACTACATAAAAGTCAACAAATATAGAATAATAATATCACATAAAAGTTAAAATATTAGCTGTTTCTAAAATGAATCACCTCATTAACATCCGTCTTTAAGGAAGTAAATTCATCTTCCACCTAAAATAAATAAAAAATAATATATATATATATATATATATATATATATATATACTTTAGAAGAGATAGTTGAGCTGCCAGCTTAGCTTGGGTTAGGGGTATATCTGGAATTTTGAAAAATATTTGCATATATTGAATTGTATAGTCATGCTATAGAGTTGTACCTTACCTGTTATGTTCAAATAACCCAAAATCTTTTTACAATTTTCATGTATATGGTCAACCTTAACCAGTTACTTGAAGGGCATTTTAGGTAGTTAAAGTTATGTTATGCTTTAATTCTTTGTACATCTTGAATATATAGCAAAAAGAGCTGATTTAATACTGAAAATATCCTCATTCTTTTTATCAAATCCAAACTATGTCCTGTAGTTAATCTGATGTATTTCGCCGAACTTTGCTGTTCCCAAAGAGATGAGCTCTAATTTTTTTTCTTCTCAAAGAGATTTTCAGTCTTCTGATGAAAAGAATTATCTTCTCCATCTTCTTTGCCTTCAATTGGTAAGTTCTCTCCCTTCAACCTATTTGCTTCGATTTCGCCTTTTATTTTTTTAATTTTTTTATAAAATAATGGTTCTGTGTGTTCTTCTTGCTATATTTTTTTAGGTCGAATTTGTGAAAACAAAGAAAGAAAAGGTGGGGAAATCAGTATATAATTTATTGCTGATTAATCTTCTTGTGTTGGTGATATTGTATTTTTTTAGGTTTAGGAAATCAGTAAATTAGTGTGCTTATTCTTTCTACTATTCATAGCTTTCTTCTGCGGAGAGTTTATGCGGAGAGGAGAAAAGGGGTCTACGTCATTTTTTCCTTCTAGATGAAAAAGAACGGAATTAAGAAATTGAAGCTCCTGGGTTCTGGTAAGAATTTGATTCAGGCAAGAGTTACAGAGACATAGCGCTAACATTGAAGCCTCAAGCGATGGGGATGACCTCAGCCACGGTTGCTGTCGTTGCACAATTTCTGATTGTGAGCAAATCCTCCATTTTTTTTTTGGCACCAAACGATTTTATTGCTAACAAAAACCAAACTTTTGAAAAGGATGAACTTTTGTTTAACCAATAAACTCATTCGAGAAGAACAAACAACGATTCCTTTTGAAACATGTTGGCTGCGTAGAATTTATATTCAGCTCTTTAATCATACAACATTGATTCGCCTTAGTTAAAATCTCTTACCCTTGCTCTAATTAGTTATTTTCTCAATATACTATTGATCCCCGTTCAGTTGGAGACTGACCTAGGTGTTGTAAGTATTGGTTGTTAAAGAGTTCTGATAAGAAAAAAATTACAGAGAGAGTTGAAGAGTTCCACTAATTGATAACTCCCCACTTGCCAGAATAGTAAATGTGACATGAATATAATAATTTATGATTAGCTACTGCCTCTTTATTATGTTCTTAGAATTTGAAAGTTTAACTACTGCTACTTTATTAGGTTCTTAGAATTTAAGAGTTAGCTACTACTACTTTATTAGGGTCTTAGAATTTGAAAGAGTGCAGTTAGTTCCTTTATATCGTTTAGAGCTATGGATGGTTCCCGCTGCAGGGCTCGTGAACAGGAAACAAGAGATTCTTTGCTTATATGAAAATCTACAAACAATTAGGTGTTTTGCAATCTTACAGGGTATGTTCAGCTTTATAGAAGATAGTATTATGGCTTTGTTTCTGTCAAACATTCAACATCCAGTCCTATGAAATATGCTAATAGGACTATTTCTACGGACAATGGCGAACTATCAAATGGTACTCTAGGCACCACAAGAAAAAGATTAATGACTTGACGTCGTAGAAGTTTGTTAGTGCTCTTAACCATGTTAGGAGTGCGTCATTCATAGGTAATAACTTCAAATTAACTCGATAAATGAAAGCGAAATTTGATTTGCGTTATTAGGAAAATGTTGTTCTAATGGATCTTTACCCTACTTTGTGAGTGTCTACTCTTAGGAGGATGAGATTAATTCTGGTAAGTGGAGATTTAACACAATGTTAGTTTTTCTTGGAGTAGGAACACAATGTCAGTTTTACTGATTGGTGCAAGAAAGTGTTAACAGTTTTGGAGCTGAACTAAGTTATTGATCATTAAGAAAGTTTGAAATTGAGGAATATTTGACTCTCCTGATTTTTCTATGCTGATATTCATTCTTACCAGATTATAAATTTTCCTGATTCATTTGATGAGCTGCTCATTTGATCTCGATCTTCACTCGAACAGGTTGAAATCGCTGTCAGGTTCTTGTTAAGTGGAGAAGGGATGGCCTCAACTGGAAGACGCAGGCCCTGGAACACTGTTTCCATAGTCATTTGGTGTACAATTTGAATTGAAAGAAACGGCAAAATTGCTGAAGGCCAAAAAAAGCAACTTGAGTAGCCTTTAAACACAAAATGTACTTAATCATGAGCTTTTTGGTATAATTAGTCTATGTAAATGATGTCAATTTCTCTAAACCTTTAGTACACCGTCTTATTGCTGCTGTATTAATGCTAGGAAATGATTAAATGGCTAACGGGCTTAGACAGTAAACACATCTATTGGGATCAATATGGAAACTTCCTCCGAGATGAGAGAGAGATCCAGAAATACTATAGCAATAGGGCAAAAACTTGGATCCATTGATGTTTTTTCTTGTACCTACTTTTCTTCTATGCTTTATGGATGGCTCATATAATTCATCTATTCTACTGCTATAAAAGTTTTTCATAGGAGAAATGGAAATTAATCAATAAAAATATTTAATAAATTAAAAAAGTGAAACTAAACAATCACTGGGCCCATGCTCAGAATGGGCACCAAGCCACTAGTATGTATGTATATATATATATATATATATATATATATGAAAGTAACTTGTAATCATTAGAAAAGAAACCCAAAAAAAAAGAAGAAAGAAAACCATACCGTTTGCTTTAAATCAGCAAAGAGATCATTCGCAATACCACTGCTTTTCTGAGAAGGCCCTTTGCTACTCTCCTGCGTACCGTTTGGCTTTATGAACAGAAATGCAAGAACATCTTAAAGAATAATAGATTGAGACATAATAGCTACTCATCAAATTAAAATATAAGTATAAAATTGAACCTTCAAGTATATAAATAGTAAGGATGGTAATGCAAAAACTATTTCATGTTCGATCATTGACATAATATAAATTAATATATGATGTGTAATTAAAAAATAGTTGTTTGTTCCTCAAAGAAATAGAAAAAATCTAATATTATGAGCTTAATTTTGTCTTTTAAAATTTTAATACATGCATTGCTAATACTCGCACTATTATCCCGCATAAAATAATAAATAGATTTCTGCATAACCAGGGGTGACTCGAAATCGGAGGCTTAAAGCCAACATCTAATAAGACGCCACAAGTGTTTAATAATATTCATGTATATTTTAATTTAAACTTTATTCTTTTAATTTTTTGAGCTGAAAATCTATAAATTGATCTTTTGAAGAATTAATTTTTTTTTATATTTTTAGTAAATAAATAGACACAGTTGGTTAAGATAAACGAGATAAAATTATAGTGATAATATTAGTAATGTAACAATTTTTTTTTCAACTTTTTTATATAATTCAAGTTTTTCGTAGTAAAATTTAGTCCAGTATTTTAGAACTTCTAATAAAATTATTCAAATCCTTATATTCGTCAATATAATTTTTGACAAATAGAATTGATGTAATATATTGAAACACATGGTTAGTATTTTGTTAACTTGAAAGAACAAATATCAATATAAATAAAGATATTAATAATAAAATTTTGGGGTCCTAAACTCTTAGGGGCCTATAACAGAAGCTTTACCGATCTTATTCTTGAGTCATTCATGGACATAACTTATACGTGTATTAGCTATACGAAAATAAAAAAGTAAAATCAAACATTGTATAAAATAGTGCTGAATTTTATGTGGAGATTAAAAGTTCTACCAAACATGATAATAGACAACACATGTTTGTATGAAGGTATAGTCCATACCAAATGCCAATCGAACAATTCCTAAATTATAGTACAACATGTTTATTACAGTAGGACCATTTAGGTATTTACCGATAAATGAATTTGTAATACTACAATTAACAATAACTTGATTAACATAGTGCTCTAACTAGTAATATGCTAGTAGAGATTAAAATCATTGATGATGTCAACAAAATTTAGCACCGTCCTTTTTATTAAGTATAATATGAACACAAAATGTGAGTATATGCCTTTGAATGATATTATACGTAGATAAGTAAATGTATATTTGCTGACTTTCACTATATTTTTTAACTCAAACTCTTAAGTGCAATGATATATGATTTGGATTTATACAAAAATAAAGTGGCTTTGGAAAATTTGTATTTATCCAGAATTTGCATCTATTCAGATAGATGTGGCAAGTGCAGTTATATTTTGTACTGATCAATTAACTTATAAATGTTGATTCACTCCCATGTGATCACTGATCTCTTGCGTTTTAAGCGCAAATTTGCACTTTTATTAAAGCAAAGTTTTCAAAACTATCCAGTGCATACATTAATATTATCTGATCATGATCCAAGTTTTATTTAAATATTTTGTAGCCGCACAGCCACAATAGAAGCATTGTTATATTGTGACAAATCAAACTTATATACTATTGGGGTATACCAGCTTGGGGTATACTGCGGCTATGAAATGAATTTTTTTTAGCCAAATGGACAGCTCGAGTAAATATTCTTAAATATGGCTATTTAGTTCAAAATAAAAATCACTGAAAATATAGGGTAAAAATACATTTATTAAATTAAGAGATGATAACATAAATAGCCATAAACTCTATTAGCCTTACATCTAATTAGCCATCATAATAAACCAACAAATGCTAGCCATTCAATGGTAATTCAAAATAAAAGATCTCCTGATTATAAGTTATTTTTTCCCTAAAAAATAGCATAATTTACTTTTAATAATTTATGTCTTATAAAATGAGAGAACTAAGGAGTTGAACTCCCACCTCAAAATAAGAGGTAATCTATATAATATTCAATTGATAAATGTAATGTATGGTATATATCAAATATAAATTAGATATTTGTGTTGTATGCATATAAGTGCAATATATATATGACATAGATTGAATATGCATAATGTATTCATAATAGGCAGTTCTTAATATACAAAGAATATGACAACTTAAAGTAGAATTATGCATAGAATATGCATAATTATAGACATATATGCAAAGAATATGCATAAATATATATTGCGCATAGAATATGTATAATTATTAAACAATTTGAAGTATAAATTACGCCCTTGATATACAATGGATATAACTAATATATTCAAGAAAAGTAACTTTAGATTTTTTAAAAAAGAGTGACCCCTCACAAAAGGGGGAAGAGAGAGATATAGAGAAAATCTCGTAGCTGAAACATAGTAGGAGTACTAAATATCCCTAAATCATAGGCAAATATAACTGATTCTTATCTCTAACTTATTAGGCTAAATGTTGTTAGCCACATTTACTAAATGTCTAGATTCTATAATAAAGTGAAAATGAGTTTATTTAATGTTAAACAATCATATGAGTGTTCATGTAGAGTAATTTTCTCTTAAATTAAAGCTTTTAATTTTGAGAATCCAAATCTAACCAACTTTTTTTATTGTGAATATGTGGTCACAACCATATATTCTGCAATTTGCTAGCCGCGTATTTAAAAGGCCAAATACATATACAAATCCTTAAAGTTGGTCAAAAATTTCATTTACACACCTGAACTGAGGGTGATACCAAGTTGGCGCTCAAAGTATGCACAAATTATATTTTTTAAACACTTTGTGTCGATGTGGCACAAGAAGTGGGTATCACCTTAAGTAAGCGCGTAAACAAGCAAGTGGAATGTAATTTTTTGTTTTTTCTTTTTAACATTCTTCTTCTTCACTCTTATGTGTCGTCTGAACTCAATCTAAACAACTTCATATTTACAGACTTTTCAGCAATTTTCTTCTACATATATATCCAAACTTCAAAATAACAGACTTCTCCATAAAAATTGTATAAAACTAGCAAAATCTATAGCCCCCGTTTGTTTATAGTTTTTAGGGATATTTTTTGGGAGTTTTTGGTAGAAAAACTGTTTGTATATGCTGTTTGGCCAAAACTTCGCCCAAAAAGCCCCAAAAACTCAAGGCTCTTTTCGAGCGAAAAAGTTGATTTTACATATCAAACTTCATTTTTATAAGAGTTCAAAGCTCTTTACGAGCAAAAAAATTTGTTCTTAAAAAGTATGTCCAAACACTTTTTCATTTTCATATCAACTTCACCCAAAAAAATTTTCCCAAAAACTATTTGAAAATCTATGTTCAAACGCTAGCTAAAAGTTACCGCAACCCAAAACAAAATATAAAAACTACCGCTGCCTCTCATTCATTATGCAGCCACCAACACCCTTGCTTCATCAATGACTGCTCCATTATTTGATCATTTACTTTGTGTCTAAATCATGATGAAATCAACAGAAAATTATTTAACTGTATCACTAATTTAGAGATCCTGCAAGAGTTTTTCAAAAGAGCGAGCTACATAGTTGGAAGCAACTCCATTTTTAGACTAATCTAGCGCTCTGACTTATAACTATGTCTTTTTATTATTTAAATAAATTTACGTAAATCTTTAATCCTCTTTTCTATGAATACTGTAAAAAGAAATATAGAGAGATCAAAACAAATGTCGAAATTTATGACAAAAGTATAAAGCACATCGTCTGTCATAAAAAGGATAAGAGATTGGATTTATTTATTTAAATGGTTCGATAAGTTGCCTTCGGTAACATAATTAGAAACAGCGAAATAATACAATTTAAACGGGGAGTTTGGCGATGAAAAAAAAAAAGGTAAGAGGAGGTTCCTGATGAGCTTTAGTTTTGATCAAATATAATGAATACTTAGTTAAATATGAAATATGGAGTATAATTTTGTAGAAGAAGACAACGAGAGGTGGAGGAGTCTTGAGGAAGATGACGACGAAGTGCCTAAATGAAAAATATGACCAACTTTAAAGGTTGTACATATATTTGGCCTATTTAAAAAGGTGGAAATGACACCAGGTAGATACACTGAGGGCGTTATTTATGATTTAGCCACTATGTTTCTAAGTATTTAATTTTTAGCCACACCATTAAAGTGGTCCGAAACTTCACGACACAATGTTGTGAAATTTAATATTTTAGTTTAAAACTCTAGGACACAGCGTCCTCAAGTTTATTGGTGGCTATTGGTGCATTTTGCAGCTATTTTAAACTAGAGCTAAACTTTAATATCCTGTAAACACATACAATTTAAACCCTTCCAAAAAAAAAAAAAAACAATTTTGCTCAATAGCTGGAAATTTTTAAACTAAATTCCTGACGATTGGTCAGGAAGTTTCCTGGCAATCCGCTAAGAAATCTCCAGAGTTAGGGTGATGATGCCTAAAAGTTAAATAGTTTTTAAGGGGGGCAAAAGTTACATATTATGTTGAAGTATCCTATTTCTATGAATAACCCAAATCCTTTTGCAGAATTAGCCCACCAGAAGGAAAAATTATGTCGTCTGAACAATGACTAGTTCACTTAAACAAAAAAATAGTCATTGATGATATATCTCATGCATATTTTATGTATATATTTTTTTAATAATTGTATATTCTATACATACTAATTATGGTAGTATTTTTTTCATAAAGTTCCCACAGAAATTCACATGTAAAGGGCGAATATCCAGAGGCGTAGTCAGGATTTGAAATTTAGGGGTTCAAGATTCTAGTCTAGTTAAGTTTAGGAGTTCTAAATTAATAACCTGTATAAGACCATATAAATTTTGTAAGACAAATACAGTGTTTGAACTAATGCGGAGGGGTTTGGCCGAACCCCCACTTAGTACACTAGCTCCGCCTCTGCGAATATCATATTTTGAACCCCAAGTAAACAAGTGAATTAGATTCAGGCAACAAACTATAATAAGGCCAGCTTCGTATTTGGACCAACAAAAACGGTTAAATTGCAAAACTATAATATCATCGACCGTGGTTTGCCTTATTGATCTCGTTTAAAGTTGTTTTGCAATAATAACTTCCACTAATTTTAATTAATTTCGGACAGAAATAACCCTACGAAATCTTATAATGATGCTTGCATCCCACCCTCCCTTTCACGTAAGTAGGCAGCACTTGACAATACTTAACTTTGACCCCTCTTGCATAGGCAACACTTGCCCTTTAATCTCTTCCCACATTTTCATATAACTTGAAGTGTTGCATGAACAACACTTGCCGCTTCAATCTCTTCTCACATTCTCGCAGGCAACACTTGTTCCTTTGATATTTCCCGAAGAGGCAACACTTATCGATTCATAACTTGAAGTGTTGCCTCCTATACCATTTACTAAATCATTCTAAAGTGGAGACAAAAAGATATAACCAAGAATAAGCTAGTACACGTGGTGAAATTTTTTGAACAAAAACAAAAGAGATTTTTACCCGTATGCCCAGTCACTTTTATTTTGAACTAAAAATAACCACATATAAAAATATTAACATGAGCGGACCATTTAGCTAAAAATATTTTATTCCATCGCCGCATGTACCCCAAGCTTGTATACTCAATAGCCACAGTATACTCCAATAGTATATGATATCTTTTATTGTATATCTTTCTAGTATATGTATACCCTAATGGTATACAGGTTTGATACCCCAATAGTATATCCCAATTTTGTGGCTACAAAATTATTAAACAAAAATTGAACCATGGTAGAGTAATATTTTTTTATGGGCTGACTAGTTTTGAAAACTTACCAAAACAAAACAATTGTTCTAACTTCTCAGTAGCACACTCCGATGGATCGGGCCTAACTATCCAATATGGATTATGCATATTTTGTCCTACTTTTTCGAGTTATCCACATTAGCTGGGAGTGAGTGTGATTGAGAAGTTGGAACAATTCGTTTGTTTTAGTTGGTCCACAAAATATGAAGGGATTATTTCACTAAAAGATAAGCAAAAGACGAAAATTATAAAAAATGGTCCATATTTTCGAATCTTACTCGAGTTGTCACCCTTTTCCCGAGATAGCAGTCTGCCGCAAGTTTATACAATTTTATACAAATTTATACACGTGTATAAAATTGTATAAATTTGTATAAGTGTATATGCGAGTGAATAAATCTGTATATTAAGAATATTTATATAAATTTTTATTTTTTTGTGTATATTTTTGTATTTCTCTCATTACTACGCATTTATCTATGTATATTCATGTATAATTTATTTTTTGGGAGGAGATTTGTGTATATAAACTTGTCAAAAGCAATAATTTAGACGCAATAAACAACATAAATTCAGTAAAACACAAAACAGTGACGACACCATTAGCGGGGGAGGATGCCTGCCGGCAGCTTAGTGGCTGGGGAGTGGGAGATTTGGTAGCTAGGGTATTTTTTATAAAGGAGTGCTAAAATTTATAATTTTAGGAATGAGTATTATGCATGGAAAAAAAATATGGCTCCATATTTGTAATTTTGGGTAGGGGCTGCCTATTTTTGAAAATTTTTCAAATATGAAATAACATTTAAAAACGTAGTAGTATAACTTTCTTTTTCTAGAGTTAGTCATATGGTTGTCGGATTCACTTGACAATACTAATATTTGTTTTGTGAGACATTTGATATATAATTCAATTCAATTGGGTTCTAAATCAAAAAAACATCTAACTAATCATAAGGATGTCGTGCAATAAGTATGATTTCTTCACCTTGATAAAAAATTTCAAAGTTCGAATCGAAAAAAGAAAGAATTTTGGTAATGCCTCCTCCTTAAAATTAATCGAGCCGATGGGTGATGGGATGGTTGAGGTATCCAATAAATTTCAAAAAATTTAGAATGATTTAAAGATGCTTGTTCCTTTTGTCAAAGTACGTATTAGTGGTCCTTTAAATAAATCATTGTCACAAAGGGGTGGCTGTTTAAACGTTATTTCCATTTCTTCTTACTGCTTCATTCATCTTCATAAAAGAAGTCGTATATGCATTGTCCTAGTTATAATTCCCCTATATACAACTAACTAAAATACCGACAAATTTAGCCACAAACTTATGTTATTCTATTTCATGTTTGCTGCCCACCTACCACCAAGTGATGTGGTGTAGTGGACGGGGCTATTCCTCCCTTAACCAGAGGTCTTGGGTTCGAGCCCTGGGTATGGAAAAATTACTGGTAGGAAGCGTTTATTCCCGAACGGGGCCCTACACGGCGCGAATCTGGATTAGTCGGGCCTCCAATAAAGATACCGAACACCAGGTAAGAAACCACAAAAAAAAAAAAAAAAGAGTTTGCTGCTCACCTTATACTACTTGCTTTGCTAACATTCTTATCCAACAAAAAAGGTCACATCTAAAACAGTCATCGCCAAGTCACACTACTCAATTACGTGGTCTTGACATTATTTCATGAATTCAATTTCTATACGCTTATATTATAAAAGTTCTTTTTTTAGCAACGGAATTACATAAAATATAACTTACTAATTAAATAAACATTAATAATATGATATCAAGAAATTCTTTATAGAAGCAATGTATACAACTTAATCTTTTAATTAAAGTAGTCGTTTTGGCGTGGCAATATATATAGATACTAAAGCAACACGGATTCCCCACATATATATTGTCCTCAATACTCTATTAAATTGTTATCAAATATTCCAGGAGATCACTTCTTTTAATATACTGTAAGCATACAAGTATGTATGTTTGGCGTTTATTATTTCTTTACTCTTAGAAGGGTATGTGTTTTGTTGAGAATGGAAAACGACCCTTTGAAAGTTTTGAACAAGTCTAAATTCGGGTATATATTTAATTGATGTCTGTGGGTAGTAACATATTTTTAAAATATAGTTAGTAATCTGTAATACGTCTTTTGACTTGAATTAAAAAGTGATTTATATCTTATAAGCCTTTTACTTTTTTGGTTTAATTAAATTGAATAATGTATCTTTGTTGTAACAATATATGAATACTTCATATATTTGATCTATGTTGCTACATGCTACTAATTCATATGGCACAATGATTGTCTAACCTATTACCATTATTCTTTTAGCTATATATCCATTTTTATAGATTATCGGTAAGTAAAATCATGATTGTTAAATAAAACATACGAGACTTTTATAAATTATTCCCCCTAATCAACAGAAAATGGAGAATAAATACAACCAAAAATTAATATTCGTTAGGCTTATTGGACCACCCATTTTGGGTAAACAAAACAAATAAAAGAGAACCCACAAGAGATATATACGTGTACACGCGGCTATATGCCACCGTTCAATTTGCATACTCTTTAAAAAATTTAAAATAAATTTATTCGGAAGGGTCACTGACACAAGATGGCCTTTAGGGAGTAATATGCTAATATTTTGTTGAGTAATTTATTCAAACTTGTTATAACTACGATGTCTTTATCAACAAAAAATACGTTTACTCAAGATTTTGAGTAAATTCTCCTTTAATCAGAAGGGTAACTCTTGCATGGTTCTTCTGGTTATCTTTGATGCGGCTTTATTTTCTTTGTTTTCAAAATAAAACTGAACAAAGGAAACAAATAATAGCTGCTCTAACAATATTTCATAATCAATAATCCAAAACTAAACCTAATTTACTTGCAAAAACACAAACCTAACAAAGTATTTCCAAATTCAAATGCCATTTAATTTCATTTTAATATATCTAATAAAAGATGTTCACCACAAGGGGTTGTTGATAACGTTGGTGGATAAGGTTCTTATGCTATCACACCTAGACAAGTTTGGCCTATTATATTGGCTCACCCTATTGCTAATCTAATTTAACTTATTTTTGTTTGCTTCTTTTGTTTTTGTTTTTTTCTTTTATGTTTTGCTTGTTAAAATTTTTGGCCTATTTTAAAATTATATGTACTTGTGTTCCTCACACTCCTAGTCCTCTCATGCATACATTTGTCTCGTGATCATTCAGTATCTCTCTTGTCAAATAACAACCATAAAAGATTCTGAATTTTATTTAAAATAAAAAGAATACTTCTTTGATGGAATACAATTTTCGAACTTTCAAAGAAATAAACAAAACATTCAAACCTAAAAGATTGATGCAACATTTACTCGAGAAAAAACTAGCTACGTGATCTCAAATTAATTATTTCCAATAGACTATTTTAATAACCAAATGACAACTGAATTGTGCGAGTGCCGATTATCCATATTAATCTTTCCTTAGGGTATGCGACATTTTAGTGTATTAAAAAAAGAGTTAATAAAAACTTTTGTAAATTTTCTTAATAATAATTTGACTTTAAACTTCTCATTTTATATTTAGTACCGATGTTATACAACCATATATGTATCACCTCAAATTTACAATTACAACTATTAACCTTTTTTTTTTAAACTCGGTGTCCTGTAAAACATGTAATTGAAAAGTTTAAAAACTTGACTTACATAACTGTCAATGCAGGAGTAAGGATGGTCAATCAAACACCCTTCGCTAAAACTTTATATCAAGTATATATGTTAAATATTAGTACTCTTTTTTTCTGTATAGATATTGTATTCTGAACATCCTCAACACAATTAATGGAGGCACACCAGCGATTAAAGGTATTTATTTTGACCTAGCTCTCGCTTGTTCGATTTCCCTATCCAAATTTGAACACTCTTATAAAAGTTCCTATTTATATGACGGTGTTCATTTAATCACTTAAATAAAAAATAGTCGACGAATATATAATATATGCATAATTCATAGATCATATGTGTATTTTGGTGTATGCTTAACCTATATACTACTTCTATTATATATTATACATATATAGAAAGTGAAACAGTGAATTAAATTTGTTGCATCCTATGTTATGATGCAGTGTGTGTACTTTTCTTTGGTGGTAATGAACTCTTGTTTCTAACCACATCTCTTGTTTGTCCTTTTCATTTGGTTTCTTTTCATTTTTGTACCTCATTTGTCCTAAGTTCCAATCTGACAGGCACAACTCAACCACATAGGGACAATTATTATTGACAAAATATAGTAAAGCATAGCAATTGGGTAGTTTGAAATATTAAACCTTACATCAACTTATTACTGTCAAAGAAAGAAAAGAAAATTCCCTAAAAAGGATGAGAGTATCCTCCAAGAACATCACCAAAGAAATAAAATATTTTAAGAGCACAAGAAACAAGGACACCTTTTTATTTGTTTGGCTAGACAAGAAGCATATAAAATAGTTAGAGATAAAAAGTTTTCTCCTTTCCATTTTATAATAATAAGGTAAACATCAAGCTCACGATGAGAGATACTGCTTCAAAAATCAACTGAGCTTAGGAAGTCTGGTTAAGATGTCGATTTTGACAGGGAGGAGGAGAAGCACGGATAATTAGGGAATAGAGTAATTGTGAAAACTAGCGTAGAAGTTATAAACTTTTTTTTTATGAAAGTCGAGACCCCTCCATGACTCCGTGGAATCGGCTCCTAATACTTGCATCAAGGTAGGCTATATACACTGCAACTTTATTGGATGCGTCCTTCTCCGAACCATAACTGCTTACGAGATACTTCATGCATTGAATTGTTTTTTTTTTTTTAAGTCTAGAGATGAGTCTTCACATTTGTAAATACCACAATTGAAAAATACAAAATATATAGTAACCATAAACACTAAAAATCTGCTACTGTACATGACTATTTCAAGACTTGTTTTTTTCAATCTTTCCAATAAAAATCTATTCTTTTTACTATTATTATAATTCATGTACCAAAATTGATTGATGGGTATATCCCAATTCTTCTGGTTCATTCATACCTTGATATTTTTCTCCTCAGTTTGATTTTGGCTCATATTAATGTAAGTTCTTTTTCTTGTGACACTAAATATTCTTACTCACCTTCAGTTTCGCCCCTTTCCTTAACCCTGCATGAACACGAGATGTTTTGTGCACTGAGCGGCTCTTTAAATTCTATGTGCTCTTTCTATGGTTTTCTTGTTTATTGATGATTTATTTGTTCTTGTTTTTTCATGGTTTGAAGCTGAAGTTGCAAATTGCAAGGCATATAATTATAGCTGAAAAGTGCCACATGGGATTGGGTTTAATCTTGTTTTGTGATAAAGTTACAGTCTTTGACCTAAAACAAGTAGTAGTAGAATCAGTATGGAATCACAACTGGTATTAATTGAGAATTCATTTAATGTTAAGTACTCAGATGGGGTAAAAGAAGCTCTTGATGAATTGCCTGATAGTTTTACAATAACTGATCCTTCTATTAGTGGTCACCCTATAGTTTATGCCTCAAGGGGTTTCTTGAAAATGTTTGGTTATTCCAAGAATGAGGTAATTGGGAGGAATGGAAGGGTATTTCAAGGTCCTAAGACTAATAGAAGATCAGTTATGGAGATTCGAGACGCGATACGAGAGGAGAGGATGATTCAAGTTAGTTTGTTGAATTATAGGAAGGATGGGACACCCTTTTGGATGTTGTTTCATTTGTGTCCTGTTTATAGTGAGAAAGATGGGAGGTTGGTTCACTTTTTGGGAGTTCAAGTGCCTATTTTGAGGAGGAGAAAGTCAGTTGGAGGTGGAATTGGGAAGAATAATGGAGTATGCAATGATGGAGGTAATTGTAGGGAGTCTGTCTATAGGTGTTGTAGGAGGGACGTTTGCTCGACTTTGATTATGGAAGTGGAAAGATCATTATCGCTAGATTCAGTTTCAGGAATGGATAGTACAGGTATATAAATTTATTAACTTTTTTGAAAATTTTCAATTTTCCATTAACATTGTTGTGAACTTACTGTTCGATCTTTACAGTTGCTACATGATTGTAAAGTGTGTTGCAGTATTCACCAGTCATCTGAGTATTGCAAGTGCAGTCTTTATCTTATGCTTCAAATTTGTTCTTTTGTAAAATGTCCTTTGCTCAACCAATTTTAACCAAATTGGAAGGAGAAGCATGAAGGGAAGAGAAAAGAACACGAAATTGTAGAATTACGGCCTTTCTAGGATTTGGGCTACTTTTTTCTGAAGCTTGAATTCATAATTTGAGACAGTTTCTTCAGTCGATTGAGTTAGACTGGAAATTTTGTCATTATGCTTTGAGATGCTACACTTTACCCTTAACTTTGTGCTAGAGTTTTGTTGTGGCTATTAGAAGTTCTAGTCAGTATATAAAATTCCTAAACTTTTCTCCAGCTACTTTCTAGAGCTCAAGGGCAATGTTTCACTTTGTTCAGTTCTTGTGCATTTGGATTAGAGCTGTTTCATTTTTGTGCTTCAATCCTAGTGTAGAGTCTCCTAGCCTTTGTTGCTTGAGATTCATTTCATAAGATTCCTTTGACAAGGCTTTGTTAATAATAGAAGTAGATGTTGATGGGCCTTGTGAAGCAAGTGATCAAGAGAAGAGAAAAGCCAGTGTTGCTGCTAACAACATCATTTCCGTGCTGGCGAACTTCTGTGAGTTGACAGGCAGACTGGTCAGTAACAAGAGATGCTGTCCATCTGGGACTGGTCTGCTCAGTTCATCCTTAAATATATCTCTTGGTAGAATAAAACAAAGCTTTGTATTGTGAGTTTTTTGAAATTCCTAATCTCGCTTTGATGACTGATAATGATCTGCACCTGAATGAATTTAACACACTTCCTTTTGGAATTTATCTTTCTTAAACTTGCAGAACTGATGCACAGTTACCTGACATGCCAATTGTCTATGCAAGCGATGCCTTCCTAAAATTAACAGGTGCTGAAGCTTTAGCTAATCTACGCCTAAACTTTTTCTTCATACAATGGGATGTTTTTATTTTTAGCGGGTTTGAGAGGGAGTAGAGAAATCTACATTCTTGTGTTCATAAGAAAGAACATAAGGTCTTGCTCTAACTAATATTGCTAACAGGAACCGTTCTTTTCTTCAATAGGCTACGCGAGACATGAAGTACTGGGCCGTAATTGTCATTTTTTAAGTGGGGTAGATACAGACGAAGGCACAGAATTTCAGGTACTCTTCTGCTGATCTGCTTTTATTTGCTTCTTGTTATCCTTTACCTTTGCTAATTGCTACATCTCGGGATAATTGATTGAGTGCCCTTCAAAAGATTAAGATTTTCTTAGCAGTGGGCTAGACTGGGGGAAGGTATGGGGTTGAGCTGATGATCTCAATTCTTTTTTGCATTTTTTTTCTCTTTGCAGATAAGACAATGCATCCAAAATGAACAACCGTGTACTGTACATATCTTAAATTACAGGTTGGTTCCGATCCTTGCATGATAATATTCAGATAAGGATTGTTTCGTTGTTCTTTAGGCTCAATCTCTTGATTGCTGCATTTTTTCTTTCAGAAAAGATGGAAGCTCATTTTGGAACTTTCTTCACATTTCACCAGTCCGGAATGCTTCAGGAAAGGTAATATTTTTTTAAACTAATAGGTACATATGTACCATCCCATACAAAACTTAAAAATGTCTGCTGAGGGAATGGAGGTGCCTTTTAAAATGTAACTTCTCTATTTTGTTTATATTGTTTACTATATATAGAGTGAAATAGAAGTTTATTGTTTACCTTTTCGTGCATTATGTTTATTTGAGATATCCATTTGGAGATTTCAAGTCTTGTAAGATGCTTGGGTCAAGATTCAAGATGTGAATTGGTTCTCTGGGATCAAGAATACCAGATGTAGAAACCAGTTATTTTGCCTTTGTTTTGTAATAAACCAAGCTGGTATTTATGTTGGACAAAATCAATCAATACAAATTGGCCTAATGGAGCTAGCTCATTTTAGTGGATTGAGATTGAATTAAATAGAGATACACGAATAATGAGGATTCATATAGCCGACCCAGTCTAGCTTGCGATTGAGGTGTAGTAGTACCTTGCTGTTGGAGCTCAGTGACAAGTAACATTAGAAACATAAAGATAATAATTTCTGCACAGTTCATCGTTTGGACCCTAGCTTTATTGCGAGCCAAAAACCCTATTTTTACGCCCCCTTTGTTTATTTAAGGAGATTCTATCCAATTATCAGCCCCGATGTGGAAAGGAGTAAAGAAAGAAGAGTTGAAGACGGCTTAACAGTAAGAGAAAACCCTCTCATCTCGTGGCTAGGAACATCTATGTAGATGGGATTGGATTCATAGTGCCAGTTAGAGTATTCGGATGCATGTGCTTTGTTAAAATTCCATCTCCTGCATAAGACAAACTGAGCCCATGCCAGGATTGGTGATTGAGGATCCTTACAAGAGTTTTACGAAATATCTTAGAGATCAAGGAACAGATGCTTTCTTCAGGAAATATGAATACGTTAAGACTCTTTTATTCTTGGAGAAATGCACACACTTGGAAGCTAGGAGTAGAAATCTTGTTTCCAAAGCCAATCCATTTGCTGCACATATAATCAGAACAAATGAAGCCTAAATCACAAAAACATGCACATAACTTAAAACCTCTCTCACCTACTTTGCGGACTCTCTGAGAAATATTGTCCTACTTGTTCTAAACGTTTGTTATTATGACCATTTGGCTGTATAGGTTGCATACTTTGTTGGCATTCAGATAGAAGATAGTAGTGAGACTCGGGAGAAACAAGGATTAAGGCCTGAGATGAGGCAGCGCAGTGTTGTTGCTGCTGTAAAAGTTGCTGTAAGGGGCTTGTCAATGGGTGCAAGCACCTCCTAGTGCGAAGACAGGTATCAGATGTGCGGGCTGGATTACATTTGAGCATGTTAAAACGAGTCGAATGTGACACTCCTAGCTCTGTAACCAATTTGTTTTTCCTTTTTTTGTGCTAATAAACACTGAACTCTGCTCCAAAATTTACCGTCTCATTGTTCATTCGCATTAGAAAAAACATAAGCAGTATATTATGGAAATTTTATCTTTTTTTGGGTCATATATCCAGATGTCTGAATGTTTATAGAAACCAATGTTAAAAAAATCTTGTAGTTGAACTACTCATTTCATTTTTCTTTTATATAGATAGAGGGGTTGAATTTTACCCTATTTTATTCGCTAAGATAATCTAGTAAAAGTTATAAAGTTTATTTTTGTCACATCAAAATTAGGATTTAAGTTTTGTGTACTGGCTGTGTAATTTGTAACGTTTTTTATTTTTCAAGATTTCAAATCCCACATAAATACATGGGAGTCGATTCTATTAGTTTAATATCTCCATGCTTGATACAATAGCCTTGACCCATCTTCCTATTTCACGTTTCCCAATTCGCATTCTAATTTCTTCCCAAATTGTGCTTATTTAATTTTTCCATATTATTTCTCAATGCCCATCAATAATTGTCTGTGTTGGGTCCCTTCTATTAATTTTTTTTTTAAAAAAAATTTAAACTCATTAAAAGTATTAAAATTTTCTTCAACTCTCCTTTATTTTGATTATAAACAACAAACTTCACCTTTTATCTCAATCCTCGTAAGTCGTGCCTAATCACAATGCTTGGACTGCTTTCCGGGTACCATTAATTATGCAACAAGAGCTGCGGTATTTTCTGCATAACCTAAAGATTATGTTTACAGATTACAGCTTGAACCTATTCTTGCGCTAATACTACATAACGTTTTCTATGACCATCTTGGAATAGGACACATAAAAAGAGCGTTGTGTTAAAAAGGAAAAGAGTCTAACTTCTATACGCTGTCGGTTTAACTTTTTTGCACTATCAAGTTGCCTAGAAGATAACTATGAAGTAGTAACTATTCATAAAAACTGAGATTAATAACTTAAAAGATAAGGCAAGTAGCGCTATAATAAGTAAAATACATTGCAAACAGTGGCGTACACGCAGGATTTTTTATAAGCAATGTCACTTTGAATAAAGACATTGGTAAAATTTTGAAGATCCGCATTTCACTTTTCAAAGTCAATGATTTTATTGTTAGCCTACTGCGATTGTATACTTGTATATTTTAATGGTAATATTGGCTAATAGTGATGTCTAGTATATGTGGTTTAAAGCCTCATAAATTTATTTAATCTTATAAGATTCAATCCTCAAACACCAAACATTTTTAATTGAATAAATATTCAAAAATTGTGATAAAAAAGTGGTCATTTGGACTCGAATCTGCGTCATGTGAGAGAACAAGCAGTAACATAACCACTAAATCACTTTGACTTCTTGTTCTAAGTAGTGTCACCTCATGTATTTGTATTAACATATAGTAGATTTTTTATATATTTATATAAATACCCGGTAAAAAATTTCGACGAAGCAGTGTCCCGTGACACCCTCCTATCAAGGTAGTTTCGCCCCTGATTGCAAATGTAAATATATGTGAACAACAACAACAATATACTCAGTATGATTCTACAAATGTGGTTCGATAAGGGTGAGGTGTAAAATACAAATGAACATCTAACAGCATATGTAAAATGCTTTCTTCAGACCATAAATCAAAGTAGTTTAAGTGGCTACTACAAACTTGCATTGAATTCGAGCCTAGTAAGACCATGCTGTCCAACAATATAGTAGTAAATTTGTTACTGGACCCTTACAGTGCCAATTAAATAGTACTAGTTGACTGTGAATATTAATAGTGCCCTTCTGGACTTTTTAAAGCTTTCTAAAATATTTAAACCACGTAAACGTCGGTGAATGTTATTAGGAAGAAAGATCATAAATAAGTTACTATGTCATTGCAGGATAAGCACAATTAGAACCAAAATAATTATCAATTTAATGAAAGTGAGCTAATTAGATATATTTGGTTGTTTCAGACATTCATGCAAAGTTGATGTATACTATGATACGAATAATACAAGTCCCACACTGGCGTCTGCCCTAAGTTTATACTAAGGCAAACTTCAAAGGAGGTAAACAAAAGTAATTAACTAGTCCATTTAAAGAAACATAAACTTTCTAAAGAAAAAAAGTACCTAAATTCTTTTTCTATAAATAACAAATACTACTACTAGTAATATTTATTGGTGGAAGTCAAATGATTATAGACCAATCCAAGAACTTAATCTCACTGGCTCTCCATGTATTTATCTATATCCCTCTCTTTAGCTACTTTTCATAAACCATGAAAATTTTCACCCCTAATTAAATTCATTCCTTCAAGAACTCTTCACCTATCAAACTACTAGTACCATTTGTTACTTATCCACTTTTTTTCTTTCTTCCCATTTTTTATCACCTCAAGAAAACATTTATCAATGGCATTGAGGATTCTAGTATCATTTTCTTGCCTATTCACTCTCTTACTTATTTTCTCAACTTTCCCTCTCTCATCATCTTCATCCTCTAGCCAAAAGGGTCACCGACAAAGTTCACTCCCTAGTAGTATTATTCAATCATCATTTTCATTTGACTTCAACTTCTCAGGATCAGCAGGGCCACTAGAAAAAACCTCAGATGGAAATAATGGTCAATGGAAACTTTTACAAAAAACAATTGGTGTCTCTGCCATGCACATGCAACTTCTACATAATAACAAGGTTGTCATATTCGACCGGACAGATTTCGGAGCTTCTAACCTTTCCCTTCCCCTCGGCAAATGCAGGTATTGTTGATATTTTTGTTTTCCTTTATAATCGAGAAATTTCGAGGACTAAAGTGCCTACCATCCAAAAATGGATGGATGGAAGGCTCGTCCCTCTTCTCATCTCCACTTAAATTTACCATGTTCTTGTGTTACTAGTGACATATATTTTAAAATTTACGCTCTAACTAAAACACACATTTATTGATTATATACAATGAAAGGGTTCAGTTGAATTCCTACATGAGAATTATCGTGCAATTAGTGTAAAATTGATTTTTTTTGAATAAATAATTTGAATTATGTAAAAAATTTAGTGAAGTGGAAAAGATAATTCAAAATTACTTTCTCTTAACATTTTTAATTGTGACATTTTTATATTGTTAAATCATTCAATTAAAATTTCTGACTCCACCATTGTCTCGTTTTGGACAGGTTTAATGACGAAGCAATAAAAGTAGATTGCACTGCTCATTCAATTCTTTATGATGTTGCCACCAATTCATACCGCCCTCTCATGGTACACACCGACGTTTGGTGTTCTTCTGGTGCCGTCAATTCAGACGGCACCCTTATCCAAACGGGTGGATACCATGATGGAGAACGTAAAATACGTTTGTTTTCACCCTGTGATAATGATCATTGTGATTGGGTAGAACTTCCACAAAATCTCACGGTTAAAAGATGGTACGCTACAAATCATATATTACCTGATGGACGTGTAATTATTGTTGGTGGGAGAAGAGCATTTAGTTATGAATTTTTTCCCAAGGATTCAAATAATAATGGGATTTTTTTGTTTCCTTTCTTGAAGGAAACTACTGATCCTAAAGAAGAAAATAATCTTTATCCATTTTTGTACATTTTACCAGATGGGAATCTTTATATTTTTGCTAATCAAAGGTCCATAGTTTTAGATTATGTGAGAAATAAAATTATAAGAGAGTTTCCCATAATTCCAGGTGAAAAAAGGACTTATCCGGCGACTGGTTCATCGGTAATACTACCGATGAAATTAGTCGCTAGTGATTCGTCCCCGGTTGTGGAAATAATGATATGTGGTGGTGCTAACGGGGGCGCTTTTTTACAAGCGGAAAATGGTGTCTTTTTGCATGCTTCACGTACATGTGGACGTATGAGAATTTCAGATCCGGACCCTGTATGGGCCATGGAGGACATGCCAATGGGTCGGGTCATGCCCGATATGTTGTTGTTACCAACAGGGAATGTTATTATATTAAATGGAGCTTCAAAAGGGACGGCCGGGTGGGAGAATGCGGTCGACCCAGTATTGCACCCCATTTTATACAAGCCGAATGAACCCGACCCGAGTAAAAGATTCAGTGTGCTCAAGCCTAGCAACATACCAAGAATGTACCATTCAGCAGCTACATTATTGCCAGATGGCAGAATATTAGTGGGTGGAAGTAATCCACATGTAAGGTACAACTTTACAGGCGTAAAGTACCCCACAGATTTAAGCTTAGAAGCATTTATGCCACCTTACATGAGCTCACAACACTCTCATCTACGTCCATCAATCTTGACCGTTGAAGGACCGATATCCTACGGCCAAAAATTCTCCATCACAATCACACTTGGGTTTTATCAACCTGGGAAAGAGTTCATGGTAAGCATGATTGCACCCTCATTTACTACACACTCATTTGCAATGAATCAACGGTTATTAATATTGGACATTGTGGAGATCCAACGGTTATCGTTGTTCGCTCAAAAGATTACGGTGTGTGCGCCTCCATCGCGTAATATTGCACCTCCGGGTTATTATATGCTGTTTGTGGTACACCGAGGTGTACCTGGACACTCAGTTTGGGTCAGGATGCAGTAATTTTTTATTTTTTATTTCATTTTTGCCCCATTTTTGGATGGGAATTTAATAGGTGCACTGCTATTTCAGTGTAGGTAGTTGGAATAGGAATTTTGGTACAGTTGAGAAAAGTCACCATTTGTTTTTTCCAAAGAGGAAAAATAAGTATTGGTGTAGTTTGTAGCCTAGTGGCCTAGGTGAGCAATTGTTTTGAATACAACAATTAGAAGGAAAACTCTTGTGACCTCTATGTTTCAGTAAAATGTAAAGTTTTTAGAAGTATATATGCTATTGTTTCGATTATGTGTGTTTATCTTTTGTCAAAAATGGGTAATGTAAAGAGAAAAATATAAAAAATTGGCGGCAATGAGAACAACCACATTTATGCCACAAGGGTGATCATTACATGAGTCTTTCACTAGCTTGACTAATTCGAATACTTGTTCCATTTATATAAAGGAATACGATAATACTAGAATAATACCAATATTATGTAAAAATTTTGCCCAGCGGCCATTTTTAACGCCGGTATTTGGTTTGAGGCCACTATTTTCTTTGGTCTTACACTAGAGGCCACTTTTGGGCCTTTACTAAATAAACATTGACTTAAGTTCTGATCATTGACTGAAGTTCAGTCCATACGGCCCCTGGACTGAAGTTTCATCTTTAAGGACTGAACTTCAGTCCATATGGCCTTGGACTGAAGTTCCATCTTTAAGGACTGGACTGAACTTCAGTCAACATGGCCCTGGACTGAGGTTCTATCTTTAAGGATTGAACTTCAATCCATATGGCCCGGACTGAAGTTCAATCTTTAATGACTGAACTTCAGTCAACATGGCCCTGGACTGAAGTTCTGTCTTTAAGGAGTGAACTTCAATCCATATGGCCCTGGACTGAAGTTCAATCATTAAGGACTGAACTTCAATCCGGCCTCTGGAATGAAGTTCTATCTTTTAAGCGAAAGTGGCCACAAACTAAATGTTTTGGTATTAGTGGCCTGTGCCCAAAGACCAGCGACAAAAATGACCTTTCGTGCACTTTCCCCCAATATTATTGGTAAAGAAAAGCCCTTATTACGAACCAACTCTGACTATCTTTCTAGATAGAAGGGAGAACACACTAGCATACTTACTAACCTTCTATTCTAATCTCGACCTACAATCTCTCCTAGTTAGAGTTATGCATTCGGTGAATCATAGGTATATTATGTCCTGCTTAATCTGTCTCGCTCAAATTTTCATCGATCTACCTCTCGTGAGACCTATCACTAAAAATGGCAACATGCTTGTGATTTTTGAAAGTGAATGCCTAGATGAAGACAAAGATAGAAGAGTTGGGTTGATAGTGAAACTTAACGCTTGTGATTTGTGAAAAGTGAGAGTGAAATTTAATGAGAAGTTGTAAAGCAGGTGGGGAAAGGGCCCTTGGATTAGAAACACAAAGGGGGAGTCCACTCCAATCTTTGTTTTTATTGGGCAGGACAATGTCAGAAGCAAAGTACCTGCATTGGACCATTAATAAACCTTTGTAAGTTGTAACTGTGTGTAGTGGGCACAAGTGAAGTGATGAAAGAAAGAATGGAAAGGCAGAAACTACCCCACAAAAGAAAATGAAGGGATGAAAAAAAAAAAAATTAAATAGTGGAGATGCGGGGTATCGATCCCCGTACCTCTCGCATGCTAAGCGAGCGCTCTACCATCTGAGCTACATCCCCTTGGTGAATTCTATGTTTATTTACCCTTAATTATCTTAAAATAGTCGGATTAGTTAAATATAAAACAGATGATACCTAATTGACACTATTTAATGACATATCTGCGATGACGTACAAGATAAAATAGAATAGTTGGTGTTTAATTCCATCGGAAATGCAAAGCTATTACAAATGTCTGGAAAGGTATTATCATAAAATATCTGATCTTTAACTAATCCAACTAATTCAGATTCACATTGTGTGTAATCCAGTAAAAAGGGAAGCTTTTCATACTCCGTTCTTCATTCATGATTCAAATGTCTAACTTCTTGTTAACTGTAGAGGTTCTCATATGTTCCATCACATTTTTTTTTTGTGTTGTCGCTATCATACATAACTACATCAAAAAAGGCACAATTAGGAAGATCATTATGTTTTCATAGAGAGAAATCATTGCTTTCAACTTGCAGTTGATGCATTTTTGAGTAACATGAGTTCTTATCCTTTGGCTAATTATGTGATTTTGGGCGTATAACGAGAGAAATCTGTGGATATATAAAACATTAATCAGATATAAGCTGCAAATATTGAAAAGTTGGTACAGGTAATTTCTCAATTTTCATTGTGCTTGGAGGATAATCCTTTAACAAGTCATTAAACTATTTTGTGTTACTACTTTTATTACTGATCTTATGACTAGTTATTCAATATGCGTGTTGGCTGTGGCTTTGCAAGTTAAGAGCAACCATAACCAAACATGTGTAATAGATTTTGCTTCTTCCCTAAATCTAAAATCTATTGTTGATGGGAGGTGAAAATATCTTGATAAATTAATGTGTAGTGCGTAAGCTAACCCGGACACCATAATCATAATTTTTTTTTGAAGCATTGATGGTGTATAATATTTTTTTTACGGCTAGCATTATAGGTTAATTTAGATGTGTAGAGCCTGTTTGGGTGAGCTTATTATAAGTTGCTTATAAGCCAAAAATTGCTTATAAGCCACTAACTTCTCACTTTTGGCTTATTTTAAGCATAAAAGTGCTTATAAGCTCATTATTTTTTGAGTTACCAAATACTCAAATGTGCTTTTAAGCTACTTTTAAGCTTATTCAAACAGGCTAACGTGTACTGTTTTTAGCTCCCGTTTGGATAAAGCATTGTTTGTTTATGTAATGTGATAGCTGTTTTTGAAATAGATTTTTTAAAATTCAAAAAGTATACTAAGTTTTGGGAGAAAATTTCTTACTCATAAAACTTCAACTTTTTTTCAATTGAAATGCATGTCCAAATACAATTTTAATTTTCAAAAATTATTTTTCATATTCGACTTCAATTTTTTTTTTCAAGTTTCAATTAAAAAATCTATGTACAAACGCTAGCTTAACAAACACAATAGTATAACCTGAAGATACACTTAGTGGCCGTTTGGCCATAAATTCCAAAAAATATTTGGAAAAGGGTTTTTGGAGTTGAGTTGAAAAATGGTATTTGGAAGTTGAAGTTTTGTTTGGACATACATTTCATTTGGAAAAAAGTAAAATTTTGTGAGAGAAATAGTAGCTTTTTTTGAAAAACTTGAAAAAGTGCTTTAAACCACTTTTTGGTTTTTCAAAAATAGTTTTTCAAAAAAAGTTGAAAAAGTCATAAGATTTCATGGACAAACACTTTTTCAAAAAATTTTTGAAAAAAAGGAAAAAATTTTGCATGGACAAACAGGTCCTAATAACTTTGTAATAGTTGCACATAAATCTATATACCTTAAATCCATCCTCCGGTTCCTTGTTAATAACTGCACCCGGTCTTTGTGCATATACAGTAAGCGTAACTAGAGGCGAATCTAGAATTTTGAGAGAATGGGTTCACCATTGTTTTTGTGACATTAGTGAATCAGTGTTGACCAAGTAAATCATACAAACTTTTAAAGCATGGGTTCCGAACTTCATATTAGACGTATTTAGGACAAATATATACATTATAAACCTAATTTAACGAAATGACCATGAATTCACGTGAAACGCCATTTAACATATACAGATACATCCATCGTAATAAGAGCACAACTTATTGGTGTGTGCATAAGACACATGTCATAAGTTCGAACACCGCCACATACCATTGTCTAGTAGTTAATTGAAGAAGGTCGGAGGGGCGGACAACTTATTCACCAAATTTCAGGATTTCTCGGTTATACGAAATAAAGAGGGGAGATTAAGTTCAGTCATGAAAACACAGCTCTGTGAGATCTGATTTGGAATGCCTACTTGGGTTTTCGATCATATTTTTTTTGATTTTCTAGCCACAGTGTTTTCTTGGTACCACCGATAAGTTATGTGTTATTGAAGTGACAAAAGTTAGTCTAGTGACTTTTGTAAGAAAAACAGTAAGTACTAAGTTTGATGACCATTTGAGAAATTAGCTCAAAAGTAAACCATAAATTTACAGTTTCCCGAATTGCGCACGCTGATCCGGCCGCCTCAGTTCTTCAAAGAAAAAATAAAAGATGCTGCGCAATCAATAACTTTGAGATGTTATTTGAAGAAATGATAGTATAAAAGCAAAGCCATGAACACTGAGTAATTGATTAAAGCTGTTTCTATTTTAACCTCGTTGCTGGCTTGGACTCCAAGATCCAGCAATTCATCAGACATATTTACAAAGTCTAGCTAGAAAGACCATATATTAAAACTGGGGCAGTTTCATCTATACATCTCCATCTGCCTTGCTGATCTATACTTGTATCTTTTAGCCCAGAATAAGTAGTGTATGAAGTTTAATGCACTGAGTATGCACAGTAGCCAGTAGAAATTCTCCAAATGGTAGTGATTCAAGTTCTTACCAGAGAGCCATGGTTTGTGCTTTGAATTGCTCGTCACGCTATTGACAATAGACACTATCACTGAGCTAAGATAGTATCCTATGGCTAAAGAAGCCCATGAGAGAGATGTTGCCAATGATCTCATACTGACGGGTGCTTCTGAGAAGCAGAATTCTAGTAGCCCAGCTAGAACGAAAAGATCGGCTGATCCAAGAAATAAGTACTGGAAAGCGATCCAAAAGAAAGTTATGGGCAATGGTTTGGCAGAGTCGACAAGTCCTGAGTCTGTAACTGCTCTTTTGCGCTTGATTTCAACAAGGGCTGCGACTGCCATAGCCACAATGGAGAGGAACAACCCGATACCAATGCGTTGGAGGTGAGAGATGCCCATTTCTGTTTTGGTTACTCTTCGAGCAAATGGGATGATGAAGTGGTCGTAAACTGGTGCTAGGATCATGATGAACAGTACAGGGAAAATGGGGAGTGAAGCCGGTGGGACTTTTAAGGAGCCTACTTTTGTGTTCATTGTTGCTGCTTGTTGGACTGAGAATGTATTCAGTTGAGCAAGACAGCAGTTAAGCATGATGGTGCAGGCGAAAATTGGGAGGATTTTCATCACAATCTTGACTTCTTCCACTTGTCGCACTGAGCATTTTAGTGCACCACAAGCTGGTGTATCTGAAACAGCCCGATTAAGGAAGCTTAGACTTTTGGACGGAGTTTCAATTGATTCTACATCATTTCTGTCCATATTGTGGCCGCCTTCCTTGCCGGTTGGAATTGGAGGAGAAGGGCTTGATGTCATACTTGCTATGGCAGTACTTGAGTTTCTTGATACACAAGAATTTAGTAATGCTGCAATTAGAACCTATGCATTATAACTTGAGATTAGTTGCATAGCAAAGATAAAGATAAAGCTCAAAGCGCGCTTGTGTAGAAGTATAAAAGGATATAAAATGAACTGGAGAGCTTTTATGGAAATCTATTACCTTACTAATTGTTGTAAGAGGGCTTCCACAAGGTATCTTGTTTCTATAGAATGGTGAACCAGCAAGGAAAATTGGGATTGACAATAATATAGCCAAAGTTGCAATTCCGAATCCCCATTGCCAACCTTTATTGTCTTCGACCCAAACCACAAAGGTGACAGCAATTAGACCTCCAAAGGATAGGCAAAACACAAAGTAATTAAAGAAAGTTGATCTTCGCTTTCTTCCTTGTGGGGTTGCTTCATCAAACTGTTCTGCACCGTGGGGTGGCAATGAGCCCTTTATACCTCCTACACCCAATGCCACTAGGTAGAGCCCTATGAACAACATTGCAGCTTGTGCACCATGGACTTCTTCACATGGCACGTTTGGCACTCCTAGGTTGCATTTTGGTGGCTTCAATGAACTTGAACGAGCCTGTATGGTGAGTATGACTAGTCCCTGTATTCATTCAAAATTTCAGGAAAATATTCAGAATCAACTAAAAGATTTTTTTTGTGGGGAAAGGGAAGATGATGCATGAATTACTCTTAATGGCTTAGTTGTGAAGTCAAGTTAATATTAGGCCACCAACCCTGCAACTGATCGGATGAGAATGAATTATGGAGTAAAGGAACTCGTGTATGTTGTCACTCTCTGCCTTTCAAAGGTGCCTAGATGATAGGCCAGGCACAACAGGGCGACAACGAGAGATGATTTAAGGTGGCATTCTCGACTGGGAGAACCAGCCCCAAAACCAAGTCACTATGGTATCTCTTACTAGGTGTGGCGCTAGCTAAGCTTGTTACTATAGCCCCCCAAAATGGCGTAGCTACATTGGTTGAAGGGTCCTTCACCAAAAAATTATACTATGTAGTTAGGTTAAATTTTAATATTTATGACTAAATATTATATTTTGAACACCCTTGATAGAACTGATAGTATTAGCTTAGTGGTGCAGGGTGTTAAGTCCTAGACTATACATAAGAAGAAAAAAATAATTTTTCCCTGAATTTTGAACTCCCTTGGCACAAGTACTCCAAAGTTTTCATTAGATGTACATCCAATTTTAATTTCGTCGATTGATAAAATAAGACATTTTCTCCGAACTTTTTTTCTTTTTCAAACAACTTTAAAAAGAAATCTGTTGGGCACAGCCTTGGTCCCTTTTGAACTTCACCTTAGTTGCAGAGTCTTGGTTCTCTTATGGTTATGGGTATACCCAGGGGGCCAAGGTCCACTAGTGTACACGGGAATAAACAGTCACTCTCTTCTTTTTGACATTCAAAATTCACGTATAATGCATTGTAAAGTTTATTTTAATAACCTAGCAGCACGCAGAATCTTGTAAATTAGAAAGCCAAATATAAGAAAAGAAAACTAAAAAAATGTAGAAATAAAGAAAAATAGAAAAATAAAACATTACGCCTCATCAATTTTCTGTATTTATTCCACTCTTTCCATATTCAAAAAATTCATAAGCTTAGGCTTTTTCAGATTGACCATTAGACCTATAACAACTCGCCTCCTTTATTCAAATCTTAGACGAATTACGCTTTGTCATATAAGCAGAGTTAAATAGATAGAATTCTTTAAGAAAATAAATGTATTGACAACAAAACTACTACAAGGTATGTTTAAGATGTCATGCGACATAGACAGAACTAGGATTAAAAAATCAAATCGGGCTAAGTGGCCATTAATAGTTTGGAACATATAAGCAAGTCCAAACTATTCTATTCCCTCCGTCTCAATTTGTTTTTCGTAGTTTGACTTGGGAAATTTTGATGCGTAGCAATTTTTGGACGCACTCAAAGAGTTTTATCCACCGTTTCAAAATTCATTGAGAAATAGCCAAAAATTCGCGCGCACACTTACGCTCCATTATCGTTGGAAAAACACCCTATAACAAAAACTTGTTCAAAGCCCAAGTATTTTGTTATGGGACAGAAGTCCCATAACAAAATAATCCCATAACAAAATAATGAGACCTTGAACTAACATGTTTAAAGGTCCCATTATTTTGTTATGGGTCCCATAACAAAATAATGAGATTTATATAAAGCTTCAGTCCCATAATAAAATGCTGTGGCTTTGAACAAAACTCGTTCAAAGCCCCAATATTTTGTTATGGGGTTAGTTTACTGAAGCTTCCCAGTATAAATACTGGGACTTGTCCGGAGGTGGCTATTTCTCTGTGAATTTATTTTTGACGGCTACAAATCAATTAGCGCGCGCCAAACAGGCCCTACACGAAATTTTTACGTTTGACTTGGCAGAAAGTGTGAAATTTTGATCAGTAGCCATTTTTGGACGCACTCATTGGGGACTATCCACCGTTTCAAAATTAATTGAAGAATAGCCAAAAATTCGCGCGCACACTTAAGCTCCATTAGCGTTGGAAAAATACCCCAGATTAGTCCCATAACAAAATACTGGGGCTTTGAACAAGTTTTGTTCACAGCCCCAGCATTTTGTTATGGGACTGAAACTTTATACCAAGTCCCATAACAAAATAATGGGGCTTTGAACAAAACTTGTTCAAAGCCCCAGTATTTTATACTGGGGTTAGTTTACTGAAGCTTTCCAGTATAAGTACTGGGTCTTTGATTTATACTGTGATTTGTCCGGAAGTGGCTAGTCTTCAAACAGTTTTGCATCGCTGGTTAGTATTCATTTAACACGGTCAAAACAGGCTGCGTGACTAAATTTTTACGCACACAGTTGTAAAAATTTCGCCCAGCAGCCACTTTTAATACCGGTATTTAGTTTGAGGCTACTATTTTCTTTGGTCTTACACTAGAGGCCACTTTTGGGCCTTTACTAAATAACATTGACTTAAGTTCTGATCATTGACTGAAGTTCTGTCCATAGGGCCCTGAACTGAAGTTCTATCTTTAAAGACTGAACTTCAGTCAATATGGCCCTGGACTTAAGTTCTATCTTTAAGGACTGAACTTCAGTCCATATGGCCCTGGACTGAAGTTATATCTTTAAGGACTGAAATTCAGTCAACATGGCCCTGGACTGAAGTTCTATCTTTAAGGACTGAACTTCAATCCATATGGCCCTGAACTGAAGTTCTATCTTTAAGAATTGAAATTCAGTCGACATGACCCTGAACTGTCTTTAAGGAGTGAACTACAATCCATATGGCCCTGGACGGAAGTTCTATCTTTAAGGATATGCAATTAAAAAGATATTTAGTTGTGATGTTGCTCCTTTATACTTGGGAACCACGTCATAGTTAACAAAATTGGGTGCAAGTGTAACACAAAGCATACCCCTCACATCTACCCCAAAAAGGAAAGAGATAATCCAAAACATGGATTGACCCTACCATTATTAACACCAAAGATGATTCAACACGTACTAACAAACAAAGTACAAACCCAAAAAGTCAAAAAACATGACAGATATGTGTGTAACATATGGAAATAAAAGGAGTGTCGAGGGGGGATTTACAAGCCAAATAAGTGCTTGCAGAACTCAATAATTTTGGCTTGGGCCCCATATTTGTGTTTAAAATTTTATATAATATATATAATAATCTGCCCATAACCTAGTAAACAAGAAGGTCTATGATTCAGAACTCATAACCTTAAATTCCGCATCTATTTTAGTGTCGAATGTGAAAACCTAAGATGCCACTACTTTTACAAATGACCATATTATATGAAGCAACATGAAATGAACTGTGAGAAGCTACGACTGGTTGAAATTTTGAGGCACACACTCGTCGTCTATCTCCAACACAAACAACATTTAATTGCTACTAAAAAACAGCATTTGTGTACATCATCATTTTTCCAACATAAGATTTTAGATGTTGAAATGCATTTCTATCTTGTTGCATATTGACTCACATTTGTTTCAACAATATCCTTATCCTAAACACCCGCAAGTTAAGGTAAACTTACTTGATTAAGATTGATAGATTCCCAATCTTAACACATACATCTAAATTCACTTAATCTAACATTGGAGTTACAGCTGACCGATTGCAACTTCATCCTCTAACACTTAGGTGTAAGGTTCCAATTCCAGGACAAAGATTCTCCCTCTTTTTTTGAGTATGCATACTAATTGTCAACAGTCTAATCGCATGGCACGTATTGTTGATCCAACAGATTTCACAGATTTGTCTTTTGGGCTGCGACATCATCAAAACTAAAAACGAGCGTACCATGTGAACTTGTACTATCATATAGTACACTACTAGAAAAACTCGATTTAAGGACGGAAGGATAGAGATGGCTAGCCGTCCGTATTTGTGCAGGGATGGGTAGCCGTCCCTAAGCTTCTGACCATTTAAAAAGTTTCAAAAGTTAGGGACGGCCAACCCTCCCTATTTTCTTAGAGACGGCTAGCCGTTCCTAACACAATCTGTTAAATTTTAAAAAGACAAAAGTTAGGGACGGCCATCCCTCCCTATTATCTTAGAGAGGGCTAGCCGTCCCTAACACAATCTGTCAAATTTTAAAAAGACAAAAGTTAGGGACGACCATGTCTCCCTATTATTTTAGGGAGGGCTAGCCGTCCCTAACACAATCTGTCAAATTTTAAAAATACAAAAGTTAGGTACGGCCAGCCCTCCCTATTTTCTTAGAGACGGCTAGCCGTCCCTAACCATTCTGTTAAATTTCACCATATCCACCTACAAAACACACGAGCATATCACACAAAAATACATCTTCTTTCTTACAAAACCTCTCCCTCGATTTCAAGTATCCCCAAACCCATTTTCTTCCTTCAAACACCTCTAAAACATAAATCAAACGACTCACCTTCTAAATTGGTAAGTTTTTCCATCTTTTTTTTCACTTTTTCTCGGTAAAATTAAAACATAAACGGGTTTAATTTTTTTCCAAAATTTGCAGCCCATCCATCTAGATCTATCATGGATATCAACGTCAAAGACTCAATTGATATTGCTCAAGAGTCAATCGAAGACTCAATTGAAATCGTTCAAAATACGATTGAAGATTCAATTGATATGGTACCGGAATCGGACTTGGATGAAGATGTTGATTTGCTAGAATTGGACTTGGATAAAGAAGTTGAAAAAAAAAATCAATACAAAAAATGTTGGACATATTTCTTCCATACGACTATTAATGTCCTTTTGTTAAGACTTTATGTTGCATGTGTCTTTAATTGTTAGTTGTGAAACTTTATATTTGGAGTTGGATTTGGCATAAGTGTTATGTACCTTTATGCTTAGGATTTAAAGCATGCAAGCCTAGAAGGTGCAAACTAACTACATACGTTGCATGAAAAATGTGAGTGAGGGTGGAGTCTTAAGTATATATTATGTTTCTTTTCACTAGAAAATTAGTATTTAAAGGTGATTTTAATTTGACGATTGGGCGACAAATCTACAAACCTTTTAGCCACTATGACCGCAATTTTTTTTTTTCACCAAATCGAATCATATCAAATTTCTGGCCTTGGGGTTTCATTTAGTGGGTTCTAAAATCATTGGATAAAACAAAACCCGAAAAAACAAGTGGCTTATTTTCTAAGTCATGGGATTTCTTTTGAAATCTAAAAGAATGACAATGACCATAAAAGAACTCCATATCACGGGGACGATATTTTCCATACTTCTTCATTTGCTCTTTTGTATGATAGATTGGACTATAAGTAAAAAAAAGAAAAAAAGAAAAAGCAGAAAAAGAAGATTAAAAGAAGAAAGCAACCAATTCCCATGTATCTTTAATAGACATAGTTGCAAAACTTTATAGCTGGAATCGATGAGCTTATTGCATCACCTTAGCAAGTTGCATGCCCTAGTGGAATTTTAACAGTGATCCATCACTATGTTTAGGTACCTTTCCTAATGACTACTTATCCACTACTGAATGACTACTAATTCTTATTTTATTTTAACAATTTAATAATCCAAGTCCACGTGCCCGACTATTACTTCACATAATAGGGGTTGTTTGGTAGGAAGGATAAGGGATTATAATTATGAGATTAAATTCGGGATTATATTATCCCATGTTTAGTAGGAAGTACTAATTGGTACTAGTACAATTTTTATACCAAAAATGTGGGATTAATTATCCCATATAAGAGGTGGAGTTAACAATCTCGGGATTATAATCCCGGAATTGTTAATCTCGGAATAAACCTCTTTGCTACCACAGGACCCCTGTAGGGTCACTAAGGAAGTAAGTTGTTCCTTACCAAAATTAAAGGTTTTCAATTTCGAAGTTTGGAGTCCAAAACCTCCAATTAGGTGAGGAAATATCAACATTATCCCACGGTATCATCAGTAATAAGTCATTATCTTTGTTCCTACTTAACACTATTCGTAGAACTTTGCCTCAGCTCCATTCCCTTTTCTACCATCCAATAAATATGGAATGGAGTATCGCCAAGTGGTACGGTACAAGTGTTTGGTACGGATTTAAGTTATGAATAAAGACCTTTTTCTTTATCATTATAATATAACCTTCAAAACATGTTAGTTATCATTTCTATCGGATTACTAAGCCGTGTTTATCAGATCTAAACTTACATTATAGTTAGCGTGATTACATGAACATTTTTGCACTAATAGTATCGGGGGCTGATGTAGGACTTTAATTTATACGTGGGTTATGAACCAAATAGGTTCAAATCTTAAATTTAGAACCAATTTACTATTACTTGAATTCGCTATATTAAATTCAGATCCTATAGAGTTCAAATCTTTAATCCGTCTCTAGTTGGTGTTACCATGCAAAGTTTAGAGTTAATTCCCTTACAATATTATGATTTGACTTTTTCTTTAACGTATCATTATACTATTTAAGTATTTAAATAAATACTATCAACGGATATGGTGGGATAATGAAAGGTTTAATGTTCGAATTTGAGAGTAAAAACACTCATGGTAAGGAATGCTATGGTTGAACAAAAATATTATTCAAAGTAAAACAAATAACAATAATAGAAGGAAACAACAATTATTCCCTATCATTCAGTACTGCATACAATTGCCATAGCTTTTTACTGATTTTACGTCTAGCGTAATCAAAACCCACGTGCTTACTCTTCAGTTACTTGACTTAATTAGTACATTTTTCCCTTTCTTTTTTATTTCTATTGAAAAACGTATTCAAATTTCAGATTACTAAAATCTAAGATGAATTTTTCCAAGTAGGGGGATCAACAAAAATATAGAGACAGAATCAAAATTGGGAGTAAATGGAAATGTAAATGAAAGAATTACCAGAAACTCGATGACTGCACTGATGAGATAGATGAGATAAGTTGTGAAGAAGGCATCAGATAAGAAACCACCAAGAAGTGCTAGTAAAAATGCTGTGCCCATAAAATTTGTCACGGAATTTGCTGATGTTGTTGGTGAGAAATGCATGTACTCAGAAAAGTACCTCACCAAGTTACTTGAATTTGCTAAATATGCCAAGTTCTCCAGCACCTCCACACCTGTTAAGTTTCCATGAAAAAAAGTTTATTCAATGAAATAATAAAAACCACTAGTGATCCGAGATTTATTAATCTTTGTAAAAACCTATATGAGATTTTTTCAAGAAAATGGTGTTTACCCAAAACAAAGGAGGCAGCAAGCAAGCCACCATGACGTTTGGTGAGTGCAGGTTTATTTCTCCAATCAACATAGCCATTCCAAGTGGTTATTAGGTCACTTTGACTATTTATTTCCTGCAACACATATCAAAATAATAATTCGGAGTTATAAAAAAGAAAAAGAAAAGGAGCAAGAGATATAGGAGAAAAACAAAAGGAAAGAAAAGAGGAAATTAATTAAACCACCATTGTATTTTCTTGTTTTCCTATTGATTTTAATATAACTCAGATAAATGAGATCAAGAAAGAAGAGTGATCAAAGGTGGTGGATTTAAAGAGTTTGTAGAAGTTGAGAAGAGAGGAAGAAAGACCAATTGAAGTAGAAGATAATGGTTTGGACTTTGGACCCTTTAGGAAAATATATAAAGACTCTTATTACGCATTTGGAAAAAAAGCAAAGGCTAAAATCTAGTATATCTTATACCAGAATTTGAAGAAGTTATACTTTCCTTTTTCTTTTCTGGTTTTTGTTTTGTTTATTGATTATGACATATTTCCTCTTTGACACTATAGTCCCTTGCCCACCTCCTCCTTTTCAGGGGAAATGATAAGGATATGATGTTATCTAGGATTTGGTTGCTTAGAAATGAATATATTCCCACAAAAGTAGGAATAGAAAAGAGAGTGTAAAGAGCACAAAAAACCTCATGGCCAGTAAGTTAGAAAATAAATCACTCGCTCCGTTTTAATTTATATGTCTTATTTCTTTTTCAAAAAATTTAATGTCAACTTTAATATTAAGTAACTATTTTTTCAAATATTTTCATTAATGATGCTCTCTAATAGAAATGACATGATGTTTCTAAGACCTCAATATTTGAAGGGTGTGTTAACAAATGAGTAAGGGTATCTTCACACTCAAGAATTTTGAATTTTTCTCATATTATTAAAATTCGAGTTAGGAGTTAGGACCAATGTTTTAAAAGACGGGGGCGCAAGGTGAGAGTTTTACCTATAATGAGGCGAGGCGTAAGTCCCGAGACGTGGGGCGTAAGTCTCATGGATCTTATTTTATAATTAATTTTAAATTAATAAAATAGCATAATGAGCAAAAAAAA
Source organism: Petunia x hybrida (assembly GCA_037355625.1). NCBI lineage: Eukaryota > Viridiplantae > Streptophyta > Magnoliopsida > Solanales > Solanaceae > Petunia > Petunia x hybrida. The sequence continues at coordinate 935,324 of JBBBVM010000006.1, read as the reverse complement.
TATCAAAAGTACAAAAAAATTAAAAATAAGAAAAAAAATTATAGAAACAAAAGATCTAACCTTTTTAAGAATGGTAAGAAATTGAATAATGTTACAGTTTTTATGAGATACAAATAAACCATAAGGCCTTAACTTTTAAACAATTAAAAATAAAAATTTATTACTATAGAAAATGAATAATTAAACAATAAAAATTTATTACTATTATAATTTAAAACATTAATTCTTCATTGATAAATATAAAATTTCTACTAAATTGCAAAATAATTGAAGTCTAACAATTTTGAGTGACTGAAATAAAACATGAAGACCAACAACAAGTGGTGATGCTATAAACAGCGGATATGCTTTTTTAGATTAAGTATACAGATGATATTCATCCTTATGATATTCTTAACTATAATACATGTAATATTATGTCTCGTTAATTGAGTTATACTCAATTTTTGAATTTCTATAGATGAATATAACTTCATTTTTAAAGAAAATTATGGATGAACAATCTTAATTAGGGAATTGGACGATCTTTTCATAGGTTCAATAAGGCGAGTTCCGAGCGTTGGGCGTTGGGCGTGCTCTGGGCGCATCGTCGGGCGCTTGAGGCGTAAGTCTCACGGATCTAAGCCCCGTCCGAGAGTCTCAGGGCGTTTTGCTAGTGCCCCGCCCCGCCCCGCCCCGGGGCGAGTCCCCGGGTGAGTTTTTTAAAACAGAGGTTAGGACTAACAAAATGAAACGTTTGAAAGAAAGAAAACAGAGAAAGGAAGGAGATTATTTAAATTATGACTATGAGGAGAGCTTTGTCTTTTTCTTGTATTGTTTGACCAAAGAACTAAAATAAAATAGGGAAAGCTGATAACCCCACCATCCCATTTATGGTATGTTGTTCATCACAAAGTGGAAAAGTCAAGATTTCTTTTTTTATCTTTTTTTCCTTACCACTTCTTTTAATTTTTTTCAGTGTTGTCCTTTTTTAGGTTTTCTTCCTTATGATTAATTGAAATCAATTTGCTTCACGTACTTAAATGGCGTAGAATATGGACATCTCCAATCCATTGCACTATTTTTTACATCAAAATAGACAAACATCAAAATGATTCAAACTAATTTCAACCCATTGCACTATTTTTTGCACCAAAAAAAAAATATTTCTTTTATATTGTTCTGTCTCTTTTTATATTATATTTTTTTGTTACTTAAATTTTATTTTTTAATTTCATAAAACAAATCCTTTCTTTTTTTTTCTTTTACATATTCATCCATGTAATTCACAATCCTTTGTTATATAACTATTTAATATAAAATTATTTTATATCATAAATTTTTAAATAATATAAATTGTAAGCAAATATTATACGTTATACATATTAATGGATAATTCAAATAAAAGTAAAATTATTGATAAAATATTAAATAAATAATATATTAAGGTGGAATTTATTTTAATTCTACATAAATATTCAACTTCCATGATTAGTACGTTGCTCCCATAAATGCTCTATTAATGCATTACGAAGTGCAAAATGAGCATCTTTGTTCTTAATTCTTTTGTGTCGAGCTAAAAATTATTCAAATCGATGATTTTCATCTACTACTTCCCAAGCATCTTGAATTGGTGCATTAAGATCACGCTCATCCTCAATTATCTTGTTGTGCAGTATACTACATGTAGTTAATATATCATGTAGCACTTTTTTTTAAAAAAACGTGACGGTCCTGCAATAATTGCAAAACGAGACTGCAAAACTCCGAATGCACGTTCCACATCTTTTCAACATGATTCTTGTTTCTGTTATTCCTGCAACCAAATAAATCAGTAAAGACAGAAAACAGAAGTATATTATCAGTTTGTTATGGGACGATCCCGAGCCCACAATTTACTTGTGTCTCCTTAAGAAATCTAACCCCCTCACAGTTGCCCAAGGTTCACGGGTTAATTTCTCCCAGGATGGAACGGGATAACAGTTCTACTGTAGCAGCACTTCAAACAGTAGAACACTGCGAACTCAAAGAAACGGAGCAAATCACACGACTTACTAAGACTTACTTAGTATGCAGAAAAGAGAGGAATGCAGTAAGAAGTAGTTTGTGTTTCTGTGTTTTCAGTGTGTTCAAATGTTGAAGACTGACCAGTTTATATAGCCATGGGAAATGGAAGGAAGAGTCACCACTAATAGCCACTAACACCACTAACTCTGCCACTAATGGCACCTGAATTCATTGCCACTAATGGCTGAATTCAGTAAATGTCAGTAATGAATTGTCCACTAATGAGAAAACGTGGGAGAGTGGGAGAACGTGGAGGAATAACTACTCTGGATTAATAATCAGATTAATCCATTCATTTCTGTTACACAAACAGATTAAATATTAAATATTAATAATAAATTATTAATTAATTAATATTTTTAGTTTTTGTTGGTCCAAAAAATTAAGTCAATCAATCATATCAATTGACCGAAATCCGAAATCCGAAATCCGAAGTCCGAAGTCCGAAGTCCGAAGTCCGAAGCCGAAGCCGAAGCCGAAGCCGAAGCCGAAGCCGAAGCCGAAGCCGAGACGAGCGAGCGACGACGACGGCGCGAGGCTTCCCTTCTTCTCAACCCTTTTAAGAGCTAAGAGAAGTGAATTTGTATTTAAACCCAACAAAAGTCTTTTCCTCTACCATTATGGGAGAAGATGCATTTCCTTACAAAAAGGAACCTTTTCACCTTCCCACCCATTTCCCATTCACACTCTATTTATTCCAAAATCCCAACAATCCCCCACATGAATGGGGAATGGCTATATTGAAAATATGCATGACCGACTTGTGTGATTTGCAAGAAAGAATTAGTTGCATCGGGATAAGTAGGTTTCCCTTTGAACTTTCCGTAGTGAACATACATCGGATATACTCGGTCAATCGGTAGATTTGATATCTTTGAACCGTTGAGCTTTGGTGTATACCTAGACAACGTAAGTCACACAACTAACCCTTAACCGTCTTTGGTTCTCACTGTTGTGTTCGTTTCAGCCATGAACACCTCCTGGTTTCATAAGTACTTAGAGAACTTGCCATACCGAATTCTCCTTGAAGCGGCTTCCACTTCATACTTACATAGGTGATTTCTAAACGTGTAATCCTATAGATATACACTGTTTGATAACTAAAATATCAAACTTAGACAATCATTAAAAAATGCCTCTAGCATTTTATCCTTGGTACTTGAACATTGTCTCATCACGAGAATGGACCAAACATTTAATTGACAATGTTGGACCGTCAAACACAACTTTGTATTCTCCTTGAACCTAGTTCTTGGGATCTCCAGTCTCCTAGGTAGAGTTACCGCCGTGATGACTTGTCCTTGGCCATAGTCCCATTCCCTTCGATGAACACTCAACCGCCTCTCTAGTTAAGCCTTTTGTAAGCGGATCCGATACATTATCCCTTGACTTCACGTAATCAATGGTGATAATTCCTCTAGAGATTAGGTCCCTAATGGTTTTATGCCTTCGTCGTATGTGACGATTTTTACCATTATACATGACATTCCTAGCTCGTCCTATAGCCGATTGACTATCACAATGTATACAAATTGGTGTCAACGGTTTAGGCCAGAACGGAATGTCTTCCAAAAAGTTCCGAAGCCATTCAGCTTCTTCACCGGCTTTATCTAAGGCTATGAATTCAGCTTCCATAGTAGAGCGGGCAATACATGTTTGCTTGGACGATTTCCAAGACACCGCTCCTCCACCAAGTGCGAAAATATATCCACTTGTGGACTTAGAATCAGTTGTGCCAGTGATCCAATTGGCATCACAATATCCTTCAATGACTGCAGGATACTTGTTATAATGCAATGCAAAGTCTTGAGTGTATTTTAAATATCCCAAAACACGTTTCATTGCCATCCAATGGGTCTGATTTGGATTACTCGTGTATCGATTTAGTTTACTTATAGCGCAAGCTATATCTGGTCGAGTACAATTCATGACGTACATCAAACTCCCCAAAACACGAGCATAATCCCGTTGCGACGTGCTTTGACCTTTGTTCTTCTTAAGAGCAAGGTTTACATCAATAGGAGTCTTTGAAATTTTAAAATCCAAATATTTGAATTTTTCAAGAACACTATTGATGTAGTGAGTTTGAGACAACGCCAGACCTTGAGGAGTTCTATGGATCTTAACACCCAGAATTAAGTCCGCAACTCCTAAGTCTTTCATATCAAATTTGCTAGTCAACATGCGTTTCGTAGCGTTTATATTTGCAATGTTATTGCTCATTATCAACATGTCGTCCACATATAAGCAAACAATGACTATAAAATTAGGAGTGTTCTTAATGTAGACACATTTGTCACACTCGTTAATTTTAAAGCCATTTGACAACATTGTATGATCAAATTTCGCATGCCATTGTTTAGGTGCTTGTTTCAGTCCATAAAGTGACTTAACAAGTTTACACACCATCTTTTCTTTACCTGGAACCACGAACCCTTCAGGTTGTTCCATGTAAATTTCTTCCTCCAAATCCCCGTTTAAGAACGCTGTCTTAACGTCCATTTGATGGATTTCCAAACCATACACGGCGGCTAACGCTATTAACATACGAATGGATGTAATTCTGGTTACCGGCGAGTATGTGTCAAAGTAGTCAAGACCTTCTTGTTGTCTATAGCCTTTAACAACAAGCCTTGCCTTGTACTTGTCAATAGTGCCATCAGCTTTCATTTTCCTTTTGAAAATCCACTTAGAACCTAATGGTTTGTTTCCAGGAGGAAGATCAACCAACTCCCAAGTATGGTTGCTCAAAATAGATTCTATTTCACTATTGACTGCCTCTTTCCAAAATGGAGAGTCTGAAGAAGACATTGCTTCTTTAAACGTCCGAGGCTCATTTTCCAACAGGAAAGTGACAAAGTCATCTCCAAACGAAGTAGAAGTTCTTTGACGCTTGCTTCGTCTTGGTTCTTCCTCATTTGGTGAATTTCCTTTGGTTCCTTCCCGAGATCGTTTGGATCTTTCTCCAACTGACCCACATTCCTTTTTATACGGATATATAGTTTCAAAGAATTCAGCACTGTCTGATTCCATCACCGTATTAACATGAATGTCGGGATTTTCTGATTTATGAACCAGAAACCGATATGCTTTACTGTTTATAGCATACCCAATGAAAACACAATCAACTGTTTTCGGTCCAATCTTAACCCTTTTGGGTTTTGGGACTTGCACTTTTGCCAAACACCCCCACACTTTGAAGTAATTCAAGTTGGGCTTCCTTCCTTTCCACTTTTCATATGGAATGGAAAGTGTTTTGCTATGGGGAACTCGATTGAGTATTTGATTAGCCGTGAATAAGGCTTCCCCCCACAAGTTCTGGGGTAGATCCGAACTTATCAACAAGGCATTCATCATCTCCTTTAATGTTCGATTTTTCCTTTCCGCAATCCCATTGGATTGAGGCGTGTAAGGGGCAGTTGTTTGATGAATAATGCCATATTCCAAACATATTTGTTCAAAAGGAGATTCATATTCTCCACCCCTATCACTTCTTATCATTTTGATCTTTTTGTTAAGTTGCGTTTCAACTTCATTTTTGTATTGCTTAAATGCGTCAATTGCCTCATCTTTACTACTAAGTAAATAAACATAGCAGTAACGAGTGCTATCGTCAATAAAAGTTATAAAATACTTCTTTCCACCGCGAGATGGTATTGACTTCATGTCACAAATATCTGTATGAATTAAGTCTAATGGTTCAGAATCCCTTTCAATTGACTTGTAAGGGTGTTTAGCATATTTAGACTCAACACATATTTGACATTTTGACTTAGCACAATCAAATTTAGGCAATACTTCCAAATTGATCATTTTTCCTTTTTCCTGTCCTTCTTTGCAGCACGACAGTCTGCGGACTTATGTCCACTCTTGCCACAGTTGTAGCAATTTCCCTTGAACTTTTTCTTGCTGGGGTTGGTCTTCCCTCCAGAAGGCTTCTTTCTCTTATTTTGATTTGGAGTGTGCTCAACAATATTTGCTCCCGCTATTGCAGCACTTCCACGAGCCTTCTTTGCAGCAGATTTGTTGTCCTCTTCAATCCTCAAGCGTACAACCAAATCTTCAAGGGTCATCTCCTTGCGCTTGTGTTTCAAGTAATTTTTAAAATCACTCCATGATGGAGGTAACTTTTCAATCATGGCTGCAACTTGAAACGCCTCATTAATCTCCAAACCTTCAAAGAAAAGTTTGTTAGCAACAATATAAATACTCCCTCCGTCCCAATTTATGTGGCACCATTTGACCGGGCACGGAGTTTAATAAAATAGAGGTTGACCTTGTAAAGTATCAATTTTACCCTTGAAAAAGTAAGAGAGAGAAGATTTGAGTAATAAAAAAGTTGTTGGTAGGTTTAAAAGTATGTAGGGCCCAATAAGGGTAAAATAGAGATGATCCATTAAATAGTTGTCAAATAAGGAAAGGTGCCACTTATTTTGGGACAAACAAAAAAGGAAATGGTGCCACATAAATTGGGACGGAGGGAGTAATACTTTTAGCATAAGTATTAATCAGGATCAAACCTTCAGCAAGGAGATCATGGATAAGGACTTGAAGTTCTTGGACTTGGGACACAACAGATTTGTTATCCACCATTTTATAATCCAGAAATTTGGCAGCCACAAATTTCTTCAGTCCAGCATCTTCAGTCTTATATTTCTTTTCTAGAACATCCCACAGTTTCTTAGACGTTTCAACATTACTGTAAACGTTGTACAGGTCATCTTCCAAGCCACTTAGAATGTAATTCTTGCATAGGAAGTCAGAATGCTTCCAAGCCTCAATCACAAGGAAGCGTTTGTTTTCAGGTGTTTCATCAGTCAGGACTGGAGCATCCTCCTTGATAAACCTTTGCAGGCTTAAGATGGTCAGATAAAAGAACATCTTTTGCTGCCACCTTTTAAAGTCCACACCAGAAAACTTCCCTGGCTTTTCTGCAGGTGGCATAACCGATGCACCAGCACGGCTAGGCCCAGCAGCACCAGAAACTGCGGTAGCATTAGTATTCACAGCAGGGACAGTTTGTTCAGCTCCGTTAGTCATCTCTGTCAAGTGACACAAGCAGAAACAATATTAATAAACTGTTTAAACAATAGGAGTAGAAAAAACCACGAAGGCTTTTAATCCCCACAAACAGATTATTTCACAGTAATTAGGAGTAGAAAAACCACGAAGGTTTTAGTCTCCACAGCAGATTAATATATTATAACCGAGTAGAAAACCACAAAGGTTTTAGTCTCCTTAACCAGTATTTATTTAAGTGCAGAAAATAAATAACATGAGATTTCTTAAGCTTGTTATTCCTGCAACCAAATAAATCAGTAAAGACAGAAAACAGAAGTATATTATCAGTTTGTTATGGGACGATCCCGAGCCCACAATTTACTTGTGTCTCCTTAAGAAATCTAACCCCCTCACAGTTGCCCAAGGTTCACGGGTTAATTTCTCCCAGGATGGAACGGGATAACAGTTCTACTGTAGCGGCACTTCAAACAGTAGAACACTGCGAACTCAAAGAAACGGAGCAAATCACACGACTTACTAAGACTTACTTAGTATGCAGAAAAGAGAGGAATGCAGTAAGAAGTAGTTTGTGTTTCTGTGTTTTCAGTGTGTTCAAATGTTGAAGACTGACCAGTTTATATAGCCATGGGAAATGGAAGGAAGAGTCACCACTAATAGCCACTAACACCACTAACTCTGCCACTAATGGCACCTGAATTCATTGCCACTAATGGCTGAATTCAGTAAATGTCAGTAATGAATTGTCCACTAATGAGAAAACGTGGGAGAGTGGGAGAACGTGGAGGAATAACTACTCTGGATTAATAATCAGATTAATCCATTCATTTCTGTTACACAAACAGATTAAATATTAAATATTAATAATAAATTATTAATTAATTAATATTTTTAGTTTTTGTTGGTCCAAAAAATTAAGTCAATCAATCATATCAATTGACCGAAATCCGAAATCCGAAGTCCGAAGTCCGAAGTCCGAAGCCGAAGCCGAAGCCGAAGCCGAAGCCGAGACGAGCGAGCGACGACGACGGCGCGAGGCTTCCCTTCTTCTCAACCCTTTTAAGAGCTAAGAGAAGTGAATTTGTATTTAAACCCAACAAAAGTCTTTTCCTCTACCATTATGGGAGAAGATGCATTTCCTTACAAAAAGGAACCTTTTCACCTTCCCACCCATTTCCCATTCACACTCTATTTATTCCAAAATCCCAACAATCCCCCACATGAATGGGGAATGGCTATATTGAAAATATGCATGACCGACTTGTGTGATTTGCAAGAAAGAATTAGTTGCATCGGGATAAGTAGGTTTCCCTTTGAACTTTCCGTAGTGAACATACATCGGATATACTCGGTCAATCGGTAGATTTGATATCTTTGAACCGTTGAGCTTTGGTGTATACCTAGACAACGTAAGTCACACAACTAACCCTTAACCGTCTTTGGTTCTCACTGTTGTGTTCGTTTCAGCCATGAACACCGCCTGGTTTCATAAGTACTTAGAGAACTTGCCATACCGAATTCTCCTTGAAGCGGCTTCCACTTCATACTTACATAGGTGATTTCTAAACGTGTAATCCTATAGATATACACTGTTTGATAACTAAAATATCAAACTTAGACAATCATTAAAAAATGCCTCTAGCATTTTATCCTTGGTACTTGAACATTGTCTCATCACGAGAATGGACCAAACATTTAATTGACAATGTTGGACCGTCAAACACAACTTTGTATTCTCCTTGAACCTAGTTCTTGGGATCTCCAGTCTCCTAGGTAGAGTTACCGCCGTGATGACTTGTCCTTGGCCATAGTCCCATTCCCTTCGATGAACACTCAACCGCCTCTCTAGTTAAGCCTTTTGTAAGCGGATCCGATACATTATCCCTTGACTTCACGTAATCAATGGTGATAATTCCTCTAGAGATTAGGTCCCTAATGGTTTTATGCCTTCGTCGTATGTGACGATTTTTACCATTATACATGACATTCCTAGCTCGTCCTATAGCCGATTGACTATCACAATGTATACAAATTGGTGTCAACGGTTTAGGCCAGAACGGAATGTCTTCCAAAAAGTTCCGAAGCCATTCAGCTTCTTCACCGGCTTTATCTAAGGCTATGAATTCAGCTTCCATAGTAGAGCGGGCAATACATGTTTGCTTGGACGATTTCCAAGACACCGCTCCTCCACCAAGTGCGAAAATATATCCACTTGTGGACTTAGAATCAGTTGTGCCAGTGATCCAATTGGCATCACAATATCCTTCAATGACTGCAGGATACTTGTTATAATGCAATGCAAAGTCTTGAGTGTATTTTAAATACCCCAAAACACGTTTCATTGCCATCCAATGGGTCTGATTTGGATTACTCGTGTATCGACTTAGTTTACTTATAGCGCAAGCTATATCTGGTCGAGTACAATTCATGACGTACATCAAACTCCCCAAAACACGAGCATAATCCCGTTGCGACGTGCTTTGACCTTTGTTCTTCTTAAGAGCAAGGTTTACATCAATAGGAGTCTTTGAAATTTTAAAATCCAAATATTTGAATTTTTCAAGAACACTATTGATGTAGTGAGTTTGAGACAACGCCAGACCTTGAGGAGTTCTATGGATCTTAACACCCAGAATTAAGTCCGCAACTCCTAAGTCTTTCATATCAAATTTGCTAGTCAACATGCGTTTCGTAGCGTTTATATTTGCAATGTTATTGCTCATTATCAACATGTCGTCCACATATAAGCAAACAATGACTATAAAATTAGGAGTGTTCTTAATGTAGACACATTTGTCACACTCGTTAATTTTAAAGCCATTTGACAACATTGTATGATCAAATTTCGCATGCCATTGTTTAGGTGCTTGTTTCAGTCCATAAAGTGACTTAACAAGTTTACACACCATCTTTTCTTTACCTGGAACCACGAACCCTTCAGGTTGTTCCATGTAAATTTCTTCCTCCAAATCCCCGTTTAAGAACGCTGTCTTAACGTCCATTTGATGGATTTCCAAACCATACACGGCGGCTAACGCTATTAACATACGAATGGATGTAATTCTGGTTACCGGCGAGTATGTGTCAAAGTAGTCAAGACCTTCTTGTTGTCTATAGCCTTTAACAACAAGCCTTGCCTTGTACTTGTCAATAGTGCCATCAGCTTTCATTTTCCTTTTGAAAATCCACTTAGAACCTAATGGTTTGTTTCCAGGAGGAAGATCAACCAACTCCCAAGTATGGTTGCTCAAAATAGATTCTATTTCACTATTGACTGCCTCTTTCCAAAATGGAGAGTCTGAAGAAGACATTGCTTCTTTAAACGTCCGAGGCTCATTTTCCAACAGGAAAGTGACAAAGTCATCTCCAAACGAAGTAGAAGTTCTTTGACGCTTGCTTCGTCTTGGTTCTTCCTCATTTGGTGAATTTCCTTTGGTTCCTTCCCGAGATCGTTTGGATCTTTCTCCAACTGACCCACATTCCTTTTTATACGGATATATAGTTTCAAAGAATTCAGCACTGTCTGATTCCATCACCGTATTAACATGAATGTCGGGATTTTCTGATTTATGAACCAGAAACCGATATGCTTTACTGTTTATAGCATACCCAATGAAAACACAATCAACTGTTTTCGGTCCAATCTTAACCCTTTTGGGTTTTGGGACTTGCACTTTTGCCAAACACCCCCACACTTTGAAGTAATTCAAGTTGGGCTTCCTTCCTTTCCACTTTTCATATGGAATGGAAAGTGTTTTGCTATGGGGAACTCGATTGAGTATTTGATTAGCCGTGAATAAGGCTTCCCCCCACAAGTTCTGGGGTAGATCCGAACTTATCAACAAGGCATTCATCATCTCCTTTAATGTTCGATTTTTCCTTTCCGCAATCCCATTGGATTGAGGCGTGTAAGGGGCAGTTGTTTGATGAATAATGCCATATTCCAAACATATTTGTTCAAAAGGAGATTCATATTCTCCACCCCTATCACTTCTTATCATTTTGATCTTTTTGTTAAGTTGCGTTCCAACTTCATTTTTGTATTGCTTAAATGCGTCAATTGCCTCATCTTTACTACTAAGTAAATAAACATAGCAGTAACGAGTGCTATCGTCAATAAAAGTTATAAAATACTTCTTTCCACCGCGAGATGGTATTGACTTCATGTCACAAATATCTGTATGAATTAAGTCTAATGGTTCAGAATCCCTTTCAATTGACTTGTAAGGGTGTTTAGCATATTTAGACTCAACACATATTTGACATTTTGACTTAGCACAATCAAATTTAGGCAATACTTCCAAATTGATCATTTTTCTTTTTTCCTGTCCTTCTTTGCAGCACGACAGTCTGCGGACTTATGTCCACTCTTGCCACAGTTGTAGCAATTTCCCTTGAACTTTTTCTTGCTGGGGTTGGTCTTCCCTCCAGAAGGCTTCTTTCTCTTATTTTGATTTGGAGTGTGCTCAACAATATTTGCTCCCGCTATTGCAGCACTTCCACGAGCCTTCTTTGCAGCAGATTTGTTGTCCTCTTCAATCCTCAAGCGTACAACCAAATCTTCAAGGGTCATCTCCTTGCGCTTGTGTTTCAAGTAATTTTTAAAATCACTCCATGATGGAGGTAACTTTTCAATCATGGCTGCAACTTGAAACGCCTCATTAATCTCCAAACCTTCAAAGAAAAGTTTGTTAGCAACAATATAAATACTCCCTCCGTCCCAATTTATGTGGCACCATTTGACCGGGCACGGAGTTTAATAAAATAGAGGTTGACCTTGTAAAGTATCAATTTTACCCTTGAAAAAGTAAGAGAGAGAAGATTTGAGTAATAAAAAAGTTGTTGGTAGGTTTAAAAGTATGTAGGGCCCAATAAGGGTAAAATAGAGATGATCCATTAAATAGTTGTCAAATAAGGAAAGGTGCCACTTATTTTGGGACAAACAAAAAAGGAAATGGTGCCACATAAATTGGGACGGAGGGAGTAATACTTTTAGCATAAGTATTAATCAGGATCAAACCTTCAGCAAGGAGATCATGGATAAGGACTTGAAGTTCTTGGACTTGGGACACAACAGATTTGTTATCCACCATTTTATAATCCAGAAATTTGGCAGCCACAAATTTCTTCAGTCCAGCATCTTCAGTCTTATATTTCTTTTCTAGAACATCCCACAGTTTCTTAGACGTTTCAACATTACTGTAAACGTTGTACAGGTCATCTTCCAAGCCACTTAGAATGTAATTCTTGCATAGGAAGTCAGAATGCTTCCAAGCCTCAATCACAAGGAAGCGTTCGTTTTCAGGTGTTTCATCAGTCAGGACTGGAGCATCCTCCTTGATAAACCTTTGCAGGCTTAAGATGGTCAGATAAAAGAACATCTTTTGCTGCCACCTTTTAAAGTCCACACCAGAAAACTTCCCTGGCTTTTCTGCAGGTGGCATAACCGATGCACCAGCACGGCTAGGCCCAGCAGCACCAGAAACTGCGGTAGCATTAGTATTCACAGCAGGGACAGTTTGTTCAGCTCCGTTAGTCATCTCTGTCAAGTGACACAAGCAGAAACAATATTAATAAACTGTTTAAACAATAGGAGTAGAAAAAACCACGAAGGCTTTTAATCCCCACAAACAGATTATTTCACAGTAATTAGGAGTAGAAAAACCACGAAGGTTTTAGTCTCCACAGCAGATTAATATATTATAACCGAGTAGAAAACCACAAAGGTTTTAGTCTCCTTAACCAGTATTTATTTAAGTGCAGAAAATAAATAACATGAGATTTCTTAAGCTTGTTATTCCTGCAACCAAATAAATCAGTAAAGACAGAAAACAGAAGTATATTATCAGTTTGTTATGGGACGATCCCGAGCCCACAATTTACTTGTGTCTCCTTAAGAAATCTAACCCCCTCACAGTTGCCCAAGGTTCACGGGTTAATTTCTCCCAGGATGGAACGGGATAACAGTTCTACTGTAGCGGCACTTCAAACAGTAGAACACTGCGAACTCAAAGAAACGGAGCAAATCACACGACTTACTAAGACTTACTTAGTATGCAGAAAAGAGAGGAATGCAGTAAGAAGTAGTTTGTGTTTCTGTGTTTTCAGTGTGTTCAAATGTTGAAGACTGACCAGTTTATATAGCCATGGGAAATGGAAGGAAGAGTCACCACTAATAGCCACTAACACCACTAACTCTGCCACTAATGGCACCTGAATTCATTGCCACTAATGGCTGAATTCAGTAAATGTCAGTAATGAATTGTCCACTAATGAGAAAACGTGGGAGAGTGGGAGAACGTGGAGGAATAACTACTCTGGATTAATAATCAGATTAATCCATTCATTTCTGTTACACAAACAGATTAAATATTAAATATTAATAATAAATTATTAATTAATTAATATTTTTAGTTTTTGTTGGTCCAAAAAATTAAGTCAATCAATCATATCAATTGACCGAAATCCGAAATCCGAAGTCCGAAGTCCGAAGTCCGAAGCCGAAGCCGAAGCCGAAGCCGAGACGAGCGACGACGACGGCGCGAGGCTTCCCTTCTTCTCAACCCTTTTAAGAGCTAAGAGAAGTGAATTTGTATTTAAACCCAACAAAAGTCTTTTCCTCTACCATTATGGGAGAAGATGCATTTCCTTACAAAAAGGAACCTTTTCACCTTCCCACCCATTTCCCATTCACACTCTATTTATTCCAAAATCCCAACAGTTTCATCGCAAAATATTTCTTCTTTTGGAATTGTAGTTTGCACAATTATAGACTATTTTGGATATATACCTTCAGCTAAATAATAACCCACATCATATTCGTTTCCCTGAATAACATAATGAGCGGGAAGAGTAATACCTTTAGCAAGATTGGAAAATAAATGTGACGATTCTAAAATATTAATATCATTATTGGTGGTACCGGGCAAACCAAAATATGCATGCCATATTTAAAGGGCATAATCAGCTACAACTTCAAGAATTATTGCTGGGGATCCACTACGACCTGCATATAGTCCAGCCCATGCTGTTGGACAATTTTTTCATCTCCATAGCATGCAATATAGACTGCCTAGCATTCCTGAAAAATCACGTTGCTCACCGATGTGAAGAAGCCTTGCAACATCTTTAGCTATTGGTGATCTCAGATACTGCTCGCCAAAAATCTCTACGATAGCTCGACAAATCTCTTCATGTTTTCAGTTGCAGTTGACTCTCTTTTTTTTTTACATATTCGTTAGTGGCATTTGCTGGCAAGCCGTATGCCAACATTCTAAACACATCTGTGATTTTTTGTAGAGTAGATAATCAAAATCTACCCATCGCATCAACACATTGTTCGAAACATATCATGCGCTATAATTGCATCAACAATGCGAAGAAACAAATTTCGGGACATCCGATATCGACGACGAAAAAAGTTCAAAAGCAAGGCTTTTGTCCGAGACTCCTACTCCTGATTCACCTCTAGTATCATCTCCTAACTTATCATCATTTTTTCTAAATTTGAATGAGGATGTTGCAGGTGATTCCACATCATCACGACGATCTATTGGGGTGAAGAAAGCAAAATTGAAGGGAAAAATTGAAGAAGATTTTTCATCTGCTATGCAAATGGTCCAATAAGAAAATAGACGGCTTGTTGAGATGTTGGCAAAGTCAGGTGCAGACAAACAGCGAGATATGGAAATGAATGATAGAGCTTTGAAACTAAAAGAATTTAAAGAAGAAAATAATATTTTATTGTCGAATTTAGATTTTATTGCTGATCCAAATATTCGTGAATTTATCCGATAGGAAAAAAAATGAATAATGGATAAAAGAAGTCAACAATTTAAACAACCACAACCACGACAATCCTCTGCCCCATACACTCAATATTTTAATGATATTGGTGGATCTGGAAACGACCTATCAAAGTACTAAATTATTGTTATAATTTTTCAAATTATTATGTTGTTTAATGTATTTTCAATTTTAATGTATACAACATTATTATGTTATTGATCATTGTGTTGTTATTGAACATTGTGTTATAATTTTAATGTATTTTCAATTATAAATTATTATGTTATTGTATATTGTATTATTTATTAACAACATATTATATTTTATATTTGTACTTTTTATTTTTGTGATAGTTTTATTTTTTATACAATTATTAACAACATTGTACTTGCTCATTTTGTGTTAGTGAAGAGTTGCTCAAATCCCAGAGATTGGGTCATAGTTTTTTTTTTTTTTGAGCAAGGATTTTTTCATGTAAAAATATCTATGCAAGTTAATTCTGCAGTCTTTTTAGTACGGGTGTTTAGTTGAACCTCATCGAAAAACTAATTCTTTGTGAGTAGTTCTAACTCGAGAGCAATGTTCTTAGGTAAAACGAAAAATGGGTAAGACACTATTCACCTCTTTACCGTCTAGTAAAAGTGCACCAAGTGCAAAAACTGTCAAGCTTGAGGAGTGGAGGGAATTGCTAGTAAGATATATAGAGACGTTTAAAAGCCATGAACCCATCACACATCCACAAGATAACCTATATATTAGTGTCAAGCTCCCGGTAGTACATGAGTAGATTCAGAACTAACAAAGAATTTAATAGATAATTAAGTGGCTAAGTCATACCCACAATTCATATCAATGTTTTAAAAGGCGAGAGCACGAGGCGAGTCGTTTTATCTAATGCAGAGCAAGACGTAAGTCTTGAGACACTGGGTGTAAGTCTCATGAATATCTAATATTTAATATTTTATATATTAAAATAATTGATATAAATATTTTAAAGAGAATATAAATCACATAAAAGGGTAAACTTACGTAGAAATTCTAGAAAGTTCAAAAATTATGTAAGACTAAGAGTTAAAAGTTACGTATAACTAAAAATAAGAAAAATTTAAAGAATTTAGTTACCAAGTTGGTATTTGAGTGTAGACTTTAGATAGAGGATTTATTGTGAATTTTTTTTTAATTTAATATTTTTGGACTTATGCCCCGAGAATCGCCCAACGCCTAAACGTACGGTTTGATACACCCCAAAGTATGGGGGCTTACGTTTTTCAGAACCTACGGTCCACCCGGGTCGCCCCTGTGCCTCGTCCCAAATATACCTTTGAAAATACTGATCCATATTTATTTAACCCATACATATGATAATTTCCAAGGGTGGGAACAATTCAAAATTGACTAAACAACAAGATACTCTTAAGTCTATCTTTTTTACTACAAGCTTGTTTGGTCAAGCTTCTCCAGAGGAGGACCCAGAATTTGAAAATATCGGAGCACCACTAAATTTAACGTAGATATGCCAATTAATTGAGGGTGCCAAGGACTATATATATATATATATATGATTTTTGAGGTATTTATACCTATATATATAAAATTTTCGCCAACGCACACCCGCAAACAAGGCACTAGGTCCGCCTTTGAGCTCCTCCCGAGTTAAAGGTTATTTTTATTTTTTGACAATTTAACGTGTTTGGCCAATAAAAAAATATACTTTTGGGTAGAAGTAGAAGTAGTTTTTCTGCTACTGGAAAGAAACTACAAAATTTTGCTTCTTATAATAGCAGAATCGGTTTATTAAATTTTGGGATTTTTACACTCTATACCCATAAAATTTAAAGTATTTACAAGTCATACCCATTACAAATTATACTACCCATAAAATTAAAAGTATTTACCCAACCTACCCATTTATTATTGTATACCTTTGTTATGCCTTATAGGTGTATACCTTTAAAGTATACTGCATAAATTATGGTATACAAGTCTGGAGGGACATTTATTACTGTATACCTTTGTTATGCCTTATAGGTATATACCTTTATGGTATACTGCATAAATTATGGTATACAAGTCTGGGTGGGTAGAGTGGGTAAATAATTTAGTGGGTAGGTCAGGTAATATTTAAAAGTAGTGGGTAGTGGCTGTAATTATTTTAGGTTTTGTGGGTATTTTTGTAAGTGTCCCTTAAATTTTTCAAGAAAAAAAGGTTCCTTATCAAAAAAATTATACCTACCAAACTATACCCAATTAATGTCTCTATCCAAATATAATTAATATTAAGTTCTTGTTTTTCTATTTTTGTTTGTAGATACTTTGCAGTCCTATAGTTTTTGTTTCTACTACTTATAGCCTGTTTGGCCAAGCTTCTCAGAAGCCAAAAGTATTTTTTTTTTCAAAAAAAAAGCGCTTTTGAAGAATTTTGGGGTGTTTGGCCAAAAGAAACATCCTATTCATCTTAGCAATAGTTTTTCGACCTTATATAGGATTTTCTATTTTTTTTCTTTCTACGTGCTGCCCCTCCTTTTCTGCTTCAAAATAAAAAAAGTCATTTCCACACTAACAAATTCTTTCAATCTATTAATATTTTCTTCTATAGGTATGTATTCATATTTATTGTATGTTTTGTTAACTAGTTTTACATTTTGAATAAGACGTGTTGAATAAGAGTATGTTGTTCCAAAATAGTAATTGGGTGATGGATTTTCAATATATTATCTTTGGAGAGTTTTTTTTTAATTTATTTTAAATGATGTGTTTTGATATATAAATCATCTCGTCAAAAGTAAGTAATTACTACAAATACTTAACGCAAATGTAAAAATAAACCTCAGTATCTTTTTAATTAATTTGACACTCAAAAGTACTTTGTAAAAAGATTGGGCAAGCACAAATTATTTATCAAATACTGAAAATTTTACTTCACAAATTAGTTAGCCAAAGGCAATTTTTTTATTTTTCAAAAGTATCTTTCTGAAAAGTTCTTGTGACAAAAATATTTTTCAAAATAAACAGTTTTTTACCGCAAAACCAAACTGGCTCTACATTGTTTCAAGCTAGTCAATTTATAATTTGTCCGTGGACTCTAGTCCCTAGCCACGTGTCTTCAAACTGCTTGTATCTAACATGAATGGACGTTACGAGCCAATTTGAAGGCTTATCAACGGTCAGATATAAGATCTTTACACTACTAGAAAATGTTGAGTTACCTTGGGAAGAGGTGGCGTGGGAATTCCCTTTCTGAATACCCAGAGAGGAATTCCCTCGCCAAACCACAATTTCCCTAGCTAGAATTAAAAATTAAAAAAAAAATTACTTGTTTGGCTAGAGAATTCCTTCGCCATTTTTAAAAAAAATTGTCAGACCTGCTTGGCGAGGGAGTTCCTCTCTGGTTACGCTATTTTAATTAAAACAACACCTACTTCACTCTTCATTAGAACAAACCCATATCCTGTTTCTAAAATCAAACCCCGCCTTCTTCTTCAAAACCCTCCCCCCTTCCGACTCCCTTCCTCGCCGGCGAATCAGGTAATACCCATCATTTATTGCCCTATTTTCCCCACCTTCGTTATGCCACCCACCTCCGATATCCCCCATCCCCGATTTTCCCTGTGTTTTTCTTGGTTCTCTTTTTACAATTTTTTTTTTCTAGGGTCACGTACCACTGCCACCGGTGACCTCTACAAAGGTATACTTTTAATTTTCAGTTTATTTAAGCGTATTAATTTTATTTTTTTAGTGAAAATTTAACTAAATTAATTTAATTATAAGTAATAATAAGGTCATATACCCTTGCATATCCTAGTAAAATATTCAAAGTGTGCTTAATACTTTTCTTATGGTAGAGAGGTGAACCTTAAAATCATACAAGAGTATCCCAAGTGGTAATTACAAAAGGTAGCAAATGGAATTCTTAATTTTATTGCACAAATTGCTCTGCCTGAAACAGATGGTGTTATCGGTGAAACCCTAAAAATAAACAATATTGCAGGCATTTCCATTTCAAATTCTGGCAATATTTCGCTTATAATCTAGTAGAATTTCTTTCATCCTTACCTTTTTTTTTTCTATTTAAATATGCCATTGCAGATCTGTTTATTGTGCTTTTGTTAAAAATTTCCAACCTATGTGAACTCTACATTTTGCTAGTTTCTCTTTTCTGTAGAGATTCATGGATTCGGAATTGATGGAGATTGAGCGAACCTCCGCTTGTTATAACTGAGTTGTGAGTTTCGTCAAAGGCCAATGCATCTATATATGTTTATATTAATTGGGTAAGTTTCTGACTCAACTAATATATCTAAATGTCCCTCGCATCACAATAGTTTAGACAATGTGCTTGTTTTCAAGGAAGGCAATATGAAGTTTGACTTTGGTGAAAAACGACATTTATCATTTGAGAACACATAACATGGGTAAATATGTAAACAGTAAGTTGTTGTATATGTCACAGCACATTGTGATATTTTTATATGTGGGATGTTCTAGATGTTTGTGTGTGGTGGTATTTTTCTTATGTCCTCCAAGAGAGCAGAAATGCCTGCAATATTGCCAAAAAAAGGGTTAACAATGTTGGCCAAATATTATGACATATTCCATTTCCACTTTATCCACACTTTATGGCGAAGGAGTTGTGCGAGGGAAGTGTGCTCTACGAGGCGTCTTTTGGCCATGACCGTACAGCGAAGAAAGTCCCTATCTATAGCGCGTTTAGCGAGGTATTTTCCTAAGTAACAGTGCATTTTCTAATAGTGTTATACCTATTATTCTGTATTTTCAGCTTTTTGTTTTATGATTTAGCTACTAGTTTTTGTTCCTCATAATTGTAGAAAAAGAATATATTTTATTCATATATAATAGATGGAAATTTATTACTATAAATATTTGGTTTGGACAAAAATTAATGGGTTTTGCCGAACATGTAACTTGCCTTGTGTATCCGCCTCTCATTTTCTTCTTTTCCTTTCCTTTTTTTCTTCTTTTCCGATTTTAAATTATTTTATAGGGCTTATATGAGTCAATACCTACCTTCTTAATTAGTGGCAATGAAACAAATTACGACCCTCCAAATCCTAGCTTTTTCTACCTAAACATAACACCGAAAGTACATTATATTTCTTCAAACATTTAAATGTTTACCAAAACATAACACCGAAAGTAAATTTCTTCAAATATTTAAACGTCTACCGGTTAAAGTAAAGAGAAGAGTATTTGGTATACGTATCTCTTGACCCTAATGTTGTGTTATTTGGTTCTTCCGTAATGAGCTTTCTCATTCTAATTTGGCAATTTCAATTAGACATTTTAGACACTTGGTATTTCCAAAACCAGCCTTACATATATTTGTTTGGGTCTTCGCCACTGGATCAGTTATATAGTTATTGCTATCATATTAGAAATTTCTAAATTTGATTGCCTAATTTATTTTCAAATCCGCTAACGGAATCACAAAAAAGGGTCTGTACGTAGAAAACATGGGAAATGTGTACCCAATTATGACGACGAGAACATAGTTGACCTAAACTTAAATTAAACGGAGTATAAAAGCAGACTATCTTGCAAAAAGAAAAAAAAAATGAGAGGGTATATTTGGTCATTTTCCCCTTTATTAGTGATTTCATTAGCCGATTTGAAAAATAAGGGTACATGTGTTGCTAGTTTTTAAAAACCAAGAGCATGGTTGATTCCAACTTTATACCGATATCAAAAGTAGATCATTTCCCAAGCTACATGGGCAATTTTGGACACTTTTCCTATATTTTTTTAATATGGTTGTGAGAACAAATTTATGTATCTTTATATAGTCATGCAACAATTTTCACATCATGAATAATTTTGAAGGTTGAGTTAGAATCAAAGTTCATTCATAACATGGTATAAAATCTCGAGCATAACCTGTCATTACCGCTCGGGCCAAAGTTCCATTTCGACCATGACAAAGTTTAGGTAGACTTATAGACATGAGCTCCCACCTATATTCTAACAATTTTATTCAAGTGACGTTTTAATTGTCAAAGCCTACAACTAGTAGTGTAATTCCAAGCTAGATTGTGACACTGCTAGATGCACGGCTTACTTTGAAATGGATTCTTTGGTCTGCCCAATTTGCCGCAAATTTATGGCTATTGTTTGCTCTTTCTATGCAAAAACCTTCCCACCTCATGTGGAGCAGAATAATAATAAGTTTGAGACTTGGATAGACATAAGATTCTTAAAGTAGTCATCCTCAAGCAAGTTGAGTCCATAAACATTTTACTGCTCTATAGAAACATGCATTAAATATTAGAGCTAGTATCTTCTTTCTTTCTTCCCTATTTCTTTTTAAAGTCAAAATTTTGCATCTTCGTAGCAAAAAGAAAAAAAAAATTAACTATGACTAACGAAAAAGATTCGTTTAAGGGTGAGGTGATGAAACATAGAATCAATTGAGAGAGAGAGAGGAAGAGAGAATGAATGTTGTCACTAAAAGGATGATGATTCACTAAGAATTGAAGGATATATTATATAGAATCAATTGAGAACTTATTCTTCAATTGTGTGGTTTACAAATATGAAAGACTTAGATGTCTATGCTTAGAGCAAGTACCAAGTGGAAAGTGAACAAAGGAAATAACTTGAACAAAGTGATGGGCTTGGAACAATGTTGGAGCTTGTCGGGGCAGCCTTTGTTATTCGCTAATTCTTTTCTTTATAGGATTTAAATTCTGCAGTGTCAGTGTAAAAAATTAAAGATATACACAATTCTTTTCAATTGTTGGAACAATTAGGTCATATACAAAATAATTAAAGATCATCTTTATTAAAGATTAAGTGATACTCTGTTAAAAATGATAATTGACATGTTATCATAAGTTTAATATAACTTCATCGTGTGTGAGAAATGTATATATTGCTAACGTATATACTTAGATATTTTTTGATAACTTGATGAAACAAATAATTCACATGCTACAAAAATTTAACTTCATCGTTGGTTTAATATGAGTATCCTTTCTTTTTTTAGATTAAGATCATATTTTACAATAACATAATTCTTATACCGTCAGTGCAGTTTGATAGGTTTCAATGTGTTATTTAAGTAATCTGATTCCAGATAAATTTTAGACTGTTATTGTATAGAGATAAATAAATCTCTTTAATTGGCAATATTTTAATACTCCTACTTTTTTGGGTTAATTATGACCAGACAAGATAAGTATTGGCCCTGAGTTGGCCAAAAATTACAAAACATTTGTCATGTTTCAAGCACATGTTTGAAATAATAATCCATGACAGGAAGAATTGCACGTTAAAGTAGATATGAGAAAATGACGGGAAGTTATTCTCATTCATGCGTTGTCCTATTGATTGTAACATCACTTGAAAGAGATGGTATCATCATTCATCGATTAGTTAACTAATCAACAAAGCTTAGAACTAATTAAGAAAATAATTTTTAAATCTTAAAGTGGACTGTGATTTCACTGGGTGAGAATGGAAGGTGAGCACAGCATATAAGTGTCAGTAATTATCTGTAACATTAGAAATCAATCAACCAACGTGTATTCCAATTAGTACCAACATCTTGTACTTGAAACTCACCAAATTTCAGTTTTATAATTCATCAAATTGACTAAGCCTGTTGGTGATAGGTAGGATATGTTCGGGGGAGCTCAATCACCTTGAGTTATGGATTAATTAAACCAACGAAATTGATCACTTATGGTCATTAAATAGCAAATTCGTTTCTTCTAACCAATGTTTTAAGAGGCGGAGGCATAATACATAACTTTTTACTTATTATAAAGAGAGACGTAAGTTCTGCGACATAAACGTCCTATATATCTTATCTTTTTTTTTTTTGGTAATTAAATTTTCATTAATATCAAACGTTAAGAGCGCAAAAGAAAAATAGTATCCTGGACATCCCCAAAATACATCAACACCTAACTACCATATATATATATATATATCAACTAGACTACTTTACTATCTGCTAGTCTAATTGCCTATTCTACCATTAACACAGAACAATATCTAATTCAAATTTGACCCTGGGTAGAAATTAAGATGAACTAGTGCTTTCTTCAACTTCTTTCTTGAGCTACCTCGGCAATGGATCTGCTGAACAATTTCCTTTATTCTAGACTTTGGGTTCCTCTTGACTTGTTGGAAAACTCTGGCATTTCTTTCTTTCCAAACATGGTACACAGCAGCTGTAAGTACCATTCGATATATTTCAGCTGTTGAACTCCTTCCCTTTGCATTGTTGATTGCCCAAGTTAGTTTATCCTGCCATCCTAGTGGTACTCGATTAACACCTAGTAACTAACAAAGTAACCTACTCCATATATCTGTTGCATATGCACACTCAAAGAACATGTGGTCATGGGTCTCTGAGGCACTCTCGCACATTGGACATGTGTCATCTGCAGTCACCTTCCATAGTTTTAGTATGTCTCTTGTGCTCAGCCTAGAATGAATGGCTAGCAGCAATATGAATTGCATTCTTGGAGGGCTATAGTTATTGCATATAAGTTTTCTCCAATAAACTTTAGCAAAGTCCTCTCTCATCTTCAAGTATGCCTCTTTGATAGAGTAAGACTTCAATTGCTTCAGCCTGTCATCTCTGTATCCTAATTTTTTCCAAGCTCTCCTGTACACCTCTAATCTTTTGTATCATCCAGGATGATTGCTTGGCTTTTGCAACACTTACAGATTGGCCTTGAGTGTCATAGCAGTGGATCCATTGAATTCAGAGTGTGTCTTTCTTCTTGTTCAAACACCAGAGAAGCTTGCCTATAGCTGCTTTGTTCCAACTATACAGGTCCAGTAGGTTAATACCCATTGCAGTCTTAGGGCAACACCGTTTCTCCCATGTAATCAGGGCTCTCCTTGATGCTCCAACACTACCTGTCCATAGAAATCTTCTAGACATGCTCTCCACCTGTTTAATAATTTTCTTTGGCGATATGAAAACTTGTGACCAGTAATTTTGTATAGCAAATAGAACACTCCTGATCAGTTGAATTCTTCCGCCATAGGACAAGAACTTAGATGTCCAGCTGGTTATTTTCTGCAGCATTTTATCCAGGAGTGGCTGACCCTGAGAGCTAGTCAATCTCTTGGTGCTGAGAGGCACTCAAGATATTTAAAGGGCAATTCAGCTTTTACAAAGCCTAGAGCTTGTAGAATCTCTTGTTCCACTCCATTCTCCACACCTCCAAAGTAGATGGATCTTATCTTTTAATAAAATTACAATTAATAGATAGCCTAATGGCCAAAAATAAAAATATTAAAAATACATAAAAAGTTTAAGAAAATAAAAAATGACTAAAGAAGCTTATGAAATAAAATTTTAGCATTTTTTACAAGTATAATAAATTGAATAATGTTACCATTTTTATGAGATACAAATAAATTATACATGTTTAATACTTTCAAATAATTAAACATCACAATTTGTGAAAATTAAAAGTGAATAGTGAGTAAATCTTATTAATACTATAATTTAAAATATAATTCTTCGTGGATAAATATTAACTTGCTTCCAAATTATAAAAACGTTATAGTCCAATAATTTTGAGAGATAGAAATAAGACATGAACACCAATAACAATTGACTATGTATTTTTAGATTAAATATACAAATGATTTTCACATCATGATATTCTCAATTATAATACATGAAATATTAGGTCTCGTTAATTGAACTACACTTAATTTCTCAATTTCTATAGATGAATATAACTTGTATAATTCACTTTTAAAGAAAACTGTGAGTGAACAATCTTAATCAGGAAATTCGACAGATGATTTGGGTAGGTTCTATTGGGCGAGCCCCGAGCGTCAAGCGTTAAGCATGTTCTGGGCCCATGGCCTGACGCTTGATGCGTAAGTCTTACGGATCTAAGCGCCGACCGTGAGCCCTAAGGCATTTTGCAAGTACCTCGCCCCAACCATGGGCCCAAAGCAAGTCCCAAAAAGCCTTTTAATAAGAGTTTCTAACTAAAGCATAATATAGAGTAAGATTAATACTTAGGAAAAAATCATTTATGCTGGAAAAGCGACAATGTTTGATAACCATGCTGAAATAGTGAATCTAAAAAATAAAAAATCCAATGAGAGAATGTTCTAGCCAACAAACTAATTAGCCCTAGATGGTTAATGAACCTCATTTTGTCAACAAAAATGTTCGTTTTTCATTTTTTAACATACAAAATATTTAAGAGATCGTACCTAATTGGATTACCAGCTAATTAAATTATATTTCAATTAAGAAAGAACGGTCCTCTTTGTAAGGCCTTTACATAGTGAGACAAGTATTATAAACCAAATTAATCCGGTTCACATTAGCATGTTAACAAAACATGATCGTGATTCATTAAGATAAATAGTCAAACCAAATCATTTTAGATACTTTTAAGTAATCCTTTCGGTGGAATTTTCGATGTACCTCCTTTTTTTCAATCTTGTGCGTCAACAACAATAAGAAAAAGCGAGGACCTATTTAGAGGGTAATATATAGATTAAATCCGGTATTTTTGATTCAGACCTTGTAATATAATTAATTTTTTATTAAATAAGTACGAATAATTTATTTCAGAGCTAGTAAATCAATAATTTATAGTAGTAGAATTTCGAACCCGAACCCCTTTAAAAAAATTACAAACTCACTGTGGAAATGTGAAACACATAGTTTTTATTAAAAAACACACTAGGTAATAGATTAACTGATACTTATAACAAGGCATAAATTGGTTAGGTGCGCGACCATAAGGAATGTTTTCTTTTTTGGCATTTCTTTTTTCATGTGATTGGAGTTCCAAAGTATAGTGATTCAGTGGGGTCGGTCGGGCATATAATTTGATTGTAAAAATTACATATTAGAAACAAAGTAATACTTCACAATTTAAGGGTTTATAGACCATTAGAACTTTACTCCTACATATCTTAAGGGGAAGGGGCTTGGAGGCATGTTATTGGACACTAAGGGCGTGTACTATTCGAATTAAATTGAAAAACTAAATCAAGCTGAATTATTTTTTAATTTGATTTGATTTTTTCATTAATTATCAATTAATTGGATTGAGAATTTCATAATTTTATTTTTTTTTGTTTGGTTTCGGATTTTAAAAAATAGAAACCAAAAAATCCAAAAAAAATAAATTATTTAATATTTTATTATTATTATTACTATTACTATTACTATTGTTATTATTTCTAAATATATACATGTTTAAGTGTGTTAGAGTTTAAATCTTTCAATACTTTTTGCCTTTTGTACTTTCCTCATGATTGATCTCTTTGTATTATGGTATAATACTTGCAAAGCTCTCATAAAAAATTTCAATGTACAATACCTCCATCAATTTTTACTTCTTGAATTGCAAGATCTTTTTTTAACTAGGATTATGATTTAGATTTTAGATTTTATATTTTTATATTTGGATATGTATTGTTATGTTTTCAAGTATTTTATTTTAAAGTTATATCTTATGACATAACTGAAAAATCGATAAACTGGAGCGAAACGAAATGAAAAGAGAAAAACCCAACCAAACCAAATTTATTTTGGTTTAGATGGGATAGCAATTTTTCACAATCAAAAACCAAAAAATAGACACCAAATAGTTAAAAACTGAATCGAAGAATCGAATGGACACTCCTATTGGACATTCTTCGAGCAACCTTTGTTGCAACGTTAAAGGCTTCTATTATCCAAAGAACAATTTATACATATACAAAAGAAGAATCTATTTTCTATTTTGCAAGTATAATTTTCGATTGGCGAAGGGATTCAATTGAACCCTCTCGTATCATGTAGCTCGGCACTTTCTTGAGTATGGCATGCAAAGATCGACAAGAACGTTAAGGAGGTTCTTGATTGTGACATTTCCATTACCTCTGTACATTTCTTCTTCTTATCATTTGATAAGACTCCACTAGAATGGGAGGTACTTCTTCTAAATTGAACTTGTATGACAATGACATCGCATGTTTATTTACTACTAGAACTTACTGATCTATACTTGTATTTTGTAGCCCAGAACAAGTAGTGCATGAAGTTCAATGCACTGAGTATGCACATTAGCCAATAAAACCTCTCCAAATGGTAGTGATTCAAGTTACTACCAGAGAGCCATGGCTTGTGCTTTGAATTTCCTGTCACACTATTTACTATGGATACTATCACTGTACTAAGATAGTATCCTATGGCTAAAGAAGCCCATGAAAGAGATGTTGCTAATGATCTCATGCTGGTTGGTGCTTCTGAGAAACAGAATTCTAGTAGCCCGGCTAGTGTAAAAAGATCTGCTGATCCAAGAAACAAGTACTGAAACGCGATCCAAAAGAATGTTATGGGCAACGGTTGAGCAGAGTCGACCAGTCCTAAGTCAGTAGCCACTCCTTTGCGCTTGACTTCAACAAGTGCTGCAACTGCCATTGCCACAATTGAGAGGAACAACCCTATACCAATGCGTTGGAGGTGTGAGATGCCCATCTCTGTCTTTGTTACTCTACGAGCGAATGGGATGATGAAGTGGTCGTAAACTGGTGCTAGGATCATGATGAACACTACGGGGAAGATGGGAAGTGAAGCCGGTGGTACTTTTAAGGATCCGACCTTTGTGTTCATTGAGGCTGCTTGCTGGACTGAGAATGTAGACAGCTGAGCTAGGCAGCAGTTAAGCATGATGGTGCAGGCAAAAATTGGGAGAATTTTCATCACAATCTTGACTTCTTCCACTTGTTGCACTGAGCATTCTAGTGCAGCACAAGCCGGTGTCTCAGAAGCAGCCCGGTTAAGGAAACTAAGACTTGTCGATGGAGTCTCAGTTGATTCAATGTTTTTGCGGTTTGAATTTTGGCCACCTTCCTTGCTTGTTGGAATTGGAGGTGAAGGGCTTGAAGTCATACTTGCTATAACACTGCTTGAGTTTCTTGATACCCCAGAATTTAGCAGGGCAGCAATAAGAACCTACACATAAGAAAAATCAGATTAGTATGTTCTAAAGTGCATATAGTATAATATGAATTACTCCATCCATTTCATTTTATGTGACACTTTTTCCTCTTTATTGTAGTTTGTTTGAAGAACGCCCGACACATTTCTATATCTGCAAACAATTTAACTTCTCATTTTACCTTAAATGACATGCTTTTATAGTCACAGACATCTCATGACTTATTTAAGACCACGAGTCTCATAAGTCACTTTTTATTAAATCCCGTGAGTCAAACTACGCCTCATGATTAAAATAGAGAGAGTAGTTAAGATGGAGCTTTAGGAAACACTACCTTACTGATTGTTGTAAGAGGGCTTCCACTAGGTATCTTGTTCCTATAGAATGGTGAACCAGCAAGAAAGATTGGGATTGACAAAAATATAGCCAAAGTTGAAATTCCAAATCCCCATTGCCAACCCTTATTGTCTTCCACCCAAACCACAAATGTGACAGCAATGAGAGCTCCAAAGGAAAGGCAAAATACAAAGTAATTGAAGAAAGTTGATCTTTGCTTTCTTCCTTGTGGGGTTGCTTCATCGAGTTGTTCAGCACCATGGGGTGGCAATGATCCCTTTATACCTCCGACGCCCAATGCCACTAGGTAGAGCCCCAAGAATAACATTGCAGCTTGTGTACCATGAACTTGTTCACATGGTACATTGGATGTTGCTAGGTCGCATGTTGGTGGCTTCAACGACCCCGAACGAGCCTGTATGGTGAGTATTACTAGCCCCTGTTTTCCAGTCAAAATTTCAGGAATACATCAGATACAATCAATCGAATATTTGTTGTCAAATGAAAATGATGCATCAACTGTGCTTGTAAGTTTTTCCTCAATTGCAACTTTCAGCCTTCTTGCCTAGAAGCTGCAATGTCGAATCAGTGACGAACTCTAGTCTTGGTACATTAGACATTCTATTACTTTGTTTAACCATCCGATATCCGGAACCTAGTGGTGTCGTAGACATTTGAATTTTATTGAATTTAGTCAAATTTGTCGCAAACACGGGCACCTTGAACTTCACCATAGTTGCACTTTTGATTTTTTTTTTTTATGGGTAAAGCCAGGAGGCAGGATAGTGATTTTTTAAATGTTTGTAACAAATTGACCCTAAAGAGTTCACAGTTCACACATTAAAAATTGAAGAAAAAAGTTTCTCTAGCTGTCACAAGAATAAAGAGACAGTCTCCTTTTAAGTCCACTTTTGACATTCCAAATTCAGGTAGTAACCCTATAGATTATATCTATAAAGTTAACTTTAATGCCTAGCTACAGTAGAATCTTTTGCATTAATCCAATATAAATGAAAAAGAAAGAAAAATAAATTAATATATATTGACCTAAATATGTTCACATGGCATGCAACAAAGGCACAAAATAGGATTTAACAAAGAAAGGTTGGGCTAAATGTTCTGTGTTCATCATTCATAGCACAAATAGGTGTATAATCAAACATTGATAAGTTGCTATAGTGACTTAAGCCCTTTTGCCAATATAAAATGTTCTCTGTGGGCATTCTCTCATAATGGAAAGTTTGTGTCTATTTAAAGAAATATATAGCACTGCCACATTACTAAAAACCACACACCTGTTACATAGGTCTACTAAAAGTTACTTAGTTTTATCACCACTTATGGTTAATATTCCCATAAGCTAACCATATAAAGCATAGCCCTATAGCCATATGTCACAATTCATTCCATTATATGGAAGTTTTTTACTTTAATATATGCACAAAGTGATATGCTTGTGAGTTGTTAATTGGAGACATTTACCAGGTCAAAGATCACAGCATTTCTATTTTCTTACATAAAGTCATGCATACCACATAGACAAAATTAAAAAAGAAACATGGCCTCCACTCTCCAGTGAAAATTTTTTTAAAAAAAAACCATAGAGATTAGAATATAACTTTTCTATTAAAACAACTTAATAGAAATTCAGAATATTGCAAATACCATTTGAATTTACCTTTGGTTTAGTTTAAAGGAACAATATGAGAGAAAGAGTTCTAGATAACCACTAGTAAATTTTATTATTGGAAAATACTATACTACCCTTTCTATGGTAGGAGTTGATTATTTAGGATATTTCTTGTACTTGCAATCCACGTCATAGAGTTAACAAAAATTGGGTATTGCCACAAAGCAAAGGCACCAAAAAGGAAAGAGTCGATCCAAAACTTGCGTTGGCACTAACACCATTAATAAATAATAGTAACACTAAAGGTGACGCAATAAGGTTAACACTGCGAGAGCAACAACCAAAAGTCACGCAACAGAACAAATTTTAAAAGAACAAAAAAGTTAAGGGCAGTGCCAAATGTGAAAACACAAGATGCCATGCCCAGATAATTTCTTGACATAAACCTGGATTAGTTAGGCTTAAAACGGGTAATTATCAACACCAGATAGATGACAAAAAAGGAAGATGCCAATACAAGACTCTCAAAGCCTGAATTGTATATAATTGTATATAAGTTAATCTTAAGAATTTAACTTATTTACACGTATACTTTTTTATACAACCAATGTATTTTAATATATTATATTATAGCATGTAACACGTATTATTCTTCTTGTTACTTAATCCATCTTCTATGAATAAACACTTGTAATGCTGGTTAATGGTGTGAGGCAAACACTCGTATATCTTTAGACGAACAAGATAGATGCTAACAAACATTAGTGTTATTTGTTACATTTTCCAAAATAAATTATAGGTGTAGTATTTTATATGATTTTTGTTTTTCTGATTTTTTTTGCTACTGACCCCTCATCTATAATCCCAACAAATACTTATCCAAAGCGCCGCAAGCAAACGTAAATTCTTGATAAAGATCGTAATACGCAATTCTAAGATTTACAAAATCTGTGAATTGACCATTTATCAATTATGTCAAGGATTATAATCTTTTCATCAATACTCTTTTTCTATCTTCATCTTCTTCACTGTTCATATGTCATCATTCATTAATGGCAGATACACATAGGCAATGAATTCATCCTAATCCAGTATTTTCGACGGGTAATACACACGAACACACATGCACATGTATGTGTTGGTGTGTGAGGGCGTGAGAGACAACTTACTAATTCAACAAAAATTAAATTTGAACCCATATTTTTGAAAGCAAAGGGCATTTAACCTTAAACTATTTAAAGATCGAACCAATCAAGTTTAAATCATGAATTCGCCTCTAAAGAAATTAGATTACAGGTAAATTATGTTCTTCATCTACTGTCTCCATATAGATATAGTGACGAATGTAAACTAGAACGACGACGTACGCAATAGTGTAATTCCACAATTGGAGTAATGTAAAGTGCGGGAGAAAAAAGTACTTAGATCCAAACGAAAAGTAGTGTGTGTGAGCGTATTTGGGTATATGGGTCCCTATATAATGCAAACTCTAACTAGATACGCTGCATGAATGATGTGGGAAGGTTGGATTCTTATGATCATCCACTTAAAATAATGTATCTAAAAATCGATTCTAATTTGACAAAAATTGTAACGACAAATCTTTTTCACCCTACAAACAATGTTTTCCACGATGCCAAAAAAACTTTTGTCACCAAATCGAATAATAGATCAAGTGGTCTCTTTTCTAAGTCATGGCTCATGGAATTTCTTTAGGAATTTTAAAGAATAAGAATGAGCAAAAAAAGTTCCATTATGGGGTCAATATTTTTCCATAATTTCTTCGTTAACAAGTTTAATGTTTGGTATGATGGATGGGACTATATGAGGAAAAAGAAAAGAAGGAGACAGAGAAGATAAAAAAGAAGAAAGTAACCAATTCCCATGTATCTTTATTAAGTCATATTTGCAAAACCTTTTTTTAGTTGGAATCAATCAACTTGCACACTTTAATTTGCAAGTTGCATGCCCTGGTGCAATTTTAACACTGATAATCACACTATGTTTAGGATGTCTTTTCTAATAATTGGTATAGAATGACTAGCTCACTATGAAATTTCATTAAACTGAATTTTTTTTTTTTGATTCCTCTCTTTCATTTTATTTATATGAAACCCTTTCCTTTGTTTGATTTAAAAAAAAAAAAGATAGTTTGCATGTTTGGGTAATCTTTAAATTTAACTCCCTCGTTGTATCCTTAATGACATGCTTTTATAGTTAGAGAAATATTAGGTATATTTAAGATTATATAGAGACTTATGAGATATGATGAAAATTAATCTTTCTTTGTTATGATGCCGTCATATGAACATTCTTTACTTCAAAGTAATTTGACTTTTTCTTTTATTTTTACGCATATCATTTATAACGGTTCAGGCTAGTATTTATTTAAATAAGGCAAAACAATACCAGAAGGAAAAGAAGAATGTGAATATAATACAGGAAAATGAGGAAAAGAACAAAAGAAACATAAATAGCGTGGTGGCGTTACTGCCTTTGATCACATTTCCCAACTTTCTTTCATTCAATATTGGCTACAAATGCCATAGTTTCTGCTGATTTTACGTCTCACCAAATTAAAATCCACGTGCGTACTGTTCTGTTCTGTTCAGTTCAGTTATATACATACATACGACCGTTTTTTACACCATCAAATATAATTAACTCTCTGCTTAGTAGTGTATTATAACCTTATATATGCTGACAAATATAAATACTTTATAGTAATCACCACATAAAATATAAAGAGTTAACTTATATTCATGGACAGTATAATGATTTTTAAATTGTCACTGTGCCACTATATTATAGCCCGTTATAATAGTGTTTTACTGCATTTTGAAGCTATAACACGGAAATTAAACTTGAACCATAGATTCATGGTGATATTAGTTCTTGAATTATGTTTCTTCAATTAAAAGCCTAATCAAATTTTACATCAAGTACCAGAACGACTGATGATCTTTTCCTAGTTTGGCGGCAGTAAAGAAAAAGTAGAGCAAATGATGAAGACACAGAAGGAAATTTTTTTTTTTAACGGATTAAAAAAGAAATAGGTTTACATAAAATGAAATGGATGAGAATAATAATAAAAAATCAATAATTGGGAAAAGGAAATGGAAGACTTACCAGTAATTCGATGACTGCACTGATCAAATAAATGAAATAAGTTGTGCAGAAGGCATCAGATAAGAAGCCACCAAGAAGTGCCAATAAAAAAGCTGTGCCCATAAAATTGGTCACAGAATTTGCTGATTTTGATAGTGGAAAATGCATATACTCAGCTAAGTAAAGCACCAAGTTGCTTGCATTTGCCAAAAATGCCAAGTTCTCCAGCACCTCCACAACTGAAAATTTTCATTTAATAAAAAAAATCAATCAAATTTTCTAACTAAAATTCAACATGCAGAATGAAAGAAATATCTTGAAAATGATTTGGTCTTTCTTAAAACCCCATATAACAATCGAGTTTAACTTATATGCGTTGACAATATAAATTTCTTTTTTCAGACTGTCAGGACACAGTAATCAAGGTTTGTAACATAAAAAATAAGATAAATTATCTGCTACAACACATAAAAGATCAGAAAAAAATATGGAGTTATGGTTTTTACCTAAGACAAAGGAGGCTGCACGTAAACCACCATGGCGATTAGTGAGTGCAGGTTTATTTTTCCAATCTACATAGCCATTCCAAGTGTTTAACTGGTTTTGGCTCTCTGTTTCCTGAAAAATAAAACAAGAGTGATGAATATATGCAAAGACAAGAAAAAGTAAAGGGAAAAAGAGGAGAAAAAGAGAGAAAAAAGAAGAACCAACCATTAGTTTCTTTTCTTGTATTCCTATTAGCTTTAATCTCAACTTGAGTTTAAGTTGAGAGTTTAAAGAGTGGGAGGATCTTTGGAATGTATTCAGAGGAATGAGATAGAAAGAGATTTATCAAAGTTGGGGTATTTAAAGAGTTTGGAGAAAGGTGAGGAGAGGGAAAGCTATTAAGAAATGTCAGTCTACTGTCCACCGTCTATATCGCGGACGGATTCAAGATTTTAATTCTATGGGTTATTTTTTATTTATTGGGCTCTTTATACATTATTTATACATATTAATTACAATACTTAATACAAATATATAGTTTAGACTAAAATTACTGGGTGTGCCGAACTCGTACTTAGGCTGCTAGATCCCTCCTGTTTAAGGTTGCGATAAAATGTGATCTATATCTATTTTTAGTCAAAATTTTGATATTAAGTCTAAAATGAAGAAATCCATTATAAAAAGTAGCATTTCATTGTAATTAGTTATATACAATACGAATATGAATTAGTTGAATAAGTAAATACACACTACCATTATACCCAAAAAAAAAAAAAAAAAAAAAAAAAGCATCAGTCCAAGCATAAAAGAATGGTCTGGATCCTTTAGTAAGAGACTAGAAAAACATCTGGGAAAAGCAAAAGATAAAGGTCCTTCTTCCAATAGCAAAATTTGAAGAATTTCCATTTCTTTTTTTCTTTTCTTTTCTTTTCTTTTGTTTTCTGTTTCTTGTTTTTCTTTTAAATAATTATGACACAATTCCCCTTTGGCAACGAGTTTCCCCTCCCTTTTTCAAGGACAATGAAAAGGAGAAATGAAATATGATATTAGCTATGAGTTGGTTGCTTACAAAGTATTCATGTTCATTGCAGTTCTTGTACCTATTAGGTGAGAGACAGTTGTTCTATTTAAATTTTAACCACCGTTTAGAAATTGTTCTTTTTAGAGTTAAGGAAAGCGATCTTCCCAACTTTGATAGGAAAATGATTGAAAGCCCTCCAAAATAGCAAAAAGCTGTTTAAAGTTCGGTAATTTTCGTTTTATCTTATGTGAACAAAATATTTTTAGTCTGAAAAAACGATTGAATTTTAATTTTAAAATTTTAAACTTATCATATTAACGCTAATGATAAGTTTTATAGCTACACAAATATTATGATAATTATAAGTTTCAATAACCTTATAGCTACACAAACATTATAGCAAGTGTAATATCACATATTTCGAATGTTCTTATTTTTTTTCTTAAACTACATATTCAATCATATAAATTCACATAAATTGAATTTGTCGCACCTGAATATTGAAACCGAAATATTTCCCGAAAAGAAGGTACTGAAAAGAGTGCAAAAAGCATTAAAAACTCATAACCATCAAGGTTGAAATAAACAAATAAACAATTAGGAGGTGCCCTTTGGCTTTGTCTTGTGTTGTTTGACTAAAGAACTAAAACAATAAATGCTAAATGCTAAAGCTTGATGCCCCAACTCCTTTCTGTTACATATTTCTTTATTTTCTATATCTGAATGAGTGTCATTTGTCTTATTTAGAATTTAAAGGTCTAAATGATCACTACTAAGCTAGCGTTTGTTCATAGTTTTTGGGGTGTTTTTGGGATTAAATCCCAAAAACTGGTTGAACCCAGTTTTTGGGATTTTTTGGGAAATCCCCTCACAAAGTTTAAATTTTGTTCCAAATAAAATGCATGTCCAAACAAAATTTCAATTTCCCAAGTTCCAAATCTCAAATCTCAAATCATGTCCAAACGGGAGCTAAACAACTAAAAAGAAAAAGAAAAACTTTATCCACGTCACCTTATACATAGAAACTGGTTTGATCGAAATGTTTATGTACTTTTACACGACTAGATAGTCCAGTTGTCACGTCTTAGATGATTTAACATATTAAACAAAAATCATGTATGCTTTGACATAAATTACTACTACTAAAACTCAGATAATAAACGACATTTTAGTTTAATTTGTAGGAATCCCAACCATTTATTTATCAAAGTTGAAGATTTGAGTTATTACTGATAGCTAGACTTTAAACAAGGTTTTGACTTATTTTGGAGGAATGTAAATCATATTCTTACCTAATACTTTCCCTATATTGTTATTTGTTACTACTAACTCTAACCATCATACTTCAGACAGATTGTTACTATTAACTCAACTTGCTTCACCAACATTAACAAAAGATGTAGTTTTTGGTTCATCACATGGGAATCAATTGGCAGCTCTCAAATATATATATATATATATATAGAATGACCTAACATTAGCAGGTACTCCACCATTTCTTTTTTTGTTTGTCCCAAAATAAGTGGCACCTTTCCTTATTTGACAACTATTTAATGCTTCATCTCTATTTTACCCTTGTTGGGCCCTACATACTTTTAAATCTACCAACAATTTTTTTATTACTCAAATCTTCTCTCTCTTACTTTTTCAAGGGTAAAATTGATACTTAACAAGGTCAACCTCTAAAAGTATACGGATACCCTCCGTTTAAACTTGAGTCTATGTGTGCCCTCGCCGTTTATGCTTTGGCTCAATATTACCCTCCAGTGGCCAATATTCGCCAATATTGCCCTTCATCATAGACGGAAGAAGGATTATGCTTAATTAAGCTCAATTAAGTGTAATTAAGGGCATTTATGTCCCTTACGTATAGTACAGGGGCATATTTGAACCTCTTTCACCAGTGTAAAACTGATACACATATGAAACTGCAACAATCCAATAAAGTGTCAATTTGACTATTAATTGATAGCACATATCCAAGTATCTCTTTCGCAGCAATGATTTTCTATAAATACATTACAAATTTTAGATACCCTTGATGTAACATATTCAAGATTTGAAGCATGCGCTTAACTTCGACATGTCCTTTTTCCTCTTAAACTGCTTCTAACTCCAATTTATTTCCCTCGTACTAGGACTCCTCAAAATGTACACATACAAACTAGAAAATCAACCACAGATTTGACACTGAAAAACTTCACATAACTTTTCAAAAACTAACCACCCTATGTAAATTACAACCAAAATTAAGAGAAATAAAGCTAACCACTTAACAAATAGTCGGCAGATATAGAATATATGTATGATCCATGTATAATATGTTTATAGATGTGCACAATCAGCGTATAATCTATGTATATCAGTAAGGGCTGTAAACATTAACTCTGGCTGCTATATGTGTATAGTAATCAGGTACAATAAGTGAAGAGCTCAAACAAGATGTATACAATAGTACAGATTCACAATATAAGTAGGAAAACAAAAGTATTTCACATTTATATGCTACTTTCATCAAAGCTAGCCAAAGCTTCTTGCAACTCGGCTTCCATTTT
Organism: Petunia x hybrida; assembly: GCA_037355625.1. Lineage (NCBI taxonomy): Eukaryota > Viridiplantae > Streptophyta > Magnoliopsida > Solanales > Solanaceae > Petunia > Petunia x hybrida. Next base: position 898,391 of record JBBBVM010000006.1, on the reverse strand, counting down.
CTTCCTTCCTTTAGCAATCTTTTGCTCCACTTCAAGTTGAGTTTCCTTCTTCATTTTATTCAATGCAGCAGAAATCTCAGCTCTCGCAGCTTTCATTATAGCAGCAACTTGATCTACCAATTGTTTCACTTCACTTGAAATGTATTTTACACCGTTGAGTTTCTCTTAATCGCACCATCTCTTTTATCCATGAATTTACTTAAATCGAAGTTAGGTTCAGCTAATATGAATCCCCATAGACCATGTTACTCAATTTAAGCTCAATTCATGTTATCATGATACTGCCTGTGAAATCTTGGTCACATTGCCGGTCCCAAGCCTGGGTAAAAGAGAAGGGTTGCGATAGGCCAGCAAGCCAGCGTAAAATGTTGCCAATCATGATACCTAACAAAACAAACGACAATCTTAGCTAACTCGATTGTTGCAGTTTCATATGTGTATCAGTTTTACACTGGTGAAAGAGGTTCAAATATGCCCCTGTACTATACGTAAGGGACATAAATGCCCTTAATTACACTTAATTGAGCTTAATTAAGCATAATCCTTCTTCCGTCTATGATGAAGGGCAATATTGGCGAATATTGGCCACTGGAGGGTAATATTGAGCCAAAGCATAAACGGCGAGGGCACACATAGACTCAAGTTTAAACGGAGGGTATCCGTGTCCAATTTCGCAAACCACAGGGGCAAATTTGGCCATTTTCCCTTTTTTTAAACTCCGTGCCCGGTCAAATAGTGCCACATAAATTGGGACGGAGGGAGTATATATATTTGCCTGTGTGGTGAAAAAGTGGCTAAAAGATGTAGCTTACTCTTTCTTTTATCATTCACATGACAAAAGAGGATAATAACCACCATGGTTGTTGTAGCTAGGACGGATATAAAACATAGCGCTTTGTTTTAAATAGGTCTTACGTCGTGTGAATCTAAATTATTTTGGAGTTGTGTATGGTATACCAGGTAAGAAACCAAAGAAAAAGTAAAAAAATAAAATAATGGGGGGTTTGAAGACTTTGTTTTAATTTGGCTATTTTCCTTCTTTCTTCCCTCGCCTTCTCTTCCTTCTTTACTTCTCCTTTAATTGTTTTGTTTGTTTTGGATGGCTAAAATGAGTCAATACCTAACTTCTCAGTTAGTCGCAACTCTCTCTACACTCGAAATTTTAGTTAATTATCTTTACCTAAATATAACACCGAAAGTACATGTGATCAGATTCTTCGGTTTACTTGGAAAAGAAAGGAGAAGAGGATCTGAACTACACACTTGTTGACCCTAATATAGTGATGTTTGGTTCTTTTGGAATTGTCAAAATGAGCCTTTTATATTAAGGGTTCTTACTTTTACCACTTGGTAACGTTGCATTAAAGCAAAACTTCTAAATTTGAGTATTCTACTTCATGAGTCTCGTGAGGTTGTTAACATATCTATTCAAGAATACTAATTCTTCGAATGTATTTTTAAGAATCCAAAAACACTAATGTACCTCAATTGGCAGGTTTTCACATTAATTTTTAAAGTTTTTAACTTTTTTTCTTCGAATCTTAACCTTACAAAATAAGAATGTGTCTCTTGAAAAATCCAAGTGTAAGGTCAAACTCAAAACGTTTAAAAGCATTGTCTTTGTGCTAACCAATAAACTGCCAAAGTGGTCCAAGGAATTTGTTGGTTAAATGTCTCAGCCGATTGGTAATTTGATATTCCAAATGAAAAAATTAAGTTATATATATGAATATCACATATGTGGTGAAGGGGAAGAATGCAAGAGCTAATATTCTGAGCTTTCTATTCTCAGCTGCTGTCTATCACATTTGGGTGGAAAGAACACCAGAAGGTTTCCAAACAAAAACAGAACTCCTGCGCAGATTATTAGAGAAGTTAGTTTGGAATTACATACAAGAGGATATGGCATTTGTAAATGGAAGACATGTTAAGAGTCATTAAGAGCTTATCCTATCTAGCTTGACTTTATTGTAATCTTAGATAAGGAATAGATTAAATTATAAGAGGATCAACCTTAGAGTCCAAAAGGTTGACTTGTATTCATTGATATTGGTTGAATATATTTTTTTTTAATTTAGCCAAAAAAAATAATTAGTATTGAAATAAAGGGTCGAATATAGCAAATTATCTACGGTTCGATTGAACACAATATTTACGAGAATAAATATATGTAGCAAATTATCCACAGTTCAATTAAACACAATATTGGAAAAATAGCAGCAAACAATCACCCAACATCCTTTATATATTTTTTTTAATTCCTTTGTTTAAAAAAAAATTCAAAAGAAGCACCTAACACACCTCCTAACTTTTTCCAGTCACTTCTTTTCTAGGGCTTGTAGCTTCCCCTTCTTCTTCTCGCACTTCACCGCCGCCGCCCGGCCCCTTCTTCTGGCCTCTATCCCCTGTTCCCTTCGCCCACCGTTCAATTCCCTTTGCCTCATCCGCAAATATTTTTTGGTGTAGCTCCGGTGAGATCTGTTGCTGCTCCGTCTCCTGCGGCTCAGATCGAGATCTGCTGTTTCTCCATCAGAATTGCTGCTACTGCTCCGTTGCTCATTCTCAGATGCTGCTGATACTCCTTCGAAACTACTGCTCCACCAATGTTTCCTCTTCTTCTTATTGTTTTTTTGAAAGATGGTGCTATTGTAGATGTATTATATTAATATGTATATACACTGAATATAACTGAAAAAATAAGTGTATGTAGTGTGTATAACTAAGAAAACTGACTGTATACACCAAACTATCTACGGTCATGTCCTTGGTGAGTCGTAGGTGTTGGATGTCTGGCTTAATCATCACCTCTCCCTAGCTTTTCCTCGGTCTACCACTACTTCTCCTTAGACTTATAACAACCAACTTCTCGCACATCCTCACTGGGGCATCTGCGCTCCTCCATTTCACATGCACGTACCATCTTAGCCCCGATTCCCGCATCTTATCCACCACAGATGCCACTTCCACCTTGTCCCGTACATCTTCATTCGTAACCTTATCTATACTAGTATGCCCACACATCCATATAAGTATTCTCATCTCCGCTAATTTCATTATTTCTTATCGTGAATTGTTTTAACTGGTCAACACTCTACCCCACACAATATCAAAGGTTGAACAATCTATAGAATTTACCTTTAGATTTCGGTGGCACATTATATTCTTATCGCAAGAATATAAAATTTGATTGTATTAATTTAAACCTAAGATTGACCTCTCATTTTTCACTAAATTGTTTTGTGTTCTGTTTTATTGTTTTTGTTTATGTCAAAAATAGAAAAAGAATTTGGTTCATTATTTGGGTATAATTCATGTAAAAAGTCTATTTTTAGCTTATTTCATGCAGTTAATATGTTTTCTGACCAAATTTATTCTCTAATAAGTAACTAGTTAAATTTTAAAGTGACAGAAATCAGCTTAATACCTGTTAAAGTAAATTTTGATATTTTAGTATTTCCAATATCAATAATTACCTCTACTGGAGTATTATTTTTAAGTTTAATAAATAAGAAAATATATGTATGTATATCCCTTACCTCATTCCCCAGTATATCTTGATCCAGGATTCCTGCACCCATAACTGGTTATGATTGAAGATTTTTCTGTTACATATATTTGGCTTTTCTATAATAACAGCTTTCATCATATGTCTTGATATTCTATTAATTTCTTGTCATCATATGTGTTGTTATTTTCCAGTTTTTTAAAACAAAATTAAAAGAGGAGAGCCAAAAATAAAATTTGGGAAAAAGGAAAACACTTTGGATATGTTATGGTGACGCTACAATGTTCAAAGTTGACCAAAACAGTGAGCCATGAAATAATGCACATAGAAATTTACGTGGAGGTTGTGGATGTTACTTATTGGCTTAGTCAGTTTGGATTAAAACGTATTTATACTTGCTTATTTTATAATCTGTATATAGTATTGGATTGAATATCTTTTTGAAGATGACACTATAACACGGAAAAGATATCGACAAAGATGTCTCTATTTTAAACTTGAAATTTGTCACAAATAAGTGCTATATTTAATTAAACAATTAGCCACGACATTTTTAGTGAGCACGTAGAGCTTGATGTCTGCGTTGAAATCTTGAAGTTACCCAGCTGGACCTACACAAAACAATGTCATAACATATGGGAAGGAAGTCAAGATGGAGACAAAATGCATACTCCCTCCGTCTCATTTTGTGTGAAGATGATCAATTAGACATAAAGTTTAATCAATAATTTTTTTAAACATAAAAAGGAATCGGAGCGAATACTAAATTATGAAAAGTAGAGGGGAAGAAAACAGGAAGAAAAATCAATTGCTGTTTTCCCGTGAAGGTGGAAAATTGAAAAGGGATGATAAATTACTTAATTTTATATAAACATTGAGTACCGTCCATGTGGAATTGAAGTTTATCAAATGCAGGAGTTTTGGTGTCGCAGAAATAGGGAAAGACAGTTTCGAATAACGTAAGAAAAACCCAATCATAGAACAAGCGGCATCCTCTTTTTCGTGCAACATGATTTTCATCGTTTACTTTTTTCAATACTACTCAATTTATTTATATTTGTATACGTATACTTTTTTTTAAAAAAAAAAAAGAATATAAACACTCGTTTCAATTTATAAGTTATAGTTTGATTTGATATAAAGTCTAAAAAAATAAAGATTTTTAAAAATTTATGGTATAAAATAATCTATTAATATTTGTGTAGCTATAAATGAACAAAGTTAACATTTTTGCTAGTTTATATGTGTGTATATATATATATATGTCTTAAAATATTGTGTTTAAATGAAACCTATACTTATTAGTTGCAGCAGCCAGTGAGCGTATATATATAATAACCTCGTACAGACATTGAACGCTCGATCTTAAGATAGTCGCTATATATATAAAAGATAAAAGATAGTCGCTGCGTTAATGGTTAAGAGTTTTTTCTATGCTAGAAGTATGAGTATTGCACATGAGAGTCCCATAGACCCGCCAGAATGCATGGCATTGCTAAAGGCAGCTGAATTCATTAAACGATGACCTACTTTACTCCTTGTTGTATGTTTGTATGAGCTTATTTTCATTACGTTATGGCCAAATTTTTATTAAATTACGCGCTCTTTAAGTCACCAAAAATATGATAGAACATATTGAAATACAGTTAATAAAATTCTTAGGATTAAAGCTTACATAATTAGTAATATATGTGCTCTACCTATTTATTCTTTCAACTAAAAACTGTTTCTATGTTAGTCAATAAATTAAAATTCTAGTGCTGAGAGCTAGAAACTAAACGAAATTTTAGGATGGGCCAAAAGTTAACCACTGGCGCTGAAGTATCCTATTTCTGTAATTCTCTCCTTAACCTATGTGCTTCCTTTTTTTCTACTTTTTTAAATACCTGCGTTGTTGGACATTTCATGTAATTTATCAATGAAAATGGGAGTTGACTAGGAGGGAAAGATTGAAAAGAGTGTCAAGACGTGCAAGTATAAACAACCTTGCTTGACTTCAGATACTAATTGATCGTTAGCGTCAGCTTATATTTAGTTACGTTAATCCCAGGATTAAGAAACACTATTTGATTCGTGCCGGTGGATTATAAGTCTACTTATCTTGATTAATTAAGCTTGATATTTAGTCTTGTGGAAAGATTTCAATAATGTTCGACAACCATGAAGTAATGTTCAAGTCAATAGAACAATAAATTTAGGTGTACGAGATTTCTCCTTGAAGATATTCACACCTGAATTATTGAACGAGTAAGCTACTAAGCTGGCAGCCAGCTTATTGCTTAAATTAATCAATGATTAAAAATGATTTAGAGGCTTGTTTATCCGTCTTTGTCTATTTTTATTGTTTACACTACTAAAAAAACAGGGTTTTTCGACCGCCATATCAGTCGAATAACGGTCGACATGTCGACCGATCTTCGACCGATTGTGGTGGTCGACCCAAATATGGTCGAAATTAGCCTTTCGACCGAAATTCGGTCGAACGTCGACCGACATTCGACCGACTTTTGGTCGAAGAACATGGACTAAAGTGACATGTTCTTCGACCGAAAGTCGGTCGACATTCGACCGAATGGCTATCGACCAAAATTCGGTCGAACAGCATTTCGACTGAAATTCGGTCGAATGGCTGGTAAATTGTTTTGACCAACTATCGACCGAAAGTCAGTCGAAAACCTGTAAAAACCTGCAACATAAAATCTGAAATTAGCCCTACACCACCTGTAAATTCAGCAACACGCAGAAAAACCAGACAAAACACATTCATAAACGATATTCAACAAGGCTAACAAAGCCAAACAATAGAAAGAAGTCTTTCAACATTAGTTCTAGTGTTACAATAATCAAACAAACTTAACAAACAGTTTAAAGTTCAACAATTACTACTACTGGCTAGAACCCGAACTAGACTCGGCATCAGACTCAGAGGACAAACGGTGGTGACGTCTGCTCTTGCTCTTTCCCTTTCCCGAACTATCACGCTTTCCTTTGCCTTTTTTTTTTGGTTAATGAGGATTTGTTGCATCATTTCATGCATTTCTCTTTGATGAGCCTCCTGTGCTTAGCGCATAGCATCCGAGTCATTTCTGTAGAAGTAGCAGAGCTTGGAGGAGCAGTTGAACACGAGCCCAAATAGTTTGATTTATGCTTGCCAGATGAATACAGAGTTGCAATGCCATATGCCGAACCCTTCTTCACCCCTCTGACCGCTTCCAACCATAAATTGGTATCTTGCTCGAGCGTTAGCGGTGCTGGGGTACTGCTTCCGCATTCAGATTGTTGAGTCGAGGTCCAGTCTTCAACGGCCTTTGTAGCTCTTTCCTGAAAAACATAAATATATCAATGGTACAAATGTGAAGTATAAAAGTTGAAGGATTGGCGCGACTTTAGTTTGAATTTAATTACTTACCCAGGTCTCTTTTGCGCGGGGCTCGACCCAGACTTCTCCGCCTTTTTTGTCACTCTTGATATGTCGGATCTTGTGCATTTCAGAGAGTGGAATTGTCCGATTTTCTTTCTTTTCCTACAAATTAAAGAAGAGAACAAGTTAGATAAAAAATAAACGATTATAGTAATTCATATAAATTAAATTACTTTACCAAGCGCATCTTCTGCGTCGCAGCGCTAACTGAGCCACCGGTATGGAGCGATCCACCCTTACTTGATGCCCGCGCTTTCTTCCCTTGTTCGCTCTTCTTCTGAAATTCGGGAGTATCCCAATATTGCTGCAGCTCTCTCCATTGATGATCATAGAGGAAGCCGGGCATTTTTCCTTTTTTGCGCGCATTATACATTGCGTTCTTGAATAACTTCCCGCATTTATTGGGGAAGTTAGAACGGACTTTATAGTCCAGAGCCGGATGCCACTTACACTCAACCTGGCAATATTCATCAAAATATTTTATTTAAACATAATCATTAGAAAACCTGCAATTAGTGATAAACCGTACGCATATTTATCACCTCAAAAGCATGCATTATCCGCTGCTTTACTTGAGGGGGCACAACGCCCCAGGATGGCCACGATTCCTTCCATTGAGATCTCATGCATCTCGTCAGTAAAGGAGTAGCATCAGTGTTGGGGCAAAAGCTACATAAAAAATAGAAGCGTTAATAGAAATACTAACAATTAAAAACTAATTACTAAATAGATAAAAACTTCAAAAATAAGATACTTACCTGTTATCCCCCTCGGGATAAATAATCAACCGCCCTTCTTCCCATGTGCCAGGCTCACCGATGTAATAGGGCGATCTCGGATCATAGTAAGGAATCTCCTGCTGTACCGAAGGGCCGGTAGAGCTAGATGGGTCGGAAGGCGGCTGAGTCGACCCGGACGGACTAGTGGACTGTGTGGGATCGCCCAGTGCTGGAACGCCCTGGGGTGGACCGGCCTGGGTCTCAGTCATGTCATAACTACTGAACTCATGCCGCCAACCAGGACGCACCTGAGACATGCCAGGTGGCCTGAAAAAATCTGGACTGTATCCTGCCGGTGCTCCTGTAGGAAGGTGATGCGGCACCTGAGAGGTAGGAGTGTCCTGTGCCGGCTCACCTGATGTCCCACCTACCTTTTTAGGCACCTTCCTTCTTGTAAACACTTTCTTCATACGTGTTGAAACATTCACATTACTTTAGGAAGGAACAAGTAAATATGTAACATACTAGCACATTCCTTGCACAAAAATTAGCCGGGTTAAATAAATTAAATAAACACATTCCTTGCACAAAAATAAACACATTCCTTGCACAAAAATAAGAATACAAATATCTTCTTATGTTTATAATTATATAAGTACATTAAACTAGTAAATATGTAACATACTAGCACATTCCTTGCACAAAAATTAGCCGGGTTAAATAAATTAAATAAACACATTCCTTGCACAAAAATAAATACATTCCTTGCACAAAAATAAGAATACAAATATCTTCTTATGTTTATAATTATATAAGTACATTAAACTAGCCTATTAAAAAAATAAAACATCAAAGTACATCCAAGGTCAATCATCATCATCAGCCAATTCTTCTTCCTCATCGTTAAATTCTTCTTCGGTTGGCTCGTCACCATCTGTATATTCATCATCCTCATTTGCCCTTGAAGTTCCTTCTCCAAAATTAGCCGGGTTTTTTCCTCGACTAGCTACAGATGCATCTAACTGCTCATATATGCCATCAATATGTTGCAACTGGTCGGCTAGTTCATTTGTCCGCTATTAATGGAATGGTTGAGACCTCGTTCTGGTATGCAACATCTAACAGACCAGGGACTTCAACTAATCCCACCGGTTTTCCTTTTAGAACTGCCCACCAATGGGCTTTGGCCTTTGATCTTGCTGTGTTCTTTATCCGAGGGTAAGGAACAAACCACACTTGCTTTACTTTCTGTGCAATGATGAAAGGATCATAGTGTCCATATGACCTTTTGTGATTAACCTCAACTAACTTAGAAGACGGGTCTACCCTCGTACCTATGTTACTGGGATCAAACCACTTGCAACGGAAAAGAACCAATCTTTTATGAGGCCAACCGACACTATACTCTACCTCTAATATCTCCTCAATCACACCGTAGTACTCAAAGTCGCCCCCCTGATCACCAGTTCCTAGTTTCACGGACACACCAGAGTTGTATGTTTTCTTACCCTCCGACCGCTGCTTTGTATGAAGCTTGTACCCATTCATATAGTACGTATTCATCCTTTTGTATTTATAATATGGGCCATGGCATATATGTCGCAGAAAATCAAAGGTGATGCCATTCACCGGATTGTTCACCTATATAAAAATTCAACGAAGTTGTGTCAATTAATATTTTTATCTACATATAAGGAAAATTTAAGAGTTTGTTAAACACTTACAAATTCTATAAACCAATTTGTAAAATTTTCATAAACTTCTGCATCACCGAACTCAGCGACAAAGTGACTGCATTATGAGTCGATGAAATTTCATGTTAGATAGAATACTTATGAAAGGCGAATATTAGGCGCTACCGTTAAAATAAAACATACTAGTAATAAGGCGTGATCTCGGGACAGTTCAACAGCACATGTGTTGTAGCTACCTTCCTGTCCTGTTCATTGAACTGGTATACTTCGAAAGATGTATTTCCCCTGCCTGGTTGATTGAATACAGAGAATGCTGGGTAATTGGGATCACTATTATCTCCCACATCATGCCGATCCGGCATGGTGCGCAAACATGGAACATCCTTGTCGAAGTAGTATGAGCAAAAATGAGAAGTTTCTCTAGCCAGATATGCCTCGCATATTGACCCCTCGATTTGGTTCCTGTTTTTCACGTCCCTTTTACACTTACCAATAATTCTGCAATAATTGTTGTGTTAGTGGAATTACGTTGGCTTTATTAAAAAAATAAAAGTTACTGGCTAAGATATGGAAGCTTACCTCTCGAAAGGGTACATCCATCTGCAGTGCACCGGGCCTCCTAGCCGAGCCTCTTCAGCGAGGTGAATCGGAAGATTCTCCATCACGTTAAAGAACCCGGGGGAAAAGATCTTTGTCAGCTTAGTTGCGACTACAGGAAAGTTCTGTTCCAACAAGTTAAGATTCTCTTCCTTCAATGTCTTACTGCAAAGCTCTTTAAAAAATAGGCTCGTCTCTGTTAGTGGTTTCAAAACTTTATCAGGCAAGCCATTGAATGCAATTGGGAGCAAGTTTTCCATGAATATGTGACAGTCGTGGCTTTTCATGTGATGCAGTTTCCCACCAGTAATATCAACACACCTTTCTAGGTTTGAAGCATAACCATCAGGCATCCTCAAATTAGTCACCCACTCACAAATCATCCTTCTCTCATCCTCATCGAATGTATAACAAGCCTTTGGCAAGAAAATGTTGTTGCCTTCGTGGATTACCTGTAACTCAGGTCGCCTACAAAGTAGATGTAGGTCCAACCGTGCCTTCAAGTTGTCCTTTGTCTTGTTTCGGACATCCATCACAGTATTAAGGATGGCCTCGAAAAAATTCTTCTCAATATGCATTGGATCCAGATTATGGCGAAGAAGATTATCCTTCCAGTAAGGCAACTCCCAGAAAATGCTTTGTGTAGTCCAATTATGTTCAACCCCATAACCAGGTGCTTTAGATGGCAGTTCTTCAGTTACCTTAGAAAGCTCCTTAACCCTGTCCCAAATCTCTATGCCTGATAACCTTCGCGGAGGCTCCTCAAAATCAACCTGATTCTTCATAAATGCACTACTGTTATTCCTGAAAGGATGGTCCATTGGCAAGAATCGACGGCAACAGTCGAACCATGTTCATTTACCTCCATATTTCAAAGTGAAGGCTTTTGTATCTTCCATACAGTAAGGGCAAGAGAGCTTACCTGCTGTGGACCACCCAGAAAACATCCCATAAGCTGGAAAGTCATTTATAGTCTACATCAAAGAAGCACGCACTTGGAAGTTCTGTTTCGTTGATATATCATAGGTCTCAACTCCTTCATGCTAAAGTATCTGCAACTCATCAAGCAAAGGCTGCAAATATACATCAATAGAGGCTTTCGGGTTATGTGGACCCGGTATTATACAATTCAAAAACAGATAAGGACTGGTCATGCACATTCCAGGAGGCAGGTTGTAAGGAGTGACAAATACAGACCAACAAGAATAGGGCGTAGAGGAGACATCAAAAGGGGTGAACCCATCAGAACATAGACCCAACCTTACATTCCTTGGCTCACTAGCAAATGCCGGATACACTTGATCAAAGTGTTTCCATGCCTCACCATCAGATGGATGGGATAGAATACCCGACTGCTTGGTACTGTCATGATGCCATCTCATGTGTGGAGCAGAACTCATCGAAGCATACAACCTCTTTAACCGGGGTATAAGGGGCAAGTAATGCATCCACTTAACAGGCTTCGGCTTCTTTTTAGGATTTTGCTCGGGCTTGTACCGAGGCTCCTCACAAAATCTACATGTCACGAGGTCTGCATCATCCTTATAATACAACATGCAACCATTAACACAACAATGAATCTTCTCGGCAGAAAGACCCAACGAGGAAACCAACTTCTTAGTGTAGTAATAAGTAGTTGGTAAGGCCATATATGTCAGATTCAGTTCATTCATAAGGCCAATGATGGAATCCATGGCAGCTTGAGAAATACTAAAATCTGATTTGATACTCATCAATCTAACAGCAACCGACAACTGGGAATGCACCGAGCCCTCATAAAATGGACGACTTGTTTCCTCCAACCGTTCATAGAATTGATTTGCCTCGGCATTGGGAATGTGCTCAATGTTTGGCTGTGATGTATCCGGCTGAAGGGGATCATTAGTCGGGTACATCCCAAAAGTATCATTCACCATATCTTCCATTCTATACCCGGCTGCTTGGTCTGGTTCCACTACCGGAGAACTCCTGGCGCCATGAATATTTTTAAGATTTTGAAGTTGCTGCTGCAAGTCCCAAGGCTCTCCATGATTATACCAAACGTAGTAATTTGGCATAAACCCCTTCTTATACAGATGTACCTCGACATTCTCCAAATCTTGTATCTTTACACATTTGCATATTTCACATGGACACCTAATTTTGCCATGCCTTAAATAATCGTCTGTGTTGCGGGCTATATCAAGAAATTCCATAACACCCGCTACAAACGAAGGCCTCAACCCCCGCCGCTCGGGAAAATTTCTATTATCCGTCCACACACGACGTCGATTAATGTCCATATCTACACAAACATTGCAAGATTGAGAAACAATATGTATGATTTTTTATATTAGGTTGCCACTTTTTTATAATTACTATTATCAAAGCAACTCAAACCAATAAAAACTTATTCGTTTTAGGCATAACGTGTTCATCTTCTCAACAATACCAAAGCAACAACACATTCCAAACAACACTACCAAACAATTCCAACAATCCCCAACAACTACAACAATCCCAAACAACGTAAACCTAACTTTATAATAGCTAACAACACCAAACAAGTTCTTCAACATCAACAATAACTACAATAAACAAATTAACTACCTATGCAACATTATAGGGCGAAATTAAAAAATAATTAAAAAAACAATTAAATTCGGATTTATTAAAAAAATAAAACAAAAAACTTACCTCGAGGTTGATTTTTGCTCCAATAGCACCTACTAATGATTCCCCACTAGTTATATGCTTAAGAACTATAAAAAAATTGAGTTAAAAAGTTAGGGTTTAAGTTTTAGAAAGTAATTAAAATAACCCTAAAATTAAGAATTTACCTTGAATTTCTTGTTATATGTAGTGTTTAGGAGGGTAGAATGTATTTGATTTTTGATTTTGGGGGTGGGTTATGGTGGTTTTCGGGTATAGAGGTTTGGGGGGTGTTTAGAGAGAATTTTAGTGTTTTAGGAAGAAGTTAGAAATGTGGGAAGAAGTGTTCTGCTGAATCTTAAAACGTGCTGGTCGACCGAACCTTCGACCGAAATTCGATCGAAAGGTACAAAAAAAATTTTTGTTCGACCGATTTAGTGTTCGATCGATTTTCGGTCGAACAGTGGTAGTCGAAAAACCCTGTATTTTTAGTAGTGTGGGGAAGGTTTAAGTTTAAAAGTCAACTTAAAGCTCTTAATTAGAGACTGCTTCCTATAATTAATGCTAGAACAACTAATAAACTTTGTGTAAACCAATTAACTACGTACATCTTTCTTTCGATCCGTACTATTTTGCTGTCACAATTGTTTTCTAGTATAATTTTAAGTACAATCTCATATCTGACTATTGCTCAGCAACAACACATCTGCTATGCTCAAGTCTACCGTGATATTTTAACGATCAAAGAAAATTTTTGGTCTATATATTAATTGAGTAATGTTGTATGCACATGTTCATTTTTCCAACATTTACGTTAATTTAATTGATTAGAGTTGTTAAGTATACTTATTATTATAGCGTTAAACCTCTTGATAAAGTCATTTTTCTGGACATTTTTTCGAGGCAAAGCTCCAAGAAATGATGTATATATATGGAGAACATATAAAATAAAATAATATGACAAAATCGATTTCAAAAACAAAAAAAAAAAAACTTATAGACTTATAATAGAAAAAATGTTGTTATAAATATTACTGTTATATAGATTTCTTACTACATATGATGTTATTGTCAAACTTTTTAACTAAACAGTAACGTCTTGCACCTTATTGAAGACTCTTACTTTTTTGAAAGTAGAATATGACATCTGCAGGAGATTTACGTGGTGGTTCTTAAAAAAATACGATCGAGTTAGCCACAATTTTCCAAACATTTGTCCTGTTTAACAGCAACGTTTACAACTGATAAAGAAAGATTAACTAGTGTTTACAAAGTTATTGAAGAATAGCCAAATTTTTTTAAAAGATAGCCAGGAAAATAACCATGACAATATCATGGATGGTCATGGAGTTTAAACTAAACTTTAAGAAAAAGTCCAGAAAAATTCAATCGAACTCCAGTATTTTTCAGGAACTCCATGAATTATGAACTCTAGAACAAAATTATGGAGTTCTCCATATCAAATTCCTCGAAAAAGTTCAAACTCCAGGAGTTTCACTGGCTAGTTTTAAAAACTTCCGCATGTTAAGTTCTGATATCTTTTGAAAAAGGAAAAACACATCGGCAGCCCCTTCAAGTTGTCCATACTTTTCACTTAAGACACTTAATCTTAAGTCTGTTACATTTGAACACTCAAACCACATCTTAAGTGTGTCATTTAGACACAACTTGGTGATGTGGCATAGTGCGTGCACTACACCAAATTTCAGAGCGTGAGATGCATTTTTTCTTTTCAAATTTTCTTTTCTCTTTCTTTTTCGTCATATTCTTTTCCACACCATGTTCCCAAGACATAACATTCTTCTCTTTTCCTCCTTACTCCACTAGAGTGACTGCCATTGCTAGATAATAAATTCTAACTTGTAACATTCATTTTTTTTCATATTTCCTCTAAAGAAAACTCCTTTTTATGCGTTAATTCACATTTGAAAGGAAACCTATATCTTGAAAAGCCTAAGGACTTAGTCTTTATTAGTAAATTTTGTTAATTTACACAAAAAATTTGCTGAATTTTTCAAATCATATATTTCAAAAAGCCTAGCTTTTAGCCCCAAAATTTCAACAAGATTATATTTTTCTACTTTTTTTTGACATTTTAATAGAAACCCATTTTGTGAAAAATTTAAAAGATTATTCTTCAGCGGTTGATTCTCAAAAGATTGTAAATGAGTTTTCCCCAAATTTATCAATTCAAGCTTAGCAAAGTGACAAAATGGTAAAAGATTGTGACTTTTTTGTAGAAAAGATTCCAAAAAAGTTGAAAACGAAAAAGAAGTGGAACTGAAATTAGATTTGAATTTAGCACCTGGTTAGACTCATTGGGCCAACAAAAAATGAGCTTTGACGTGTTCTATTTTTGGTAAAAACTGAGTTGGGTATGTTGATAGCGGTGAAGAGCTGAGGACGATGTGATGAAGATTATGATTGGCGGTGTCCTTGTGGTTTACATGAGGTGGCGATGGAGATATTTGTGGTGTTTGGTGGCTGAGTTGTTGATGGAAAAATCTTGGTGGTGGAGGTGATGGTGGCTTTGGTGGCGGGAGGGAGGAGGGTGATATAAGTGGCTGATGAAGAAAGAGCTTAATTTCAAGAGATTTTTTTAATTCTTTTATTTTTTTAATTTATTTAGTTAAATCTACGTGTCATTGTCTTATTCGTTATTCTGGCGAGTGAATTACACACATCTCTTATATTTGGCTGCTTATTAATTTTGTGTTTGAATGACACACTTGAGATGTGGTTGAAGTGTTCAAATGAAACACACTTAAAATTAAGTGTCTAAGTGAAATGTCTGGACAACTTTAAGGGGCTGTCGATGTGTTTTGCCTTTGAAAAAAAATCAAATGTTAGCTATGCATTGATTAGGGCTCTAAAACGTGTACCAAGCCAAAATTATACCTTGAAATTATAATCTGTAACATGCAGAATTCCATCATGTTATGTTAAAAGTATATGAGATGACGACTTGAAGATATTCTTACTTCGATGCGTAGCCTGATAAGTGATAAATGTAAAATCACTTGAAAGACAGAAAGAGATAGGGTCACTATCACTAATCAGCAAAGGGAAGAACTAAAAGGAAATTCCATTAAGTTATAGAAAATCATTGTAAGTGGAGTTTGATTTTACTGGGTGAGAATGAATATTAATATTGTGAGGGCCACATTTTAAGTGCTAATAATTATACGAACCATTATACATTAAATAAAAACCAAGTATATTCCATTCATTAGCAACATTCTGTACGTGGAACTTAACTAAATCTTAACAATGATGCGAGAAACCACAGTTTCCTTTTCCTTATACTTCTGCTTTCTAATTTACTCCTATCAAATTAACTATGTCTATTTGTGATAGGTACTTAGGTTAGTGGGAGATCTATCATGGAAAGAAGTAGTGGATCAATTATATAAGATCTAGTGAAATTCACTTCTAGTCAACAAATGTCCAGAAGTTTCTTTTCACTCTTTTATTACACGCATTAGGCGTTTGGACATAGATTTAGTGAGTTTGAAAAAAAAAAAAAAGTTTTTGAAATTGAAAGAGAAAAAAGTTTGAAGTTTTGTAAGAAAACAAAAAGAAATTTTTAATTATGTAAAAACTTGTCCAAATTTAAATTAAATATTTTCTCAAAAACTGATCTCATTATATTCTATTCTACAACTAAAGAATATTTTCAATTTTTTTTCAAAAATTTCACGTCCAAATATTTGAAAGGTAATTATTCTGTAAAAGAGAAAAAAAAACTCTCTAAATACCGGTCTAAGGATTGGAGTTGTTTTCTAATGATTGCAATTTCACCATTGATCATATAGGTTGAATCACTGGGTGAATCAAGATATGGTCTTTATACGTTCAAGATTCTGAGTTTTTTTAAAAAAAATATGAGTTCACAAAATAACAAATACTCTAATTTTCTATAAGTTTTCACAAAAATATATCTATGGTATAAATAGAAGTTGTGGTTCAAGTGCACTCATTCTAGCACCCTTTCTTTCTATCCCAGGAAGTTCTTAAAAGAAAAAAGACAAGTCCCTTGCTTATGGAGGATACTAGGTCAAGTCAACAGACAATAAGCATATAAAAGATCGAGGTAATCTTACCTAATTGGTTGCTTGCGATAAAATTTGGATTAATTAACAAAGGTCTTCTTTGTCAGGTCTTTGAGACAAGTCCTTATCAACCAAACGACTGTGATTACTTTTAGCATGTCATGAGTCGTGCAATTCGTTAAGATAGACTTTCATAAAATCTACAGGGTGAGGTGTTTGTTGAAAAGGTCAGAAAATTAATTTTCAAATGACTCTAAAGGTGGACCAAATAAGACTATATCTAAGCTAGTCAAACAAATCTTCTAAATATTTAAACTTCATATATGATAGTATATCCTTTTGGTAGTATACAAAAATGGCTTCAACTTCTTGACCAGCCTACCCAATTAGTACTTATTTGTTAAGCAGGGTTGTTACACCATAGATATAACGCGTATGCAATATTTATGAAGTGCTTCAACTCTGTCCATATTTTCCACCAAGTCCAACAAGCTAGTACTAATAGCGAGTTATGGAAGTTGGCCTTCTCCGCCTCTAATTTGGGCAAGATCAAATGGTGTACTTGCGACTCATTTTATGTGATATTATGTTTGATTGCTTATGGGATTACAAAAAGATAATTTTTTTGAAATTTATGAACTTAAACATTTAATAATGTCTGTGTAGCTATTAAAGCTTACACTACTAGAAATTATCAGTTTTGCGTCACAGTTTGGAGACGGAATTCCCTCTCTAAAAGGTGTTTGGAGACGGAATTCCGTCTCTGCGCGTCCTTCGTGAAAAAGTGCCTCATTGGCCAACTTGGAGACGGAATGTGTCTGTGCGCCAGTGACTTTTGCATTTGGAGAGCGGACCACTGCCGTCCCATTCTTGAGTGAGCTGGAGCGGCGCCAAAAGTGGGGGATGGTATCATATTCTCTTATAAGAGCATTAAATTAATTTAATTAATTTAATGCTTGGAGAGGGAATTCCGTCTCTAAGCATTAAATTAATTAAATTAATTTAATGCTTGGAGAGGGATTCCCTCTCCAACATGAAATGTATATATTATTTTTATTGTTTAGAGACGGAATTCCCTCTCCAGTAAAAAATTTAAAAATTATTTTTATTGTTTAGAGACGGAATTCCCTCTCTAGTAAAAATAATTAAATTTTTTTTGGTTGGTTAGAGACGGAATTATATTAATCCTGCTTCATAAAAACATTAGAAATTCGCTACAAAGCAACCAAAAACCAAAAACCACTTGTTTAACATAAAACACCTGTTTAACATAAAACAAAGCCACCACGGCCAATTAAACAATTCTACATATACATGTTTCATCATTAAGCATTCAACACAAATAAAAACTAAAGTATTTAATTAGTAACATGTTCACAAACTTAACAAACCATGAGACTAATCCGCCCCTTGGGAGGAGCCACTTCCTTGCTCCTTATCCCTCCAAATCTTTGCCACAATTTCCTGTAATTTCTTCACATTCTCACGGTCTTCCAACCGTTGCCTTTCACTATCTAGTAGCCTTTGCTCCATTTCCGCCAATTTAGAGCGCAACTCATCATCCACAGCTTGTGGTGCAGGTAAGAAGAAGAAGAACAATTAGCATTGACAATATCTACACGAGAAGGCTTCTTGTACCTCGAAGGACCAAGGCCATAGGCTCGATTTTTGCTAATATAGCCACCACCCGCCTGAACGAACATTGCATTTTCTTCATCCTTGGTAGGTTTAGGAGAGCCTTCAACGACCTGTGACCCTTGGCTCTCAAGCCATTCTTGGTGTAGAGCTTTGTAGTATTCCTAAAACACACGACGCGATTAGAATAATTAATTAAAGAATAATTTAAAATAAAATAAAATTATTTATGATATCTCACCTCTAGTTGTTGTGCACGTGGCTCGACCCATCCCACCTCATTTCCTTGTTCGTCATATAAATAATGGAACAAACGAAAAAATTCATAATCACTAACTTTTCCATGTACCGCTTCCTACACAATGCAAATGTGTTAATGCTAAATCAAAATGGTGTTAAGTTTTTAATTTAAATAAAAATTAGATTGACTTACATATCGTGCCCGATGGGTGGCCAAACTAACTGAACCACAAGTGTGCTTCGATCCTCCCTTTGCGGATGCTCTGTTTTTCTTAGCCTGCTCGCTCAGGGCTAAGAATTCAGGTGTTTCCCAATAAATTTTGAGTTTATCCCAATTCTGTTGATAAATCCATTTGGGAACTTTACCCTTTTGCCTGTATTTTGAAAAGGAATCACTTAGCCTTTTAGCCGCCTTTTTCTCAAAAACAGCTCGGACTTCATCATCATATATAGCATCCCACGAACACTTGTGCTGAAACAATAACAATATAATAAGTGAAAACTAATAAAACACATATAATAATCAAATGACAAAAGCTTCATAAGTATAGTTAGTACCGTAAAAGCTTCAAACATGCGGTTTCTAACAGGTACTGGCACCTTTCCCCACGACGACCAACCATCAGTAAAGTGTGGTGTCATAGATTCAACAACAAGTTTCACTGCCTTCTCCGATGGAAGAAACCTGCATTAAATTTAACATACAAAATTATGTTGATAAATATATATTGCATTCAATTCAAAAGTTTATAATTTAAGGGTTAATGAATAAATCTTACCCTTCTTTGCTGTCAGGCATGATAATCAACCTACCAGACTCATCGAGAGATCCAATACCACCAGGCAACTCAAATGTAGCACTAGTACGCTTTTTCTTACCCTTTCGCACTGTAGTGGTGACAGATGGAAAGGACTCTGGCTGAGTATCTGGTACGGGTGTACTCGAACTGGGGCATGCCGATGATGATGCAGATGGAACAGTACTCGAAATGGAAGGTGTAGCAGATGGAAAACTATGTGGATGCATACTAGGAGTAGGTATCATCATCAGCTGTGAAGGGCCCGATGTGCCGAATGACTGAAATGTAGGGGGCCGTACATGCACAGACTGAGGGGATGTGCCTACTATAGGCATGGAATGGAAAGAGGGACCAGCAGGCTGGCCAAACTGATAGTGTGGCCCCGTATGTGGCATGGTCTGTGCAGATATACTAGGGGCCTGTGGCTGATGGAATAGTGGGGTACTAGGGAGACCAGCGAAAAATGTAGGAGGATAATTACCTAACTGTGAGAGAAAGGCAGAGGTAGGGGACAATGCCGGAAGTGGAGAAGTAGTATGACCGGTGGAAGTATGGCCACCACGGGTCCTAGGTCCTTTCCTACCTCGAGATGCCATATCTGCAAATTAATATTAAATTCAATAGAATTAGATATTTAATAAAGTGTATCATCGTTAATAAAAAAATATTACGCAAAATGTTAGTCACAAATACCACAAACAACCAATATAATGCACAAATATTCAACTACTAACATCAATCATCATCGCTTCCTTCTAGTTCATCAAGCAATTCATCCTCAGTTGATTCATTTTCATCTATGTACTCCTCTTCTTCATTTCCCAAAGACGTTTCCATGGTTTGTTTGAGCACCGACATATCAAATTCTTCAAAATAATCCACACCCTGATGCAACTCGTTGGGTAATTCTTCATCTACAATTTCTTGAACAGTTGAAATGTCATTTTGGTATGCTTCATCTAATGCATCATCCACCTCAATTCTTCCAACTGGTTTGGCTTTCAAAACAACCCACCAATTTGCTTTTGCCTTGTTCTTCAGTTTATTTTTGCACTTTGGATAAGGAACGTAGTACACTTGTTTCACATTTTGAGCAATGATAAATGGATCATAATGTGCATACGTTCTTTTGTGATTGATTTCAACTATTTTATATACTGGATGCACCTTTGTACCCCGAAGTGGTGTTGGATCAAACCACTTACACCGAAAGAGCACCAACTTTTTTCTTGGATGACCATTAAACTCTAGCTCTAATATTTCATGTATTATACCATAATAGTCAAACTCTCCATTACCAGTGCCTGCATTCACCCACACTCCGCAATTATATGTTTTCTTCCCCATGGACCATTCTTCAGTATGAAACTTATAGCCTTTGATGAAGTACTTAGACATTTGTCTGTACTTATAAATAGGGCCCAATGATAAATCACAAAACAATGGATGATTGACGCCGTTTTCAGGATTGTGCACCTAACATGCATACAATTAAATTTATAAGTTAAAACATACTTGCGTATAGTATTCACCAACGGGATATGTGTCACTAAAATACTTACGTATTCTCTAAACCACTCTGAAAATTTGGCCGTCACAGCATCGTGCCCAAAGTTACTGACAAATAAACTGCTATGCACAAAACAATATTCAGGATGTAAAAATTAATACATGTATTAACCTTTTTTTTTATTTGTAGAAAGTGACAAATACCTATAAAAAGGTTGCACTTCTGGGCAATTCAGCAGTACATGTGTCGTAGCAACTTGTCTATCGATGTCGCTGAATGGTTTTGTGCAACCTTTTTCTGATCCTCGACCGGGATGATTGAATATGGAAAAATGAGGATACAGTGAATTGTCGCTTCCACCATCATCATGTCGGTTAGGCCTGCAACTTAGAGAAGGTACATCGGCCCCAAAATAATAAGAACAGAAATGCGACGTTTTCCTAACAAGATAAGCCTCACATATCGACCCCTCAATTCTATTCCTATTTTTTGCAGTCTGCTTACATTTCCCAATAGTCCTGTATAACATAGATAGCCATATAATTTATAATGAATTAAAAAATATTAAATATAGGAGGAAATCTTTGATATGCATTACCTTTCAGTAGGATACATCCACCTACCCTGAACCGGGCCTCCAAGTCTTGCTTCTTCAACAAGGTGCATAGGCAGATGTTCCATAACATTGAAGAAACCAGGGGGAAATATCTTGGTCAATTTAGTAGAGATCACAGGAATATTACTTTCCATCAATTGTAGATTTTCTTCCATCAATGTACTAGAACACAAGTCCTTGAAAAACACTCTCATTTCAGTGAGTGGTTTTCAAATTGTATCAGGCAAGCCATTGAGCGCAATTGGCAACAAATTTTCCATGAAAACATGACAGTCATGGCTTTTCATTGCCGTAAGCTTACCTTCTGCATATCGACACATTTGGATATATTCGATGCGCAACCATCAGGAAACTTAATATTCTGTATCCACTCACAAATCATTCTTCTCTCCTCCAAGTCAAAAGTGTAGTTCGCTGATGGCTTGCGCACCTTAACCCCATCTGATTGTAGGTGCAATTCAGGTCGCCGACAATATGCCTGAACATCTAACCTTGCCTTCAAGTTGTCCTTTGTTTTGTTATTGACATCCATCACAGTGTTAAACACAGCATCAAAAAAGTTTTTTTCAATATGCATTGGATCCAGATTATGCCTAAGAAGATTGTCCTTCCAATAAGGAAGTTCCCAAAATATGCTCTGCTTTGTCCAATTATGTGTAACACCAAAACCTGCTATTCTAGGCAATGGTTGCTGCTCTGTTGCCTTGGGATACCCCTGAACCCGGGACCAAATTTCATGGCCCGTCAACCTCTGTGGAGGATCATCAAAATCCTCCTTGTTCTTCATAAATGCACTAGTGTTTCTCCTAAATGGATGGTCATCTGGCAGAAACTGGTGCTGACAGTCGAACCATGTGTGCTTACGCCCATGTTTTAAATAAAATGCTTTTGTATCTTCCATACAAATAGGACAAGATAGCTTACCAGCAGTGGACCAACCAGACAACATGCCATATGCATGGAAATCATTAATTGTCCACATCAAGCAAGCATGCAATCTAAAATTTTGTTTCAAGGAACAATCGTATGTTACAACACCATCACGCCACAATATTTGTAACTCATCAATCAAAGGCTGCAAGAATACATCAATAGAGCTTTTTGGGTTACTAGGACCAGGGATAATACAAGTCAGGAAAATATATGGACTTGTCATACACATTTCTGGGGGTAGATTATACGGTGTGACGAATACATGCCAGCAAGAATATGGTGCAGCAGAGACAGCAAACGGAGTAAACCCATCAGAACTTAAACCCAACCTGATGTTTCTAGGTTCACTTGCAAATTCAGGATACACTCTATCGAAATGCTTCCATGCTTCTCCATTAGACGGATGACATAGAATACCAGATTGTCGTGTACGTTCATGATGCCATCTCATATGAGGAGCAGAACTCATTGATGCATACAACCTCTTTAACCTTGGTATAAGAGGTAAGTAATGCATCGCTTTTACTGGGACCTGTTTCTGTTTAGAATTTTTGACTGGCTTGTAGCGAGCCTCACCGCAAAACGTACAAAATTGTTTATCTTTGTTTTCTTTGTAGTATAACATGCAACCTTTTTTTACAACAGTGAATTCTTTCTAAAGATAGCCCTAAAAACGAAACCAACTTTTTTGCATCGTAGTACGAGGAAGGCAATCCCAATTTACTTATGTTTAGTTCATTCAAGAGTCCAATGATCTCATCCATGCCTCCCTGAGATATATTATAATTTGATTTAATACTAAGCAACCTAACTGCCACCGACAGCTTTGAATGACTTGCCCCCTCGTAAAATGGGCGACTTGCTTCTTCCAACTGTTCATAGAAGAGCTTCGCCTCATTATTGGGAATCTCCTCAACATTCGGTTGAGAGGGTTCCCCTTGGTACATTCCAAACGCATCATTCAACATCTCATTCATAGGATAGTTATACCCGACATAGTCATTTTGGAAGTTCTCTCTATGGACACTAGGGTTACACTCTCCATGTGCAATCCACATAAAATAATTTGGCATAAATCCTTTTCTATAAAGGTACAACACGACATTTTCAATTGGTTGCACGTGGCTACACTTGCATTTCACACAAGGACATTTGATTGAACCCTCTCGTATATATTCAGGAAGTAATTTAGCTTTAGCAATAAACCCGTCAACCCCATCTACATAACTTTTCCTCAAACCCATACTTTTATAGAACATATTGTACATCCAACTACGATTTTCATCATGTTCCATCTACAAAAGTTACAAACAAATAAATTTAAATAAATGCAACAAAATATAGCAATTTTTCTAGCAAACTATAGGTGTATAACATTATTGTTAAATTATGTTGTATATTAACTTTTTAATTAACTAACTAAATCAAACTCCCTACATTTATTTTATTTGCCATGTTCAATGACATTGTTCTTAATTATTTCTTTCTAATTATCCTTGCATTAAATTTATCTACTTTATATTGTTTTTCTAACTATTTCTAAATTTTCAAGAACTAATGACATTTCCAACAATCCAATCTAACCAATATTCTTAAAAATGAGTGGAATATTAAACAATCATACAAGTATATAAACATGATAGAATTATACAATAAATTCAACATTGATAAGGATGACAATGAAGTGTCAAAGTTGGTATTGGGGAGGGGAAAATGGGGGCCGAATTAAAGGGTGGGGAAAATGGAGAGGGGAAAATAATTCGAATTATAGCTAAAAATAATGGGGAAGATGAAGAAAACTTACTTGAATAAGTTGTTCGGATGGATTGGGGGAATTTTCGCCGGGGAGGGAGTGTTTTCGCCGGGGAGGGAGGGTTTTGAAATTTTGGGGGAGGTGAATCTGAAAGAAATGTGGGAGGCTGTGTATATGTTTAGAGTTGGAGACGGAATTCCGTCTCCAACTCTAAAAAATTTAATTAATTTTTTATTCAAACACTGATTGGAGACGGAATTCCCTCTCTAATTGATTGGAGAGGGAATTCCGTCTCCCACCTTTCTGTAGCTTTTTGATCGATTTCTAGTACTGTTATCATTACAGTAGAGAGAAGTTTAAATCTCCCCACAACAAATTAAATGAGAAATAAGATCACATAAGTTGGAGGGGCATGGAAGTGATCTCTTCTTATAGAGCTGTGGTATCACTTTACAAAGTTTAGTCCTTTCAAGTTTCATGTGCGTTATTCCCCACATAGATGATGGGGACATTTGTTTCTCCCATTGTGGCAAAATATTGAAGTGAGATTATGTAGAAAGGCTGGACGCATTAAACTGAAGCAAACAATTTTCTTAGAAGTTCACAACGTGGGATGTATGCATGTTAAAAGTAGGGCCTTAAATGTAATATGAATAGCATATATGCGTACCTACTTTTGGAAAATGTGAAACACATTTCTTAAACACACACTTGGATAGTTTCTTCAATAAGGAGTATAAGTTTAGGTAGGTGTACCCCGAGGAATGTTGTCTATTCTTTTAATGTCCAAATGTAATATTTATGGAATTCTTTGATGTGATTTGGCCATACTTCACCATTTATTTGAAACTCATTTATAGTCAAATCGTGTCATGGAGAGATGTAATAACACAGGTTGCATGTACAACAATGTAAAAAAATAACCCTTCCTTTGTCAGGATTAGAGTTTTTGGCTAAAAACGTCCCTCAACTAAAGCCCAAACTTAACATACATCCCTCTGCTGCTAAGTTAATAGAAAACATCCCTTACCCTTCTAAAAAATTTGCAAGTCCCATCCTTCCGTTAGGTTTTGAGTAAAAACTAACGGCATCAACCAAATCACATGCCAAACACATGACCTTTCTCAAATATATTTTGATTTTATGCCTCCCGCTCGATCATCTTCCCTACTGTAATGTTGAGGCCTCAAAAACTAAAATTTCTATCACTGTGAACATAAGAGATTATTCTAGACCAACAAGGGACGAAGAAAGATCAAAACAAGTTGTTTTCTTGAACAAGAATGTTAGCTCGAAGTTTAAGCGGCCAATCATCTGCCCCGAATTATGGTATTTCTGCTATCATGAATGATTTGTTATTGAGTATAATATTATGTGTTAGTGTTGATTATTTTATAATGATATAAAATAAGAGATACTATTGATATGCAAAGCTCCAGTAGGTTTTTTATATGATATAGAAGTCTATTGCAAAATACTAATGTTTATTATATTGAACTTGTAGTTATTTGTTGGCTTTATATATATTTGGGTAAATTTCTTATATTTGTAATGTTCTGTCCAGATCGTATTACTGAGGCCTCATTTTTCACAATTAAAGTACATTATGGTGGATCATTTGTGCGTAGTCCAACTAGAGTCTACCAAGGTGGAAAAGTTGAATATTTCGACTATGTAGATGAGACAAATATAAATCTCTCGGATTTTAAGAATATGGCCGAGCAATGTGGCTATAACAAGGACTCTGTTGTGTTTTGGCACAAGTACGGTGTGACCCTTTATAAGGTTCGTTTAGTTGGGAGTAACATTGAAGCTGCTAAAGTTGCAACTTGCATTCCGAGGGATAGAGTTGTTGAGATATATTTTGAACATTTAGATTTCTATCACGGTGGCGACCAATGTTGTGAGAAGGCTGAAATTAATTCTACGCCAGTAGTTGATGTAGAAGAAAATAGTGATGATTCTCATGATGATGATTTTGAAGATTCGGATTATACTTTAGAGGAAGATGATCTGTTATTTTCCAAAAATGTTGACCCTTCTGCTGAATCTTTTGGGATCAATGTATGTGGGAATAACAAGAAAAATGATGGAAAGCAAAATTATGTAAGTGAGGAGATGCAAAGAAAGATGCAGAATGAGGATGGTGACATAGATTGTGTAGATTCTGATGATACAAAGAGTTTGAATAGTGACTGTGATTCTGAAAATGAAGATCGTGACTTTCCAAAGCACAACCCCAAAACTGATGCACATGATCCCAAATTAGAGCTGGGAATGATATTTAGAAATAAAAAAGAGTTCAAGGAGGCCATGATTGCAAATCAAGCCAAAATAGGGAGGTTGATCAAGTGGAAAAAAGATGACAAAATAAGAGCTAGGGCTATATGCAGAAAGCCTGAATGTAAGTGGAAAATATTGGGTTCAATTATGCAAAGGAACACATCTTTTCAGATAAAGACATTTTCTCCCGATCACACTTGTTTTGGGTGGAATTATAACAATGAAAGCATCAATTCTAGCTAGATTGCAAAAAGGTATGTCAGTAAGGTTAAATCTAATAAGACTTGAAAAACATCAGAATTCCGAGATACATTGAGTAGGGAGTTAAAAGTGCATGTGAGTATACATCAAGCAAGAAGAGCAAAGGAAAAGGCAATTGCAATTATTGATAGGGATATAAGAGATCAATTTAGTATATTATGGAATTATTGCAATGAAATTGTTAGAACTAATCCTAGGACTTCTGTTTTCATGAAATTTACTCCGAATGAAACTCCTGGGAAGCCTATGAGATTTAAGAGGTTTTATGTTTGCTTTGCAGCTTGTAAAGCTGGTTTCAAGGCTGGTTGTAGGAAAATCGTCGGGGTCGACGGTTGTTGGTTGAAGGGTCCTATGTATGGGGTACAATTAATGTCAGCTGTTACTTTGGATGGGAATAACAACATATTTCCAATAGCTTATGCAATAGTGGAGAAGGAAAATAGGGATACTTGGCAATGGTTCCTAACCTATTTGATGAATGATCTTGAGATTGAAGAGCAGTACTTGTGGACTTTTATGTCCGATAAACAAAAGGGACTCCTTGAAGCTTTTGAAATAGTGATGCCTGGTGTTTCTCATAGGTATTGTGTGCGACACTTGCATAGCAATTTCAAGAAAGCTGGCTACTGTGGAATGGCTTTGAAAAATGCTCTTTGGAGTGCAGCTTCAACAACAACTATTGACAGGTTTGATGCTTGTATGGCTGACTTATTTGAACTAGATAAAGATGCTTATGCATGGCTTTGTGCTAAATTACCTAGTGAATGGTCAAGATCACACTTCTCTCCGCTTCCTAAGTGTGACATTGTCTTGAACAACCTCTGTGAGGTATTTAATAAATTTATTCTTGATGCGAGAGATAAACCAATTATTAAACTTTTGGAGACCATTAGGCACCTGCTCATGACTAGAATTAATTCAAATAGGGAGAAAGCTGAAAAATGGAACTTGGGCGACATTTGTCCTACCATTAAGAAGAAGTTGGCCAAAACTATGGCGGATGCTGCTACTTATATTCCTAAGAAGTCGAACATGTGGAACTATGAAGTGATTAGGCCCAACGAAGGCGACGCTTGGGCTGTTGACTTATATAACAGAACATGCAGTTGTAGGAAATGGGAACTATCAGGAATTCCTTGTAAGCATGCTATATCGTCCATTTGGTTGAAAAATGATGAGGTTCTAGATTATGTTGACGATTGCTACAAGGTCGAGACATATAAAAAAATTTATAAAGCTTCCATTTTGCCTATGAATGGTCAAAATTTACTGCCTAAGTCACAAAATCCTCCACCATTGCCACCTTCCTATTTGAAGAATAAGAGAGGGAGGAAGCAAAAATTAAGAAGGAAAAAAGATGATGAACCAGGAGCTAGCAGGATGAAGTTGAAAAAGAAACAAAAATCAGTTGATTGTAAGAAATGTGGTAGACCTAGACACAACAGTAGAACTTGCACTTCTTCCATAGATGTCTTTGAAATTCATCCGTCCGATTATGCTGGTAGTTTGGACTCCACCTCGGTTAGGGGAGTATCAAGTTGTCAAAATGTTGAAAAACTACCTGTAAGAAACTTCAT
The DNA here is from genome assembly GCA_037355625.1 of Petunia x hybrida. NCBI lineage: Eukaryota > Viridiplantae > Streptophyta > Magnoliopsida > Solanales > Solanaceae > Petunia > Petunia x hybrida. The sequence continues at coordinate 870,164 of JBBBVM010000006.1, read as the reverse complement.
TTAAATTATTCTCACTATAGTTTACATATGCAAAGAGTCATATTTAACATTTTAATTTCTTATTTCAGGTTAGAAGAGGTGCATCTCAAGTTAACCAACAACATTACGTCTTTCCGTCATCTCAACAAGGCAACAATAATTGACGACATTTCTTCTTTGATTGATGGAGCTTTTTGATTTATTTGGTGATCAAACTGATGATACACACTTTGTTTGGTTTATGGAGCTTTTTTGTTTCTTTTGTATCAAAATAATTTATGGAACTGTTGAAAAATGTTACTACTCTCTGCTAGTCTAAATATTGCAGTAATGGTACTATTATTTGTTTGATTTTTGTTGGCTTTTTCTTTTTCTTATCGTTATTTGTTGTCCTGATATATGTTGCTTTTGTTGTTTCTGCTAGTTTACTGGTTTTGTGGTACCAAGTTTTGTTTCAGAGTCCTAAAGCCATAAAGATGAATATATTATTTGCAAAACCTTAACCATTGACATGTTCAGTAGGAACAATATTTTTACAGAATTATCTTGAGAACAACATTCAGTCTTGTAGATGTTATTGTATGCTGAAGAAGTTTCATCTACTTTTTCAAGACGATAAGTTGCACCACTGCGTGAATCTCTGATTTGTTTTTCAACTCTTGGACGAGAAGTTCAAATCTATTAGCTCCAAATTCTATTTTCTTGAATCGAATGGAGAATATTATTGAGAAAGTTGTAGGGTCTAGAAGCATTCATAATTTTGGTTCAACAACTCAATAGAACTCCTAAGACAAATTTCATTTATGCACATTATGAAGAACCGGTGAAACGGGGCATTTTATCATTTACTTTCTTTAAAGCATTTTGTCAAACATGTAGGAGCATCTAAATAATGGAACAATTGAAGCAGACCACTCGTAAACTACATTAAGCAATCAAAACATTGCTGGAACAAGAAAGAAGAGAAAGATTAACGACTTGAATTTTGCTTTGTTTTGTGAAAGACAAATTGCATTTTTCGGTTGGTTATGGCATTGAAGAATTGGAGCAGAAAAGTTTAAAATGAAACAAAATTTTAGTGAAGGCTGAAGAGAGCGGGACAAAGAAACAACGAAATTTGGGAGAGGTCAGGTACTGGGCACATGTTTAGTTGTAGTCGTTAGTTTTATGACTGTAGTTAACGGAAGGATGGGACTTGTAAATTTTTTAGAAGGGTAAGGGATGTTTTCTGTTAACTTAGCAGCAGAGGGATGTAGGTTAAGTTTGGGCTTTAGTTGAGGGACGTTTTTAGCCAAAAACTCTCAGGATTACTTCAGATAACGATATTTTCTAGCTTGATAAAACACTTATGAAGTTTGGAGGACCACAAAGTGTTATTAATTACTTTCTCTGTAATCATGCCTCTTTAACAAATATCCTGTCGGTTGTTGTTTTATGTGTTACGAAAAAGATAAACGGAAGCAAAATCAAAATAAAAAATGGTTAAAACGAAAATAATTTCGAGCCCACAAATTATTTGTGTCTCCTTAAAGAATCTAATTTCCTCGGCAAAGTTATCGGCGAACTCAAATAAACGGAGCAAATCACACGACTCTTTTTTTAAAAAAAATTCGTATAACAATGCAAACGAGAGGGGAGAGATTTCACAATTTTGGTGTTGAAGTGTTGTAAAATTTGAGGAAATGGCTATGTATTTTCTATTGGTGAAATTTCGTTACGGACACGCGGTGCTTGGATACGACGCTTTGAAAGAATCAGAACAAAACTGTCAGACAAACGATAAGGCGTTGTCTACGGAAGGCCAATACTCTGAGGATTACAAGAGAGCCTCTGGCGACTTGTGTCTGCATGACTTTGTCCGAGGGCAGGAACTATGAAGTATCCATGAGGATTGGACAAGATTTTTCATATTCGTAACTGCCCACGTTGAACACTGAATGCACTACCAGAACGTGTGCCACCCACGATCAGATTTGGGGTACGTGGGCTCATAAATGCAGCGAGTCTGCTAGGCTTGTGACCACTATAAATACTCCTTCTATCTCTTTTGTAAAAGCATCCACAAATATATGCCAAAATTCTGTCAAATTTTAATCTCCATATTGAAGCAATAATATTCTTTTTGTGTTCTTCTTCACTTACATATTGATGAATATATTCATATTCATATTTATTAGCCGTAGTTTTTATATAGTTTATCGTTGGTAGCTCTAACTGGGTGTCAATGGTTTTCAAAAAACTGACATAACCGACCGAACCATACCGAACCGATTCTTAGGTTATTTTTACCAAAACCGATGGTTTGAATATAACTCTATAACCGTACCGAATAATTAGGGTAGGTTCTTTTATAAATAAAAAAACTGAAAAAATACCGAACCGAACCGAATACATTTACACACACAATATATATATATATATATATATATATATATATATATATATATATATATATATATATATATATATATATATATATATATATATATATATATATATATATATATATATATATATATTATGTATTAAGTCTAAAAATAAATATAAGCAAACATTTTTAGTCGAGGTCTTGGACCTTGAGGCGATGGAAACACAACGTTTGCATATACTAATTAGTACCGAAAGTGCAAACTACCAAACTAATCCGCACTCATATAAACTAAATCAATTGGTACGACTAATAAACTTGCGCATGTATCAAGCTACAAAGTGACCAAGATATCAAATATTTTACTACTCGTTTAAATTTCTCTTAGCATATACTTAATATTTTATTATTCTAGTTCTTGAGTTATATTTAGTCAATATCTGTCAACTCGTGTTATTTTGAATTCTTTTGTCTTTGCTTCATTGATTTTATAATATCACTATAGAATACTGTACTTTTGATTAATTTTCTTATAAATAAATTTTACCAAAATCATGTATATGGTATCATGTTCTATTATCTACTTAATAGAGAGTGACAATCACTTGTAGCTCGATATTGGGGAACGAAAATACGTCAAGTACTTAAATATTAGTTACGACCATTTAAGAGTCATTATTAATTGAAATATTATTTTAAACATACTTTATGTGTTATATTAAATTTGTAGGTATTTTACATAAAAATGGCATACTCTAATAATGGTACGACTCTACCACAGAATTCTAAAAAAAAATTACCGAAAATTAACCGAACCGAACCGAAACCGAAGAAAAACCGACATGCATGGGACGGTTTTGAAAAGTCTTATTTTGGTTATGCACAATAGTATAACCGAAAAATTGGTATGGTATAAATTTCATGAAAAAACCGACCGAACCGAACCGTTGACACCCCTAGCTCTAAGTACAAATTCAATTGTAACCTAAAGACTTAATTTAATGTTATACATATTTATAGCTAATAAAGTGGAAAAATAAAGATGTGTGAAGCCTTTTCAATGAAAATGTGTTAGAAAACACCATTTCACATTCACCATTACATAACCCCAACGTTGATTTTGAAAAGGCCACTAATTCTTTCAATTTGTTCACCATTTAGTTTCATGTCTTTAATTTCTAAGACGAAAGTACCTTGTACTTTGTATTCCATTTAGTGTACCGTATAAAGATTATTGAACAAGTGAGTCCATAAAATCGTATAAAGATTATTCAACAAGTGAGTCCATAAACCGCATTCTATTGTCAGTGTTGTTTGAATTTCGTTGATCTCCTAGTCCTTTCTTTCAGCATTTTCTAACTTATGTGAGAAAAAAATAACCTATATGAGAAAATTATACGGAAAATTTTGATGCGTAGCCATTTTTGGACGCACTCAAAGAATTTTATGTACCGTTTCAAAATTCATTGAGAAATAGCCAAAAATTTATGCGCACAGTTACGCTCCATTAGCGTTGGAAAAACACCCCAGACTAGTCCAATAACAAAATACTGGGGCTTTGAGCAAAATTTGTTCAAAGCCTAGTATTTTATTATGGGACTGAAGAAGTCCCTTAACAAAATAATGGGACGTTGAACTAACATGTTCAAATGTCCCATTATTTTGTTATGGGACTTTATCCCATAACAAAATAATGGGATTTATCCCATAACAAAGGTCCCATCAAAGGGATAAATCTCATTATTTTGTTATGGGACTTTATATATAAAGCTTCAGTCTCATAACAAAATGCTGGGGCTTTGAACAAGTTTTGTTCATAGCCCCAGTATTTTGTTATGGGACTAAAGCTTTGGACAAAGTCCCATAACAAAATGCTGGGGCTTTCAACAAGTTTTGTTCATAGCCCCAGTGTTTATACTGGGAGTTGTCCGAAGGTGGCTATTTCTCAGCAAATTTATTTTTGACTACAAATCAATTAGCGCGCGCCAAATAAGCCTCTACGCGAAATTTTTACAAATGATACTGCAATTGCGAGTTACTTCTGTAACGAGTTTAACTTGATATGTTGTTGAGGGGCTTGCCTTTGATATTGGTTTTGGGCTCGAAGAAGATTGACATTTTTGCAGAAATATGACATCATAAGTAATAGTTTGTCTTTTTGTCTATGCTTAACAGCGTTTTGCAAAAATGCTTCCATTAAGCTTAATAAAAAATTCTGGGCGGACACATCCCTGTCAATCTCTTGGCGCAGGGTCAAGACTTGCCTTTGACCTCTCTCTATTTACCGACACTTGTCCCTTGAAGCCCCTTGAAATACACATTCTCTCAATAAAAGTGCTGCACCCGGTCAATCTCTTGGTATGTGGCCAAGACTTGTCCTTTAACCCCTTTCTATTTGTCAACACATGCCCTTTGAAGCCCTTGAATCACACAATATCTCAGCACTTGGTCGTAAGTGTTGGCAAAATGCAACACTTGCTCCTTCCAATCTCTTCAAGCATTCACCCTATATAGCTTGAAGTGTTGGCAAGACAACACTTGTCAATCTCTTCCCTAAAAGCCAATATTTACAAATTTGTGCCTCGAAGTCTTGTACTCGTGCCAACATAAGGATATTTTTCTAAAGCATTGTTAAACGAGGGTAAACTTGCAAGATCACTCCTTATGGTGGGTATCCGGTGAAATTTTCTAAAGAAGATCCTTCAGTAAAATTTAGGGAACTTTAAAAATAGCACTACAAAGAAAAAAAAATTAAAAATAAGGGGCCATATTTTTTTCCTTACATGCATAGCACAATTCCTATTTAACAAATTTAGGCACTACGTCAAAATAAAAAAAATTTAGCTGCCAATTCGCCCCTCCCCTGCCACTGACCCACCGGCAGACATGCTCCCCTGCCGGCGGGTCAGTGACAGGGGAGGAGAGAATTGACAACTAGGGTTAATTTAGTCTATATAATTATTTTTGACAAGTTTATACACATAAACCTACCACAAAAAAATTAATTACACTTAGATATACATAAATAAATGCATAGGTACGGAGAGAAATACAAAATATATAAATATCCATAATACTGCAGAAATATGAAAATTTATACAATTTATTCATTTGTACATACACACTTATACAGATTTATACAAGTTTATACACGTATACAGAAATGTATAAACTTGTATAAACTAGCGGTGGGATGCTATTTTGCATAATTGTTGCCATCTCGGATTAGAATCGTAAATATTAGCTATTTTAGGTAATTTTTTTGTATTGCTTGTCTCCTAGTATTTGCAATCCCTAAAAAATTTCGCGTAGGGACCTGTTTGGCGTGGGCTAATTCATTTGTAGCCGTCAAAAATAAATTCGCTGAGAAATAGCCACTTCCGGACAAGTCTCAGTATAAATACTGTGGCTTTGAACGTTCAAAGCCACAGTATTTATACTGGAAAGCTTCAGTAAACTAACCCCGGTATAAAATACTGGGGCTTTGAACAAGTTTTGTTCAAAGCCCCATTATTTTGTTATGCGACTTTGTATAAAGCTTCAGTCCCATAATAAAATACTGGGACTTTGAACAAAACTTGTTCAAAGCCCCAATATTTTGTTATGGGACTGAAGCTTTATATATAAAGTCTCATAACAAAATAATGGGATTTATCCCTTTGATGGGACCTTTGTTATGGGATAAATCCCATTGTTTTGTTATGAGATAAAGTCTCATAACAAAATAATGAGACCTTTGAACATGTTAATTCAAGGTCTCATTATTCTGTTATGAGATTATTTTATTATGAGACTTTGTATAATTCTTCAGTTCCATAACAAAATACTTGGGTTTTGAACAAGTTTTGTTCAAAGCCCAGTATTTTGTTATGGGACTAGTCTGGGGTGTTTTTTCCAACGCTAATGGAGCGTAAGTGTGCGCGCGCGAATTTTTGGCTATTTCTCAATTAATTTTGAAACGGTGGATAAAATTCTTTGAGTGCGTCCAAAAATGGCTACACATCAAAATTTCCCAAATTTATATGTTACAACTTACATAGCCATCTTTTAAGCGTTAAAAAAGGAATAACCATTATTGTAAAATTTTAGAAGAATAGCCACCACTTGGAAACACCGACTGATATTTGGTGAATAGCCGCTCAACATCAGGGTTTTTTTTTAGAACTTTGAACTAATTAACAAGAAAGCTCAAAAACATCATGTATGTTGGTTCAAGGTTCCTGCAAAATTTTCTGGAACTGCAAATCTCGAAGGTTTAGAAAATATATTGGAGCCTAGTCACATGGTATGAAAATTCCTATTTAAATATATTGTATTGATCTTAATTTTCTCTAGTGACAAATGAAAAAAGAAAAAACAAAGCTAAGGCCAAGACCATAAACACCTGACAGTGGCAACTATCCATCGGGTTATAAGTGGACTGCTTGAGTCAGAATCTTGGTGGGCCTCTTTATACGTTGTTATCGGCTAATTTGCAGAACTATACCATCATAGGTAATTATTTGCATTTGTCCTATATACTAGTGGTTTAGCAATAATGACATCTGCTTAGTTTAATGAATAAATTTTGGACGAAAGTATCCCTATAAATCTTGTGATGAAGTCCGTATCCCCGTCTTCTCTTTCTCCGTGAGTGCTGCCTAGGAGGCGGTGCTTTGCCTTTGACCACTATTTCTTAGGCAACACTTGCCCTTGAATCTCAGAGAAAGTGTTGTCTGGGTAGCACCTGGTCCTTCCTTTCTTCTGTAAGTACTGCTTACAAGGCAGCTCTTATTTTTCATCCCTCTTTCTTAGGCAACATTTGTTGTCGACTCTCACATTTTTCCAGAGAAAGTATTGCCTAGGCAGCACTTACCCCTTCCAATCTCATCCCGTATTCACCCAGATAACTTAAAGTATTGCCTAGGCAATACTTTTCAATTGACCTCTTTCTAAAAGGCGGCACTTGCAAATTGATAACTTGAAGTGTTGCTTATAAATCAATCGGATGACATTTTGCTAAAATCATGTTAAATGGGAACTCTCAAAACTAATCAATTTTTGGGACACCAGGTGAATTTTGGTGTAATTTTCTTTCAGTAATTTACAAAATTAAGACACATTCCGACGCCCGTCAGTAGAACGAACTTTTCCTATTAAAAAGCTACTAGGCGAATCCCTAAAGTAGATTAGCTCAATCAGCAAGACCTGTCTCCGCAACATTAGAATCAATATTTTGCTTCTCGTAATGTTTTAATCAGAATATGATTAAGCTCCCGCAGAAGTTTCTACTTGATATGCTTCCTTCATTCTTTAACAAGATCGGGATTATCAATGACCTTTTACTGGATCCATTAGGGACAAGTCTTATAAAGTAGTTTTTTTTTTGCGATATTCAGATATTTCTATCAGCAAAGACTTGATAATCGCGCAGCATTGTGGTCATCAGGTCTTTGCTAATGGAAAGATCTGGCGATCACCAAAAAGTGTCATTTTAGTTTTTACAGATAAAATTGTACCAGCGATGCAAGAAATGTCCATCTCGTGCAAAAACATGATATTCTTTTAGTTTTTTCCATTTCTTTATCCAAGTTTTTGCATACAGTAGATACTTCTGTGTCGATGTCACATCTTTTTCCATCATAAGAAAGTATTTATTGTCTAGGTCCTATCATTTTGGAAGTTCATGTCAATCATTAGACTTTATTTCAAAATTCCCGACGATCGTTAGACCCGTCATGTAATTTGCACGGAAGTGGGGGAAAAATGTAAGAATTTCTCATGGGGGGCAAAATGTGAGAGTGACGCTAGAGTATTCTATTTTTGTAAATTTTCCTTCTTTATTGGGGGAAGTGCACGAACAATCTATTTTTGGAGTGCTATGTAGGTTTTAGAAATTTTCTTAGATTATTTGATTTTGAGCCACTAACTTGAACTTCAATTTTAACGTCTTAACTTCAAACCTTCAGCTTTTAGCGTCAACCTTGATGGTCTGAAGTTAGGCATAGGTAGGGGTGAGCGTTTGGTGTTCGGTTCGGTACTTCGGTCTTCGGTTCGGTTTGAAGTGTAGAAAATCCCGTAATTTTTATACTTCGGTTCGGTTCAGTTTTTTTAGTTCGATATTCGGTTCGGTACATCGGTTGTTCGGTTAAATCAAAGTTTATAGCCAAAAAAAAAAAAGGCCGAACAAGAAACTTTAGTCGAAAGTAAGCAACTCATCAGTTAATACATGTACCCCCACACATGATGGTCAAGTGACCTCAAATCAAAACATCCCTGCTGAATTTGTAAATCATGGACTACTCTGCTGGAACCAAATGAGACAGCAGTGGACGGGATACATGGAGCCTCACGACCAACCACAACATCTTCGTGAACCTACACTAAGGTGATGTTTTCATCTTTTTACGGATTAGTCTAATATGTCTCAGATCCCTACAGTCTTACAAGAATGGCTTAGATGGACCTACTGACCTAGTAATAGCGTGTCTTTGCTTGTTTGAATAAGAAAAGTATTATATTGTTGTGTATCAGTCCTACTCTGGGTATAGAAGCATGACATATAGGTGATGGACATACATGCTAAGGTTGATAACTGAAAGATGTATTACTTTATGGACTAGGTGCTAGTATTGAGTGACAATAATTATCTAAAGTTTCTGATTTATTTTTGTTTAAAAAAAAATATTTCGGGTTATTCGGTTCTTCGGTACCCGAAGTTCCAGAATACCCGAAACCGAAGACCGAACTGAAGACCGAAGTTTTAAAATTTTGTAGACTGAACTCGAACCGAAAAACCGAAGTACCGAACCCGAAGTTCCGAATAAGTTTGGTTCGGTTTGGTACTTCGGTTTTTTCGGTTTAGTGCCCACGCACCCCTAGAAATAGGCGAAGGTTTGAAGTTGGGCATAACAATTTCAACTTCAAACCTAAAGTTAGGTATAGACATCTTCTAACTTCAAACCATCAGCATAGGCCATTTTTGAGCATTAGCAACTTCCAACTTCAATCCTCAAGATTTGAAGTTAGGCATAACAATTTCAAACCTTCAACACTAGAATTTCAAAACCTCAATACTATACTTTGCTATGAGGATCATCTCTAAAATTCAGCAAACATAAGATAAAATATAATAATCAAATATACAAGGTTAACAGATAATTACATATTGAATATTCTTATTCATTACAAAACTAATAAAAAAACAAGATTACAGGAAAACGGTTACATGAGCAGATGAAATTATAACTAAGCAGAATAAACCATAGCTATAGAAACAGGTAGTGGACGTGGAAGATATAGGAAAATTCCTATTGGAAGCTCGGCGAGCTCATGCAATAATAAGAGAAGGCAAAATAGGCTAAATTTTTACTTCTTTATTTGTTGTTAGGGATTTTTACACTTTGCATTTATCTTAGAATATTTCATATGGGATGAGAAGAATTTTTAAAGTAATTTATAGTTTTGCTAAGTTATTGCTCATCGCCGTATGGTTTTGAATTATAAAAAAAGAAGAAAAAAATGGTGTCGATGTTGAATTTTAGTATGCTCGTTCTTTCGCCCATTAAGTCAATTCTTAATTTCTTATAGCCTTACTCTCCTTTTCTGACTATAATAGTATAATGTAATGATTTCAATGTGGGTATATATATATGTGAGCATTACATATCGAGTTATACGCATTAAGTTACTAATTATGCTCTTTGTGTTACTCATCATCCTCTAATTCTATCCCTTTCGTTCACCTTTACTCTGCTGAACCTATTTTCGAGAGAAAAAAAGGAAAGAAATCAAGCTCGTCAAGCATAATGAAAGAAACAAAACAAACAAAAGAGCTTCTAACATTTCACTCATTGCAGAATTTTGAGTTTTATGTACTGATATCTTTCACAGCCTATAACTTTAACTAGAGTGCTCATGGATCGATTTGAATCGGTTTTTTTCTGAAAAATAATCAAACTAATTAATTCGATTTTTCAAATACTTAAACCACAACAAAACCAATTAAGTCGGTTTTTCACTTGTTTAGTTTTTATCGGTTATGTCGTTTATTTCGATTTGTTCGTTTTTTTTGTCTATTTTTTTCTCTCTAAATATGTGACATACACTTCCAATTATCAAATACATATTTGAGCGACTATATTCCGCCATGACACCCAAGCCAGGTACTCTCTAGAAAAGAATAAAATATATATGTAATAAAGTTACATATGTAGCTTCATCCTAAAATCGTATGATTGTATTAAGCATTTAACCATTTTAATTAGCTTAGTCAAACTTCTTACAATGGAATTTTTTCGTATTTGAAAAATTGAAGAAATATCATTTGTCAATATATCTTGATGTTATTGAATTAATCAACAATGAATGACTACAAGACATGTTATTTTTAGCATACATGCAATAGATTGTTTGACTTGTCAAAATAAAGACTAGAATGCAAACTAGAATATAAAATACAAAAACTATAAAGACGAGGAACTAGACTAGAATTCAAAAGCGCAAAAAAGTAACATATGGTCTAAATTCATAAAAATTTACATAAAAACACACATGTATGTGTAATTATAATTTTTAAGTAAGTAATTATCTAACCAGTTTAGTTCGATTATTTCGGTTATTTTTTGGTTAAAATCAAAACCAAACCATTTTTTTTTTTTGAAATTAAAAACCAAAAACCAAACCAAAACTACAAATATCGATTTTTTCTTTCAGTTTGAGTTGGTTTTCGATTTGATTACGTTTTTTTGATTTCCGATGGACACCCTTAACGAAAGAAAACAACTAATAAGCTGAAAAAAAAGGAGAAAAATGCAAAATATATTTGTGAACCCATTATTAAGAGCACATAAATATAGTACATCCACAAACTTCAAATCTTAAGTCCATTCCATGTACATATGAAAGTGCATAAATACTTGGAAAGGACAATTTGGTCTTCCCAAGAAAGGGTGCTACAGTATTTCTTTACTTTTCAGGTGCACACGGGCATTTTTTTCACTCTTTGATGATAAAAGTTAAGTTGGAGATTCGCTGGCAGACAAATGTCTTTATTATTATATATTTCGATATTTCCATATAGTATTTCTCATTGATCCTATACTCCATAGTCCATGCAAAGATTATAATTTGCTTAACTTGTAACCCGCAATATAACAATGGAAAATAACATTTAATAGCCGAAAAGTAAAACAGAAATGAGGAGTAGTAGCTACAGTAGCTAGTAGTATATTATATGTACTCCCTCCGTCCCAAATTAGTTGACGCTTTAGCAATAACCATTTGTCCCAAATTAGTGGACACTTTAGGATTTCAAGACTAAAATTGCTAGTCTTTTCCAACTATACCCTTAATAATTAAAAGAATTCTCAACAAAATTTAATAGACAAGCATTAAATAGGGATAAAATAGTAAAATATACACCTTATTTAATGGTTTTCTTAATGGACGTGAAAAAGCTGAAAACGACAATTAATTTGGGACGGAGGGAGTATATACTTGCAGAGTAGTGAGAACAAGATCTGTCAATTCAATTAATAAGAGGTTCAAATATGGGAGGCAAAGGGGGAAAATCATTGGGGACAAAGTCTGTTAGTTTCTTAAATCCATGAAATCTCAAACACCCAACCCAAGAAGGAATTAAGAACCACTTAATTAATTCAGTATATGTGTGATGCTTCAGCTATACACTCGTGTCTTCTTTACATCCAAAAATTCGCGTTTTTTATTATTATTCAATAAATCAATACTTTTGTGTTTCAACATTTATAGTGCCTTTCACCTTAAATCTATGATCATAATATTACCTTTAGTCAAAATACTCTGAGACGTACAATCGTATGTTTTTGTTGGGCTGAAAGAAGAGCCACCCCCGTAGGCCCACTTTTACATTTACACTTCTGGGCCCATCTTTATTTATTTGTACCCGACCCACTTATTCATGGGGTCTTTTACCATTTTGCCCTTGTATTATATATAGTCATTTTCTCTTTCCTTGTAAACACACGATTCATTTTTCATTCTTTCAGTTTCTAATGAGAAATTGAGTCGGCGACTCTTACTCTTCCAAACCCTAGTCTTTACTTTGACTGCTTGATGTGATTCTATTAGTATTCTTTCATGGTATCAGAGCACGGAACTACGATTCTGTGATTCTTCTTTTGTTTTTGCTATATCACTCGGCGATATCACGGCGGGTCATTCGCGGTGGAGTTACTGTTCAAACGCTTCGGGTATTCTTCTCCGGCGGTCTTTATTCGGGTACTCTTTCCGACGAATTTTTCAGATCGGTAACATCTTTCCCTTTCTCTCTTGACCTGTGATTATAGGGGAATCTTTTGTTATTTGTTGAGAAATTGCAATCATGCATGTTGAAACCCTACGATCTGGACACTATATTGCTGATATGTTGACGATCTATCTTGATACTGCGTAGATTTCTGTTGATTACAACAATTTGAACATCTATTAATCTGTTAGAAACCCTAGATCCGTAGAATTTTTCTGCAAACCCTAGATCTATTTGTCTAGAGGTTATCACGGCTTTTCTCTATCGGGTCTGTGTGTGAATCTATCTGGTGCTCTTGTTGAAGTTTCCTTCCTGACAAAGTACTCAATCTTGAGAGAATCTTCTTCTTTTGGAAACATTGAATGCATCAAAGCTACGCCTGTCTGGGGAACATAGATTCCCCTTGAATCTGTCACTGGCTTTGATTTACATTCGATTATCTCCAAACCTTGGTTCTCTCACTTATATTGATACTCAATACTCCTACAGTGCCCTTTACTCCTGAGAAATGGCAGCTCCTATTCTGAATAATCCACATAATCTTGAAACTGAACCTGGCACAAGTGTGGTAGCTGTAACAGATCCAGCTCACCCTTATTACATCCATGTGACTGAAGGACCGGGACTGACTCTGGTATCTTCAATTTTTGATGGATCTGGGTATGTTAATTGGAGCAAGGCTATGCTCATGGGACTCTCTATTAAGAATAAGTTAGGATTCATAGATGGGACACACTCCAAACCTGCTACAACTTCTGTTCTATATAAAGCATGGGAGAGATGCAATTACATGGTAAGCTCTTGGATAATGGAGCTGTTACCAAGGAAATTGCAGACAACATAATACACTCTCCTACTGCCAAAATCATGTGGGACAATCTCAAAAACAGATATGGCCAATCCAATGGGGCACAGATATTTCAGGTGAAAAAGGAGCTGCATGGGATAATTTAGGGAAGCAATGACATTGCAACTTACTATACTAGGTTGAAGAGATGTTGGGATGAATTGAATATCTTAGAGTCTTTGCTAGTGTGTTCATGCTGTGTTTGTGTATGTACTTGTGGAGCCAGAAACAAGAACCAGGACATTATTGAGTATAACAAGTTGATGAAGTTTTTGATGGGCCTGAATGAATCATACACTCAGATGAGAGGCAACATTCTCATGATGAGTCCTTTTCCTGATGTTGAAAAAGCCTACTCTCTCCTGATTCATGAGGAAAAGCAAAGAGAGATACAGGCTGGAGAGTCCTCAGTTCCTGATTCTTTATCTCTTCATGCTGGTACACAGAATTCCTATCCTTCCCCCACTAACAATACCTATAAGGGACAACAACCTGCATCCAACAACTATAAAGGTCACTACAATTTTTAGTCTGGTCAAAACTATAACAACTACAGATATGGAGGAAATGGGAACAATGGTCAGAGGAACACTGGAAACAATCAAAAGGGGAATTTGTTCTGTAGATACTGCAAGAAGAGTGGTCATCTTATAGAGAATTGTAATAAGCTCAAATATCAAAACCAAAACCAGAATCCTAATAGACCAAACAATAACTATAAAGGAAAGAAGTCTGCTGCTATTGCTCAGGGTCTTGATGGCACTGGGAGTGAGTGTTCTGAGTCTGTTGGGATGAATTCTTTCACCACTGAGCACCTGAACCAACTGATGCAACTTATTCAGAGTGTGGGTGTGTCTGCCCAAGCTGGTTCTGTTCCTGATCATATTGGTTCTGCTAACCTTGCAGGTAGTGCCACTATGCTACCATCTGATGTTCTTGCACAGTCCTTCTCTCTATCTAGTGTTAATCACAAACCCTGGATCATAGATTCAGGAGCTTCTGACCACATGACCTCTGATTTGTCTTTACTTCAAAATGTCAAAACTCTTTCCACTCCATACTCTATTGCTTTACCGAATGGTTATAAAGTAAAAGTTACATCTGTAGGACAATTGTTTCTTTCTTCAGATATCACTTTGGATCATGTGCTTTATGTTCCATCTTTTCAATACAATTTAATCTCAGTACACAAACTGTGTACACAACTGGATTGTACTGTCTTGTTCACTACCTCTGCTTGCATCTTACAGGCCCCTTCTCTGAAGAGGCAAGTGGAGATTGGTAAAGCTGCAGGTGGTTTGTATGGTCTTCAGCATAAATTCCTTCCTTCACTATGTGATATTTCTGTTAATAGTGTTGAAAGCAATAAGTGTACTGATATCCCTTCCCCTTCTGTAAATTCCACTGTACACACTTTGTGGCATAATAGACTTGGTCATTTACCATATCAGAAATTGCAGAATTTGTCAAAGTTTCTTTCTGTGTCTTTTCTTTCTAAGCAACATTTTCATTGTACTGTATGTCCTCTTGCAAGACAAACTAGATCTTCTTTTCCTACAAGCACTAATTGTTCCACTACACCTTTCCATCTCATTCATTTAGATGTTTGGGGCCCCTATCATACTGTGACATATGGAGGATACAGATATTTTCTAACAATTGTAGATGATTTTACCAGATGTACTTGGACCTACCTCCTCTCTGCCAAATCCAATTCCTTTCCTGTCCTGAAAGGTTTTCTTGCCATGGTAGAAAGACAGTTTGGTTATCAGGTTAAGATAATAAGGAGTGACAATGCTTTTGAGTTAGGATCTAGCAAGGAGATTTCAGCTTATTACCTTGCTAAAGGCATCTCTCACCAGACTTCTTGTGTAGATACCCCACAACAAAATGGGGGTAGTAGAAAGAAAACATAGGCATTTACTAGAAACCTCAAGAGCTCTTCTTTTCCAATTTGCAACATGAAAATGTGACTAAAGTAGTTCGAGTTACATTCCTATTGAAGTGAAAGAAGGTGATATTCGAACAAGAAAAATAATGAGTTCACACAAGAGGTTACAGAAAAACAATTTAAACACTATGAGTTTGAAAAACAATTCAACACTATAATAGAAATGTGTAATCCAATTTAGACACTAATTATTGTGACTATCACACAAGAGGTTACAGAAAATCTCCGACTAACTCATGTATTTAGACATAACTCGATATACTTTTGTTCTATTTTGAAAATTTTTCTCATATCCTACTTGTGGGATATATTGGATATATATATTATTGTTGTTCTACTTTGAAAATTTGGTGTCACTTGGATTAAAAAACAACTTGACTTTGTTTTCACCAGTTGTCTTTATTTTTGTTACTTAGACAGTCACAACACACATTTTAATTAGAAATTGATCCGAAGTTAAATGTTTTGTCTCTAGTCACTTAAATTTTCAGATTACCAATTAATATACCTTGAGTGATATCTTTTCCAAAATAAATATACATAAGCACGTTACTTTAGTGACAAAAGGATCGTCGTGCACATTTGAGTATTTGACAATCTTGTCATGTAAAGCAAATACGTAAAATTACAAATGTTATTCAAAACACAATCAAATATACTACTTTAATTTGTCAGCAATTGAACAATATCTTTATACACAGTCAAAGGGGGAAATATATACCTAACTATATCAGAATACCTAGAAGATATAGAAGAGATTAAATTTATAAGAATGTAGTCGAATGTATCATCCACGTTTCACGCTTATGCCGAAAGAAAAAGTGAAAAGGAAAAAAAAAACATAACTCTATCTAATCTCATTCTACATATCATAGCAAATTAAGTTACGATAATGTTTCTACTTTTTCCTTTTCTAATGTTAGGTCCTAACGTGTTGTGTACACTTCAATATCTTCTGTGCCCAAAAAGTTGTGGACAAAAGAATGTACACCTCAAAATGTGATTAGATACAAGTTACGAATTGGTCATCTAGGTCTACGAATTCATGAGTTACTTCTTCGATAAATACATGTTCTTTGACTTTGAGTATGTGTTTTATGGAAATATGACTATGATATCGGTCTAACCGACGTGAATTTGCAAATAAAAACTTAAGTAACAGAAAAGCCAAAGTACTGTTAGGTTTAATAAATGAATTAAAAACATTTTCCCTGCTTCCAAAATTATGATTTCAAATTTCTTTATAGAGTAATATGAGAATACTTATTCCTGTCCATATTAACTTTCTTTTAAGATTTTTACACACTTAAATGAAAAGACGTTTAATACCATAAATTTGAAAGAGTATTTGCCTATATATCTTATGTTTCTCGTTAAATATTCACTTAACTATATTGTAAATAGGCTCTGCCTGTATGTAAATAGGCTCTGCCCGTATGTGACTGTATGTAAATAGATTAGTCATGTATTATGTATATTGGGCCAAGCCCGTTAGGGTTAGGTTTACTTGGCCACTAAGTTAGGTTTAGGGTTAGGTTTTCTTGAGGTTTCTTTGTATAAATAGGGGACTCCCCTCATCAATGAAGGCAAGAGTTTTCACCCAAATATTGTTTCTCTCGTGTGAGTGTGTTTGGCTTTACATGGTATCAGAGCCATTGTGAAGCTCTTCAAATAGAAAAGTAATGGAGGTTCCAAAAGGTGATGTTGCAGCCGTACGGAAGACAATCTCTCCGTATGATATCACTTCGAATGATAATCCTGGTTTGATTATCACACAGGTCCAGTTGACCAGTGAAAACTATGAGGAGTGGGCGCGGTCGGTTAGAACGGCGCTGCGTGCAAGGAAGAAGTTTGGTTTTGTTGACGGATCGATCAAGATGCCCGATGAAAAGTCGATCGATTATGAGGATTGGTGGACTATTAATTCTCTTCTGGTGTCGTGGATTAGGAATTCGATCGAGCCTACTCTTCGGACCACCATATCGCACATGGAAGTAGCGAAAGATCTGTGGGAGAGTATTCGAGAACGTTTCTCCGTGGGAAACGGACCTCGGATTCAGGAATTGAAAGCGGCTTTGGCCAGTTGTAAGCAAAAGGGATTGACTGTTGCTGCCTATTATGGAAAACTGGCTATGTTGTGGGAAGAACTAGGAAATTGTGATAAGTTTCCAACTTGCTCGTGTGGAAACTGCACTTGCAATTTAACGGTTGCACTGGAGAAGAAAAGGGAAGAAGATAGGGTTCACTTATTCCTTATGGGCCTGGATGAAAGTCTTTATGGAACTGTCCGTTCCAATCTCTTGGCTCAGGAGCCGTTGCCATCGATGAATCAAGTCTACCAAAAGGTAATTCAAGATGAACGGGTCAAAGGGATGGCACGAACTCAGGAAGAACGAGGGGAGGTGACGGCGTTTGCTGCACAACGATCACAACCGCCGAAGACAGGTTATAAGGAGTGTCACCTGTGTGATCGAGAAGGACATCCTCCGGAACGCTGCTATGAAGTCATTGGCTATCCGGAGGGGTGGGTGCATTATTCGAAGCAAGGTACTTCGAATGGAGGACGTGGTAGAGGAAGAGCTGAAGGTAACAAAGGTGGAAGAGGTCGTGGACATCAACAGTTTGGTTCAAATGCTGGTCGAGGACGTGGCAATAATCGAGCAAACGCTGCTCAAGCTGAGCTCGAAAATGGAGAAAACGGACACATGAGTGTGCCCGGACAGACTAACCTGTCCGGAATAACAGGTGATTAGTTGCAGATGCTGTTCGATTTGCTGAAAAAGGAGAAGGCAAGCACAAGTGAACCATCGACCGGTAAGAAAACTTATCCTTCATGGATTATTGACACGGGGGCGTCAAATCACATGACCGGTCAGATAAGTGTTTTGGAGAATTTACGAACAATACCAAAGTGTCCGGTAGGTTTACCGAACGGAAGCAGTACGATGGCGACTCAGGAAGGATCCATCAGATTTAACGAAGACATGGTTCTTCACGGAGTGTTATATGTGCCAGAAATGACTTGCAACTTGATTTCTGTGTCTCAATTAATTAATCAAGTTGGTTGCAATGTAAATTTCACTAATGATTTGTGTGTTATGCAGGACCAGGCTACGGGGAGGTTGATTGGAGCGGGTGAACAAAAGAACGGACTCTACTACTTTCGGACGATACCCCTGGTGAAAGCTGCGAAGGTCGATGGGGTAGATTTATGGCATCAAAGGTTGGGACATCCTTCGATGCAAGTAACAAAATCTCTTTCCGTCTTAGAAGGTAGTGGGAAAGGTAGCTTAGAAGAGAAAGCATGTGATGTATGCCTTAGGGCAAAACAAACTAAAAATGTATTTCCTTCGAGTAATAATAAAGCTGATGAACCTTTTGATTTAGTTCATTGTGACTTGTGGGGTCCTTATAGAACTGAGTCTTCGTGTGGTGCATCATATTTTTTGACTGTCGTTGATGATTGTTCGCGAGGAGTATGGGTGTTCCTGTTAGTTGATAAGAAAGAGGTCGGACAAAAATTGAAGGGTTTCTTTGCAATGGTAGAGAGACAATTCAATAAACGGGTTAAGTGCGTTCGGAGTGATAATGGAACCGAATTTGTAAGTCTGAAAGGGTATTTTCTCGAACAAGGGATCTTGTTCCAAAGTTCGTGTGTGGGGACACCCCAACAAAACGGTAGAGTTGAACGGAAACATAGACATATCTTAAACGTGGCACGGGCTCTACGTTTTCAAGCTAATTTACCGATTGACTTCTGGGGAGAATGTGTGATGACGGCATGTTATTTGATTAACCGGACACCCACTAAGTTGTTGAATGGGAAGACACCTTACGATATCTTGATGGGTGTGACACCGAATTATGATCATTTGAGGGTGTTCGGTTGCTTATGTTATGCTCGCAATCAAGGACGAACAAGTGACAAGTTTGAAAGTAGGAGTCGTCGATGTGTGTTTTTGGGATATCCAAATGGGAAGAAAGCGTGGAAATTGTATGATTTGGAGGCAAAGGAGTTTGTGTTCTCGAGGGATGTGGTGTTTTACGAAAAGGAATTTCCATTCGCATCAAAGGAGACTGATGCCGGAAAACGGACACAAGATACCGCTTCTGTCCCCGTTGCATTGGAGGAGGAAGAGGAGAGTGTGCAAGGAAGGGGGGGTGTTGAACCCGAAGTCATGACTCCGGTGATTGAACCCGAAGTGGTGACTCCGGAAGCTGAACCTGAAGTTGTTTCCGAAGTTGAACCCGAGGAATTGGGTCGGGGAAAACGAACTAAGAAAGAGAATATCTTGCTGAGAGACTTTGTTACTAATACGGTCCAAAAGATGAGTCACCGGGTATCGTCCTGTGTTCGAAAGTCTGCTTGTTCATCCGTTTCCCAACAACCCTCTGGTAAGCCCTATCCTCTAGCACACTATGTCAATTGTGATAATTTCTCTTCGAAACATGTGAGTTTTCTTGCAGCTATAACGCAAGGACATGAGCCTACCTCCTATTCAGAGGCGGTAAAAAGTGACAAATAGAGAACAGCCATGGGGGAAGAATTGAAGGCACTGGAAGCGAACAGAACCTGGGAGATAGTTCGCTTGCCTACCGGGAAGAAGGCCCTCGGATGTCGATGGGTATACAAGATAAAGTACCACTCGGATGGAACTATTGAAAGGTACAAAGCAAGACTTGTGATTTTCGGAAATCACCAAATCGAAGGGGTTGATTATACGGAGACATTTGCACCGGTTGCAAAGATGGTGACTGTCCGAGTTTTTCTGGCCGTAGCAGCTGCCAAAAATTGGGAATTGCATCAGATGGATGTGCACAATGCATTTTTGCATGGTGATCTTCACGAGGAAGTATATATGAAATTGCCTCCGGGACATCGCATGACGGGGAGAGGAGCTGTGTGTCGCCTTCGAAAATCATTGTATGGATTAAAACAAGCTCCCCGATGTTGGTTTGCGAAGTTGTCTGCTGCACTTAAGCAATATGGGTTTCAACAATCATATTCGGATTACTCATTATTTATGATGAAGAAGGGAAATGTGCACTTAAATGTGCTTGTTTATGTGGATGATCTGATTATATCTGGTAACGATTCGAAGGCAATACGAATTTTTAAGTTATATCTCTCGAAATGTTTCCATATGAAGGATTTAGGTGCCTTGAAATACTTCTTGGGAGTTGAAGTGGCAAGGGCTCCGAAAGGAATCTTCCTGTGTCAGAGGAAGTATGCATTGGATATCATATCGGAAGCAGGCTTGTTGGGAGCAAAACCGGTTGGGACACCGATAGAACAAAACCATCGCTTGGCACTTGCGACTGGTCGTTTTATCAAAGATCCTGAACGCTATCGGCGACTGGTTGGTAGATTGATTTACTTGTGTTTTACGCGACCGGATTTGTCCTATAGTGTGCATGTGTTGTCGCAATTCATGCAGAGTCCCCGTATTGAGCATATGGAAGCGGCACTCAGGGTTGTTCGATATTTGAAGGGCTGTCCGGGACAAGGCATTGCATTTCCTTCTCGGTGTGATCTGAGACTGCACGGGTGGTGTGACTCTGATTGGGCAGGCTGTCCGTTGACACGTCGGTCGTTAACAGGTTGGTATGTGTCGCTAGGGGATTCGCCGATATCTTGGAGAACGAAGAAGCAACAGATCGTGTCGAGGTCCTCCGCTGAGGCAGAATATAGATCGATGGCGATGACTGTGTGTGAACTGAAGTGGTTGAAAGGGATTTTATGGAATCTTGGAATTGATCACGATTCTCCGATGAATTTGAAGTGTGACAGTCAAGCTGCGTTACATATTGCTCGGAATCCTGTCTTTCATGAACGCACTAAACATATCGAAGTCGACTGTCATTTTGTTCGGAATGAAATCATCGGAGGAGTCATTCGTCCCAGCTATGTGCCTACGACCACGCAACTGGCTGATATTTTTACAAAGGCGCTGGGACGCGCCCAGTTTGAATTCTTCCTTAACAAGTTGGGCATAAGGAACCCTCATGCTCCAACTTGAGGGGGGGTATTGTAAATAGGCTCTGCCCGTATGTAAATAGGCTCTGCCCGTATGTGACTGTATGTAAATAGATTAGTCATGTATTATGTATATTGGGCCAAGCCCGTTAGGGTTAGGTTTACTTGGCCACTAAGTTAGGTTTAGGGTTAGGTTTTCTTGAGGTTTCTTTGTATAAATAGGGGACTCCCCTCATCAATGAAGGCAAGAGTTTTCACCCAAATATTGTTTCTCTCGTGTGAGTGTGTTTGGTTTTACAAACTAATATTTCACTAATTGCAACAGTAACAGTAGATGTGAAAAGTATACTAATTAATATTTTTTATTTTTCTAAAATAATATGTATTATAAAATTAATAAAATTCATCAAGATTACAAGGAATACTCGGTATCACCGGGCGGATGGTATAGTAATTAAATATTAGTACTTTTACCTAGGAGTAACATAAGATGGAAATAAGTTTTCATTCTATCAAGTCACCTTAAAAATATTTACAAATAACTTTCATATAAGTGCAAAGCGTAGTTAACCTTGAAAATCAGGCATTTTACAAACTATAACATGTAAATGTAACTTTAATTTATAATGTAACTCTTTGTACATTATCTTAATACACTCTGTTTTAATTTATGTGATATTTTTTTATTTTTAGTGTGTTCCAAATAGAATAAAATTTTTTTAAATTAAAAAATAACTAAATTAAACTTCCAATTTTCCAATTAAGAGAAATTGTTATAACCTCACAAATTTTATGAAATTAATGTTCAAGACCAAATTTTTTTTACCTTACTAACGTTGTGGTAATTTTATGAAAGCAAGCTGTTTACAAAAATCTTGATTTGTTTTTTAAATTTTGTGCTTATTCAAATATGGCCATTTAAATTAAAAAAAGATGGAGTAATAAGTTAAACTGTTAAACTCATTAAAGATTGAGTGGCAACTGCCAACAGAGATTTTCTAGTAATAAAACTGAAAGAATAAAAAAGCTGAAGGAAGATATTTTACAATTCTGGTATTCAATTAGGACACTGAAGTTCACATCAATAAGGCACTAACTTTTTTGCCAACTTTTAAATGGTATACCAGTTGTTGGTTCTTGTTTTTTTTCAGATCCCTGTGAATAAATCAACCACGCAATGCAACCAATAAAAGAGCTTCAATATCTTTTTTCCAAAATGATCTTTTAGCAGTTCAATGAATTAGGAAGGCCAATCTTTTTTTAATTCCTTTTTCCCATAATAGTACAGAACGCCAGCAAAATCTTCAGAATTTCGAAAGCTGTATTTTCTTTTTCATATTCTTCATCAATATATGAATAATAGATATTTTTGCACCCTTTCTTACCTACCACTCTTTGCATTTTTAGGTAGGCTTTTTATGGAGGGTTCTTTTAGGTCTCTGCAACTTTCTTTCCTTACTAATTCTGCTTCTTTTCCTCTTTTGTTGGGTATGATCACCTATTATGTTAGCTTTGTACATAAATATCTCTTTAGACAAGCTTTATATTGGGTGAAATGGTCGAACAGAAGAATTAATTTGGTTAGAACTGAACCTTGTATAAAAGTATTTACCACTCAATTTTAAAACAATATCAATAATATGATTGGCAGATTTCATGTCCTAAACCCTAAATACCATTTATATACAAAATTCTCTTGCAGGGATTTTGGTAAAATGTTTAGTGTTGGAATGTGAGAGGAGTCCCACATCGGTAAGAGAGAGGGGCCAAGATGCTCATATAAGTTTTGGACAATCCTCCACTCTTTGAGCTAGCTTTTGGGGGTGGAGTTAGGTCCAAGGTAGGGTAAAAACTTACCCGCACCGGGTGTTTACATCAAGCCAATATATGCATGACATGTGTTTGGAAATAGAGTTCCATCACCCAACCATAGTTAACTAATGCACATCTTTACATCGGACAAGACAAGATGCTCATATAAGTATTTACCGCTTATGTGGATGCCCGTGAGATGGCACCCAACCATGGTTAACTAATGCACATCTTTACATCATTAAATTAAATCACCTAACCATGGTTAATTAACATGGTTTGGTATAAACACCGGGTGCGGGTAAGTATTTACCGCTTATGTGGATGCCCGTGAGATGGACGTCTTAATTAACATGGTTTGGTGTAAACACCGGGTGCGGGTAAGTATTTACCGCTTATGTGGATGCCCGTGAGATGGACGTCTTAATTAACATGGTTTGGTGTAAACACCGGGTGCGGGTAAGTATTTACCGCTTATGTGGATGCCCGTGAGATGGACGTCTTAATTAACATGGTTTGGTGTAAACACCGGGTGCGGGTAAGTATTTACTGCTTATGTGGATGCCCGTGAGATGGGCGTCAGTAAGAGAGAGGGGACAAGACAAGATGCTCATATAAGTATTTACCGCTTATGTGGATGCCCGTGAGATGGGCGTCAGTAGGAGAGAGGGGACAAGACAAGATGCTCATATAAGACGACTACATAACACGTTATACTAGCAAGCTTCTAAGCTGACTACATAACACAGTTACACAAATGTCACATTAAAATGGAAGAGGAAAGAGCTTTATAAGGGATAACTCAAGTTTGCACGGCATGCACGCTTTTGGGCTCGATATAGCGTAGCTTGAAAGATAAATCCATACAGGTCACCCAACCATGGTTAACTAATGCACATCTTTACATCATTAAATCACCTAACCATGGTTAATTAACATGGTTTGGTGTAAACACCAGGTGCGGGTAAGTATTTACCGCTTATGTGGATGCCCGTGAGATGGGCGTCTTAATTAACATGGTTTGGTGTAAACACCGGGTGCGGGTAAGTATTTACCGCTTATGTGGATGCCCGTGAGATGGGCGTCAGTAAGAGAGAGGGGACAAGACAAGATGCTCATACAAGTATTTACCGCTTATGTGGATGCCCGTGAGATGGGCGTCAGTAAGAGAGAGGGGACAAGACAAGATGCTCATATAAGACGACTACATAACACGTTATACTAGCAAGCTTCTAAGCTGACTACATAACACAGTTACACAAATGTCACATTAAAATGGAAGAGGAAAGAGCTTTATAAGGGATAACTCAAGTTTGCACGGCATGCACGCTTTTGGGCTCGATATAGCGTAGCTTGAAAGATAAATCCATACAGGTCTAGAACTAAATCAGACAATACGTGTCACAGACTTGAGCCGTGACAAATAAATGATATTGAAGAGGATAACATAGACTAATTAACTAAGTTTAGAATATAGACTATAGCCAAAATGGCGTAATGCTGGTAGAATAAAGAAGGCTAAATATATCGCCAGCTCCTTGAACTTGACACTATATTCCATTTAGACACTCCAACTAAGGCCCTTTCCAGTTGAGCACTTGAACCTTTTTCAAGAGTGTCCATCTAGACACTTTCCACCCACTCTGTTGAAAAATTCATACGCGTGTTTGCACACGAGTCTTACGTGGATAAGTGATCCATTTATAGGCCTGTAAAAAGTAGGTTTGATTGATGATATAGAGACTTCGTTAGGATTTCTTAGTAGAGTCGATTTGAGAGGAAGAAGTATTGTAAGCTTTTAATTGTCTAAGTCTAACAGACGAGTTGAACTGTGAGAGTTTTGGGGAAATGAGTTATGGGTTACCTTTATTAGGAGATAAGATCAACTTTTGAAGTCATTAGTTCATCATCCAGATGTATCATATGTTATGTGATGTGTCCAATTATTACAAGTGATAAAATATAAATGGGTCACTTATCCACGTAAGACTCGTGTGCATACATGCGCATGGGTTTTTCAACAGAGTGGATGAAAAATGTCTAGATGGATACTTATAAAAAAAATTTAAGCGCTCAACTGGAAATGACCTTAATTGAAGTGTTTAAGTGGAATATAGTGTCAAGTTCAAGGGGCTGATGATGTATTTGGTCAATAAAGAATGCATAGATGGATAAACACATACATCATGTCAGATGAAAATATAAGAGCAGATATTAGTCTAACAAAGACTAGTTGACATGCGGTACGTGTTTTAACACATAAAATTTCTTCTGAGTATTAAGCCGAGTAAAGTACATACATCGTTTTGGACCACAAGTCCTCCTGCAAATGCAATGGAACTTTTTAGAATGATTATTGTTGCTCAAAAATTGCCATGTGACAAAATGTTTTCCTTGATTTATTAATCCATAATTTGACAAATGCACCTAACTCCTAATATAATAAGATGGGAGCCTTTTAGATTGATCACATTTTAAATAATCAATCCATTGTTAAACGTGCCTTATAAGTGGATTGTTGGAACATATGTAAATGATACGCCAGGATAGATAATTGGACTATTCGTTGATTTGTATTAGTGTTACATTTATTTGTTTCACATTTCACTCACATGTTATTTGTACAGATTGGTAGGGCGTCTATCAACATGGATAATGCCCAATATCGTATCATTGTCGTGGGCGTCGGAAAATTGATAGGCAGTAATCTTCACAATATCAAACAACAAATTGTATAGATCTAGTTTTCTGGTAGAATGGCTAAATCTAATCTTGGGATATATTTCTTATAGTAAAATGTTTGGGAGTGAAAATTGTCCTTAGTAGAGCAATAATTCTAAAAAAGTAGTAATTCGTGATATAATTGAGTAATCAAGGCTCATTAAGAGTACGTGGACATGGAGTTGGTTTTGTTGTGTCACTTACCTGCATTAAGTATGATTTATGGTGCCTACCAAAAAACTGAAACGTTATGATTTGTTACTAAACTGCTATATTATGTCGACTAAATAGAGTTTTCATCGCTAATTATTTTGATTCTGTCAGTAGTTCGACTACAAAATCATCTATCGCTAAATCCTATGATAAAACGAGTTTTTTTTTTTTTTTTTTCAGAATTAATGTCTATATGTGATGATGATTAGAGATAACCAAGACCCATTCTTATATACAATGCAACTAATGTCCTTTCAAAAAAATAAACCTAAATAATCGCACACTGAATCGCTTAAATGAAAAATGAGATGTACAATATATTTGTTGTACGATATATGTATATTCATATATCATCATATATAATATATGTATACCAGGTAGGACATGCAAATAGTCAACTCCACGGCTATTTATGTAAAAATCTTTTTTTTTGCACCCATTAATTATATACCTATGAGTTTTCAATATACTTGAAAACACTACTATACAAACAAGGTCGTATATTTATTGCAGAAAAAAACATAAACTTTTAAACAAATTACTCATATGGTCTTTACATTACCATATTCACAGATTAAAAAAAGTTATATAGTGCATAAATTATTCTGCATTTACGTACGAAAACGATCACAACTCAAAGATTGTGATGTACGCAATTTATTCTGATACAAGTATCAAAGATTATTTCTAAGCTCGAACCCGTGATCTAGATCACAGATAAGAATAAAGAAAAAGTCTATAAAAAAAGTGAAAATCGATTGTAGGGGCAAAATAGGAAATTTATAACCAGCCCATCTTCTATTGCAAGAAGCAAGCTCTAGTTGCCACTTTAAGTTGGCTAGTTTATAAACCCCTTCAATCTCATCTTCCCAAAGAAGAATTTCCTTCTCTCTTATCACTTCTTTTCTTCCTTCTTTCTTTCTAAAAAAATTATGCATTATTTTCTTCATTCAAATTTTGAGTCACTTTTTTCTGTGTTATGGCATTAACCCTTCATTCTTCATTTACAACTTGTAACATAACCTTAGTGTTAAACACAACTTTCAATTTTGTTTAGATACAAAAAAAAAAAAAATCATTTTTCTTAAACCCCACAAAACTTCAGGGTTCAAAAAAGAAATTATGGAAGTTAGAAGAGTTAATGAAAGTTCTAACATGACTACTACTACTAATACTGTTTTGCTCCCAAATGAAAAGTTTCCTCCTTCCTCTGAGGTTCTTCATAGTCTTTGGATGTCCAATTCTTCCCCTTCTTTTCATGGTAATTCTGTTTTCCACCCTGCTAAAATATGCTCTTTTCACTTTCTTGCAAGCTCATAGTTCTTAGTTTGTATAGGTTATTTTGTAGTGTATGGTTAGTGAAAATTTAGTATTTAGTTTGTTACTAACATCTTTTCGCTAATATTTTCCAAGAAAATATCAGAGTTTAGATACTTAACTTGTTTTGCACTATTTTTACCATCGTGCTCGAGTCAGCTTGCGTGCAGCTCGATTAATTTAGGACTACCTGCTTACTCCCACTAGTATAGGTACCTGGTAATTCTGTCCACCAAGACTTGGACAGATGTAACATTTCTTCTTGTGTTTGCAAAATGTTAAGTGTAGAACTTAGTGTATTCAAGATTTGTCAATGACCTTGTCCTTTCTTGATTTTGCTCTGTTTCAGGCCCTGCATCAATGGTTAATTTTGAAGATGGACAAGGAGAAATGACTAAAGAGAGGCCATTTTTCACACAAATTGAGAAAGAAGAAACTAGTAATAATGATGATTATGATTCTAGTTGCTTTCATCAGCCAGAAAAGAAAAGGAGACTCTTGCCAAATCAAGTGCAGTTTCTTGAAAAGAGTTTTGAGGTAGATAACAAGTTGGAACCTGAGAGAAAAGTTCAATTGGCTAAAGAACTTGGCCTACAACCTAGGCAAATTGCTATTTGGTTTCAAAACAGGCGTGCCAGATACAAGACTAAGAACCTTGAGAAGGATTATGATGTTTTGAAAGCTAGCTTTGATAAACTAAAGGCTGATTATGACACCCTTTTCAAAGAGAATGAAGATTTGAGAAATGAGGTATCTTCATAATCCCTAGAAGTCCAGCATTCTTTATTGGCATTAGAAGTTTGAGAAGGATTTCTCAAGTGTTTCACGTTAGTTGAGGGAATTTACTGTTGTTTTCTTATATGGTCTTGGACAATCGTTATCTCGTGAGCTAACTCTCGATATTGAGTTAGACCTCTCGGTATTTGAGTATTTCGTGAGCTAACTCTCGATGTTGAGTTAGACCATAGGTCCATTCTTGATATTAGTCTTGCAACTTTGGACGTGTGGAAGGTGTTAAGTGTCTCACATTAGTTGAGAGAATACAATGATATATCTCTTCGTATGGTTTTTGACAATACTTACTGTTTAAGCTAGTTTTCTCGGTTGAGTTAGTCTACGATCATTTATTTACAAGGTTTCTAATATATGCTTTGATTTTGTTGAATAGGTTCATTTGCTGACAGAAAAATTGGTTAGGAAGGAGAAAGGGAAGGAAAACTCAGAACAAAGTGAACCTATTAGTCCAATAGATGAGAAAGAGGCTGAAAAGGCAATTCCAAATGTTGTTACCTCAGATGTGCAAAGTATGTCAAAAGTAGTGTGCAAGCTAGAAGATGCAAGTTCAGCTAAAAGTGATGTTATTGATTCAGATAGCCCACATTATACTGATGGGAATCATTCTTCAATATATTTGGAGCCTGCTGATTCTTCAAATATATTTGAACCAGAACCATCTGATTTTTCACAAGATGAAGATGACAACTTAAGCAAGAGCTTTTTATGTTTCCCAGATATTGGTGATCAAATTCAAGCTAGTTCTTGCAATTTAAGTTTCCAAATTGAGGATCAGCCTTGTTGGTTCTGGCAATATTGAGTTTTCAAGTTTCAAGATTTGGGATTTGCTTAATTTCCCATGTAGTTTTACAACCTTTTAATCAATAAGTAATATGTTGTATATAGGATTACTTAGTAGTTAACTAAATGAGGTAGTCTTTTTAGACTCTTTATTAGCTTTGTTCCAAGAAAATGTTGTGATTGGCCTTTTTCTGTTTAGCTCAAAAACAAATGGTACTATTTTGCTTTTTTGCTTTTTTTTCTTTTCAGTTGATCATGATGAATGCTACACACTGCAAGTAGTGAATCAGTTTGTTTTTACTGCTAGATTTTGTAAGTTGGGATCCCTTGGCCTTATTTGGAAAAAGTTAAATTGTGAGGAGTCATTTTCTGGGATATGTACAAAAGCAGAATAAGAGCATGTGCGTTATACTACTAGTGGGAGGAAATAAAGAAAGAAAGAAGGGGGTTTTGATTAGAAAACTGTGGGACTCAAAAAACCTTCTTTTGCATATATTTCAATGGCAAAAACCGCTGCATGTAGGGGTAAAATGTTCCACATTGGTTGATGGACATTTCTTTGCTTGTTAGGTCTTGACCAATTTTGTATTATAGTTTGGATTTGAGTTAATCTCAATGTTCATTTTCTTGTTGTAATACCACAGTTACGGTCATTGTTACAATTGTTTTCCTAATGTTGGACCTCATATTATGCCACTAACACTCAAGTTGGTAGACTTGCTAGGGGATGGGTGTTAAGTCTCACGAGTTCACACGTTTGATGAGGGATAAGTTGTTTGTCTCATTATATGAAATTGAACAATATACATTTCATGAGTTAAGTTTTGCGATTGAGTTCGACCAAAAGTTCATTTTCTTATATGATTGGTTATGCTTCTTTTCTTCTTAGTTTTCTGACTATAAACATGTTGAATTTTTATTGAAAACATTGTATTTTCAACCACCCGCATTATGAACAAGTGATTAAATTTTGGAAGGAGAAGCTACTTTAGTATTATTTGTAATTATTTTCAAGAATTGTAAAAAATTGGTGCTTAGTCGATAATTTTTTAAAATCTTTTTGGGAAACAAATGTCAATTGCATATTAATTTAACTTTCAGAAGGGAAAACGCCAAAAATGAAAAAGTTAAAGTAACTGCATGTAAGAGAAAAGTGAGGATTGAGGTTGAAATCTTTAGCAAGGAGAGGAAAAAAAGAACGGCAATACCGTCTTTAAAGTCAAATTTTGTGGTTGATTAGATTCAAAAGTGTATTTCAAAAGGCAATGACTTTTAAGCTAGATGTTGACAATTTCTTTCTTTAATTAAACTTTATAAAATGGACGTTGAGACATACCCCATCGCTTTAATTTTTTTTTATGAAGGGAATCAACGATTCTTTTTAACATGAATATCTTGATGATGCATTTAGCTTGTTATAAGTTAACATGTGTAATCGTAATATGCCATTTTGTACATATTTTAATGGTCTAATTTTTTATCATGGCGTCTATTTTAATCCATACTTTAAGGATAGCTAGCACGTAGCTTAACGGAATAATCAAATGAATTTTTATATACCAAGTCCGTTTACTTCTTTAATGTATATAACTTTTGTTAATACTCTCTCCGTTTATGTTTACTTGTCCAAATTCATCAAAATCAAATATTAAGTTTACTTGTCCTTTTAGTAATTCAAGATAAAATTGGCTATGTTCTTCCTACTTTACCCTTGATATTAAATACCTTGTACTTTTCAAAATTCCTTCCCAATTAAATACATTGTAATTTTTAAGTATAATTAATAAGGATATATTTGTCAAGTTTAAGTTTTCTTATTTTTTTTATGGGAGTGAAAAGCTGAAAATTGACAAATAAATATAAACGGAGGGAGTATATAACAGTGTAGGAACCTTGCCAAACACTGGCTTGTAGCGTTAAGTTCTTGAGGGAATCAAGTTTTCTTTTTTTTTTTTTTATATATATACCAATAATTAAGAGACAAATTGTACGATATATAATATTAGTTGTTTTAAGATTCGGCCATTAGTTGTGTGGTCCTCTTCTTCTTCTTCTTTTTTTCCTTTTTCATTTTGTAATATTTGGTTTGCCCAATTTGACTAATTAAAAAAGTATAAGAATTAGTACTTCTTTTTTGGGAAATTAATAACTTTTGGATCTCCACGACATAAATTGGAGAAAGATGAATTGAACCAAAAATAGGATAGCATGGTGGATGATATAAAGGAAGAGAAGCTCATCCTTGCTTCTAAATAATTCTTTCCAAAACAGGAATTTAGATGCAATAATGAAGAGGTACTTATTTACATTCTTCCAGACGTAACTAGTTTGACTGATTCTAGAAAAGCTACTAAAAATTATGTGAAGAATGGAACACGTCCGTTAAAATTTGCAAAGTAAAATTTGCATATTCAATCATGAATCATGATAGATTTGAAACATTGAGTTGTCGACAAACATAAGAAAACAATTGGTAAATGAAAATGAAACATTGGAGTCTTGGAGAGACTATGACTTGAGGTCGTGGGACTTCCTTAAACTTTAACCTCAAGTGGAAAATGTTAGGAAGATGAAACCATTAAATGGGATAGAGATAGGCCACAAGTGAGAATTTGCAACTCATGACCACTTGCATAAGGGATTGGGCACCATTTCTATATTTTTTCGTGAGAAGTCATTGTTGGTATTCAAATCTTTGTCTATAATTAAGTTAGTACTAAACTTATGAAGCAGAGGACAGCTATGTATTTCATTTGTTTACTTCAAATCAAGTAGCTTTCTTTGTTAATTTTGCTGATGCAAGTTTCATGAGTTACAAAAGCCAACTGCCTTAGAAATCAATAGCTTATTCAAGAAGAGCCGCTTTAATGCGTTTGCGTACTTAATTAGAACCATGATATGTCGCTTTTGGCTTCATATCTAGAACTTCTAGACCATGTGAACTTAATTAAGATTGATAACAAAACCAAATGCAATGTTACACTAACTTAAAAAGAAAAACAATACAATAAACTTCAATTTCAGTTTATGTAGCAACACTAACTTAAAAAGACAAAACTATACAATAAACATCAATTTCAATTTACGTTGCAATGATATACTAACTTGAACTTCTAAATGCAACAAGTTGCAAAGGAATTATAGCCATCCAATTTTATCTATACAATTTCAAGATTCATTTAAGTCATTTTATGCTCATTAAGAAAGAAAGAATTAAATATAAAATATAATTTATTTAATTTCCCTTATTTAATTAATGATTACTGAATGCTGCATATGAAAAATGAGTAAATCGATCTCAATTGCTCTCGGGTCTGCCTCCGGGAACAATTATATTATTTTAAGTCTAAAATGATAACATGTGATTCTCGATAGACTTGGGAAATCAAAAAATTAACATGCTTAACAAAGCTCTATACATCTACCGATAAGATGAAAGAGGGAAATGCTCTTCCATCCCTAAACCTTCAAAGTTAAATAAATCTCTAGAAGTTTGTCACTTATTACAAATTTCGACCTTTGGTTAGACTTGAGGTACATGTCAAAAGTGATTTTTTCAGTTGGTTTGTGGAATTTTATGTAGTTAGATAATAACAATGAAACCTCATTGGAGCAAAACCAAATATTCTGATACTTTAGAGACAATGTAGTGTTGGCTAGTGGGACAGACCACCAAAGGTTAATTGCAGGAATGGACTAGTAGTATATATCTATAGCAAAGATTTCGAATTCGAGTAAAAAAAAACAAAATTATAAATAAAAGCATTTTCCTTTTTAGGGAAATTTTTAGAACTAGACTGTTCACCACCCAAAATTACAAACAGTATGTCATTTTTTTTTTCCATGTATACTATTTATCCCTAAAATTATAAATTTAAGCACTCTTTCAAAATAAAAAACTCTAGCTATCAATTCTCTCCCTCCCCTGCTACTGAGCTGGCGGTAGACATCCTCCTCCAAGGGCGATGTCGTTACTTACATTCACTGAAGTTATGTTGTTGATTTTGTCTATATCATTACTTTGAACAAGTTTATAGACACAAATCTCTCTCCCCCCCCTCCCTCCATAAATTAAATTATATATAAATATACAAATGCGTAGGCAATGAGAGAAATCGAAAAAATATACATAAAAAAGTAAAAATTCATATAAATATCCTTCATACTAAACAAAATTAAAAATTTAATACAGTTTTATTCACTCGCATATACATTTTATACAAATTTATACAATGTTGTTCACTTGTATAAAATTTTATAAACATGTATATAGTTGCGGCAGGCTGCTATCTCCGAAAAATGGTGACATTTCGGGTAAGATTCACAAATAGAGACTATTTTTGATAATTTTCATATGTAGCTTGTCTTTTAGTGTAAAAATTCCTTACTTTGCTGTTTGTCTTTTAGTGTAAAAATCTCTTACTTTTAACTGACTTATATTGTATAGTTCGAATTAATCAAAGCTTCAATATACTCCCTCATTCCCATTTTAGTTGACGTCTTCAGCTTTTTCACGCCCATTAAGAAAATTATTGAGTGTGGTGTATATTTTACTATGTTATCCGTATTTAATATTTGACTATTAACTTTTTTTTATAATTCTTTTAATTATTAAGGGTATAGTTGGAAAGAATTGATAAAAGAGAAAATAACGGATCTAGCCAAAACAAAGCTAGGCCCTACATTTAAATAGACACATGAAATCTTACACAAAGGCTAGCCAAAATTACCCCATGTAAATAGGTCTAGGCAGATTATTTTTCCTAAAAACTTGCAAGGAAAAACGTAACAATGTAAACTAATTTGCCGTTATTTTTGGGAATCCAAATAACAATGAATTTCCTACTCTTTTCTTCCTAATCAATGCCATTTAATAAGGATACTGATATATATCCATCACTTTACGGATTTAGTAATGTTTTGATAACAATTAATTAGTTATTATTTTAATTAACTTTAGTGTGTAGAAGTCAAACAATTTTCCTCATGCTTTCCCTCTCTTATTAACACTCATCTCTTAATTATCAACATAGATATTAAATTTCATTCGTTTTGCAAATTATAATTATCACATAACATTCAATAAGTATGTACCTGGTATTCATACATTATTCACATAAATATGCACTTGGTATGCATACATTATTCACTACACATATTCACTGTATTCAATAAGTGGGTATTTGATATGCTTATATTATTCACTATGATAATATTCAACCAGTATATACCTGGTATGCATACATCATTCAATGTATTCAATAAGTGAGTACTTAATATACTTATATTATTCATTGTGATATTCTTCAACAAGTATGTACCTGATATGCATACATTATCCACTAAATATGCTAATTTTAGTTTAAATGAATGCCTGAGAAAAATAAGAGCATCCTGCGATTACCGTGATAAAGCAACTAGCTATTGGCACCGTGCAATAGGTGTTCTATTATAGTAACAAGAAATAGACATCCGCTGCCCGTAAAATGCATTTATTTAGTAAAAATTGAAGGCAAATTTTTCTGTATACAAGATAAAATGTCATGAGAACACAATTCTCTTTTGTATCTTCATATTGGATATTATTCTATTTAGGCTTCATGAAGCAGATGGGCTACCATTAAAATGGCAAAGGATTTGTCCAGTCTTAGTTGGAGAGGACTTGGGATTTACTTTTGATTTTCGGGATGATGTACTTATTTATTTATTGTTGTTTATCCACGGTAAAGTATTAATTTAGCTTGGGAAATTAAATCCCAAAATCCCTTAATTTGTGGCTTAAAAGATGGAAAGCTATTATACTTAGAAAATGGTTAGGAAAAGAAGTATACAAATGCTAAATGTTTAGAATGGGTAAAAAAACTAAAATGTGTTTATTTTCTGTTAAGAGTTGTTTAGAATGTTTAACTGACGTAATTTTCTCTTGATAAAAACAATCTTGAAATTATAAAGTACCAAATAATTAGGAACAAATAATTATTGTTAAAGTGACAACTAATTTGGAACGGAACGAGTATATATATATATATGTATATATATATATATATATATATATATATATATATATATATATATATATATATATATATATATATATAGATGGGGCAGAATAGCCAAATTGACACCTCTACTTATGCGGTTTTGTCATGCCCACGCCTGTACTTACGGGTGAGTTATTTAAACACCTATACTCGTCCGAAAAGCTAACTTTTAAACACCTCCGTGCCTTATGTGGCAAAGCTGAAGCTTAGTTGGCACTGGGGCGTGAACACACGCATTTTAGCTGCGTGAATCAAAGGAAACAACCCCCTAAAGTCTATTTTTTTGACTTTTTAAAGGTCTTTCTTCCCCACAAGTTCAATTCACTATTTTTGAAGGCTCCAAGCTCTACTTTGTTCATTTCTCCTCCTCTTTCTTTATTTTTCTGAAGTTAAAGACTTGTTTGAATAGATAAAATGCCAATGTGTCATTGTGGATTTGTTGCAAACATAAAAACTTCATGGACATTCACCAACCTTGAAAGAAGATTTTTTTTGTTGCCAAAGATATGAAAGGGGGAATGCTTGTAACTTTTTTTTATGGTTTTGATCCACCCACTGATGAGCATTATAAGAAAGTCATGCTTGGATTGCGTAAGAAAATTGAAGAGCTTGAAGAAGACCAAATTTGTTGCCAACACAAGTGAAGGGCCGGAAGTTCCAAATGTTGATTTTATGTCATAATTGTAGTAGTTGTTATTTCTATATTTGCTGCATTTCGTTGGATAGGAATAAACTATAAGCTTAGGATGTAAAATTAGAAGATTAAAAGGGGGAGAGAAAGTTTAAAAAATAAAGGGAAATGGGCAGATGAAAAGGGGTGTTATTTTGTGTTATCCGATTTGATTTAAGGCTGTTAGTTTGCGTTAGCTGATGTGGCTTGTCTACGTGGAAAATTTGTTGACGTGAAAGCTGACGTAGAGGCGTTTGCACTACACACAGAGCAACATAAGACACAGAGGTGTTTAACTGACTCACCCGTAAGTACAGGCGTGGACATAACAAAACCGCGAGGTATCAATTTGGCTATTCTGCCTAGAGATGGAAAGCTAAAATACAAGTAGGGACAGAGAGATGAGGTCGGCAGCAGGATATTACACGTGTCCGGTAAAACAAGTCATTTCGTCAAACAAATGCCACGAAGTTCAAGGAAGCCCAATGGGCCCACAAACAAGATGCCAAAGTTGAAGGAGATGGGCTGAGCAACGTGTCGAGCAGTGCACGGTGGGTAAACAAGATGGCGGGCCCATAAAGCCCAGTACGTCGCTTTCACTCATTCTTTTACACGAGAAGCGGATAAGTATGTAGAAATTCTACTGTTATTAGGGGCCCAATTCATGAACAGTTGTAAGGGATTGGGCTTTGCCGCTTTGGGATTCAGAGAAGTGACAAGACAGATGAAGTGTCCAAAACTTGAAAGGTAGTGCCAACGTTCTAATTCAAGTGATATAGTTTGATTGATTATGAAATTTAAGAAATAAATAATATTTCAATTTTTCAAATTTTATGATTCTAATAAATATATTGTTTGTATGGTTATAACAATTTTGAAACATATCGTCTTTAAATGCAATAATGCTTTTGCAAATACCGTTTAAAATAAAATGCGGCGTTCAAGTTAAATTATTTTTTAATATAAAAATATATTGTTATTTGAATAACCTTATAAGAAAGTAATATGACATAAATTAGTATGAACGGAAAAGTTTTATTTTCTTAAACTGATTTATCCATCTTGCTAATATTTACTAACTAGATTATTTCAAATTTATGTCATATAAGATCCATTATGAGAGGAATCGCCCGTTATTAGAAATTTCTTTATTTTTAAGACCCAAACTCGAGATCTTTTGTTCTGTTAGAAAAAATCTCTATCTATTCCACATGTCGTACTCCATCTGCTCCAATTTTTGTGTTAAAATTTGAATTGACATTGAGCTTGGAAAAGAATCATTTCCAGAACATTTGTATGTATATAAATGCTTCTCATTAATGTTAAATTTGAAGTATAAATTAATTTTTTAAAGTTAAAAATTGTAACTATTTTTAAACGGGGCTAAAAATTAAAATCCTATCACATTATCTAAGATAGAGGACGCAATATGTCCTTCTTTAGTAAGATCAACCGAAAACAGCATCTCCATCATGGTGGGTAAAGGTTTACGTATATATCACAACTTCACCCCAAAAATTCACTTGTGGAATTGTACTGAGTATGTTATTGACCGGGCGCAATATATTTGAGAGTGGTGATGTCACACGTGTAGGGTCACTTTCATGGGACTCCACAACCCACGTGTGTACCATGTCTTGATGTCAGAAAGAGAACAATTAACAACAGTATCTTGCCGTTTCATGTGTTCATGAGCTTCTCTGCCAAATATTTTGATTCCTCTATTGTTATTCTTTCTTCTATCAGTTGGGTTCTAAAGTCTCTTGAATTGAAGAAATTTTCTTATTCGCAGCAGATTCAGGCTACTGCAACTAATACATCATACATGCTGTTTTTGTCTCCATCATGAATATATACTGACTACTATACTACATTTATTTTGTATGTGCTTTTAAATTTTGAATTGGTCTATATGTGATCACTCGCAAAAATGACCCTAGCACATCGTTGGGAGCCAATGAATTGAGTGTGTGTGATTTCCCAATGAATTGAGTGTATGTGATTTTGCGAGGTATCTAATCAATAAAAGGAGTAGAAAGATCATGAACAAATGTATGTGAGTTCGGCAAACAATATATCCATACAAAATTATCTCAATTAAATTTTGTAAGAGAATTTTTACAAACCCATTAATTAACCGTATAATTGGGACTAAAATAGTAAAAAACGAAAAATATTTTCTCAATACTAAATAAAACAACACAAAGTTGTATAGAGACAGAATTTACAGATGAAAAAAGAGATGATTTGTAAATGAAAATCAATACATTTGAAAATCAATACTTTTAAATCCTATAGTTTAAAATAAAATGTGTGTAATGTGGGCCAGAGTCTTTAAATCCGGTGGTCCAAAACAAATCTTAAATTTAAAAAGTTTCCTTGGGATAATCAAAAAAAAAAATATAGACACTCATTTTGGAACGGAGGGAGTATTGGATTCACTGTTAAATGGCGGAATGATTTGAGATACATTTATATTCAACTAGAGTTCTCGATTCAAGTAAGTACCGACGAGCCCTAGTATTGTAACATCATCTTACCTTTTGGAAAAAAACCAAATCAAGGAACTGTATTTAATTTGCATAAACAGATGCACATTAGATAATCAGGGGCGGACCTACATGTTAATTTATGGTGCTCGAACACCTATTGAATCTGATGCGGAACTTGTATATGTACGTAGAAAATATTTAGAAAAAATATATATACAAAAAGAGCACCCATGGAACAAAAGCTCTGATTGGTGCTTTGGTCGAATCATTGGTGCTAAAGAGCCTAGGCGCCTGCGACCTATTATATACTTTTGGTCCCTGTCCTTTATTGAATGAATTAAAGCCCAATTCATTTTTTAATAAGCTGAAATTTTGCCTAATTCATTAAATTATACTACATCCGTTTCAAAAAGAATGAACCTATTTTCGTTTTTGTCTGTTTCAAAAAGAATGACCTCTTTCTAAATTTGGAAAGAAATTTTCACTTTTACTCATCCCTAAAAGATTTGTGGCCACACAAATATCTATAACTTATTTTAGACCACAAGTTTCAAAAGTCTTCCATTCTTTATTAAACTCCGTGCAAAGTCAAATGGGTTCATCTAAAGTGGAACGGAGGGAGTACTAGTTTTGGCTGACTTTTGGTATTCAGTTTTTTTTTTTACTTTTGGTAAAGGAAGAAACAAAATGGTTACAAAAAAAGAAAAAAATGATCAAAAACCCTTTTGAATAGAAAACACACACAAAAAAAAAGGATCAAAAACCATTTTGAATAGAAAACACACAGTTCCTCCACGCAAAATGCTACAATTCTTTTCTTGCCACCTTATTTTTTCATTGAGGATTCACACCCTATCATCAACAACCTCAAAATCAAAACACAAAGTAATAAGATTTTTTTTGCAAGTTTTCTTATAGCTTTTTTTTATTG
Organism: Petunia x hybrida; assembly: GCA_037355625.1. Taxonomy (NCBI): domain Eukaryota; kingdom Viridiplantae; phylum Streptophyta; class Magnoliopsida; order Solanales; family Solanaceae; genus Petunia; species Petunia x hybrida. The sequence continues at coordinate 831,003 of JBBBVM010000006.1, read as the reverse complement.
TCGCGTTTTGAATAGTTTTGCACTTATATTATGTGACTGGCGGCAACTTTCTGTTAAACGAAGTGAGCACTCACTACCTATCAAAAACCCTTTTTTATAGAAAACACACGGTTCCTCCACGCAAAATGCTACAATCCTTTTCTTGCCACCTTATTTTTTCATTGAAGATTCACACCCTATCATCAACAACCTCAAAATCAAAACACAAAGTAATAAGATTTTTTTTGCAAGTTTTCTTATAGCTTTTTTTTATTGTCGCATTTTGAATAGTTTTGCACTTATACTATGTGACTGGCGGCAACTTTCTGTTAAACGAAGTGAGCACTCACTACCTTCAAATTCTAAATCCGCTACTGTAGATAATTACATATTCAAAATATAAAAATTCTTAAATTATTATTATCTAGAGCTTGGATTACACATAGAAGAATAACAAATACGATCAGAACCTTACTGAGAAAAAAATTTAGAACCAAAAATCACACTAATCTTCAATAAAACTCAAGCTTTACCTAACCTCGTAAATAATATGGAGGTTTACGAAAATACCAATCAAAATCAAAATATTTATCCACCTCTACCCATAAGTTTCATATTTACAAGCTCTACCCATAAACTATTTACATGTCCTACCCATCTAGACTTGTATACTATTATTTATGCAGTATAACTTAAAGGTATACACTCATATATAGACTTGTATACTATTATTTATCCATTATATTTTAAAGGTATACACCCATAAGGTATAATAAAGGTATACAATAATAAATGAGTAGGTTGGGTAAATACTTTTAATTTCATGGATAGTATAATTTTTAATGAGTAGAACTTGTAAATAGTTTGAATTTTATGGATATATAGTGTAAAAAACCCTAAATAATACTTTACTTAACTCTAACTTCACTTTACAAGGTCATAGCTAATGTTACAAGTGAGAGAACCCCTCAAAAACCATGGCCATAAATTACAGAATATCATCATAGGCAACAATTTCCCTACCCTTGTAAGGCTCAACTAGCCTTAATATGTGCACAAACATTATTACAAGCATTATCATTGTCCTCATCTCTGGGATTCACGATTGTTGATCCCAGTCTGTTGCCTCTCCCGTGCCTTCTTAGTGGCACCTCTGCTCGAACTAGCTTCGATGCAACCATTGACACCCTCCTTCCACTGTGGAACATGGTCAGTTTGCCATATTACTTGTACATGTCATCCCTAACAAAAGTTAAATAAAATATATTCATCTGCTCTTCACACACTGCCAAAGAATGTCGCAATAAGTAATTTACATGATACAACCTGTTATAATACACAAACTTTGCAAAAACTATTTACATTGTCTTGTTTCTTTATATAACTTAAATTCATACAGCTAAACCAAATTACTAACTGAAGTAAAAGTGTGAAACCACTATAATAACTCCGCTTTGATTTTAAAAAGATTGGGGACGACATTCTCATTGATCATATAATATTCAATTAAGTCACCAACTAAATTGAAATCAAAGATGAGACCAAGAATATAGTATATCTCATAAAACTATGGATTCTATTAAACATCTTGATATACAAAGCGTCAATTAACACCACTAAACTTGCAAACTTAACTATAGCAAAATAGTGAACAACTATTGACTTTCTCCTATAGAAAATATCGGGTAAATGACAAAACTATGACACTTAAGGAAATGGTTTGCCTAATTGACTCCACTAAGAGTGGTTTAGCAAAAATGACCTTCTTTAAGTTAAATAAATCTTTTTGGACTAAATTACCCCTGAACAAATCATATAAAGACAGGATATAAACCAGACCTTGCCTCCATTAACTCTGCAACTTATTTCCAGACATTCGTCCCTTTACTCTTCCAACTGATTAACCTAAGAACTCAAATTTTCAGAAAAAAGAAGATTCAAATGTAAGTTTCTTCAATATTTCATTAATTTTACGTAGTTTTTAAATTAAATTTTGCATAATTTCATCATAAATTCGTGGAATTTGTTTAGTTTTTGTATAATCACAGATTAGCTAATGCGATTTGTGAATTTTGATGATAATGATTGAAAACTACTGCTAGATAACCAACAATTAACGTCACATTGATTTTCAGTTGCTGCAAAAAAAAAATTATATTACTTTGAATCTGTATTTGCTGCAGAATTTACGAATAGAAATTGCGATTACTCTTATTTAGTCGCAACTGCATTGCTTTGCCTAAATTAACTTGAAATAACTTGTAGATGATGTATGTTAATTGGTGCTAACAGAAAAAGCTTTTTAAGATCTGTTGCAATGTAATTTGTTTGTAATGCACTCGCTGCCTTGTGGGCAGCACTTGCAGTTGTACTGCAAACAATTGCTTGTAGATATTCTCTGCATGTGTTGCCTAATATGCAGCACTTTTGATTGCATGGAGTGGTGCCTTGTAAGTGTTGCCCACAGGGCTACACTTGGAGGTTCGATTAAAAACAGCACATGTAGAGTAGCTCTACATGTGCTGCCTAATAAGCAGCAGTTTTGAATGCATAGTAGGTGTCTTTTCAAGTGTTGCCTTGTGGGCAGCACTTGGAGGTTTGGTGCAAAACAACATGTAGAAGAATCTCTATATGTGATGCCCAATATGCAGCACTTTAATTGTGCTGCAAAATCTTTACACGCACCTGATATAACTTGTGTAGGGGAATTTTCCTACAAGCTGTGGCCGAAGGCCAACACTTTAATTAAAAAAAGTGTAAACAAGTTCTACAACTTGTTGCTAGTCGACCTCCACCGCTTATGCATAACACTTAACAAAGGAAAATTGATGTTTGCTTTATCTTGTTAATCTATTAACCAAACTCTAAACTCATATTTCCATTTCATTGCGTGCAACATTTGAGTAGCAACAAATTGCATCTACATTTCTTACAACGGAATATAGATCGCTATTTTAAACGTAGCAAGTCTGGATGACAAAATGAAAAATTAGATGCAGAATTTGAAGTTCGAATCACAATGTCCATAAAGTACTCAAGCAAAACAGAGAGATGATGCTTACGCGACGTATAAATGACGATGACGGACCTATCATTGACGAATCTACTCCATTGGCTTCACCAAATTAGTGTTATTTTGTCATGTCATTATATATTTTTTTTTTTTAAAAAAAAGATATTGTGAAGCACATTTTAAAGAACAATTTGTTTGCCTTTGTCTTATTGTATTTTGATTCAATATGTCTTGGCTTCGTTTCTTTCTTAACCTCTCTATCATTGTGATTGTCTGCTAGTGTTGGTAAATAGGCAACAGCTGTCCGCCAACCCTTATCAATTTCTCACAGGCAATTGCTTTGAGTTGCTACCCAGGCAACACTTGGCCTCCCCTGCTCACCAAATTCCTTTGCCAATTCCAGTAAGATGCTTCCTAGGCAACCCTTGGCCTCCACCCCCTCACCAAATTCTCAAAGCCAATACCCTTGAAATGCTTTCTAGGCAACAGTTGACCCCCACCACTTACCAAATTCCCTCAGTCGCTAATTCCCTCGAAATGCTGCCTAGACAGCACTTGACCTTCACCCGGCATCAAATTCCCTAAGCCAATTGTCTTGAGTTGTTGCCCTTATATAATAAGAATAAAATATACAAACAAACATTAATAACACAAGCAAGGAATTCAATATGTCTTAGCTTCATTACTCCATTAACTCTCATATACAATTGTGTTTAATTTTAAGTGTTAACAAATAGGCAACAGTTACCCGCAAAGCCTTACCAAAACCTCACAGCCAATTGCCTCAAGTGGATGCCTGACAGGCAGCACTTGGCCTATACCCCTCACAAATCAGATCCCTTAACATGCAGCACTTGGCTCCACCCTTACCCAAATTCCTAAAGCTAATACACTTGAAATGATGCTACCTAGGCAGCACTTCACCCCTACCCCTCACCAAATTCCACAAGCCACTTGCATTGAGTTACTTCTCCAATAACATCATAAGCTTATAAAATATAAATAAATATTAAAAAACAAGCCACGATGCACATAAAATACTTACAGAAAAATGTACATTCGACACTAAATACAATCAAACTCTACAAATTCCAAGAAGTTAACATTGCTAAAACTGTAAACATCCGTTATACACAAACGATTCAGTCGCATCAGCTAAAAAACAAGCATTCACATTAAAAACTCAGTCATTTTCATTACTTTTATACAACGGGAAAGACTTTCCAAGTACTCCTTCATAAAAAAAAATAGAATTATGCTCATGGCAATCATCGTCTATCTTCTCAGGATGAGTATCATATCCACCATTTTGACTTGGACCTTGCATGACTCTACAGATTAGCAACCCAATCAAAACGATAATCTTTCAACTGCGTACACTTCATCTTGGAAACATATTTGTCATGCATTATTGAGTCAGCACACTTAAGCACATAAGCACCATAATCATACCTGCACAAAATTTAACGAAAGGCTGAATGCAAAAATATAGTACAAAACATATAAAAAATCAATATAAAAAATCAAATCAACAAATGCCATCTCACACCATAAATAACTCAATCTTAATAGGCAACAAATTTCTCTGTACAATCAACAAATGCAATGTCAACATCACAAAAAGAAAGGAAAAAAAAAAGATAATACCTATTACTAAATATTAAGCAAAGCACAGCCTGACAGGCAATATTTTCCCTACAAACAGAATATATGCTTAAATGTTATGTCAACTCTTGCCATGTGGGCAACGGCTCCTACAATAATAAGAAAAAAATGCAACGACTAACAGAACTTATGCTTGAATGTACTCTCAGTTGTTGCCTTGTGGGCAACAGTTTCTACATCAAAAAGAAAATAAAATGCAACACAACACTTTGCTAAAAATTTACATCAACTACATAATTAATATAATTTCATATAACATATTCAACAATATTAAACAAACATCACCGATTAACAACAAAATTTAACGATTCAAGAAAGCAAAAATTACAGAAAAACAACCTGACAGGCAGCACTTTCCATACAAAACACAACGCATGCTTGATGTTATGATTTCAACCGTTGCCTTGTGGGTAACAGTTTCTACAGAAAAGAAAAACACAATAACCAATGAAACTTATTCTTGAATCTTATGTCAATTGTTGTCCTATGAGCAACACTATCTACAGTAAAAGAAAAACAATGTGCAACATCAGCACTTTACTAAAAAATAAATTAACTACCTAATTAATACAATTTATGTCAACTGTTGCCCTGTGAGAAAAAATTTCTACAGTAAAAGGAAATCAAAGCGCAATGACAATACTTTGCTAAATACATTAACTACCTAATTAAAATAATTTCATATTACAAATTAAATAAATACTACTGATTAAAATTAAAATTTAAACATTGACGGAACTAAAAATTGAATTAATAATGATAACATCAACAAAGGGAAAATTAAATTTGCAGAATGCTAAACAAAAAAAAAGATAGGAGAAGGAAACTAACCAAGGCGTAGAAACCTAATTCGCAAGGGGGGGGGGGAAGGGAGACGGAGAGAGAGAGAGAGAGAAAGACAGAGAGAGAGAGCATAAAAAATGAGCAGCTTTGAAAATTAGAAATTAGCGCTAATATTAGACAGGGGTAAAATAGTCTTTTCATACCTTTTAAAATAGGTAGGAGGCCATTTTGCTAAAACATTTCTTAGTGGGGACAAAAGAACATAACCAGGGATAATGGGGTACATGTGATGAAATTATTTGGAAAATATCACCCTTCCAGAGGATACAAACCTAAGATGTCAACGAAAGAAAAGGAATACATAATTTTCAAGACAACCCAATAAGCCAACAAATGTTAGGCATGTCACGTTAAATCAAATGAACTAACATACATTAAAAATGATAGAAAATATCTACCAACATTGGCTAACGGCAAAATAGATACCACATACCCCAAAGAGAAAGAAAAATAGAGATTCTTTTCGTCATTTACAATAGTGTAACAATTTCATTTTTTTTTCAATTCCTAATCAAGTTAGATGTTTTTGGATACCTAGGATATGAGACGTTAGACATGTCGTTAAGAAGCAATTATTGCATATAGACAACACTCAACACACACCTCGAATTGAGATATGAACGGTCGTCGCAATAATAATATCCAATTAGGAGTCTGGGTCGAATCCACAAGGAACAATGTGATGCGATTAAGGTAGTGAAGAAACTAAACCAATTGAACAAAGCCAAACGAGTGTAATAAATTGATGGTTAACGATACTAACACTTATTGACTATACTAGGAAAACGAGTTAAGGTGATCAATGACATTCTCCCAAACAAAAGAAGACAAGTTCAGAGCCTAGGTTGCAAATATGACATAGAGTTTATGTAATATGGACGAACCACTCATTTAACCATCTAAAACCGTTATGTATAGAGAGGGTCTACTGATGTATTGACATTTTGCGTATATTTGCAACTTTTTTAGACTAGCTTTCATGTCATAAAAGCTCTTTTATTTGAGTAAATCTTATGTTTATCTTCATGTATCAGGATAGCAAAGAGTATTAATGTACAAATCTAAAAAAAATGAAGAAAAGAGCTAAAACAAGTGAACTTTGGCTACATTTTGAAGAACAAGGAGAACATGCAGTAGCTTGATCGGTGACCCGCCGAATCACCGGCCGAAGGAGGATCGAGTTCAAGAGCTCATCAAGTTCCTGCGAAGCAAAGAGGCGGACCGCTGATAGATCTGTTGAATACATTATGCGACCCTGCAGAAGGAGATGCGGTCCCGTCGACTATCACAGTGAGTCCAAAGACATCTGCGAGTTGCTGGAGTTGTCCACCGCTGAACCTGCGACCCCACCGGAGCTGCACCGTAGAACAAGACAACAGAGGAGTTAGACTTACCTTCAGCGGCCGCGCACTTCATGATGCGGCATGCCGAATGACTGCCGGTCTAGTGTAAAACATGGCAAAATGGCAATTTTATAAATATTAGCCTAGTTTTTAAACCCATGCCTATAAATAGGCTGTTATGCCTCCGAGAAAATAGACCTTTTTTCAGCTTAGGATATACTTTATTACACTTTTGAATATTCTTGGAGGCAAAGGAAGGGTTCTAACTTGAATATTTTGTAAGGATTTATTTTATTAATTTAACTCTTCATATGATTCTTGTCATTTCATCTCTTGCTATGTGTGTGTTAGACTCTTGTATAAGTGGCTAAACTCATACTAAAAGTTTATTCATGATGACTTGATTACTTTAACTTAAAGCTTGCTTTTAATCTTGTATAATTTATGGGTAAAGATGAATCTAGTTCTTTATCGTATTTTCCTTGACTAGGGTTTGAGGCACGACCGTACTTGAACCTAACCCTACTTTGCCTTCATCACCCTAACAGGGTTGAAGGTGTAGGTTAATAGAAACTAGAAATAATTTGAGTTACATTGGTCACGGCTTACCCCATCTAAAGGAAAGACCCAAAAAGGTCATTCCCGCTCGGGTCCTTGGACTGGGGTTTTAAACCCATGCCTATAAATAGGCTGTTATACCTCCGAGAAAATAGATCCTTTTTTCAGCTTAGAATATACTTTATTACGCTTTTGAATATTCTTGGAGGCAAAGGCAGGGTTCTAATTTGAATATTTTGTAAGGATTTATTTTATTAATCTAACTCTTTATATGATTCTTGTCATTTAATCTCTTGCGATGTGTGTGTTAGACTCTTGTATAAGTAGCTAAACTCATACTAGAAGTTTATTCATGATGACTTGATTACTTTAACTTAAAGCTTGCTTTTAATCTTGTATAATTTATGGGTAAAGATGAATCTAGTTCTTTATCGTACTTTCCTTGACTAGGGTTTGAGGCACGACCGTACTTGAACCTAACCCTACTTTGCCTTCATCACCCTAACAGGGTTTAAGGTGCAGGTTAATAGAAACTAGAAATAATTTGAGTTACATTGGCCACGGCTTACCCCATCTAAAGGAAAGACCCAAAAAGGTCATTCCCGCTCGGGTCCTTGGACTAGGGTTTCTCACGCCCCGTTATTGATGAGGTAAATCCTCCCTATCCCTAACGAGTTTTGAGAAGTACATTCGAGGTCCAACCATTAATGTTACCCATATGATTTGTAAGATTAAGACAAGGGTTTAATTAAAGGAATCTTGTCGGAATGAGTAAACCCCTAGCTCATTCTTCATATTTACATCCATTTTAAAGCTTAGAGTTAATTGTATGCTTTTAGTGTCAATTGTTAGTTGTAGTCGTGGTTAATTCAATTCCTACCAATTTATACTTAGGAATCGACGAACAATTCATAGAACTCTTTACTATTCAATTTAAGACTAATAGATTGCAAGCTAGCTCCCTGAGGAAATCGACTCCGACTCTAGTTGGGTACTACTATCTTTGACGATCGCCCCACACCTTTATATGTGAGTGGATTGAGCGTGGATCAAATTTTGGTGCCTTGCCGGGGAGCTACGGTACATCAATTAGATTGAATATTTCGGGTTCTTGTTTTGTGATGTATTCCTACCATTTTACCTCTTGTTTTTGATTTTACCATGTATAGGTGAACATTAGCATGAGACAAAATCCAAATCGAGCTATGCGGAACCTTCTCTACAATCATGCAAATGAGGGAGCTCCATTTCCAAATGATCCAATGGCTCCAAATGATTATGATGGAGAAACAGAGGAAGATTATGATGGCACTTCTCTTAGTGAGGAGAGTTATTGAATTCATGATGTGTTTGAAGAGAATGATCTACCGCAAGTTGAAGATGGTGCCCCACTTGATGGAAACCCTATTGGTAATAATCAAGCCAATGAGGGAGTTGATGTTGGTGATAATGTTGGTCTTGCGGGCAATGCAAACCGAAGAGGCAACAATGCTAACCGAGGAGGTCGAGGTGCAAACCGAGGTGCTCGTGTTAATCATGCTAATCAAAGAGCCAATCGAGTGAATGCTCACAATGTCAATCGAAACTAAAGAAATGCAAGGGGTGTCCGAAATGTAAACCCACTGGTACAAGATGTGGAAGAGTCCAATAAAGAAGTGAATATGGAAAGTTTTGCTAGTGCAATTGTTCCACCACCCATTCATGGTAATGTTACTTTCAATACTCCATAAGTGATCTTACATGGGCTTGACCAAAATGGATACTTTAGTGGAAGCAAGCATGATGATCCAAATTAATATTTGAGGAATTTAATCCAAACATGCCATCTTTACAAGTCGGCCCACTGTTTGGAAGAATCTTTGCGCCTAAGGGTCTTTCCATACTCTCTATCCGGGAAGGCCAAGGCATGGTTGAACAAGCTACCAAATAACTCAATTCATACTTGGGAAGAACTTGTAAAGCAATTCTTAACAAAATTCTTGCCTAAGAGTAAGCAAGCTTCAATGAGGGACAAGGTTTATATGTTCAAGCAAGATCCAACCGATTCATTGTCCGAAGCTTAGGAAGCTTTTCAAGAAGTTTTACTATATTGTCCAACTCATGGTTTTGGAGATGATATGCTCCTACAATTTTTCTACCAAGGGCTCAACAAGATCAACCAATCGGCCGTGAACAATTTGTGTGGAGGTGCTATCATGGATAAGACTTATCAAGAAGTCAAGGAAATTCTCAACAAAGTTGCCAAACAATCTCAAGATTGGCAATCTAGAGCCCAAAATCCTAACGATGATGGAGGAATGAACCCAATGATGATGAAGAGATTTAAAGATCAAGAAGAGCAAATGGCTCGAATCCTTACTAACATTGAGCTTCTTAGAAGTGCCAAGGAAGATAATGAGACGAAGGTAAGCAAGGTGGAAATTCTTTAATATACAAATACCGGTCATCAAATGGCCCCTATGGGTTATGTAAATCCTGGAGCTTCACCTCTTGCTCTTCTCCAAAAAGGACAAGAAGAATACTTTCCGAAACAATGTTTCAATGTCCATGATGAAGGAGAAGCCAATTATGTGTCCAACTATCAAGGTGGCTAACAAAGGCCACATCAACAAGGCCAATGGAGGCAAGATAGGGGAAGACAAAATTGGAGCAACAATCAAGATGGGAGAGGAGTTGGTCCCTCTCAAGGCTATGTTCCAAGAGCCCCATACAAGCAAGATGAGAATGAAGAAAAATTTCCAACCAAGTTGGAAGAAATGATGGGAGAAGTGCTTAATAATCAAGAAAGTTACTCTGGTGACATCAAAGATATCAAGCAAACAGTCAGATCTCACAATATTTCCATCAAGACTTTTGAATCTCAAATGAGTAGTTTATCTCACCAAGTGAATCAAAGACCTCAAGGAGCACTACCAAGTGATACAGTGGTGAATCCTAAGAAGAATGGCAAAGATCATGTGATGGAAATTATAACCCGGAGTAAAAAAATATGGGATAATCCTAAAGCAAAAGATGATGTTGTTGAACTAGAAGTGAAAGATCATGAGAAAAACAATGGGGAAGAGTTGAATCAAAGTAAGGCAATTGATGAGGATATAGAGATTCCAAAGCATGAATTGGATGATGAGGCAATCCCTCAAGAACCAAGTCCCGAGGTCACTACCACTCAAAAAGTCAAACCAAAGAAAACTCCACCACCCAAACAAAGCCCTCCCAGTCCAAGCTCCATTCCAAAAATTCCACTTCATTTCCCACAAAAGAGTGTCAAGCAAAGACGAGCATCACAAGCCAAGAAGATTTGGGATAAAATAGCAACAACATCTATCAACCTCTCTTTGGTTGATGCATTATGCCAAATGCCAAATGTTGCTAAACTCGTGAAAAATATTGTCACCAAGAAGACCTATGAGGACTATGAACCAAACAAGGTGACTCATCAATATAGTTCAATTATCTCAAAGTATATGACAAGAAAGATGAAGGACCTAAGAGCTTTCACGGTCCAATGTACAATTGGAGGGACGCATTTCCTAAAGATCTATGTGATCTTGGAGAAAGCATCAATTTGATGCCATATGCGGTGTATAAGACTTTGACTACCAAGAAAGTACCACAAGCTACAACAATGAACTCTCAAATGGCCGACCGTTCCATGAAGCAACCAATTGGAGTTGTCACTAATGTTCTAGTGAATGGGGAAAAGTATATATTCTCGGTGGATTTTGTTATTCTTGATTGCTCCGTGGACTTTGATGTCCCCATTATACTTGGGCGTCCTTTTCTAGCTACCGGGAGAGTATTATGTGATGTGGAAAAGGAAGAGCTCACTTTTCGATTCAATAGAGAGAAGGTTTTGTTCTATATATACAAAACATCAAAACAACCTATGGAGGAGGAAACCACTTGTTCTTATATGGATATGGTTGTAAATGCACTTGTTGAAAAAGAATGTCTTAGTGAGCCAAGCGGATGAAATGGCCGTGGCCATTTTGAACATGGATATTTACAATGAGGAGAGTATTGCCGAGTGTGTGAAAGCATTGGAAGGATTCGGCACTAGACCCTACGTTCCCAAAAAGCTTTCCTTTGACATTGAAAACCGAACCACTCCACCTACAAAACAATCCATTGAAGAACCTCCCACTCTTGAACTCAAAATCCTACCAACCCACTTGAGATATACCTTCCTAGGTCCAAACTCCACCCTTCCGATAATCATTTCTTCCCATCTAACCAAAGAAAAGAAAGACCAATTAGTTGAAGTGGTGAAAAGGAGAATTAAAGCAATCGGGTGGACTCTTGCGGATATAAGGAGAATTGAACCGGGAGTTTGCACTCACGATTCTGCTTGAAGAAGGGTGCAAACCAATGGTGGAGCATCAAAGGAGGTTGAACCCTCAAATGCAAGAAGTTGTCAACAAAGAGATCATAAAGTGGTTAGATGCGGGGGTGATTGTTCTACTCTCCAATAGTGAATGGGTCTCACACTGTTCAATGTATGCCCAATAAAATGAGGGATGACGGTGGTTCACAATGAGAAAGGTGAAGCTATATCAACTCAGACCGTGACCGGTTGGCGAGTATGTATGGACTACCGAAAGCTCAACAATACAACAAGAAAAGATCATTCTCGCCTACCTTTCATTGAGACAATACTTGATCCTTTACCAGGCCGTGCTTATTATTGTTTCCTTGATGGATATTCGGGGTACAATCAAATCTCAATTGAAGCAAATGATCAAGATAAGACAACCTTTACATGCCCATATGGTACTTTTGCATTTCGCAAGATGCCTTTGCAATGCCCCGACTACTTTTCAAAGGTGCATGCTTGCACTTTTCCATGATATGGTGGAGAAATTTTTTGAAGTATTCATGGATGATATCTCGGTAGTCGGTGATTTTTTTTAAGATCTTCTATCTAACTTGGAGAAAGTCTTAGAGAGGTGTGAATAGACAAAGCTTGTGCTAAATTGGGAGTGTCACGACCCCTTTTTAACTCAAAAAAGAAAAACTTATTAGTTTAAAAAAGGTTGTGACCGGTGTTAATAGGTACACGAATTATTAAGAGATTATCGGAGTCGCCACTTGACAAGTTAAAGGTGTGCCAAGTCACCAAAATGGTGTACCTCACAACACCTATGACTCGTAAATGGTCTGCGTCAGAGTTTCGGATAAGGATCTCGGTTGACTCGCGGGAAGGTGTTAGGCACCCTCGAGTCCTGTGCCAAGCACAGTTGCTTTCCTTGACGCATTTCGACTCTTTGAAATTATTTTGTATATTTGCCCTTTGTTTTGTTACAATTTTGATTTACTTTGACCGTTCAAATATCTTCCGGATTAAAATAGTTTTCATTCAAACAAATAGCATATCTAGTTAAAATAATCTAAAAACTCTGTTGTATCCCATTATCACTTTGTCTCTTTGAAAATAAATGTTATTGCTGCCTACGTTTCAAAAGAAAACCTTTACATTTCAGCGTTTTATAAAATAATCCAAACAACCAACGTTTCTAAATATTTTAAAGAATGATTAAGTTGTTTTGCTAAATGATGTAAACTTGACTCAAATGAACGGCTGAAAATTTGGGTTACGCATGCAAATTGCAAATTTCATTACCAAGCCTCTTTCTATGTTTTGTTCTTGTTCCCTCCTCAGATCCGTTTCTTTTCCCTTTCATTACAACATCCGTTTTTTCATTTTTCTTTTTCACTAAAGCCTTATTTTATGTAGCCATTTCAGATTTGACTATCATTAGTTACAAGTAGAGTTCCTTATTTTGTCAAGTTTGATTCTTCAACCTTTGCACATACTTGGCAACAGTTATAGCAAAATTAAACATGACCCACGGTTTAATATTTTTTAATTCTCATTTGAGCATACATAGTAGACAATAATAATGCAAAAGGTGAAACATAACAAAGCAATAAAATAATTTTTAAACTGATCTAAAAGCTTCAAGGCATTTAATAGGCTATATAATTCACATTCATACCATTTAACAATACATATGAACAAAGTAATAGTTGAAAAGTTTACCTAATAGCTTAGAGTTCTCTAGCTCATCAAAAAAACCCCACGTGACCAAGACAAACTGCAACCCATGGCCACAAACCAAACGACCAGCAGCTAACACCCTTTAAATTTAAACTTCACTAAACTCTCCATTTTTCTTTCTTAAACCTGACTAAACTTTGATATTTTTGCGCACTCTTTCTTCCTTTCAGATTTGAAGTATTTTTTTTTCAGAGATGTTGTATATTCAAGTGTCCAATGTTTCACCCACTTTTTTTTGTGTTTTTTCTCCTCTTCATGAAAAAATGAAAATGAATGGAGTAAATAGGTAGATCAAAGTACAATCATCTATGTGAAATTTGTACTACTACTTTGACTCTTTTTGACATCATCACATTTGACATCATCACATTGACATCATCAATCCCATGTCACTTCTTTTTATTTTTTTATTTTTTTTTTTTGAAAATCTTTTCAACATTTCTTCCTAATTAGTTACTAAAAATGACTAAATAATAAGACAAAGATCACATGAATATTACCACAAATTTTATGTAATTTTAATATTTTGTGCCAAAATTAGGTGATTACAGCTGCCCCTCTTTGTTCGAGAACATGAAGAGTTTTCGGACAAAGAAGTAATCAACAACTAATTTTGGCTTTTCTGGTTCTAGCCGAAAGCACTTGCAAAATGGTGACCGTACCCTGACTTTTTGGTCCTAACCAAGAACAAGGCTACCTACATATCCCGGACTAAGGAATCAGGTCAGTGTAGTTCCTTAGCAGACACTAGACTCTCCTAGACTAATACTAAACACTCTTTAGACATACATAGACTAACTCTATACACTTGCAAAACTAACTAGGACTGACTCGACGCTTCTAGACTTACCCGGACTGACACAAGACGCTTTTGACATACTAGAGCTGTTGCTGCTGGTCACTTGTTGCTGGCTGCTGGCTGGTGGTCATTGCTTTACAAGAAAATGAAAATACAACATTGAAATGTAATAATTACAATTCCAACTCTAAGTCTTCATGCTTTCCGAGATGAGCTTCTTGGTTCTTGCTCCCCTCATTTGTTGAAAATAAAACCACCGTTCTTGGTTCAGGTGAGTCTTGCTCTTGAAGAAAAATAAAACCACCGATCTTGGTTCTGTTGGGTCTTCCCTCTTCACAGAAATGAATTCCCTCGTTCTTCAGGTGGGTGCCTCGACTTTTCAAAACTACTCCCTCATTCTTCAGATGGGTACCTCGACTTTATAGAAATGTATTCCCTCGTTCTTCAGGTGGGCGCCCAGACTTCTTCAAATGTATTCCCTCGTTCTCCAGATGGAAGCCTCGACTTTCTCAAAACTACTCCCTCATTCTCCAGGTGGGTGCCTCGACTTCTCAAAACTACTCCCTTATTCTCCAGGTGGGTGCCTCGACTTCTCAAAACTACTCCCTCATTCTCCAGGTGGGTGCCTCGACTTCTCAAAACTACTCCCTCATTCTCTAGGTGGGTGCCTCGACTTTCTCTAAACTACTCCCTCCATTTCCAGGTGGGTGCCTCGACTTCTCAAAACTACTCCCTCATTCTCCAGGTGAGTGCCTCGACTTCTCAAACCTACTCCCTCATTCTCTAGGTGGGTGCCTCGACTTTTTCAAAACTACTCTCTCATTCTCCAGGTGGGTGCCTCGACTTTCTCTAAACTACTCCCTCATTCTCCAGGTGGGTGCCTCGACTTCTCAAAACTACTCCCTCATTCTCCAGGTGCTGATGAACTGGTCTGAAGCTCCAACTAATCCAGTGGGTCTTGAAAAGTTGAAATTGCCGCTCGGGCGGGCTTTGACTCGAATGTTGAAATTGCTGAAAACTTGAAATTACCGCTCGGCGGGCTTGGACTTGAAAGTTGAAATTGCCGCTTTGACGGGCTTTGACTTGAAAGTAAAATTACCGCTTTGACGGGCTTTGATTCAAATATTGAAAGTAGAAATTGCTGCATTGACGGGCTTTGACTGAAATGCTGAAATTGCCGCTTTGACGGGCTTTGACTTGGAAGTTGGAATTTCCGCTTTGACGGGCTTCACTTGAAAATTAAAATTGCCGCTTTGACGGGCTTTGACATGAAATGCTGAAATTGTTGAAACTTGAAATTGCCGCTCGGGCGGGCTTTGACTGTTGAAAGCTTGAAATTGCTGCTCGGCAGGCTTTGATTTGAAATTTTAATTGCATCTTGAAATTTGCATGTCCTTTGATGATCTCTTTCATGGTATACTCCTTGGTGTGTCCTTCTTTGTGCCGATGTGCAACATTGGACTCCAATTATCTAGGTTAGTCCTGATTTGCTCTAGCACGACTATGAAACTTGTAAACGAGCTTTGCGAAGCTTTCTATTGCTCGGAAAGAAATGAGAAGAAAATAAAATGAAAGGTAAAGTGAAGAATTTCAAGAAGAGACATTGAACAAAATATGTCTCCAGAAAAAGAAGAACTTATCCAGAGGTGAAATAACGACCTTATTAAACATGACATGCATTTTGGAATCAACTCTTCATCCGTTCACACGATCTATCCCTGATTTTGCTTCCATCATTCCAATCTTGCTTGATGGCAAATCTAACGACCCTCATTCGACTAGTAGTGCCCTTTCGGGTTTTCACCGACTAGCCTCTCTCTTTGTTTTTTTTAACTCACTATTGTCTTGCAGCGCCTTTTCAGGTTTTCACCGACAAGACTTCATTTTTTTCTGTTTTTTCTTTTTTCATTTCTGTCATTTTTTCGCTCTTTCCTCATCGATCTCCTATCTTACCTTGCTGATCGACCCCATCTTTTCTTTCTTTCTTCAATTTTTGGCCTTTATCTTTATTCCTCAAAGAATTTCTCTTTTAATGACCTTGGTGCTCTCAGCTCCTAAATGCGATTGTCGACTCATAAGAAATGCAACTTTACAGTGTAAAAATTGTCCCTTGATACCCCACTCGGCTTGACATTCTCAATAATCGGTTAGAAGAGTCTTTATTTGGACTGTAACATTGGATTTGGTTAGTCTATGAAGAAAAGGATTCAGCATAAAAGCTCAAAAACATCTAGAATGAGACGACTAGAATGAGCATTACAAGATTTAAAATCACCGCTTTTGAAAAATAAACCAAACTTTTCCCCAGTTTAGGCAAATTGGGGATTCCCTTTTTTTTTTTGGTTTGAAGAGCGGTATGAAAGCATCTCATGAAACGACTTGGTAAAATATTACAACCCTTGGAATCATTTCTTTTAAAATAATAACCAACTGAGGCCCCAATTTATTGAAAAATCGAGGAATTATCTTTTGAATTTTCTGATATGCCAACATAAGGGATATTGAGACTTTCCCCCCGAGATGAACACAAAGAAAGCAAAAGGAATTGACTTTCTCCTTTTCTTTTAAAAATAAACTTAAACTTCTGCCCCAGTTTAGGATAAACTGGGGCGCTTTGAGTTTCTTCCTCGATTTCGAGACTGATATCTCATGAAACATATGAATAGATGGTACAAAATATAGAAGTTTGTTTTTATTTTATTTTATTTTTTTAAAATAAAATAAAAACAAACTTCTGCCCCAGTTTAGCATACATTGGGGATTTGAATTTCTTTTGACATTGGCCGCAAACTTGGAGGCAAGTTTTGCGTCAAATAAACAGGGAAAAAATGAACTCTCCCTGTTATGACCGCACCCGAATGGTTGCCTACGTATCCTTTTGAGAGGAATCAGGTCAGACGTAGCTCTACCACTGAGGTAGATTTTTGTTGTTTTTGTCTCTCTTTTTCTTTTTTCTCTTTTTTTTTTCCCTCTTTTTTTTCTCTTTTTTTTTTCCTCTTTAATCACATCCAATTGATTCCAAAGAAAGGTAGGCCAAATAAAACACAGAATAAGGCTAAAAAATGGTTGACAAAGGATGTAGTGTTTGGGTAGAAGAAACGAAAGCCGTTCGTCATCCCGACCAGAGAATGCCTCGCACAAATAATGATTCAATTACTTGACCCGGATTGATCCACATGTGTCCTCGACTTCTACTTTACTGATGGTTCTCAAACTGGTATTCATCTTCGGTCGAAGCGACTGTGCATGATTTGAACTTCTCACCGATCTCCCTTATCGGATGACTACTGATTAATTTCCAACTCATTTCAAACCCTCTTTTATCCCTCTGTACTACTCAAATAATTCACAATGCCAGAACGCGTGTTTAGATCAAGACGTAAATTCTGCATGCATGTCATGTTATTAAGGTCGACAAAACATAAAACAGAAAAAACTGAGAAAACAAGACCAAGCAGGAAAATAAGAGAATAATGTCGAGACGAGAAAAAGATCTCGCTTTTCATTGAATTAAAGATAGAAGGGTTTGAACATCAAAACAAGCAAAATAATGCACTTGGATTACAACCCTTAAATGACCAAGTACACAGAAAGATTAGCAAAGCAAGCTACATTATTTCACAGTCGCTCAATTGCAAGTCAGGGCTAGTTTTCCTGTGTTACGCATTGTTGAGCCCTTCACCAAAATGTACCATGCTGATACCAAGGAAATTCCCTGAATCTGGCAACATCTTCTGCTTTTCCTCATTTTGGCCAACTTCCATTGGGGTAGACTTCACTTCTTTGGGACTGATGAATGACCGGGTAAGATATGGAATTGGCTTCTCGAAAGACATGTTCATCTTCTTCATTTCTTCAATCCTTACTCTGTCTGCCACCCCTGGCACAATCTCAGGAACACAGTTCATTGTCACTAGCATTTTGTTGGCCCCAATTGACACATCACCAATAGGCACTATCGGCATTGCAGATTCAGCTCTCAAATCTTCTCCACATACCATTCCCACCATATACACATCATCATGGGCGGGCAATGAGTCCTCGTTGACATCTGGCGCATCTGAGCCCTCGACTTGGATCTGACCATTATCTATCAGAGCTTGGATCGCCTTCTTGAGACTACGACAATCATCTGTGTCGTGCCCTGGCATGTCTGAGTGGTAAGCACATTGACGAGTATGGTATACCTTCGCCATTGGGAGGATATTTCCAGCAATTGGCTTCAGCATATTCAAGTTCTTCAGCTTTTGGAAAAGGGTGGAGTAAGATTCTCCAATTGGCGTGAACCTGTTCCTTTCTCCCTTACGCAGCTTCTGATGATAAGCACTTGGGCGGAAAACAGGAGGCCCCTCTGGCCGGTAAGGAAGATTTGATGGAGCTTGAAAATGATTATGTGGAGCTTGGTGAGTGGGATATGTAGGTTGTGGGGCAGGAGCACGCCACTGCGGATAGAAAGGTGCTGGAGCATATGGCTGTGCTAGATGGACTGAGTATTTTGGTGGAAGAGTGGAGTATTGTGGATTTTGTAGAGGGTGGTAGGGTTGTGGAGGACATATTTGTGGAGCTTGGTATGAGTGGGTTTGATAGTATCTTTTCTCGCTCCCTTTTTGTGAACCCGAACCTACCATGGCTACATCATCTTGATTCTTCTTCCCCAAGGCCCCTGATTGGGCCTGTACCACTTGGGCGGTTCCCCTTAATGCTTTCTGGCTCACAATCTTGCCAGTTTTAACTCCTCTCTCAATCATTTCGCCTATTTTGACAACCTCGCTAAACGGCTTTCCCTAGGCAGGGATCAATGCACCATAAAACTCTTCATCCTGAGCTTCGATGAATAAACGAACCATGTCTTCATCAGGAATTGCAGGGCTCACTCGAGCAGCCTGCTCGCGCCATCTGAGGGCATACTCCCTAAAGCTTTCACTTGTTTTCTTTTTTTATCGCATCCAGAGAGGATCGATCTGGCAAAACTTCAATGTGGTACTTGTATTGGTCATAGAATGCCTGCGCCATGTCATCAAATGCCAACCATTTTGTTACATCCTGCCTCATGAACCATTCGGCAGCTGCACCCCCCAAGCTTTCAGAAAAATATGCTATCAACAACTTGTCTTTCTTGACCCCTCTCATTTTGTTGCAGTAGGTCTTCATATGAACTCTTGGATCTCCCTGCCCAGTGTATGGCTCGAACTTGGGAACTATGAACCCGTCTGGCAACTGCAATTCAGGGAAAGGGCAAAGATCCTTGAAAGAAGTATTGAAATGATCTCCATATCCCTGTATAATTTTCACAGCTTGTTCTAAACCCTTCACTTTGCGCAAAACCTCGCTCTCATCCAGTTTTCCCAACCGATCGAGCTCAACTTGAGACTCGTGATGGAAACCCTGATTATACGGACCACTTTGCCGGAAATTGGATTCATGGGGCAGATCATAGTGTTGGTCCCCAACCTGAAGGTGTGGGTTACTGTTGCACCTGGCCGTGATTGGCCTAGCTGGGCCCTGAAAAACCGGCACTTGCGCTGGAGGTGGGCCATACAGTTCCTCTGGTGGAGGTGGTGCATGAGGACGCACTTCAGTTTCATTTGTTATGCCACGGACAGGGCCAAGACCAGTAGGATAAGTGGGATCCTCAACTGCCGTAGATGTGCCTGGTGCTCGTTGTACCGCTGTCGGCACAACCCCATCTAGGTTGGTTGGAATAGGAGGAGGTGCCCGTCCTGTGGTCAGTGCATGATGCATGTCGGCCACGAGTTGTTTCAAAGTATTAACCTCCCCAATCAATCTCTCATTTTCCAGTGCCAAGAGTTCCTGGGCACCGGTTTCGGATCTCTCTCCATCAGATGGCATGGATACGGGTAAAGTCACTGGTCCCTTTGATTTAGTTCTGTACGGATGGGTCGATGCCAGAATTCTGTACCAAATCTCCAACTCCAAACTATCAAACAAATCAAGTTAGCACAAAACGAATCACAGATTGCAGCCTAAGGTTGTTATGCGTCATCCCGAAACGGTTAACGGCGTAAGTCGAGTGTACCGATCGTATCCCCGAAAGATTACTTATGTGCCTTGATCAAAATTAAAACAAAATTGTAACTGATACATAATCAGCACAAGGACGAACTTGGATGATTAATATATTTATTCCTTCCTTTCCTCTTTTTTCTGACTCAACAAACGTAATTTAGACAAACGACACGAGACAAACTCAAAATAAAAGTGGTTGACATGATGCACGAGTCAAAGATATATACAAACTGACACATTGGGCGGGTACACTGGACGGTGAAAATAATGAGACTCGAATTTTTAGCGGAGTCAAATTATTCTACCAGGATCAACGCAAAATACAACTTGACTAATTGCAATTTATTGTACTCACCCTGACTTGACCTTAAACAAAACAAATAAAGTGGGGCCCTGAAATAAACATTTTTTTTTGAAAATTAAGACTCAACCGGAGATTCGAAACGGAACTTAAGAACAGATTATGAAACAAACTAATTTTCTTTTCCGAAAGGTGACTCCAAAATCGGACATTACGACAACACAAAGACAGACACAATTTTCTTTTTTTGTGTTTTTGTTTTTTTTGTTTAAAACAAACTCTTTGATTTAATTCGAGAAAGAATCTTTAGAGTATTTACAAAATCTGGCAATTAGGACGACACAAAATATTACACAAATTAGATGCAAAATTGATTTCTAAAATTAGCCATTATGACGGCGTAAAACCCCGATAAATTTATTTCAAAATATGAACTTGACTTGGACACAAACACAAAAGGGTTCCAAAATTTCGTCATTATACCGGCGCAAAATTATGACAAATTATTTTCTAATACTTGAGACCAAACCCGGACACAAAATTAGACTCTAAGAGTTCTTGAAAAAATTCGCCATTATAACGGCGTAAAATGACAACTAAACAAAAAATATTTCGAAACACGGGACTAAACCCAATTTTCTCTTCTTTTTTTTTCTTCAAAATTTGGCTCTCGCCCTCGGTGATCGGTCAGCATAACAACCCTTTGACTAGAACAAATGCAACACATAATATGCCCATGGTGTGTCTTTTGGGGACGCGGGCCCCATTATGACACGAGGGAGTCAGGATAGACAAGTACGGTACCGGTGTACCGTACCTCACTAAGTCTAATGACATGCAAATAATCGGCCTAGATAAAAGCACAGGTTCAACTCTAGGTGACTCAATGGTTTCATGTTTTATAGTTTCTGGCAATTTGAAAGTGCCTCGGGGGTACCGGTCGACAACATCTAACTGCCTAACCCAACGCACCTCCTCCTAAGAAGGGTTAACTTTTTGTGTCCTGAGATACGACAGAAATTCCAGACGCCGAAGCGAAACTGGCGTGCATGTGTGCAGTGTTCCAGAAAACTCAGAGGTGTACGAGAGAAGATAGTTGTGTATATACAGTTCAAACATATCAAAGCAGTAACATTCAAGGCAACATATACAAACAATATTCAAAAGCCGAAAGCGACAGAGTTTAAAGCCTGAGACTCTCAGTTTTCACTTTCCTCCCCAGTGGAGTCGCCAAGCTGTCACGACCCCTTTTTAACTCAAAAAAGAAAAACTTATTAGTTTAAAAAAGGTTGTGACCGGTGTTAATAGGTACACGAATTATTAAGAGATTATCGGAGTCGCCACTTGACAAGTTAAAGGTGTGCCAAGTCACCAAAATGGTGTACCTCACAACACCTATGACTCGTAAATGGTCTGCGTCAGAGTTTCGGGTAAGGATCTCGGTTGACTCGCGGGAAGGTGTTAGGCACCCTCGAGTCCTGTGCCAAGCACAGTTGCTTTCCTTGACGCATTTCGACTCTTTGAAATTATTTTGTATATTTGCCCTTTATTTTATTACAATTTTGATTTACTTTGACCGTTCAAATATCTTCTGGCTTAAAATAGTTTTCATTCAAACAAATAGCATATCTAGTTAAAATAATCTAAAAACTCTGTTGTATCCTATTATCACTTTGTCTCTTTGAAAATAAATGTTATTGCTGCCTACGTTTCAAAAGAAAACCTTTACATTTCAACGTTTTATAAAATAATCCAAACAACCAACGTTTCTAAATATTTTAAAGAATGATTAAGTTGTTTTGCTAAATGATGTAAACTTGGCTCAAATGAACGGCTGAAAATTTGGGTTACGCATGCAAATTGTAAATTTCATTACCAAGCCTCTTTCTATGTTTTGTTCTTGTTCCCTCCTCAGATCCGTTTCTTTTCCCTTTCATTACAACATCCGTTTTTTCATTTTTCTTTTTTCACTAAAGCCTTATTTTATGTAGCCATTTCAGATTTGACTATCATTAGTTACAAGTAGAGTTCCTTATTTTGTCAAGTTTGATTCTTCAACCTTTGCACATACTTGGCAACAGTTATAGCAAAATTAAACATGACCCACGGTTTAATATTTTTAATTCTCATTTGAGCATACATAGTAGACAATAATAATGCAAAAGGTGAAACATAACAAAGCAATAAAATAATTTTTAAACTGATCTAAAAGCTTCAAGGTATTTAATAGGCTATATAATTCACATTCATACCATTTAACAATACATATGAACAAAGTAATAGTTGAAAAGTTTACCTAATAGCTTAGAGTTCTCTAGCTCATCAAAAAAACCCCACGTGACCAAGACAAACTGCAACCCATGGCCACAAACCAAACGACCAGCAGCTAACACCCTTTAAATTTAAACTTCACTAAACTCTCCATTTTTCTTTCTTAAACCTGACTAAACTTTGATATTTTTGCGCTCTCTTTCTTCCTTTCAGATTTGAAGTATTTTTTTTTCAGAGATGTTGTATATTCAAGTGTCCAATGTTTCACCCACTTTTTTTGTGTTTTTTCTCCTCTTCATGAAAAAATGAAAATGAATGGAGTAAATAGATAGATCAAGGTACAATCATCTATGTGAAATTTGTACTACTACTTTGACTCTTTTTGACATCATCACATTTGACATCATCACATTGACATCATCAATCCCATGTCACTTCTTTATATTTTTTTATTTTTTTATTTTTTTTTTGAAAATCTTTTCAACATTTCTTCCTAATTAGTTACTAAAAATGACTAAATAATAAGACAAAGATCACATGAATATTACCACAAATTTTATGTAATTTTAATATTTTGTGCCAAAATTAGGTGATTACAGGGAGAAATGTCATTTCCTTGTTCAAGAAGGAATAGTCTTAGGGCACAAGGTGTCCAAGAAGAGAATTGAAGTTGATCATGTCATGATTGAAGTTATCTCCAAACTTCTACGTCCTACAACCGTCAAAGGAGTGAGAAGCTTCTGAAGACATGCAGGTTTCTATCGCCGCTTCATTAAAGACTTTTCCAAAATTGTGAATCCATTGTGCAAATTGTTAGAGAAAGATGCCAAGTTTGAATTCAATGAGTCATGCTTGAAAGCCTTTGAAGAGATAAAGAAAAAATTGACAACCACACTGGTGATAGTAAGCTCAAGATGGGATCTTCCATTCGAACTTATGTGTGATGCTAGCGATGTAGCATTGGGACCGTTCTTGGCCAAAGAGTTTAGAATCCAAGATGGGATCTTCCATTCAAACTTATGTGTGATGCTAGCGACGTAGCATTGGGATCGTGCTTGGCCAAAGAGTTGAGAAGACGTTTCATCTGATCTATTATGCTAGCAAGATCATGAATGAGGCCCAATTGAACTACACAATGACGGAGAATGAGTTCTTAGCCATTGTATTTGCTTTTGAGAAATTTCGATCTTATTTGGTGGGATCCAAGGTCATTGTACATACCGACCACTCCGCCATCTGGTACTTGATAGCCAAGAAAGACTCAAAAGCAAGGTTGATACGATGAGTGCTCTTGTTACAAGAATTTGGTCTTGAAGTGCTTGATAAAAAGGGAACCAAGAATCAAGTGGCGGACCACTTATCCCGTTTGGAGGAGGAGGGTCGCCCAAAATAAACCCTTGAGATCAATGATTCTTTTTCGGATGAGAGCCAATCCCTTGGTACGCAGACTTAGCCAATTTTGTTGCATGTGGAGAGGTTCCGAAGGACTTTTCTGACACGACCCAGAATCCGGCTAGGCCGTGCGGGCACCCGACATCCTCCCCTAGACCCGTCGGTTGAACCCTTACCAATTAAATTAGGAAAATAAATATAATAATTAATAAATAAGGACAATACTTAAAAAAATACAGAGATACTGATACCTCTAAGCTGTACAAAAGAAATTACAGCTGACTGCCCAATATACTAGGTTTAGGGCTATCCAGACTAGACATCTAAGAGTACAAAAGAAGACAGATACCTCCTGAAGGGAGCAAAATGCAACTGAAATAATGAACAATAAACTGGTGGCCATCCGGAATAAATCTGGCTCACCCTGACAGCTGAAGTCGTCTTCGCTCCTGAACAACGCGGCGAACTCAATCCTGGAGTGAACCTGCCGAAACGAAATAGATAGACAAGAAACAAACAACAAACAAGGGTGAGTCAAAAGGACTCAATAAGTGGGGCAGACTAGCCACCTCAAAGAATAGGATAGCTAGCCGGGGAGAAGAAACAGATAAACCAAATTTCTTTTATTTAAATTATAAAAGGCAGAGCCAGATAACAACCGAGAACACGTAAGAAATTTTTAAACTCAACCAAGGGTGCGTGGCAGAAACATATCAACAAATAAGCGATGCACATATAAGCAGAACAGTAGTCATGTACCGCAAGTCTACACAATGGCATGAATTGAGATGAAATGAAATGAAGTGAGATGAAATGAAATGAAATGAAATATGATGCGAAGGGTCACATGTGCCCGTCGTCCCATCTCGAAGCGGAATACTCCTGCATTCGAGGGGAATCCAATCTGATAATCAACTGGAGCGGAATACTCCTGCTCCTGGGGCGGAATACTCCTGCACCCGATATAATATAAACCAGAGGCGGAATACTCCTGCACTCTCTTGGGGCGGAATACTCCTGCACCCGATATAATACAATGGAGCGGAATACTCCTGCTCCTGGGGCGGAATACTCCTGCCCTCAATATGATACAATGGAGCGGAATACTCCTGCTCCTGGGGCGGAATACTCCTGCCCTCAATATGATATGCAATGTAATGCATATGAATGACATATAATGCATATGAGTGCAATGTTATGCAATAATAACCCTTCACCGGCGCGGGACTCTCATCGACAACCGGGAAGTAGATGCCAACTCAGAGCCAGGGTACCATGCTCAGATCGTCATTGCAATACCAACAATAGGACATAACATATAATATACAATGTAAATCCAAAGCTAAGGCGTAATGAGTACGCCTATCGGCAGCTACACACGTAAGGAACACGTGGTAGAAAATCCACGAGGCCAGGTGCCTCCAAAGAAATGGACATAAACACTTACCTTGTTACAAAGTTAGTACAGCCACTCAATAACCGCTTTGTCCTTTGGATTCATTGCCAAACGATCCCACTGTGTTCAATAACCAGAAAAATATATCACATAAGGCTAAAGGCTTCATTCCTCACATCTTAGGGCAATCCAGGTAGGAACCTGATACCCTATTCGCAGGCCAGGCCTATATACAGGGTTTAAGGCCACATAACCAAATCCCAAATAAATTATATTTATAAGTTGCCCATAACTTGCTGAGCACGAATACATAATCAATTTCATTATCGGGGTCCATTTGACCCTTTAAACTATCAATTTACGTCATTAGGGCGATGTCTAATATTCCTATTTTTACCGCAAAAATATATTCAAACACATATAATAAACTCAAATAATATATTAGGATCATTACCTGAATGTTTTAGGGTGAAAATTCTACTTTTTCCCGGCCCCTTTTCTTATTTTCTGGCATTTTTTTCCACTGTATTTTCTCTTTTTATGCTTCTGATATATGTACGTATGTTGCTGAATGGAAGACAAGGGATTAACTTAATCCCTTGTCCACCGACTCCCATTTCTAAATTTTTGTCTTTTTCCTCTTTTTTTTTTTCTTTTTCTTTTAAAATTCGCTGTTACGGTAAAAATTAAAATGGTACCCTACGATATTCGGAATAATCCCAACTTTTGCATACAAGTTATACAAAATATATGTAACATACTCGCGAAGGCGGATCTCAAATCAGACTCCTGAAACTCAAGATGCGAATTTAAATGAAAAGAAGTCAAATTATTTAACTTTCGGCATTTTAGCGGAAACTAGCCGAACAACATCGAAATTCAATTTCGAAAGCTTACAAAAATCACAAATAATCATACGAACCTAACGGCGCTTTCGGATTTCGAATCGGAGCTCATTCGGCAAAAACCGAGCTCGAAAATCTCTTTTTAATATTTATCGCCAATAAAAACTGAAACCTTCTTCCGATGCCTACCAAACGAGGTCTGATTTAGCTCAAATTTTACAGACAGGTCCTAATGGACATTACGAATATTTTAAAATTATTGGCACGCCAATCGGAGTCCTAACTTCCAAAACGACTGACCGAGGTCGTTTCATTCTCCTCCACTTAAAATCTCGTTCGTCCTCGAACGAGCCTAAGTCTAAAGAAAAATTCGCACAGATAACAAAAGAACTTGCACGATCTTCATAAGCTACTCCACAGACCTTATCTCTTGATTACAGGATCAGAATTATAACACGCATATTGAACTTTTAAAATAAAATATATCTGGATAATATGATAACACCATTGCCCGGATTATTCTGACTAAGATGATCCTTCCTCGATCACGAGAGGAGAGTTCTACATTTTGAAATAAAGATACACGGAACTTTGAATGGGTTAACATGATTCAGCCGATAATCCCTCTTCGATATACCTTTCGATATAAAACAGGTCGATGGAACTAAGAATTAGCTCACGCTTGATACAATAGGGGAAGATTTTGAAGTACCTTGTCACTACACACTCTAGAAGATTTGATGCAAGCTATATTATTTTTACGAACGCATTATGCAACATCTCAGTTGATCTTAGTGTTGTTCCGCAAGCTCCTCGTGGGAATGTAGTTACTCATATTCTAATGTATGCCAAAGGTTCATCTGAACAGGGTCTATCATATAAGGATAAGGATCATGCAAATATTACTGGATAGTATGATGCAGACCAAGAATGATCTTCAGACTGAACATCTACTTCAGGGTATTGTCTTTGGATTGGAAATATTATAACTTGAAAAAGTGCAAATAAAAGAGACATGTAGTTGGACCATGAGTCGAGGCAAAATACCAGCAATAAAGTTGATTACATGTGCACTTATAACGCTAAAGTAACTTCTCAAAGAGTTGAGGTGTGGAAGAGATATACACACCAATGATGGATTGTCGACAAGCTGCACTAGACCTTTAACTCTAAATTCCCATGAAGTAAAACAGCGTCAGTATGAGGATCCAGTTCTAGTTAAATACAGACAGATAGCCAGAAGAAAATTGGAGTCACCATACAGGGTTACTATTGACGGTGTTTCCATGCATAAAGATAGACTTTTGTGTTCCTGATGTTGCAGATTTACGTAGACAGATTATGATAGAGGCACATTATTCCAAACAATGTTCATCCAGGTTCGACTAAGATGTACCATGATCTTAAGCAGATTTATTAGTGGGAAGAAATGAAGTGTGACATAACAGAATTTGTGGCTTAGTGTTCTAATTGCCAGCCAGTTAAAGTCGTGTCATCTTTCCAGAATTTATGCTTTCAGGAACGCCTTAGAGATTTAATATTATGATTCGGTATCAATTGGAGGAAGACTCCTCCACTTAAAGCACAAACTCATGCAGCTATTTGAATAGGAATAACCATCCTCGCACAGTCTGCTGGACTAAAGAAAATTTAGCTAAAAGCTGAACGTAGGCAGACCTAAGCTACCAACTACCCTTTCGAGTCGCCAAACAGCTGCAACTCTCAAGTTCACAACTCTATATCTTTGTCGTAAACACCACCGCCTGATGAATGGTACTTCTATATAAAAATTTCGGCAGAGTTTCCCCTGAAACTGGATGATCCGCAAAAACAGAACCAGCACTATACTATACATGGGAATGGATACCCGGATAAACTGATAACATAAACATGTTAAGCGGATAACAAGATGAGACAACTGGATGACATAACAAATCCGCAGATCGAATATCTGGACAGCACCACTGTCCTGATTTTCAACCTAAACAATAATATGCTTACCCGGTTACCTTGACATGCACTCTGGCTCAACACAGGGAACATCACAATAGGTTACTGACCGCCTAAGCTTACTAGTGCCGGACGAAGAAGACATGGAAATGGACCGAGGATAGAAATAATTAGAGCTTCAGGAAGTTCATCTTCTTATTTGCTTGGCTACCAAAGCTAGACTACTTCCGAATCAGGCGAGCCAAAGAATTGCAATTGAAGAGATAGACATTAAATAAGCTTTATGGAAAGACATCCATACCAGTTTAACCTCCCAATAAGAAGGAAATTCTGACAATTTACCATAAACCCTTTTATAACCCAGATAAGCTCATGGGATAACATGACTCTACAAACATCTTGAACCATGGGAGACACATAGATCAAATATTATTTACTAACCACTTTACACCGGAAGAAACGATAACACTTTCTGATGGTGACGAATTGGGATCTCATTATCCTACTAACACGGAATTCCGAGAAGAGAGGTATACTAATTTGATATAATAACAAAATATGGCACAATAAGTTGCCAGGCAGACGATACCGACACTCACTCCCAAATCTCTCACATTTAGACCCAATAAATTAGTAGGGTCATCATAAATTCCAGGAGTAAATCATATCAGAAACTCACCCCTCTACCGCAACCGATTCTTAATAGAAACGACATCCAAGGAAACCATTGAAACATGATAGGACACACCATTTCCAGATCGATCAAAAGAATCAAATCTTACTCACATTTAAGAGAAGAAGGAATACATGGGTGTACTACATCAGATACCTCAACATCCTGCCAGACTAGCAGTTCATAGAACTGCCTCTGCGGCTGAGCTAAGCCGCTATACTGATAATTACCTTCTGAAGAACCACTGCCACCACGCTCTCAATCTCTACTGGATCGTGGCGTTTCTCTGTCTAATTAAGATTTAAATAAAATTCCCTACGACTGTACAGGTGCCTGATGACAAGAGAAAGGACGATTGTCTACTTGCTGGAGTAAGGAAAACTCCTCAAAGGATAACCAGACTCATGACAGTGATAACAGCTTTTCATTGAAAATGGAAGCTGGACCTATTGTCGATAGCTATAAAGAGAAAAACTGGGTCTAATCTTGATGAACTACTCGCGCACTCTGAGAATTACGCTCTACAAGCTGAGATAACCCGGAAGGTGACTTCCAAAAATAATCAGAACTTTTACCTCCAAATAAGGTACTATGGTTGCCCACCAGGGCCACAGAATTCCTTGCTCTCCCGCTCTAACTCTTCCCCCTCTAACTTATGGTATGCCTAATACCTCTGAGCAATATCAATAACAACATCAAATGAAGTCCCAACCTCGATTTCTCGAGCCATCTGGGATCTCAAGAAAGGAGAAAGGTCACCAATAAATCTTTGAATCTCTCGAAAGGTTCATGGACTAGTTCTAATGCATATCCAGCCATTCTATAGAATTCAATTTGATATTCTGAAACACCAACAGGCTAACCGACAGGCTACCTTGTCTAATCCACTAAACTGGCAACACTTTTCATCTCGCTCACTACTCGAAAGAAATTTTTTTTTTCCACGAATCTAGAAGAAAACCGAACCAAGTTAGCTAATAAGAGAGAGAGACCCATCAATTCAAGGCTGGACCTTGAAACTGGAAAGCAGGATAATCAACACTATACCGTTCGATATAATCAAGAGCCTGAAGGATACAAATACCCTGATATTATTTTTTAAAAAAAAATTCACGGGGTTTATTTGATATGTTGCTTAAGAATATCGGAAAGTTTAACCGCGTAAAATAATGCAATCTCTTCGGACACTCGGACCGAACTGATACCTCGGCTGGCTAACAAGTCAGAACAATTAGAGGTACAACACATACTACCTCCAGAATATAATTTACTGCAGCAATATTAAGAACCAGAAAAGGAGCTCCCTGAGATCGAACGTCTGCACATACGGCAACCTGATAGGCTGCCCAGCGAATAATAGGTTCTTGCGGTATCTGCGTCGCCAAGATACTCGTAAAAGCATCGTAGAGAGCCAAGGGAACCACAAGGCCCTGCTCTCTTGCCCATCGCGAGCTCGTACATCCGAAACTAGATTTCAGCACGATCAAAAACTCTCAGGGCTTCGTCGGTGCTAGCCCCAGGCTAGACTGCTTCGTCTTGAACTCATACCGTTTGCTGATTTATCGCACGAAGTTTCACAATTACCACAAACAAATTAACGAAAATATTTTTGAATCCTAGACCGTCGCACGATCAGAAAAGAAGGAAGTGAAACTTCCTAAATGCCATCATAGCCTCTCGTAGATAAGTACGGACGTCTACGTACCCATCAGCGAGACTCTACTAGACACTGTCTTAGTCTGGATAGACTCTAAACCAGGCTCTGATACCAACTGACACGACCCAGAATCCGGCTAGGCCGTGCGGGCACCCGACATCCTCCCCTAGACCCGTCGGGCGAACCCTTACCAATTAAATTAGGAAAATAAATATAATAATTAATAAATAAGGACAATACTTAAAAAAAAATACAGAGATACTGATACCTCTAAGCTGTACAAAAGAAATTACAGCTGACTGCCCAATATACTAGGTTTAGGGCTATCCAGACTAGACATCTAAGAGTACAAAAGAAGACAGATACCTCCTGAAGGGAGCAAAATGCAACTGAAATAATGAACAATAAACTGGTGGCCATCCGGAATAAATCTGGCTCACCCTGACAGCTGAAGTCGTCTTCGCTCCTGAACAACGCGGCGAACTCAATCCTGGAGTGAACCTGCCGAAACGAAATAGATAGACAAGAAACAAACAACAAACAAGGGTGAGTCAAAAGGACTCAATAAGTGGGGCAGACTAGCCACCTCAAAGAATAGGATAGCTAGCCGGGGAGAAGAAACAGATAAACCAAATTTCTTTTATTTAAATTATAAAAGGCAGAGCCAGATAACAACCGAAAACACGTAAGAAACTTTTAAACTCAACCAAGGGTGCGTGGCAGAAACATATCAACAAATAAGCGATGCACATATAAGCAGAACAGTAGTCATGTACCGCAAGTCTACACAATGGTATGAATTGAGATGAAATGAAATGAAGTGAGATGAAATGAAATGAAATGAAATATGATGCGAAGGGTCACATGTGCCCGTCGTCCCATCTCGAAGCGGAATACTCCTGCATTCGAGGGGAATCCAATCTGATAATCAACTGGAGCGGAATACTCCTGCTCCTGGGGCGGAATACTCCTGCACCCGATATAATATAAACCAGAGGCGGAATACTCCTGCACTCTCTTGGGGCGGAATACTCCTGCACCCGATATAATACAATGGAGCGGAATACTCCTGCTCCTGGGGCGGAATACTCCTGCCCTCAATATGATACAATGGAGCGGAATACTCCTGCTCCTGGGGCGGAATACTCCTGCCCTCAATATGATATGCAATGTAATGCATATGAATGACATATAATGCATATGAGTGCAATGTTATGCAATAATAACCCTTCACCGGCGCGGGACTCTCATCGACAACCGGGAAGTAGATGCCAACTCAGAGCCAGGGTACCATGCTCAGATCGTCATTGCAATACCAACAATAGGACATAACATATAATATACAATGTAAATCCAAAGCTAAGGCGTAATGAGTACGCCTATCGGCAGCTACACACGTAAGGAACACGTGGTAGAAAATCCACGAGGCCAGGTGCCTCCAAAGAAATGGACATAAACACTTACCTTGTTACAAAGTTAGTACAGCCACTCAATAACCGCTTTGTCCTTTGGATTCATTGCCAAACAATCCCACTGTGTTCAATAACCAGAAAAATATATCACATAAGGCTAAAGGCTTCATTCCTCACATCTTAGGGCAATCCAGGTAGGAACCTGATACCCTATTCGCAGGCCAGGCCTATATACAGGGTTTAAGGCCACATAACCAAATCCCAAATAAATTATATTTATAAGTTGCCCATAACTTGCTGAGCACGAATACATAATCAATTTCATTATCGGGGTCCATTTGACCCTTTAAACTATCAATTTACGTCATTAGGGCGATGTCTAATATTCCTATTTTTACCGCAAAAATATATTCAAACACATATAATAAACTCAAATAATATATTAGGATCATTACCTGAATGTTTCAGGGTGAAAATTCTACTTTTTCCCGGCCCCTTTTTTTATTTTCTGGCATTTTTTCCACTGTATTTTCTCTTTTTATGCTTCTGATATATGTACGTATGTTGCTGAATGGAAGACAAGGGATTAACTTAATCCCTTGTCCACCGACTCCCATTTCTAAATTTTTGTCTTTTTCCTCTTTTTTTTTTCTTTTTCTTTTAAAATTCGCTGTTACGGTAAAAATTAAAACGGTACCCTACGATATTTGGAATAATCCCAACTTTTGCATACAAGTTATACAAAATATATGTAACATACTCGCGAAGGCGGATCTCAAATCAGACTCCCGAAACTCAAGATGCGAATTTAAATGAAAAGAAGTCAAATTATTTAACTTTCGGCATTTTAGCGGAAACTAGCCGAACAACATCGAAATTCAATTTCGAAAGCTTACAAAAATCACAAATAATCATACGAACCTAACGGCGCTTTCGGATTTCGAATCGGAGCTCATTCGGCAAAAACCGAGCTCGAAAATCTCTTTTTAATATTTATCGCCAATAAAAACTGAAACCTTCTTCCGATGCCTACCAAACGAGGTCTGATTTAGCTCAAATTTTACAGACAGGTCCTAATGGACATTACGAATATTTTAAAATTATCGGCACGCCAATCGGAGTCCTAACTTCCGAAACGACTGACCGAGGTCGTTTCATTCATTCAATCAAAAGAAGAAGTTGATGAAAGATGCCCGACAATACTTTTGGGAGGATCCCTTTCTATTCAAAGTATGTGTCGATGGAATGCTAAGAAGATGTATTGTCGAAGCCAAGCAATGAATTATTCTTGAAGGAAGTCACTCTGCTCCATTTGGAGGGCATCATGGTGTTGTTAGAACGGCGACGAAAGTACTTGAATGTGGTTTCTTTTGGCATACTTTTTACAATGATGCTCATGATTACACAAAGATTTGTGATCAATGTCAAAGAACATGTGGATATCAAAAAGGTACGAAATGCCTCAAAACCCCATTGTGGAAGTATAACTCTTTGATGTATCGGGGATTGACTTCATGGGTCCTTTCCCAAGTTCCTATAGTATGAAATACATCCTTGTGGAGGTTGACTATGTGTCCAAATAGATGGACGCAATTGCCTTGCCAAACAATGAAGCTAGAAGTGTCACCGCCTTCCTCAAGAAAAGTATTTTCACAAGGTTTGGCACCCATCTCACAATCATAAGTTACGGGGGAACCCACTTTTGCAACCGAGCTTTTAATTCCTTGTCGGAGAAGTATTGGGTGAGACACAAGGTTGCTTACCTTATCATCCCCAAACGAGTGGTCAAGTGGAAGTGTCGAATCGTCAGACAAAGCAAATTTTAGCCAAGTCGGTTAATGTGAACCGGACGGATTGGGCCAAGAAGTTGGATGATACTTATGGGCATATCGCACGGAATACAAGACCCCGATTGGGATGTTACCGTTTTGGTTAGTTTTTGCCAAAGCTCGCCATCTCCCCGTCGAGTTGGAGCACAAAGCCTATTGGGCATTGAAAAAGCTAAACATGAATTGAGAAAAAGCTTCTAAGTCACGGGTGGAGAAATTACATGAACTTGAGGAGATGAGGTTTCTTGTCTATGAAAATGCCAAGCTCTATAAGGAGAAGATCAAGATCATCCATGACAAGAAGATATGGAACCGTTCATTC
Source organism: Petunia x hybrida (assembly GCA_037355625.1). Classification (NCBI taxonomy): domain Eukaryota; kingdom Viridiplantae; phylum Streptophyta; class Magnoliopsida; order Solanales; family Solanaceae; genus Petunia; species Petunia x hybrida. Next base: position 796,670 of record JBBBVM010000006.1, on the reverse strand, counting down.
AAAGCGGGGGATATGGTGCTATTGTTCAATTCGAGGTTGCACCTCTTTCCTTGCAAATTGAAGTCTTAATAGCGTGGACCCTACAAGGTGGTAGACACATCACCATATGGACGGGTTGAGTTTCAAGAGAAGGGAAGCTCCAAAACTTTCCGAGTAAATGGCCAACGGGTGAAGCACTACTTGGGATGTAAAGTCGAACCTAGAGAGGTTGCTTGTATTTATCTCTTGGACCCTTGATGGAATGAGGTAGCACCGTCGTGCCGCGATGTTAAATCAAGCGCTTCTTGGGAGGCAACCCAAGTTTTACTTTTAGCATTTTTTAATTTTTGATGTTAGCATTTTAGTTAAGTGTAAAGATTGCACATGAGTTTCTTTGACAGTTGCATTTGATCTTGGTAAAAGTGGTGTTAGTGCAAGTACAATGCAAGGTATGAAAAGGGAAAGAAGTCAAAAAAACAAGAAGGGAGTTGAAAACAAGGGAAAGAGCCACCGAATGAAATACGGAAGAAGCTATGCGGCCTACCGATCTAGATGCGGGCCGCCGGCTTAGGCAGAAAAGAAATTTTTTCTTGCGGAGTGGAGAAGCATCCAGCCGGTAAATCGGCCAGACACCGAACCAACACCGCAGAATGATCTGCAGTTCACTTGCCCATGCGCTTAAAAAGGGATTTGCGTCCATGTCGCATAGATTTCGGCGACCCGCCGAAAAAGCTGTGACCTGCAACTTTCACGGGCATTGTCGGGTTACCCGACTATAATAGACCCCAAATAAGTTTATTTTTCACTTTTCCCACACCCAACTGTAAAAAGTAAAATACTCACTGATCGGAACTACTATTCCGACGCACCCGAACATAAATCAACACTCCAAATCACTCACAGGCACCAGATTTCACCGACCCATCACTATTCCCTCAACCCGTTTCATTTTTCATCCAAGATCCGGCACTCATGATGGGAAAACACGTAGTCCATAAAGGAAGGAGAAGAGGAAGATGCATACAAAAAGGAGAAAATAAGATGGATCGTAAACCATCAAAGTAGAAATCAACTCCTGGACAAGGGCCTTCCAAGCCTGCTGTGTGGGTCTAAATCTGGTTAGGTCACTCAAATAGAATTTGTAGAGTGGTTAACAAGAAAATCATTGTATCAAAGTTAATAATTGGATAAACAAGTAAGAACGGGTATAAAGTAAAGTAAATGATAAAACAACGAATGAATTTATGTATTTCTTGAGTCATTTCTCAATGCCTTTCAACCATTACAGATAGCTATTTATAGCTTACACAAGATGCCAAGGTAATAAGTGTACTTTAAGACTATTAATCCCTCGTTGATCATGGCCAGCCCATGATCTTCCTCTTTAATGCAATCATAATAACGACAGTTACAACTTCACCAAAGAATAACGGTTCTACCGAGGGGTATATTGGTGCAATCTAGATGAGCACTTAAAGTCGTGGAGAATTCATAATTGACATCAAGAACTTGAAGTACTTTAAGAGGACATAGAAAGCAAGTTCTAAACAACATGAGAGCGCCTGAGCAGGAGAGCTCGAGAAAGAGTGCTCGAGCAGGAGAGCTCGAGGAGAGTGCTCGAGGAACTGCTTGAGGAGAGTGCTCAAGGAGAGTGCTCGGGGAGAGTGCTCGAGGAAGTGCTCGAGAAGGAGAGCTTGAGGAGAGTGCTCGAACAGGAGAGTGCTCGAGCAGGAGAGCTTGAGGAGAGTGCTCGAGCAGGAGAGCTCGAGGAGAGTGCTCGAGCAGGATTTAGCCCTGTGTCCTGAGCTCGAGAAGAAAGCTCGAGCAGGGCCCTGATCTTGAGGCTTGTGTAATTTTTCACCCAATACACCTGCTGATTCAATTGAGGAAGTTGAGTCAGATATAGAAGATTGGGGTGAAGAAGGGGTGAAAATCATGCTAGTTTCTGAAAAAGAACCCCGGAGAGTAAAGAATATCATGAACAAAAGGATCAACAAAAATGAGAAGGCCGAAGAGATTTTCAACACAAAGAGAACTGTCAACCCAGAAAAAATAGTGCAAGCTGAATGGGCCCAAAAATATGGTGAAGAGTTCTATGGTGAGATAAAGAGAAGAAAATGAGAGTTTTTGCTAGAACTCTCGGGCAAGTACAATGAAGTGATGGTGAAGGAGTTTTATGCAAACCTTTCATATGAAAAAGAAAAATTCTACCATGTCAAAGTGAGAACAGTGGATGTCTATTTCAGTCATGAAGTGATAAATGAGGCATATGGGTTGACACCATCATCCAGCCAAAGTGAATATGAGAAAAAGGAAAAAATGTGGAAGATTGGAGAAGAGTCGAGCTTGAGAACTTGCCTTGCATCCATCATTGTTTCACATGGAGTTTATCCAACTTGGTTAGACCCAGGGATTGAAATAAAAAAGAAACATCGAAGCTTGATTGTAAAAGGCTGGAATGCTGTGATCAGTTGCAGGTTCTTCCCATCTTTGAATGACACAAGAATTACCAATGAAAAGGCCATCCTTATAGCTTCTATCATGCACAACTATCCTATCAATGTAGGCAAGATTATCTTCCAAAGGATCGATGATAAGGCTCATCAACACATGGCTGCTATTATTTTTCCTTGCTTGCTCACTAAGCTAATGTAGGATGTACCCACGCTCCTTGATATTGACTATTTGATAGAAGCCAAGGGCACTATTGATCTCAAAAGAATTCAAGATGATGAAGTCAAGGAAAGGGAAACTCTTGCAAAGATGGATCAGGAAGAAATAACAGTTGCACCTCCTCAAGATGGGAAGTAGTCTCCAGTTAGAAAGCTTCCAGTTCCTCTTCCAACATTGGAGGAAGTCTTAGCAAGACAGTTTTAGCTCTTCAACATTCCTCAAGCACTAAAAAAGATCGATGATAAGCTGTTGGGACTTGATACAAAGGTGACACACTTAAGGGGGCCATCAGCTGAGCTAGATAAATCCCTACAACATATGGTAGATGCCATGAAGGAGCTGACCTAAGCTGTAAAAGACAACACCAAGGAGCTGCAAGATGTGAGAAAGAGAGTGGCAGATTTGGAGGCTTCTGACCTACAAACAAGATTGGAGATTAGGGCCTTGAAGATTGAATTAATGACAACAAAAGGAGTTGGAACTAGCAAGCCAAGCAAAGCTGTTGAAAAGATGCTCGTAAGGATGAAGAAAGTGATGATGATGATGAATCCCAAGATGAAGATGCCACAAGGGAACAATGCTCTCCAACAATCAAAAAGGATCCAAATGTGGTGCAAGCACAAATACATGCATTCAGACTGGAGCAAATCAAGATGATACATGAAATGAAGAAAAGGGTGGTGCAAGAGGAGAAAAGCAGTGAAGGCCCTTAATTGAAGAAGCAAAAGAGAGAAAGTAAAAGTGAAAGAAAAAGAGAGTGTCAATCCACAAGAAAGTGCCAAGGTAGGTGACTCCAAAGAGGAACCCAAAATCCTACGTGAGGAAAAGAAAATTGGAAGATAGTGCAAAGAAAGGTGAAAAAGAAGTAGAAAAGAAAGAAGGAGACGAGAAGAAAATTGAGAGTGAGAAGAAGAAAGAAGGAGAAACAAAAGAAGATATGGCAATAAGGAAGAAGCAAGAAAGAAGACAAAGGGAGGCAGACAAGAAGAAAATTGAAGATGAAAGGAAGAAAATAGAGGCACAAGCAGCAGCGACAGAAAAAGCAAGGAAAGAACAACTTGCCAAGTTAGATGAAGCAAATATGAAAGCCATGGCTGCCAAGCCAATTGCAACATCATCCTCAGCTCCTTCTGAAAAAATCCAAAGTCCGGTAAGTGAGAAAGCATCATCAACAACTCCACTTGAGAAGGACAAGGCCCCTTCATCATCATCATGATCATTTTAGGGAGCATTCTCACCCCTTACCTATTAAACTTGTGTTTTTGGATTAGTTGCTTTGGGACATAGCAACTTTTCATGTTGGGGGTGGGGTATTATTTATTTTTGATGAATGTCCTAGTCTATCTTGATGTTACTGTTAGTACTTTAATTTAGGATGTTTTAATTTCTTGTCTTTAATCCTTATTTATTTAAAATTTATAGTATAATTGTTGTTAATCGTTACATGAAAAAAATCCAAAAACTTTGAAAAAGCAAAAAATCCAAACAAATTAATTTTTTTTTGAAAATCCCAAAAAGATGCTATAGGTACCCCTGTGAACTACGCTTGGGATGTTGCATTCTCTCCTCTGATTCGCACTTGTTGCGATACGTAGGCGACCTTCGTGAAAGTCACTTTTGCTTGGGCCCAAAACAACAACCACCTCCATTGTAAATACCATTTGTGTAAATAATTTAGAAGTTGTAAATAACCTTCTTGGTTTTCTTTGACTCTATTCTTTTTCAAGAATGAAATTCTTTTGAACCGGGCGTTTTTTAGGACTTAATCATAGAAGTGTCATCCTTATTTTTTGAATTGTTTGATACCAACATATTAGTAGCTCACATGAGAAAGTTTTAGTGGAATGTTTGTTGAGAGTTGTACCTATAACCTTTAGGTTCTTTTGATGACTCTATGCATATGTAGTTTAGACTAAATCCTTACATTAAGTGCTTGAAAGTTGATGTTTTTGTCTCTTGTTCCTTATGGTAGTGAAGTGAGTTTTTGATTAAGCTTGTTAATTGCATATGCATGTTAGAACTTGGCTTGTGTGTCCTTAGAAATGAATGGAGTGTCAAATTGGTGATTGGATAGGATAATAGGTATTTCTTTAACCCGTTTGAGCCTTTCAAGCCACCAAATGAAGTTAATCATTAGTTAGCTAACTTTGAGCCTTAATATCCTTTCTTTTGATAGCCATACAAATAGCACGAGCCAATTCTAAGTGCTTGGTAGCACTAACCTTCTCTTGACCCTATCTTCTTGAGGCATTGAAAGACGTGCAACTTAGACTAAAGTCTAAGTTTGGGGAGGGAAACAAAGAAATGGAAGCTAAGCGGCCCTTCAAAAAGGAAGATGATTGTATAGAAAAGTTGCAAAAGAGAAAAAGAAGAAAATCAAGAAAAATACAAAAATAGCAAAACAAAAGTGAAAAGACAAAAATAAGGAAGTGAAGCATAAAGAAGAATAAGAGCCAACCAGCAAAGATCAAGAAAGAAAATTGGGAATAAGAGCTAATGTAAAAAAGAAAGCTCAAAGTGAAATGAATGAAAAGATAATGTAGTGTCCAAGGAGGAAATTTTAGTCACTTTTTATCTAAATTATACCCTACCTATGTCCAAAAGCCTACACTACAACCTTAGAAGTCCTATTTGATCCTTCACTAATTGACATGAGAGAAATAACAAGTGATACTAAGGCCAAGCCTATGACATTGTCTGAGCTTAACTTGCATTCATTTGTGAGAGTAAGGGGTTAGACTTGAGGGTCCCTTTTGTGCGAATTATATTGAGAGATAAGGACCCATTCCATGCAGTGAGAGAATTAGGGGACTTGAGACTTGAAGATACAATTAAGAGTGCCTTAGGTGAGTTGAGAAAGTAATTGTGCTATGCATTCTCTAGTCATCACTAGAAGCTCTAGTGATGTAGTTGTGACTTTGGCGCTTGTGGATTGCTTGGTTGAATTCTCATGTGTGAAACTAAATGTTAGTATCAACAAAAGTCATGAACTTCCTCTTGTCTCAATCTCATTGTTGAACTCAATCTCGGTGCTAATTTTGACACATAAGATAGTTTTTAATGTTTCTTGAGGACAAGCAAAAGCTTAAGTTTGGGGGAGTTGATGTGTTGATATTTTGTGTATATTTGCAACTCTTTTAGACTAGCTTTCATATCCTAAAAGCTTTATTATTTGAGTAAATTTTATTTTATCTCCATGTTTCAGGACAACAAAGAGTATTAATGTACAAAGCCAAAAAGAATGAAAAAAAGAGCAAAAAAAAGTGAACTTTGGCTACACTTTGAAGAACAAGGAGAATAGGCAGCAGCTTGATCAGCAACCCGCCGAATCACCGGCCGAAGGAGGATCGAGTTCAAGAGCTCATCAAGTTCCTGCGAAGCAAAGAGGTGCATCGCCGATAGATCTGCTGAATACATTCTGCGAACCCGCATAAGGAGATGCGGTCCCGCTGACTATCACAGTGAGTCCAAAGAAAATAGAAGAGTTGAGTTGTCTGCCGCTGAACATGCGACCCCACCGGACCTGCACCGCAGAACAAGACAACAGAGGAGTTAGACTAGCCTTCGACGGTCGCGAACTTCATTATGCGGCCCGCCAAATGACAAGCGGTCTAGCGTAAAATATGGCAAAATGAAAATTTTGTAGATATTAGCCTAGTTTTCAAACTCATGCCTATAAATAGGCTGTTATACCTCTGAGAAAATAAACTCTTTTTCAGCTTAGAATATACTTTATTATACTTTTGATTATTTCTGGAGGCAAATGAAGGGTTCCAACTTGAATCTTTTGTAAGGATTTCTTTTATTAATCTAATTCTTCATATGATTCTTGCCATTTCATCTCTTGCTATGTGTGTGTTAGACCCTAGTATGAGTAGCTAAACTCATACTAGGGGTTTATTCATGATGACTTGATTACTTTAACTTAAAACTTGCTTTTAATCTTTTATAATCTATTAGTAAAGATGAATCTAGTTCTCGATCGTACTTTTCTTGACTAGGGTTTGAGGCACGACCGTACTTGAATCTATTCTTAGTTTGCTTTTATCACCCTAACGGGGTTGAAGGTGTAAGTTAGTGGAAACAAGCGAGAATTTGGGTTACATTGGCCACAGCCTACCCCATCTAAAGGAAAAGACCCAAAAAGGTCATTCCCGCTCGGGTCCTTGGACTAGAGTTTCTCGCGCCCCATTATTGACCCTGATGGTCTTGATGAGGTAAATTCTCCCTATCCCTAACAGGTTTTGAGGAATACATTCGAGATCCAACCATTAATGTTACCCACGTGATTTGTAAGGTTAAGGCAAGGGTTTTATTAAAGGAATCTTTTCGGAATGAGTAAACCCCTAGCTCATTCTCTATATTTATATCCATTTTAAAGTGTAGAGTTAATTATATGCTTTTAGTGTCAATTGTTAATTTTAGTCATAGTTAATTCGATTCCTACCAATTTATACTTAGGAATAGACGAACAATTCATAGAACTCTTTACTATTAAATCTAAGACTAATAGATTGGAAGCTAGCTCCCTGAGGAAATCGACCCCGACTCCAGTTGGGTACTACAATCTTTGACGATCGCCTCACACCTTTATATGTGAGTGGATTGAGCGTGGATCATCTACCAAGTTAAGCCAGTTGGGGTCAATAACGAGGTGCGTAAAGATCTAGTTCAAAGACCATAGTAGAAATAGCTATTTTTAGCTACTTCTTTTAGATAGGGTAGGCTCGTGAGCCAATATAACCCAAATCCTCGCTAGTTCTTATAAACCCACACCTCAACTCTGTTTGGGTGATGAAAGCAAAGTGGGGTTTAGTCTAAGTGCGGCGATACCTTAAACTTGAATATGAAATATGATTAGAACTAGATAAACATTAACCAATTAATATGAAGACCTAGTTATGCGATATATATTTATACAATCATGTCCTCAATATCATCAATAACACCAAATATATTCAACACAAAGTATGAAAATGAAGAAAAAAGCAAAAAAAGATTAAGAAATTATCATTGAGTTGCTTCAAATTTTCACTCTCTTGGTGTTTTAAGTGGATTCCTACTCCCTAAGCTTGGAAAATAACCAAAGATAATGGTCCAAAAACCTTAAGGAACTATTTATACTATCCTACAATTGAGTAAAATAAGTTGTCAAAGATGCCATTCGTGTTGATTTCAGCTTGCAGCCGATGAATATGCAAACAGCCGAATCCATTCGGCGGGGGAGCCGATTGAAACAACCGATCTCAAATTGGATATGCCTCTATCGGCCGAATAGCTGATGATTCTGTTGCCTACCGATTCATTTAGCCGATAGTTCGGTGGGGGCCAATTGAAATAGGCGGGGGCCGATCATTTCTGCCTTGCTTTTCTCTAGTTTCTTAAATTAAGTCCAAAACTTTATTTTTGCTATTTCTTGAGTCTTTTTAGCCTCCTTTGGTTCCTTAGCTCATAGTATCACCAATTTCCTGAAACAAAGAGAATGTACATAAGATTCGCTCATCAATAATAGCTAAAAGACAATAAAAATATCATAAAGAGCTCAATATGAAGGTAAAATACCAACACATCACATATAGTGATCTGGTGGACACGTGAATATTACTAACTCTTGATCTTGCTCTCTACCCAATATTGTTAAGTGGTCTGCACACTTATTTCCTACCCAACGATGATTAGGGGAATCTTTGTTAATGTTATACTCCACAGTGAGTAAATCAACGCATTATTTGAGTCGGTTTCAATGATGACATTCTTCAAGTTGTAAATTTTTGCTAGAGTTAAACCCAGGGCTGGCTCAATGCCTAAAGACAAAAGTTTACATAATTTTTTAATAAACATGCATGTATATTTTACTTTAAAATTCTCTTTTTAAATTCTTTTGAGATGCAAAAATTATAAATTAGTCTTTCTAAATTAATTTCTTCAAATATTTTTTTGATGAATAACTCGACACATTAATCCAGTCGACCGATTATATAACGTAGACATTAATAATGCGGTAATTTTTTTCAAAGCTTTTAAGTTTTTTTATTTTTATTTTTTTCAAAAAAATATTCAAATTTTTATAGTAGAACTTAATCTAATATTTTAAAGCTTTAATTAAACTCATATATGTTTGTAAGACTTTTTACAATTATAATCAATGTAGCGTATTGAAATAAATAACTAACATTTTGTTCACTTAAAAAAACCTAACCAATATAAATAAAAATAGCTAATAATAAAATTTGTGGCCTTTGACTCATAGGGAACTAAAACGAAAGCTTTACTGGCCTTACTCTTGAACCACTTATGGTTAAACTGTCATGTATACCTCCAAAATTCTGTTGTTTCTTTCCTCCTGATTCGGTCGTAGAACCCTCAAAGCCATCTTTCCTTGTCATTTCATACAACAACCCGACCGCAGCTAATCTTGAATAAGGCATCAAATTTCCATCGCTGTTAATTTTGACATACACTTGAGGAAGAAACGACTGACTGATCTAAGTGCGTTTAATACTACTGAGTTGAATATTCGTAGATTGAATATGACAACTCGCACTTAGTTGGATTGGAAAATATGGAACTTGAGGGCACGACAAATGCAAGAATAATGTTGCCATAATTTTCTTTGTAGTTGCGTAGGAGAGAGAACTAATTACGCTGACAATATGTTTCTTATTTTTCACACTTATCAAATGAAGAAGCTAGGCAAGTTAGTTGTTAAATCCTACTTCTAATGGGATTATACTTAGTAATTTAAGAATGTTAGGAAAATTAAAAAAGACAACTTAAGATAGAAAACATGCATTACTAATTCATGTAGGATAAGGAAAGTTTATTTAGCCGTTTCATAAATTTCCAAACAATCTTTTTTTTAACTCAAAGTCAAGATTTTATTTCCACTGTTTGAAACATACATATAAGAGAAGGGGGATTTGTCTGACCTTTCTTATAAAATAAGGTTGTTCGCTAATACAAAAAACTATAGTATGATAATTGACCTTGCAAAAAAAACAAAAGTGGTGATAAAGCAGAGTAATCTCTAGGTTGTTCAAAGATGAATAATTTTGGTCTTCTCTTCTTGACTCTGAAAGAGGAAAGCCGCCACCTATCTGCATTCAGTAAACCTTTGATCTGTCTAGGTATACTACTAAAGTCAGTAAATATATGTACTTGCTGCTCTCTGTGGCTCAGAGCAGCCAATCTATCTACAGCTTGGTTGGCTTCTCTATAATAATATTTAATAGTTATATTATGATCCACAACTAAGGTTTTGATCTGTTGAACTAGTCTCTCTATTCTCTTGGTGTATCCCACTTGCTTAATATACAGTTATGTAGAAGAAGAAAATCAATTTCCCCTATGATCAATGAATGTCCCTCCTCTATACACAAGTTCAAACCAAAGAGGAGAGCATTTGCTTCTGCCCCGTTGCTTGTTCCGTGTTCCATAGGTAAGACGTAGGCCATGACAAGTCTGCCCCTGCTTTCCCTTACTACACCACCACCACCACATGCACCATTTATATAGCTTCCATCAGAGTTGACTTTTACAAAAGATAATGGAGGTTTAGCCCAGCACACCACCAAAGATGTGCTATCAATCAGTGAAGAGTCAAACAGTTTGCAAATATCCTCCCAGACATATCCCACTTTTGATACTTGAAAATGTAGAGCTCACCAGTTGGATCAAGTAAAAAGAAATTAACTTTGAATATCTACTAATAGAAGGTTTCTCCATGTCATACCTGCTACTGCATTTAGATCTCAACACTTCCCAAATTACCACTGGATGAAGGATTTTGAAGACATACCTTGCAATAACATTGCCATTTCTATGTCTCCAGCAGTTATGAATCAATGATCTCAGGGGAATATCTCTGAACTGAATTCCTACTCTTTCAGCAAAGAGGCTCCATATCTGATGAACAAACTGTCCTTGTGCAAAAAAATATTCCACAGTCTCCTCTCCAGGATACAGCTCAGGTTCTGGGTAGCAGGAACATTTTGAAACCACATTAATGCCAAACAAACTGATTCTATCATCTGTTTAAATTCTATTATGAACAGCCCTCTACATCAAAAAGGACATTTTGAAGGGTACATCCTTGTGCCAAATCATTGAATCAAAAATTGTCATATCATTTCTTTGCCTCATAAGATTCCATGTTGAAGCCACTGAGAAGACCTCAGTAGATGAGACAGACCATATTGGAGTATCTTGAACATTCTGCCTATAAGAGACCTTAACATTCCTCAGTATTTCTTTCACTGATTCTGGTGGTTGGATATACAGATTAGTCCATTCCCATTACCCATCTCTGTACACTTTATTAAGAGCAGTGTCATCATATTCAGCCCCTTCACCTAATTTGCTACATAAAGGTCCAAGGGTGGACCAATTATCATAACAGAAACTCACATTTCCTTCACCTATCTTCCACCAGATATTTTTCTCAATTTCTAGTTTCAAATCGCCCATAGATTTCCAACTGTGTGATTGCCCAGGTGACCACTGCTTGTATACTGGATGGAAATCATTGCAGTATTTTGCTCTAACAAATTGAGACCACTGAGAGTTGGAGGTTCTTAAGATCCACCACTACTTGGCTGTAACGGCCTTACAATTATCTTCAATTTTTCTAAAGTTTTCTCCACCTTTATCATAAGGTAAGCACAACTTGCACCATGCAGTCCAATGATATCTTATATTGTTTTCCTGGCCAGACCAAAAAAATCTAGCCATGAATTTTTCAATTGTGTCAAGTGTGCCTTTTGTGGGATGTACTGCAGACAACATATGAATATTCAGAGCTAGCGGAACATGCCTAATTAATGTAGCCCTTCCTCCTGCAGAAAGAAACTTCAAATGCCAGCCTTTCATCCTGTTCACTACCTTAGTCACCATTTCTGTGAAGAAAGCTATTTTTTTTCTTCCTGAAAAAAGAGGGCACCCAAGGAACTTGATAGGAAAATCTTCAAATCTCGCTCCAGTGATTTCTGCTACTCTGTTGATAGTTATTTGTGATGCATTAAGCTTGAAAGAAAAGCTACATTTTGATTTGTTCACTTTCTAGCCAGAAACTCTCTCATAATCCTCAAGAATTGCCAGAATCAACTGCAATGTAGCCTTGCTACAATTACAGAACAAGATGGTATCATCTGCGAAGGCCGAGTGATTTATTTGGGGCCCATTGTTGCTCATGTAGAAACCTTTATACCTGATCTTGAGTTTCAGATTATTAAGCATCACTGACAAGAGCTCAACACTTAGTATGAATAAAGAAGGAGAAATGGGATCCTTGTCTCAAACCTCTGGTTGATCTAAAGAAACCATGCTTGCTACCATTCACAATTAGAGTATACCAACTGTTTAAGATGTATCTGTATATTAGATCAATCCAGACTTCTGCAAAACCCATCTTCCTCAGGATGATGCATAGAAAAGGCCAAGAAACCCTATCATATGTCTTAGCCATGTCAATTTTCATCACCACATTCCCCCTCTTGCAGGTTTAGCAATATCATTTACAATCTCTTGAGCCAACAGAATATTTTCAGTAATCGACCTCCCTTTAATGAAACCACTCTGGTTATGAGAAATGATATTAGGCAGAATAGTACTCAATCTAGCATTCAAGATCTTAGCTATTATCATGTTTGATACATTACATAGACTGATTGGTTGGTAGCATAATCAAGCATAGGTGTGTGAAGAACTTGGGAAAGTCAGCTCCACAGAAAAAGGCCACCACAGCTTTGTATAATTCTTCAGCTATTACTGGCCATGCACTTTTGTAGAACTTTCCACTCAGCATGTTAGGGCTAGGAGCACTGTCTGGATCCAGTGAAAAAATACTTACTCTTCCATAGTTGGTACTGCCACCATATTCTAGTTTTCTGTGTACTGACAGATCTTCTTACCTCATCAAGAATATTAAGGTCCACACTATTACTCTCAGCAATATATAAATGTTGAAAGAAGATAACAACTGCATCTGCAATTTCACTTGTCCCCTCTACCCAATTGTCACTTGAATCTTTGATTTTCTGGATGTTAAGCCTCTTTCTCCTATTGTTAATAACAACATGGAAGAAAGCAAAATTAGTATCACCCTCTTTCAGCCATTTCACCCTTGCTTTCTGTCTAGTAATGCTATCCTGATTCTTCAAAAATCTAGTGAATTCAGCTCTAGCTTTTAATAGATTCTCTCTGTTTTCCTGACTATTGTCAACTACCAGTGTATCCTCAAGGCTTCTAATGAGAACCTCCTGTCTCTTTGGTTCAGCATAGATATCACCAAAAGCTTGTTTGGACCAATAACTTAAAGCTTTACAGACTTTCTTTATTTTTTGCTGGAGAATATAGAAAGGATTCCAATTTACTGCTTCTATCCATGCCTGATGAATAATGCTCAGGTAATATTCATGATCCACCCACATGTTAAGGAATCTGAAGTATTTGACATGTTCAGTATCTGTATGGCCCAGTAAAACTAGAAGAGGTGCATGGTCAGAGCCAGTTCTAGATAAGTGAGTAACACTAGTGCTACAAAACTCATCAAACCATTATGCATTATATACCATCCTATCTAACCTTTGCTAGATGGTATGAGGAGGACCTCTATTATCACTCCAAGTGAATTGAGAACCCACAAACCCAGCATCTTGTAGGTCACAGTCAGCTAAACAAGCCAGAAAGTTGAAACTATCTTCAATTCTGAAAGGTCTACCCCATGTCTTCTCTTCAACACTTGATATCATATTAAAGTCACTCACAAGTATAAATAGTAATGGGCTGAGAACACAAGTATAAATAGTAATGGGCCTTGACCAAAAGGGTCAGCCGGAGATATTTTCATTTTTCTTTCTCCCCAAGTTTTCTCTCTCATCTCTCCCAATCCTTAATCAGAAAACCTTCAATCCTTCTTTGATTCAGTATGTTTTCATGGTATCAGAGCGGGAAATTATGTAGATCTGATCCTGCTGATTCTTCCGATCTTACCCTCATAAGCTGATTCTCAGTTTTTTTTACTGATCGCGGTGACCTTTCATTTTCCGGCAGCCTGTGATCTTCGTGTGGGAGTTTTCGATTTACGGCGGTGTTTTGCCACGGTTTCTGGGCGACGTTTGACCGGTGAAGGAATCTGGGCCTGCTTCGTATTCTTCTTCCGGTTGCAAAGCAGATCGGTAACCCTAATTTTCAATTATTGTTGATTTGCTGGTTTTTTTTTGAGATTCTTTGTTAGAAAACCCTAGCAATTAGTCATTTAGCTTCTTTGCGTGAATATCATGGCTGGTATTAGTACTGGGATAATTGATAAGATCGACTCCACCAATCCCTTATTCATCCATTCTTCCGATGTGCTTGGTATTTCCCTAGTTCATGTCCCTTTTTCGGGATCTGGTTTTGGTGGATGGAAGAGGGATGTTACTGTGTCCCTCTCTGCCAAAAACAAAATAGGGTTCATCGATGGATCTTGCACCAGACCCGAGGAGACCTCACCTCTGTTTCAACAGTGGAACAGATGCAATAGTCTTGTCATATCCTGGTTGACAAGCTCTGTGTCTCCTGAGATAGCCGACAGTATTAGATATTCTGATATAGCTCAGAGTATCTGGACTCAACTCAACACTAGGTATGGTACTGCAAATGGGGCTAGGATTTTTGAGTTGAAGAAACAATTGGTTTCCACTGTCCAGGGTTCTCTCGATATTGCTTTCTATTTTAATAAGCTCAAAAAGTTATGGGATGAGCTTAGGGAGATGAGGAATAGTAAGGTAAAGGCCTGTTACTGTGCAGCCAAGGATGACATCCTTAAGGAGGATGAGGAAAATAGACTCTATCAGTTCTTGATGGGTCTGAATGAGGCTTATGTTAGTGTCAGAGGTAACATTCTGATGATGATGCCTCTACCATCCTTGGACACTGCATACAACATTCTCCTACAAGATGAGAGCCAGAGACAGGTCCAGACTACCTCTAACTTCAACCCTGATTCAGCCTCCTTTAATGCCTATTCTAATTACTCTAATAATAAACCTCCCAATAATCCTCCAAGACAGTACAATCAGAGAATTAATTTTGACCAATCCTGGACCAATCAGAGGGGCCCTCCTAACCAATCTAGAAATAACCAAAGGAATAACAACAATCAACCATTCTGCAGATACTGTAAAAACCCAGGCCATATTATTGAAGATTGCCTTAAACTTAAGCACAAGAATGCCAATAACAATAACAATGACTTTGCCCCCAATCCAAATTCCCACTTCAATCAATTCAATTCAAATCAGAACAAAGGTTCAAGAGGAGGTAGAAGGACAGCAGCTCATGTCACTTCTGTTGTTGATCACTCTGGTTCTTCCTATGAGAATGCTGCACCAGCAGGTTACTCACCAGGTCAGGCAGTGCAGCTTCCAGGGTTAACTCAAGAGCAGTATGTTCAGCTCCTTGGTCTTCTTCAACAGTCTCATGTTTCAGATCAGGGAGCTCAATCTACTCTCATGGGATCTGCCCACTTTGCTGGTACTTCTATGCCTCAACCTCTAGTTTCTAGTCCTAGTTCCTGCATGCTATCTCATTCTCCTCATATGACATGAATAATTGATTCTGGGGCTTCCGACCACATGACATCAAATAAGGATGCATTGTTTGATGTCATACTTTTGCCCATTCCATTCTTAGTAACATTGCCCAATGGTTACAAGGTCAAAGTAACCTCTAAAGGTTTCCTTGCATTAAATAGTTCCATCACTTTACACAATGTTCTTTACATCCCTTCATTCCAACATCACTTACTTTCTGTACATAGGCTGATTCAGCAGTTAAGTTGCACAATCCACTTCACTACTGATTCATGCTATATGCAGGGCCATTTTCTGAAGAAGCCTATGGAGCTTGGTAGACTTGACAATGGTCTCTTCAAGTTTCAGTGGCATCACATGGGACCAACACCATCCTCTGGAAGTGGCTCTTCCCCTACTTGTCTCTCAATTCCTTCCACTGTAAATGATAGTCACAATTTCACTCATTGTAATAAGCCAGATTCCCCTACTACTGCAATTTCCTTTTCAGTTTCTAATACATGTAATGCCCCTGATGTAAATGATATCAATTTGCTTTGGCATCAGAGGCTTGCTCATACTCCCTTTGCTAGATTGAAGTGTATTCCAGCTATTTCTTCTACTCTTTCTTCTAGACAATGTTTTTCTTGCAACATTTGTCAAATGGCTAGGCAAACAAGGATTCCTTTCCCTGATAGTTTGATCCATTCCTCTAAACCATTTCAATTAATACATGTAGACACATGGGGTCCTTATCACACCCCTACTTACTCTGGGGCTAGATATTTTCTCACAATTGTTGATGATTTCACTAGGTGCACTTGGACCCACCTAATGAATTCTAAAAGCAATGCTTTCACACTCCTCAAAGCTTTTGTCCTAATGGTCCAGACTCAGTTTGGTGTCACAGTCCAAACAATTAGATCTGACAATGCCCTGGAGATTGGTCTGAGTAATTCTGCCATTCAATTCTTCTCAGACATGGGAATCTTACATCAAACATCCGGTCGACATACCCCTCAACAGAATGGGGTTGTGGAAAGGAAACATAGAACTCTTCTTGAGGCCTGTAGAGCTCTCTTATTTCAAGCTCACATGCTTGTCAGGTTCTGGGGGGACTGTTTATTGTCTGCCACCTATATAATTAACAGATTACCCTCCAAGCTACTCAACAACAAGTCCCCATTTAAATTGCTATATGGGAAGCCACCCACCTACTCTCACCTGAAAAGCTTTGGCTGTTTATGTTACTCTACTGTTCCAATCCCTCATAGAGACAACTTACAACCCAGGGCAATGCCTTGTGTCTTCATTGGTTACCCATTTGCCACCAAAGGTTATAAACTGTGTAACCTACAAACTAAACAATGTTTTGTTTCTAGAGATGTTGTCTTCCATGAATTTCATTTTCCTTTTGCTAACTCTTCTCTTGCTGGTTCTAATGCCTCCACCCTCCCCACTTCTTTCCCTGTAGTTCAGGATGAGTTTTCCTTGGACTTGGACTTCTTCCATTCCTCCAGCTCACCTCTTGTTTCTCCTCTGCCTTCCTCTGCTGCTCCTCCTCCCTCTCCCCCTACATCTCCTCCTTCTCCTGGTTCAATTCCTCCACCTAGAAAATCCTCCAGGT
The DNA here is from genome assembly GCA_037355625.1 of Petunia x hybrida. Taxonomy (NCBI): domain Eukaryota; kingdom Viridiplantae; phylum Streptophyta; class Magnoliopsida; order Solanales; family Solanaceae; genus Petunia; species Petunia x hybrida. The sequence goes on along the minus strand of JBBBVM010000006.1, from coordinate 779,840 downwards.
CTCATACTATTCCTTCTTACCTCACTGATTATCACTATTCTCTTCCTGCCTCTTTTACTTGCTTTTCAGAGCAGTATGTAGGCCTTGAACCTAGTTCCTATGTTCAGGCAGCACCTGTACCAGCATGGCAAGATGCCATGAGAAAAGAGTTTGAGGCCCTAGAGGCCAACAGTACCTGGGACATTGTTCCCTTGCCCAATGGTAAGAAGCCCATTGGATGCAAGTGGGTCTACAAAATCAAACAGAGGGCAGATGGTTCTGTAGAAAGGTACAAGGCCAGGTTGGTCATTAGGGGTGATACTCAGGTGGAAGGGGTTGATTTTCATGAGACCTTTTCACCTGTTGTAAAGATGTCTACTATCAAAACTCTTGTTGCTGTTGCTGCTAAGAAAAACTGGACTCTCTTCCAATTAGATGTCAACAATGCCTTTCTCCATGGGGATCTGGAGGAAGAAGTTTATATGAAACTTCCTCAAGGATTGTCTGTTACAGCTCCTCCCAATTCAGCTCCCTTAGTGTGCAGATTAAAGAAATCCTTGTATGGCCTGAGACAAGCTTCCAGGCAATGGTATGCCAAGCTGTCTCAAGCCCTTTTCTCAAGGGGTTACACTCATTCTCTTAATGACTACTCTCTGTTTATCAAAGGTCCTCCTGGTAATATGGTCATCCTTGCTGTATATGTGGATGACATCATCCTCACTGGTGATAATCTTCAAGAAATCTCTAGTCTGAAACAGTTCCTGGATGCAGCTTTCAAAATTAAAGACTTGGGGGTTCTGCATTATTTTTTGGGTATTGAGGTTTCCTCTGTGCCTGGTGGCCTCTTACTCAACCAGAAGAAGTTTGTCTCAGATTTGCTCAACACTTATGGGTTTTCTAGTGCTACTCCTGTTGTCAGTCCCCTTGACTTGAATGTGAAACTTAGAGCCTCTGAAGGTGCTTTGTTGCCCAATCCAGAGGTTTACAGGAGCCTGATTGGCAAGCTTCTCTTTCTGACCAATACTAGGCCAGACATCAGCTTTGGTGTCCAGCACTTGAGCCAGTTTCTTCAGGCTCCCAGGCTTCCACATCTCATTGCTGCTCAACACATGCTGAGGTACCTCAAAGGTACAGCTGAGCCTGGCTTGTTCTACTCCTCCACTCCTGACTTCAGTATTCAGGCTTACAGTGATAGTGACTGGGCAGCTTGCCCAGACACACGCAGGTCTGTTACAGGTTTCTGCATCTTCCTGGGTGGTAGTCTAATTGGGTGGAAATCAAAGAAGCAGCCTGTGGTGTCCTTATCCTCAGCTGAAGCTGAATACCGGGCTCTTAGCAAGCTGGTTGCTGAGCTGGTTTGGCTTTCTCGACTACTCACTGAGATTTCTGTCCCTGTTGCTCTGCCCATATCTGTCTATTGTGACAGTCAATCAGCCATGGTCTCTTGTTCCTGATTCATGTTACTACATCCAACCAGCTGGCTGACATTCTGACTAAGCCGTTGCCCGGGGTGCTGCATCACAATCTTCTCGGCAAGTTGCAGGTGGTCTCCCCCTCCAACTTGAGGGGGGGGGGTGTTGGATTATCAGCATACTTAGCGTCTGCACCTAAGAGGAATGCACTGTATTGTTAGTCATACACTTGTAATTTATGTATTAGTCTCAGTTTGTATAGTTTGTATAATTGATATAGCTTTTGTATTACTTATGTAATTTGGGTCATAGCCCACAGATGTATATTTTAGTCCATTGGGCTGAGAACACAAGTATAAATAGTAATGGGCCTTGACTAAAAGGGTCAGCCGGAGATATTTTCATTTTCCTTTCTCCCCAAGTTTTCTCTCTCGTCTCTCCCAATCCTTAATCAGAAAACCTTCAATCCTTCTTTGATTCAGTATGTTTTCACAAGCTAGTGAAGGCATGTCTCCACCGTAGAGGCATCTGACATGGTTGATTATACACGAAAACTAATTGCTGAAATTTTTTTGCTAAATGAAAGAATTATGGTAATCAAAGGAATGCTTGAATTGGTGAAAAGAGCTTCCCTTGTTGCATTAAATTCTCAATCTCTAGTTTATGCCTTGCCAACTTTCACACTCTGTATCAGAATGAATGCTTTTCAATATATGCTGCAGTTTCATCTTCACACCCTTGAGGATAGTGTTAGGGAAATATGCACCTTAAGCTTCTGTCCACGGACCTATGTTACTGCATTTAATTATATGATGACTTTTTTTTTACCAGGTGGAACATAAGAACTCCCTAAGGATGAAATCGTTTTATTTGGTTCCTGATTTTAAGGACAAACGAGAAGTACTGCAAGGTCCCTATAAGGAAGTCATGATGGTAATCAGATATGTAAAGTGCGGTCCAGAGCTGATGCTTTCCAGGGAGGCCTGGAGGGGACTTTGACAATGAAGATGGGCATAAGCGGGTGAAGCTAAACGAAGACGGTATGCCACATGCTGTTGATACTTCTTATAGTGCAACAATTAGAATAATGACACCAGAAAATGTTTGCTGTCGCTAAAGAAGTTAATGACACCAGCAAAGTTCAGTCTGTAAACTTTTCACGCCCTGGAATTTATGCAGTAATTGAAGTGTTTACAGGCCTTGGTTTCTTCTACTTCCCGTTTACATGTTACCATCACATATTGTGATTTGCATAGACGAGAGATTTTCCAATGCTAATGTTTCATGGACTCATCGTTTGATGTTTCAATTGTCATGACACAAGCTGTTACACAATCTGCAATCTGTCTTCCAAATTTATCTTCGAAACAGTAACACAGATTCACAACTCGATGGATAATAGCCCTATCCAACACTTAAATACCAGGCTCTTATCTGTGCTAAGGTTCGAACTCGTGATGTACACCTACTCACACTTCCCAAGTTACACTCTCACCAGTAGACCAAAGCCCTGGGGCAATCTTTCTACCAAATTTATGGCTTTAAGTTGCAAGTTTAGGGGGTGCTGGAAAGAGAATATGAAGCTTACCCAAAAACAGATAGGACAGTCGAGACAGTAGGCTTGAGCTGCAACCAATAACCAACAGGAATTGCCCCCACGAAGTTCAATTGCAGGAAGTGTTGCCAAAGCAAAATCAACAGCCTCAACAGGCTCCTCAAAGCATTACCAAGTTTTACTCCAAAACCTCAAGCCCTGATAGAATCAACAGCAGCTTTTGCATCACCTGAAACTGCAAGCAAACCAACAGACACTGAAGCCCACTAAATCACCCATAACAGGAATTTCAATGGTTTTTCATCAGTAGCCAGCAATAAACCCTCTTTCCTTTCGAATTTCTTCAAACAAACTATCAGAACTAGCTCTTTTTACAATTTGAAAATGATCCAAATGGTTAAATGTTTGAATTATTGGAAAAAGTTTGAGTCTTCAAGTGATTGTCTTTTTTCAGGTAAGAAATATTGAATCTTGGTGAATGAGAAAGAGGGTTGAGACTTTCTAAAATTGGAAGTTAATAGCTGGGGAGAGTGGGAAAAGGAAGTGGTCATTGTGTGAATGGAAAATGGACTGAAAAAATTAGAGAGACAAGAGCTCACATGTTTGAGCTCAGTTCATGTTTAACAATTAACAGAAAGTATGAAGTCCGCTTTCCTGACTAAAGTGAAGCGAGAGCAATTAGCACTTCAGCGGCGCCACCATGAATTCGCCAAGCACACCATGTTCCTGCAAAAAGCAGCACCATTACTTGTCATAAACTGAAGATGAAGTGATGAACTACATTCCAATCGCTAACACTATAGATTTTGAAGTCTAACTAATACTCCGTACAACAACCCTTAGTTGACATGGTTGGACTAGTTAGATATGCATTAGTCATAGATTTTGAACTGTATGTAAGACCTATAAATAGATATGTATTGTATCAATTATCATTAAAACATCGATATACCTTCTTTTCTTTCTTAATTGTCACAGTCATCTTATTACAAACTATGTTCCTGTGGATGTACCGCCAACTTGATTATTAACTCAAAATCAACTACAATTGAATCGCTACTTTTCGAACTCATATAAGATTACTTACACGCTAAAAAAATAAAAATCTGAATACCAGACTACTATAAGACAATCATCAGTAAATATCATTTTTCAGCAATTGAAGATTCAACTACTAATTAACAACCGGATGCTTGTTTTTTTTAAGACAATTCCACGTAACAATTGAATTAATATTAGGTTAGACCTATAGGAAATTAAATACCGAGAAAAAAGAAACATCAGGAAAAAATAGAGTAAACATAAATCAGAGATAAACCCAATGATCTCACGACATTTAAAAAAAAAAAAAATACTCTTTCAATGTTATTCGTTCTTGTCGTCATTTACAATAGTATACATTTCATATTTGTTTTTTTTCAATTCCTAATCAAGTTACATGTTTTTGGATACCTAGGATATGCAACGTGAGACATGTCGTTATGAAGCAATTGCTGCACATCATGATCCGGTGGACAAGGTAATATTACCAATTCTTGATCTTGCTTCCTTCCCAACATCGCTAAGTGATCCGCACACTTATTTCCTTCTCTCAAAGTATGCATTATAGCAATCCTAAGTTTCGACATAACACTCCTGCATTCTTCAATAACAGCATGATCGGGGTCATCTTTGTCGAGGTTGTTCTCCACGGTTAGTAACATCAACGCATTATTTGAGTCGGTTTCAACGATGACATTCTTCAAGTTGTAAAGTTCTGCTAGAGTCAGACCGCCAAGTATACCCCATAATTCCGTTGTAAGACTCGACGTTGCTTTCTTGCTAAGTCGCCCATAGAACCCTCCAAGCCACCTACCCCTATCATCTCGTACAACACCCCCAAACGCGGCTAATCCAGAATAAGGCATGAAACTGCCATCGGTGTTAATCTTGATATATCCCTGAGGAGGAAACGACCAACTAATATAAACAGGTGTGTTGTAGCTTTTTGGATTGGAAATTGTGGGACTTGAAAGAAAGACGAACGCATGTACAGTGCCGCCATAATAGTTTTAGTTAGTAAGAGATGAACTAATTACGTAACAACACTATGTTACTTGATAATTATCACAGCATCGATGAAGAAAACTACTTATAATAGTTGTGAAGTCTTAGTTCATGTGGGATTATATTTAGTTTTTTAGGAAAGTTATAAGAAAACTCATTAAGGAAAAGCCGAAAACTTAAACGGTTCTGAAATCCTATATTACATGGGATATATTTAGTAAATTAGGCAGCAGCCTTTAATCCTATTTAAAATAAGATTCTACTGATCCATTAGGGGAAGTTTATTCGGCCGTTTGTAGATTTCCAATTTTAAGTCAAGATAAACAATTTACTGTGGTAACAAATACGACTTTTAGGGGTTGTTTGGTTGAGATAGACTTTACGCGGGTATTAATAATGTATATGTTAGTTATGCAGATATTAGCTATCCAGGTATTAGTTATGCAGGTATTATATCTTGGTTAAATTACTTACATTTCATAATTTAAATTATGTGTTTTAATATTTAATTTTCAATAGATGTTTGTTTACTATTATATCCTTTGAGCCTAGCAGTGTAATTTATTTACATAGTTATTCAACAGAGGTGAGCGCATATTTGCCCTTTTAATATTTTAATACCTGCATAACTTAATACCCGCATTATTATTCCACCTCTATCTCGCACAAAATAATATATAGATTCACTCATTAATTTATGCGGTATTATTAGTGCAGGTTTCTAAATCCAAACCAAACACATTAGTGCAGATTTTTATACCTTCTTACAAAACAAACCAAACACTGCATAAACTTTGTGAGGAATTTAGTGTAGGTATTAAGTTTTATGCACCCTACCAAACTAGTAGTTAATGTTTATCAGTTAGTTAAGATTCATTTTATGAATACTTAAGAATTAATACAAAATATCTTAGGGATGAGTATTATTGAAAATGGTGTTTTTAGTAAAAATATATAATAAGAGTACAACAATTCAAACAAATTTAAAAGCCGTAGAAAAATAATTTGAATATCCTGAAACTATCACGAGTATCAAAAAGAAAACTTTGTCTTATTTCATAAGATCTTTTATTAATTGATTTACAAATAAGAGTTGCTTTTTAATTTTTAGTTTCTTAATTACTCCTACTAACATGCTCTAATAGCCACAAAAAGTTTGTAGCATATTTAAAAGTTAAACCCACGAATTTCAGAAACATTTTTGTATATGTCAACCGTATTTTTGATGTATTTGACGTTAATTATAGTGTACAAATAAAAATGAAAAACCAAGGCTTACTTTATTTTTTGGGTTTCCTAGATGGTGTTAAAAACCCACTTTGAGGCCTGATTAATTTGAAGTCGCGCCCAAAAATCATACGGTAAGGATAAAGCGCTCTCCATTAGATGCGACTTTATTCCTATGGACTAGTTCCTATAGAGATTCCCCTTGGTCTAATTCCACGCCTTATGACGAAAGGGGAGTCGGCGTGGCGTAAAGTGAAGATTGGGGGAGTAGAAAAAATTCCCTTATGGGGTATTCCGAAGGTGTAACCTAGAGAACTTGAAATTTTTAATTAAAAATAGATGAGGACTTATCACTTCATCACAATCATTTTTGTGGTTAAAAATCAAAGCTTATAGCAAAATCATATTAGTGAAAGTTTCTCACACAAAAAGGTGTAAGTTTTATTTGCACTGCACCTTCCCTTTTCCATTGCACGTGCCCTATGTAATGGAGAAGATTTCTATATAAAAAAGATGAATATTTTCAATTATTCAGTCGTACATCGATGTAAAATAGCGAACGAGAAAAAATGTTAGCACAAAGAAATTCGCAGACATTGTTCAAAGTGAAATAAGAAAAAAGAATCTCTAAATCTTTGACTGTAACCAGGGGCTGATCCACGAACAAATTTTGGGTGCTCGAGCACTGATTGACTTTGACACGAACTTTATATAATTGTATAAAAAATATTGAAAAAACAAATCTAAATAATTAAGGAACACTCATAAAACTTTAAATTTGGTACGTTATTTGGTTAATGGAAGGATGCTAGAGGCTTTGTATAAAAGGGTCTAAGTGTTCAAATCTAAGTTGGAACAATGTTTTTCTAAAGGCATTTTATTGTTTCTTTTCTACTAAGTATTATTAAGCATCCACAAACTTAAAATGAAGCACGTCGTTCATAAAATATGTCATAACAAGCATTTCTTGTTTTCTAAAAAGGGCAAAAGATCATGTTAACATTGACTTTTTCACAAACCATTTTTTCTAAATGAATCTTCCAAAAACCTCATCACAAGCGGAAATTAAAAAGGACGAAGGATTAAAATTGTCACCAAACTATACAAAAAGGTTTAAAAATACCACGCATTAAAAATATGTTATTAAGATGTCACTGTCGTTATATTTTGAGTTCAAAAATGACATTATGTCATTTTATTGAACCGAACGTATTTTTCCTATTTTCTATTTTTTGAAAATCCTATAATTATGTGGCAATAAATCCCCCCCCCCCCCTCTCCACCCCAACTTAATTACAGACCCTCACCCCACCCTTATTATTACTTTTTACCCTTTTCTCTTCCCAAACTAAACCCTAAAGCTAAAATCCTTCTTCCAATCACCATTAAACTCAACTCTATATTGATGTGCTATCTGGTTGAAATCATTATACAATTTCATATGTTGTAAAGTTAAATTTCCAACTCCTAATCTTCTCATCATATTGTGCCAACAGATTCATCACCTTCACCCTCCTCTCCTCGAACATCTTAATTATGATTAAAATAAATTGGGTGAAAGGTAGTAATAGGGTTAGGGTGGGCGTTTTGTAATTAAGTTGGGGTGGGGTGGTTTTATTGCCACATATGTTTTTCTTAAATTTTGTAACGATTTTCGAAAAATAGGAAATAGTAAAAATAAATTCCATCCAACAAAATGACATTTTTGAGTCTTTATATATATGTAATGGCATATTTAATCCCCCCCCCCTCTCCACCCCAACTTAATTACAGACCCTCACCCCACCCTTATTATTACTTTTTACCCTTTTCTCTTCCCAAACTAAACCCTAAAGCTAAAATCCTTCTTCCAATCACCATTAAACTCAACTCTATATTGATGTGCTATCTGGTTGAAATCATTATACAATTTCATATGTTGTAAAGTTAAATTTCCAACTCCTAATCTTCTCATCATGTTGTGCCAACAGATTCATCACCTTCACCCTCCTCTCCTCGAACATCTTAATTATGATTAAAATAAATTGGGTGAAAGGTAGTAATAGGGTTAGGGTGGGCGTTTTGTAATTAAGTTGGGGTGGGGTGGTTTTATTGCCACATATGTTTTTCTTAAATTTTGTAATGATTTTCGAAAAATAGGAAATAGTAAAAATAAATTCCATCCAACAAAATGACATTTTTGAGTCTTTATATATATGTAATGGCATTTTTAATCCCCCCCCCCCCCCTCTCCACCCCAACTTAATTACAGACCCTCACCCCACCCTTATTATTACTTTTTACCCTTTTCTCTTCCCAAACTAAACCCTAAAGCTAAAATCCTTCTTCCAATCACCATTAAACTCAACTCTATATTGATGTGCTATCTGGTTGAAATCATTATACAATTTCATATGTTGTAAAGTTAAATTTCCAACTCCTAATCTTCTCATCATGTTGTGCCAACAGATTCATCACCTTCACCCTCCTCTCCTCGAACATCTTAATTATGATTAAAATAAATTGGGTGAAAGGTAGTAATAGGGTTAGGGTGGGCGTTTTGTAATTAAGTTGGGGTGGGGTGGTTTTATTGCCACATATGTTTTTCTTAAATTTTGTAACGATTTTCGAAAAATAGGAAATAGTAAAAATAAATTCCATCCAACAAAATGACATTTTTGAGTCTTTATATATATGTAATGGCATTTTTAATTCCCCCCCCCCCCCTCTCCACCCCAACTTAATTACAGACCCTCACCCCACCCTTATTATTACTTTTTACCCTTTTCTCTTCCCAAACTAAACCCTAAAGCTAAAATCCTTCTTCCAATCACCATTAAACTCAACTCTATATTGATGTGCTATCTGGTTGAAATCATTATACAATTTCATATGTTGTAAAGTTAAATTTCCAACTCCTAATCTTCTCATCATGTTGTGCCAACAGATTCATCACCTTCACCCTCCTCTCCTCGAACATCTTAATTATGATTAAAATAAATTGGGTGAAAGGTAGTAATAGGGTTAGGGTGGGCGTTTTGTAATTAAGTTGGGGTGGGGTGGTTTTATTGCCACATATGTTTTTCTTAAATTTTGTAACGATTTTCGAAAAATAGGAAATAGTAAAAATAAATTCCATCCAACAAAATGACATTTTTGAGTCTTTATATATATGTAATGGCATTTTTGAACTCAAACTATAAGACATTGACAACTGAATACCATATTCTTAACGCGTGGTATTTGTAGACCTTTTGGTATTTTTTAATGGCAATTTCGGCCCTCCGTCCACATAAAAAGATGCTGAACTCAAATCTTTTCCACTTCAAAGCTTAACCAAATTAACCCTTCTCTAGAAAAACAACCCCCTGCCATCCTCCTAACACTCCAACACACAATGATCTAGAAGTACGAGTTGGTATGTAGCTCCTTGATTTAGTTTCATGGTGATGATAATATAAAAGAACAAAGCCACAATTGGTTGTAAAGATCTGCATCTGCAGGTAACAAAGCACTTTATTAGTATTTTGTGCTGTAAACTTTTGTGCCCTGAATCACTCTGATAGATTCTCGTTAGAAGTCTGACATAATTTCTATACAAAAGACGTATTGGATTTTAAATAACGACGCAACTAAAAGCATGCGACAGGCACAGACAATATGGAGTAATAGATCATACGATGGAACCCAAGACAAAGAATAGCATTATGTGAAGAAATAGTTGCAATGCAGATCCATTACAAGAAGGAAAAAAAAGAAAAGATTCGCTTTCTTTTTCTGCCTCATCCTCTAGGCTCTATTGTCCAAAAAGAGTGACATTGATCATCTTCAAACTTCAACAGGATGTGATATCAGCTTGATGAGCTCAATGATTTTTTAAGACTTCGAAGGATACTCCACATGAATGTCGAAATAATGAACAGTATTACACCGGTTATAATGGCATACTTGAGTCCAAGATTCACCAACAAGTTTACCAAAAGGCCAGCCAAGACAACACCAACAAAATTTGCTGAAAAAGCAGACCAGAAAGGCATATCGAGGATGGAAGCTATGATTGCTCCTGTCCAAGCTCCGGTTCCAGGAAAAGGAACTGCCACGAAGAGCATTAAACCAAGCCATTGAAACTCTTGTACAGGACCTGCCTTCTTTTTGGCCCTCTCAAACAACAAATCCAAAAGTTTTGATGCTGACTTGTTCGTTCCAGCAAGTAAAATTGCTAACTTCTTTAAGTATAGCACAATAAAGGGGACAGGAACCATGTTCCTACAAATGCAGCACCATTACTTGTCATTAGCAAACTGAAAAAGAACTACACTCCAATCGCTACCTTCTCCACTCATAAAAGATTAACACGAACAGTATAGCTTTTGAAGTCTAACTAATGTACAATAATCCTTAAATGACATGGTTGGACTTAGTTAGATATGCATAGTCATAGATGCAGTACTGAAGGTAGTAGTGTGCCTCATTGGTCAAATATAAATTTTGAACTGTATCTCAAACCTATAAGTAGATATGTCTTTGTATCCATTATCATTAAAACATGAATACATCTTCTTTTCTTTCATATTTGTCACAGTCATCATTTCAAAAACTAGGCACCTATAGATGTCAGCACCAACTTGATTATTAACTCAAACTAAGCTACACTTGAATCGCTACCTTTTGCACTATAGCAGTATAGCTTCTGAAACTATTAGTTTAAGAAAATCATCAGTAGACGTCATTTTAGCAGCAACTGAAGCTCCAACTACTAATTAACAACCAGATGGTAGTTTGTTTCGACATATTTCCATATAACAGTTGAAGTATCAATAGCTAACTTTCATACAGCACAACAACAAACCTTTTAACTTCAATCAACGTTATTCAAAATGCAGTATAGGAAATAACTCCTAAGGATGAAACAGAAATTCAATTCACTGGAAACAATCTGCAATCTTTCTTCAAAATCACATGGCGTGAGCTGTAATACTAGTAGGGTACTAAAAAGGGGGTAAATAATTATCTAAACTCGGTGTTTACACCAATCCAAACAATTTAATCTTATCAATAAAAAGTTGAAGTGACACTACATATCACTTAACTATAACCGTGGTTAACAGCTTGTTTGGGTGGTTGTTACCTATTGTATTATATTGTTACTTATAAAACAATGTTTCCTTTGCTTGTTACTTCAATTTAATTGTATTGCATTGTTAAATCTGTTGACAAAGGCCATTTTAACTGATTATGTGTGATCACATTGTTGCCTCATTTTTTTCTCATCTTGCCCTTATTATATTTACTAATCCTATTTACCCTTTATCCTAATAACTGTACCTTGTACCCTACTCTTTATTTTGCATAATGTAAGCTCATTCTTAAGATTGCTAGTGTATGGTATTATGAAACGACGGGAAACACTACAATCTATCTAAACAATGTACTAATAAAACAGTACAATACTATACAATACAATACACTATGAAGCGATACGTCACAACGACAATCAAAATAATATTGGTTTTTTGCATTTATTGGTTTGTTGTAAACACCGGCGAAACTGTTAACCTTAAAAGGGAATGTGAGACTTACCCAAGAACAGATAACACAGTCAAGACAGTAGGCTTGAGTTGCAACCAATAACCAACAGGAATAGCCCCACGAAGTTCAATAACAGGAAGTGTAGCCAAAGCAAACACCACAGCCTCATCAGGCCAACCTAAACTCCTTAAACCATTAGCAACTTTTACACCAAAACCTGAAGCCCTGATAGAATCAGCAGCAGCTTTTGCATCACCTGAAACTGCAAATAAACCAACAGATACTGAAGCCCATAACAACACTAAAAACAAGAATTTCAATGGTTTTTCATCATTAGCCAATAACCTTTCTTCCTTTTCAATTTCTTCAAGAAAACTATCAGAACAACAAGCTCTTTTTACATTTTGAAAATGACCATAATGGGCTAAATTTTGAAATATTGATAAAGTTTGAGTCTTTAAGTGAAATTGATTATTTTGAGTATGACCAAGATGGTTAAAAGTTAAAGTCTTGAAGTGAATTTGTCTATTTTGATGCAAGAAAGATTGAATCTTGGTGAATGAGAAAGAGAGTTGAGACTTTCTAAAATTGGAAGTTAATAGCTGGGGAGAGTGGAATAAAGAAGTGGCCATTTGGTGAAAGGAAAATGTACTGAAAAAATTAGAGAGAAAAGAGGTCACATATTTGAGTTTATTAACTAGTTGATAGGTGCATTTCTATGGTTAACAAAGAAGAGAATGAGGGGAACTTTGGGATTAGTGACACTAATTAAAAAGATTATGGTGAAGTAGAAGTTGATAGTATCTTGGATTTGGTTTTTATAAGGGGTTTTTGTGGATTGAGGAGATTTTTGGGGTGGCAAAAACAAGAGAAACAAAGATTAGGGAGGAGTACACAAGGAGTTTAGTCTTTCTGTACATTGATTGGTTAAAATTTCATTAACTAAAATATCATATAGTCTTAAGAAAATATCTCACTAACCTTTAAATAGTTTTGACTCTTTGCACATAATCAAAGACTCTATTTATTTAAATTTGGGTGAAAATTATTTACACCTCCAAATTTTACTTTAAAAATCAAACTTCCCCTCAACTATGGACAATTGTCATTCTCCCCCTTTATCTCAATGGACTTTTAAAAATATCTACTTTACCCTTTTGATTATCATGCCTTTATATTTTTATTTTTTTGTTATCTTGATATTTTATTTTATGTTATGAATTTATCTATATAATGAATAAATACTATTTTCAATCGAAAAAATAGTGAGAAATGACAATCGAGCATATAAATAATGATGCTCAATGTAGTAAATGAGAAAAATATAAAAGTTAGGATAAATATAATTTACTTGTATCAGTATTTTCATTAATAACATAAAAAATAAAATATTTATTTATTACACAATAAAAATTAAAATGGAGTGTCCATCATAAGCATATAATTAATGTGTGCAACACAAAAATAAAATTAAAAATATCAGCTGATTCTATAACAAATTTCAAAATATTATCCATTTACACTTTAAATAAATTTTAAATTAAAACTTATATTTTATTTCATAGTCAAAACTCAAAACTCAAAAATCTATATAGATGCTATAAAATAAGAGAGTAATTTTTTAACAAATAGAAACATCCCTCCCCCGCCATGTAATAATATGTATCACGCCCACATATTGAGAAAGAGAAAGAGAGAGATTACATACATGCTTGATGCACTTAAAACTAGAATAACAATCATGTAATTAAAATAGTGGCAGATTTTGTAATAAATTCATATTATCCTATTTATTATGCTAATGAACATAAATTACTATGATAAAATAAATATTATCTCTAATTAGATAAAACAACTTTGTTAAAAGAATCATATATACAAAATATATATTACATAGATGGGGGATAAAAAATATTAAGGACAAATTAGACATTGTGTTAGGCAAAGGGGGAAGATTGACTACTGTTCATAGTTGAGGGAGGAGTTTGATTTTTAAAGCAAAGTTCGGAGGTGTAAATGATTTTCGCCCATTTAAATTTAAAAGTGACAAAATTTAAGGAGAAAAAAAATTTGAAACTGATAACTTAAAATGAATAATTGATATCCGTGTGTCGATAAATCATCTCATTAAAGATAAGTATAGGTTAAATTTTGTAAATAAAAAATATGCTATTCTATTATAAACGGCCCAATAAAAAAATTATATTATTCTTTTTAATCGAGAAGAGTAATCAAGTACTAATAGAAAGGTGTATGGACAAGATTTGGTTGAATTTGAAAAAGAAAAAGGTATTTGAATATGGAGTAGAGGTATGGTATTTGCACATGAAAAGAAATTGAAATTTTGCTAGGAAAACTTTGAAATACTATTCAAGTTTGAAGTTAAAACAATGACCAGATTAATAAACAATCACTTATTTGAAATTTTGATATACGCAAATATACCATGAATGTATAGTTTAGCACTATGACCTGTAAACCCTTTCCATCTATTTTTAATTTGCTAACTTGGATTTTGCACTCTACTTTCAAATTATTAAATAAATTATCTATTTTACATACATCTATTATTGATAGTATTTGATATCATTTGGTTGCATCACTTAGAGTTCTTAATTCTGTTTCTACTTAATAATTATTGCTCTATTTATTTTATTCTTCCCTTTCAATTGTACTGACATTTCTTTTACCTTGGTGTCTTCATTATTTTGATTGTTGTTTTTTTTTTACTTTAATATTTCTATCTTTGTATTTTTTGTGGTATTTTTTTCTTTTCTTCTTCAAATTTCGCTTTTTAAAATTAATTTTTCTTGAACCGAAATTCTATGGGAAACAGCTTTTTCATGTCACTCGAAATAGGGTAACTCTACATCTCGTCCCCTCAAGACCTCACTAGTGAGATGATAATGAGTACGTTGTTGAATAAAGGCACATAATTAGACAGGTTTTTTACGCAAATATACAAATTTGATCCCTTAATTAAAAAAAAAAAATAGCAATACTTTTCAACTTACAAGGCATGGCAATATTTTTTAGCACATTTTTATTTTTTACAATTACACTTACACCCCACTCCCCTAAAAACCCTAAAATACTTTCTCCACTTCCCCAAACAAACCAACCGCCTCCCCTATTTCCTTCTCTCGGCCAAACGTACAACTCCACCTCCCGCCATCACCTCCCCCCACCGGTTCAACATTGCAGAACCACAAATCCGGCAGCCATCGATATAGCTCAACTTCCATAGCAACACAGCAAACCAAACAACCATCAATATCCGTTCAAACCCATCACTAATGCACACATCAGTGTGATCCAGAATTACGATACAAGGCAAGAAATAATCAGTGAAACCACAACTCGAGCAAAGCGAAACGATAGAGATTCCATAACGAAAATCAGAGATTAGGATCAGATCCGCCACACCGGTGACCAAATTCCAGTGAGCGGTGACGGCAAACCAGAGTAACGCTATTGAAACATGGAGGAGGCGCGACCACCAACTTGGCTTCTCCGGCGAGATACACAGTGACGATGATGGTGTTCTGGCTAAAGAGAGAATCGGAGGGGGTGGTGGCGTCAACGTGTGTTGATGCCTCACATTTAACCCCTATTTTGTATTGCTTCACTCCCGATTCCTCTACTTCTTTTGGATTTATTTCTCCCCTATTTTCTGGTGGATCCGATTGTTCGTATCAGTGTTTTGACTGGCTGATCCAATTGCTCCGGCTATGTTGCTGTGCTCCGACTGTGTTTCTCTGTTTCTATGTTGCTTTTCTTTGTATTGATTGGTTATATTAAGAATAAAGTGTGTGTAAAATATGTGTGTGTTAGTGTGTGAGAGGGAAAGTGGAAAACAGAGGATTTGGTTTAGTAATAATGTTTCAGCGAAATGCATATGGAGATTTTTTATACGCGGGGCTCATGTGGTTTGAAACAGTCTGAAACGGGATGAAACAACGCTGAAACGGTGCAGAAACAGTCAGATACAGTGCTGAAACAACCTAAAATGGTGCAGAAATATTTAGATACAGTGTTGAACACAACCTGAAACGGTACATAAATAGTTAAATACGTTTTGATATGGAGCAAAAATAGTGCAGATACAGTGTTGAACACAGTCTAAAAATAGCTAGTGAAAAAGTCTAAAAAAATACAAAAAATAATGTGAAACAACGCAAAAAATGTGAAATAGTTTAGAAACAATGAGAAACAAGATGAAACAATGTTGAAACGGTCTAGAAACAGTTTGATACAATCTAAAAATAGTTAGATACAGTGCAAAACCACTTGAAATAGTGTTGAAACAATCTGAAACAATGTTGAAACAACGTAGATACAGTAGATACAATTTGATACGAAAAAAAATAGTGCAGATACAGTGAGATACAACGCTGAAACAGTCTAAAACCGCTAGTGAAAAAGTCCGAAGTAAAATGTAAAAAATAATGTGAAACAATGCAAAAAAAGGTGAAATAGTTTAGAAACACTGAGAAACAATGCATAAACGAGGTGAAACAAATGCTAGAATAGTCTAGAAACAGCTAGATACAGTCTAGAAATAGTTAGATACGGTGCAAAACCACCTGAAACGATGTTGAAACAATATGAAACAGTGTTGAATCAACGTAGATAAAGTGAGATACAACGATATACAGTGAGGATGAGATGAGAAAAAGTGAAATTGAGAAAAATAGGAGGAGTAAAAGTGAAATAGAGGAAAATAGTGGGAGGATAAGTGAAATAGAGGGAAATGTGTGGAGCAAAAGTGATATGGGGGAAGAATGTAAGGGTTTCCTATGTTATGGGAAAATATTGCTATGTTTTTGCTATGTTTGTAATTAAATTTTTCTTTGTAATTTTGTTAAAATATTGTTATGTTTTGTAAATAGCTTCTAAAATTTATATTTTTGTGTAAAAAAATTCGTTAGAAAAAGATCATAAGTTCTTTCTTGATTCATTAAAGTGAACAAAATAAAACGAGAAATTTATTTTTTGAGTATACCAAACTAGTTGTAAAAGTACTCGAGATTATGAAATAGTACAAGGGAAATCTATCCACAAACCAAACAAAATATGGAAAAGTAAGGATCTATAGTTAACTTCAAAAAACCATAAAGCTAACAATAACAACCAAACTAAACCCCAAAGTACAACTCCATCATGGGCCGCAAGAGAGACAGAAGTAGTAGCAACCACTACAGCCGCCATGTCCCATACTCATATCCCAAACGCCGCCGTCCACCACCACCATTCTCCGATGACCCTTTACCGGAAAACACCTCA
This sequence comes from Petunia x hybrida, assembly GCA_037355625.1. Lineage (NCBI taxonomy): Eukaryota > Viridiplantae > Streptophyta > Magnoliopsida > Solanales > Solanaceae > Petunia > Petunia x hybrida. The sequence continues at coordinate 762,827 of JBBBVM010000006.1, read as the reverse complement.
TCATCATCATCCAACAAACAACAAGAACCTAGTAGTGTAGTAGTAATTGGTGTACCTTCAGAATGTTCAGTTCTTGATCTGAAATCTCGTTTTGAGATATATGGTTCTATTTCACGTACTCGTATGGATCCTAATGGTCTTGCTTATATCACTTTTAGGTCCTTTGATTCTGCTCATTCTGCTGTTAATGCTGCTGCTGATAACTCTTTTCCCATTACTCTTCATTCCCAGCCAGTATGTACTCTCTCTTTTTCTCTTTTCTTTACACTGCGTGATCGCGGGATGCTTCGTGAACATGGCTGCCCTTTTTATCTCTTCATTAAGAAGAAAACTGTCAGAATTAACTGTTTTTACACTTTTGAATGTGACCATGATGGTTAATTGTTTGAATTATTGGAAAAGTTTGAGTTTTTAAGTGAAATTGTCTGTTTTGAGCATGACCAAGATAGTTAAAAGTTTGAATTGTTGGTAAAGTTTGAGTCTTTAAGTGAAATTATGTATTTTTAGTATGACCAAGCTGGTTAAAAGTTTGAACTGTTGGAAAAGTTTGAGAAGTGAAATTGTGTATTGTTGGTAAAGTTTGAGTCTTTTAGTGAATTTATGGATTTTGAGTATGACCAAGATGGTTAAAAGTTTGAATTATTGGAAAATTTTGAGTCTTTAAGTGAAATTGCCTACATTTAGTATGACTAAGATGGGTAAAAGTTTGAGTCTTTGAGTGAAATTGTCTATATTTTGATGCAAGAATGATTGAATCGTGGGGAATGATAAAGAGGGGTGAGATTTTCTATAGGAGAAAGTCATTAGTTGTTCACTATCTTGCTAGTTTGCAACTTTATTGGTGTTAATTGACCCTTTGTATATCAAAGATGTATAATTGAATCCGTGGTTTTATCAGATATAAAGAATTTTTGGTCTCAGATGAGTTAAATGAATATCATCGTTGGTGAGAATTCATACGGTCGACTCCAACTTTTTTGGAATCAAAGCGTAGTTATTGTTGCGGTTTCACTTCAGTTTCTATAGCTGTATGGATTTAAATTATACTCCACACAGAAACAAGACAATTTAAATTTTTTTTGCATAATTAGTGTCGTTTAACAGTTTGTAGCATGTAAATTACCATCCAGGACTTGTAACTTGTGACATTCTTTACAGTGGCAATGTGTGATGTAAAACTGAGAGCTGATGGTTATGTTTTATTTTACTTTTGTTGGGGATGACAGGTACAAGTTATATGGGCAACTGACCATGTTCCACAGTGGAAGGAGGGTGTGATGCGAAAGGATGAAATATCCACATCAGCGGTTGCATCAAAGCTAGTTAGAGCAGAGGTGCCACTAAGTAGGCACGGGAGAGGTAACAGACTGGGATCAACAATCGTGAACCCCAAAGATGAGGATAATGATAATGCTGGTGATAATGTTCGTCCACATGTTAGTACAAGGCTGGTTGAGCCTTACAAGGGTAGGGAAATTGTTGCCTATGATGATATTTTGTAACTTATGACCGTGGTTTTTGAGGGGTTGCCTCATTTGTATCATTAGTGGTATGGATTTCTATAGTAACATTAGAGCTTTGGGCTGAGTTTTTATTGTAGTTTAGTGGGGTTGATTTTCAGTTTTAAATGTTTTTTTTATTCAGTAAGGTTCAACATCTTGTTGTTTTTCTTTTGTGTGTAATGCTAGCATTAGATAATAATCATGTAATATCTTTTCTAATTGAGTATGCAATTCATTGATCTGATTCTGTCTTAGCAAATAAGATGCAATTCCTTGATTTGGATTTTGTGGAAACGGTAGATGTTATCACAATGCTGGGTTCCTCTGTACTTGGAATTGCAGCATACAGCTTGGAAGAAGTTGGCAGCGTTGATGAGCTTCACAATAGGTTTTTTGGATTGTCCCACTGCAAAGAGAATCTAGAAGAATCAGTTCTTCGGCCGTGGCTTTAGGCTGTGTCATATATGCTAACGCAGGTGCAATTTGCAACAAGCAGCCGCTGAGCCACATGCGACATAATCTTGCAGGTAATTCACGCTGTGTTTATTACCCCATTTCGGTAAGTACTGATGGTCTTCTAGGTGGCACCTTGAACCCTTCCCTTTGATTATTGGATGATCCGTAACTATGACAAGAGGTTGTTATACCCCCTCCTTATGAGTGATGAGAGTAATAAGAATTCTGAATGATATCGGTAAATGTTGAGTTTACTGATCTTGAATGATGTTTTCGTCTCAAGGTTAATGATTATTACCCGTACTTTTTCACTCTACACTTCTTATTGTGTGTGCTTAGAAGAGCCAATAGTCGGAGCAGTTGTACTTTGTTGTTGAAGTTGTACTTAAAACAATAATAAGAGGACTCTCTTGAACCCAGTGACGGGCAATATTATGCACTTATTTTCTCAACAATATGATATAAATGAAGACGAAGTTTGATTACAGGTTTCTTTTCGTTCTATATCGGCCTCCCCTTCAATATCATCTTGTTTCAAGTATAAATGATTCACAATATTTCAATATTTTCTGCTAGAGAATCTGCAGCAACAGTATCAATTGAGCTGGGAAGGTACATTGAGATAAGTTGAAAAGAGGAATATGTTATCTACCTGGCTCTGAAGCTACCCTGCAGATTGTTATTGATATATGCAGAATTTGAGGTAGAATGATTAGCATTACCATCAATCAGAAAATTTCTCAGTTACATCAGTTGTGTACATCAGGGGCATGATCAGCAGAAGTTATCTTCTAGGAATGAACTAGATATAAGAAATAGCCTTTTAACCCTTATTTCTTTTTGGTGCACCCACGAGGTTCCTGTTAGTATAGAGGATTGGGTGTCTTTTTTGTATTAAACCACATTTTGTTGCAAGGTTTCTACAGTTTTTTTAATATACTTCTTGTATACGGGCGACTTTATGAGCCTTTTCTATTAATAAAATTTGATTACTTTCATCAAAAAAAGGAACGAACCAGAGAATCAGGTATCTGGAAGGGCGTCAAGGTGAAGAAATTAGAACTTTGAGTAATATCAGATCAGATTTAACCTGTATGACATAAGTTTGATAGAGAACAATGGATGTTAATGTTATTGAGCCTGTTGTGGCAAGGCTGAGGAACAATGGAGTAGTTATTCTATAAATAACATGGAGATGTAACCTCTTGAAATTGACTTATATGAGATGGATAAGTCTGTTGATGCTTGGAGTTGGTCCAAAATTTTGGATCAATTGTTTTCTAGCTGCACCGATGGTGAACAGGATAGTGTGGTTCTTAGGGTGATCATAATGTCAGTATGTGGTATCTCTCTTGACAATGCTTTGCTGATTGCTATGATCCTGTTTGGATTAGTTGAAGAAAAGTAGCTTGTGCTTAATCTTAAACGTACTTTTTAAGTGATGGAGCTGGTTTTATAAATAAGTACTTGTGTTTTTAGAGATTCACACAGCCTGCTTTTCCCGGGGACACGGTGTGCTACTGTGCTTCTTCAGCTGATTGTATAAACCTGAACTGTCATTGATGCTTCTTTTCTTTTCTTCTGCTACAAGTGGTATTGTAACCACTTCACTTCAAGCTTGAGATATTCCTACTTGGGGATTATCTTACTGTCGAGCCGTAGAAGGCTGCAAGGTGGAATCTGATTCCCCAAATGTCAATCACTTAGTTGCAGCAGAGGTGTTTTTGCTTTATGTACCATAATTCTTAGTTCTCTTTTAGCCTGTTTCTCTATGTAATTCTATTCGAGTGGTATTTTTTCTCTTCATGGCTTAATCATAGGCCAATGTTTGTTAATGAATGTAGTAATCCTTTTTAGAATTAGAGAAGACCCTGGATATTCCATATTCGTAAGTGATCAAGAAGTTCAGAAAATATAGATTGCAATATCTTCAGTATTCTTTTTTTTTTTTTTTTTTTTTTTGTTGATATAATGAACACTGCTATGAATGACTGTTCAAGAATCAATTAAAGTCGTACGCTCTTAAAATTTTGAAATTTTCTAAGGTAGAATTGATAATTTTATATTTCTCCTTTCCGGAGTTTTTGAAATTTCTCTCTAGTGTTCACACTTTCTTAAAGTAACAACAACATATTCAATAATATCTCAAATATGAGGTGCGAGAAGGTTAAAGTGTACACAGATTTTACTAATATTTTTAGTTAAATATTGTATTCTCTTTCACGAAAGTCCACTAATCATGAAGGGAACAAATTGTAGCACCAAAACTTAGTAGTTATAGTTAAGCTTTGACAAGAGGTCATTGTGGCAGTTCAAAGTTCACTTGAGTCCAACAATAATTAGTGGTTTAGATGAAACTTTGCAAAATAATTTTAGACACTCGAGAATTTATTTCCACCCGTTTGGAAAGTTAATCTAAAATCATATCTATACAATTCATTGCAATTTCATAAATTTATGGAGTTACCATAATGGGTGTCTAGTTATCTACTGAAATTAAGTTCTAACTTGTGAAACACACAAGAATTAATTTGTTACCATATTAATCTTTGACTTTCTTTATTCATTAATAGGTAAGTCTTTAAATGCCATGGTGTGGTGTCTCTCATGGAAGTAAGTCATACATGAAAAACTAAATCTAAGAAATAGTATAAATAATCAATTATTTCTCGTCAAAATCAAGTTTCTCGATCTCAATTTGTTCACGGCTAAAGAGTTTTGATCAATTTAATTCTGCCTTTGCTCTAACTTTTTAAGCAATGGCACCTCAAAAACAAGGTTCCAAGTCAAAAGATAAACTTATCGCAGAGTGAGTTTCCACTTTCCTTGATATATTTTCTGTTCTTTTCCCTTCATTTATGTTATTTCTCTTAATTTTTTAAGCTTCACATGTTTTATTTTATTTTCTTTTCTTTCCTAGGTTGAGAAGAGAAAATGGCAGGTTGACAAGAGAAAATGATATGCTTCGCTCTAATATGGCGAGACTCTTTGTTGAAGTTTGGTTGCTAATAGAAAGGATTAAAGATATTGTCGCTCCTAAAAAAGTAAAGAAATAAAGGCATTGTTTGCCTAAAAACTATGATTGATGTTATGATCTCAATGTTTTTGTCAAAGGGGGGTTTTGTTTTTTTTTTTTTTTTTTCAATTGATATAAGAACATATAGTATAATAATTGTAGCTCTCTGAGGGATACTCTTCCGATTTACATTTATATATATAAAAAAAAAATTGGCATCATTTATGGTTTATCATTTATTACAATTTAAGCATGTTTATAGTCTGTTTAGTAAAGCTGCAAAAAATTGCTTATTTCAAAAGTACTTTTGTCGAAAGTCCTTTTAGATAAGTACTTTTGAAGTATAAGCAGTTTATGTTTGGTCAACTCATTTGAGAAGTGTTTTTCTGCAAAATGTGTTTGGATAATCTTTACAAAAAGTATTTTTGAGTGTCAAATTACGAAAAATGGTAGTATTGAGATTCAGTTTGCAACAAATATTATTTAAACGAACAAAAAATTTAAATATTTTTTTATGAAAGACTTAATTTAATTTTTTATTTTTATTTATTCTAAGTGTAAAATATAAAATAAAAATAAATTCTATGATTTTTAATCAATAGAAATAACGTTAAACCAGAAGAGGAAATCGGGAAATAAAATTTTATTTACATTTGAGAGATATATTGGTTAAAATAATTAAAATAAGTATGGTAGATATTTTTGGTAAGGATCTTTTTTCTTGAAAAATTAATAAACTGTTTCTGCTTCTGCTTTTGGGGAAAAGCAGAAATTTGTAGCTTCTCCCTACAGCAGAAAACTGCTTCTGCTTCTTCTCAAAAATATTTTTTTCTTTTGGCCAAACACCTTAAAATTCTTCAAAGTGTTTTTTTCTTGAAATTTTTTTTTTTTTTGGCTTTTGAAAAGCTTGGCCTAATAGGCTATTAGTCCGAATTAAACTCTTTAATTTTTTTCTTTTGATAGTGATGTTGTTAGACAATCTTACACGCACTGATCTAGTCTAATCTATACCTAACTACAATGTTCTTGGTGTTGGAAAACGTGAAGAAGTTCAATTCGAAAACACCTTTTATTATTAAAGAATTTGTTGACACAACAACAATTGCTACACCATCCACATTCTCAACTTATTGACACAACTCGAAGGAAAGTTCGATTGAGTGGTTGTTAGATAAATTATGATGTATGAAGAAAAGTGTTGGCTATCTAAGAATGTACATGTTCACAATATGAGAATAGTGGAGTTGAGGATGCTCATACATAGATGTGTGGGCATATAGGTCAAGGTAAGAGTGGCCTCCATGGTGGAAAAGATACGTACGGGAAGCAAGGCCGAGATGGTATGGGCATGTGAAAATGAGTAGTATAGATGTCCTAGTGAGGAGGTGCGAGCAATTAATAGTGGTAGGTCTGAGGAGAGATAAAGGTAGCTCAAAGAAGAATTGGGAAGATATGATTATATAGGACATGACACATCTACACCTCACCAAAAACATGACCCTAAATAGGAGATGATGGAGATTAAGGATTAAAGTAGACGGTTAGTTTTTAGTCGAGCGTGATATCCCTTTTTATATGGGAGAACAAGGTTTTGGAACGTTAGTCTAAGTCCCTAGAACAAGTCTAGAATAGGTTTTTTAGTGCACCTTATTTGTTTCCCTTGCTCTTTATCAATATTACTACTATTACCTTATTCTTTTATGTATTTCAATTTTTGTTCTGTTGTTTTTAATAGTTTGTTGTCTACCTTTCTCTTCTTCTGTTACTGGTATCCTTATCTATTTTTAAAGTTTTTTTTTTTAGCCGAGGATTTTTTAAAAATAGCCTATTTACCTCTCATATAATAGAAGTAAAGTCTATATTCACCACACCTTCTCAAACTCCACCAATAGGTCCTGGGTTGCTTGTTGTTGTTCAACTCAACAAAAGAAAATGTTTTATCTAAAAAGATATATGCAAATCATACTATTTTAGAAGAAGCTTATTGTTCTAAAATTTGTTAACTTGGCTCTTTGTTAGATTTTGTTCTAATATTATTCTATTTTTAAGAAATACTCTCCTTTTTAGTTTGGATTTTTTTACATAAAAGCACAAGTTTTAGAACTTAATTAACATAGCAACATTTTAGCAAAATAATCCTATATAGAGGAAAACACAAGTTAATTACAAATATAGCAAAAACATAGCAATATTTTCCTATAACATACCAAACCCTTACATTCTTCCTCCTATTTCCCCACTATCACTTTTGCTCCTCCCATTTCTCCCTATTTCACTTTTCCTCCCACCATTTCCCTCAATTTCAGTTTTATTCCTATCATTTCCCCCAATTTCACTTTTCCTCATCCCATTCTCGATGTATCTCGTCGTATCTCATCGTATCTCAACTGTTTCTGCACCGTTTCAACTATTTTTGCAATACCGTATCTAACTGTTTCTGCACCGTTTCAACTGTTCTGCAGCACCGTATCTAACTGTTTCTGCACCGTTTCAACTGTTCTGCAGCACCGTATCTAACTATTTCTGCGCCGTTTCAACTGTTTCTAACTGTTTTCTGCACAGTTTCAACTGTTTCTGCACCGTTTCAACTGTTTCTGCACCGTTTCAACTGTTTCTAACTGGTTCAGTACCTTACCCATAATATAACATAATTTGAGATTATATATATATTAATTAATGTGGAGTAATGTCTATGTTTAATCGGATCATGTACTATTGCTAGAGTGTGTGTATGTGTGTGTGTGTGTGTATTTTTATGTATATATTAATATGGAGTAATGTCTATGTTTAATCGTATAATATGCATGTACCGTTGCTAGTGTTTTTATCTCTCTATATATTGTACAATATTCTAATAATCTGTATATTCATGATGTGCAGTTACTATATTCTGTTCACCAAACCTGCAAACAATGGCTTCACGAGACATGTCCCTGGATATTGTAGCAGTTGAACAGAAATTACTTCCAGTTGGTGATATAGTAACTTGCTTAAAAAGATGTTATCAACAGAGTGATTGTGATGATGGTTGGGTTTGTTCAGATTGTGCACCAGATGCATTAGGATCTGGAATGCACTGTGATGTGTTCACTGCTTCTGGACAAGGATATTTTGAAATGCTCCGTCTTCGAGCTAATTAGGGATATGGCAATTCATTACTAGCTCCAAATTGGGGTGGTGGGGGTGGGTGGGTGTGGAGTGATGGGAGAAAGAGTGAGTAAGTGAGAGAATTTTTAATTTGGGAAAAATGGGAAGTGAAAGTGAAATGTGTTAGATTATTGTTAAATATGTTAGAAAAATAATGCTATGCATTGTAATTAGAGAAATATTGTTATTTTTTTGTAATTAAGGATGAAAATTTATATATTTGTATAAAAAATCCTTTAGTTTTAATCCTCAAAATCTAGTCAAAGCTAAATCTTAAATTATGATCAAAGTTGAGGTATAAATTTTGAATTTTGCTCAAAGAATTTTGACTCATGAAGTTTACCCGTTCCACGATGAAATTCAGTCAATTTCAAAGACAAATACAAAATAATTTCGGCGAAGGGCCGGATTTACCCCTCTACTTTTGACTATAGTATATCCTCACCCCCCCGTTATAGTTTGGGCTCACATTTGCCCTTACCGTTAATGAACTTTGGTAAAATACCCCTAAAAGTGACGGGCAGACAACGTGGCTGCCATGTGTGTAAATTTTTTTTTTCTTTTGTTGTTTAAAGTAAAGACCCATATATGTAGGTCATCTCCTTCATTTCATTTTATCTTTCTCCAAAATAAATTAGGGTTCATAAATTTTTATTCTTCTTCTTCTTTACAAATCTGCTAAGGGTTCATTTTAAGGTTTTGAAATGTCACAAGGAAGTTGGTCATCTAATCGTATGTGCCGATG